>CM028135.1:500572500-501772500 GCA_016271365.2 Neoceratodus forsteri | reverse complement strand
TATACATACAAGAAGGCATGTCTGGAACCAGAGGTTATGCGAGCAAGAAGGATGGGATGCCAGATAGAGCAATGTGATGAATTAGACTCCTCAAAAAAAGGTAGATTCAGAAATGAATAGAGCGATGTGAGCAAGTAGGCTCCTCGAAAGGAGGTAGAGTCGGAAAAGATTGGGAAAGGAACAGGAATGAGGAAGAGCCACCAGTCCGCCCTCAGCAAAGGGCGGTGGACAGGAAGGCATAGCTCATGAGTGGAGGGAGAGTCAAATCGAGGTAGCAGGGATGAAGGAGGAGTTAAGCCATGAGTGGAGTGAATCCCTGATGGCTGGCACAAGAAAAGGCATTCTTGGAACCAGAGGGAATGCTCAGGTTGAGTGATATGGTGATGCAGTAAAGCCTTGGGTGGAGGCACGGCATAGGATACCATGATAGAAATGCTCGAGGAAGTGATGCACAGAGAGGAACCAGGAGGGAATAAAGAGTGAATGATGATCAGAGTCAGGAACCTTAAACATGCGATAAGAGGGCCATGGGGTGATGAAGTGGCATACGAGTCATGATGGGTATGCCTAAAAGAAAGAATGGTAGGCCATACTGAGCCAGCCAGGGAGAGCAAAATGATGCCAGAGGAAAAGGATCGCTGCATCAGCGCAGCCAGCTGATGGGCTAGAATGAGCAATGTGAGGAAGCAAAAAGAAATATCCAGCAGAGGCCAGATGGAGCCCACTGAGGAATACTGATTGGGCAGCCGAAGCAGACCGATCAAGCGATGGAAATAGATGAGCAAGTCAGCGTGAGGCATCAGTGAGGAGAGAGGGCTAAATGAATTGGAACAAGTCATCGAGAGACAGATAGAGTCATATGATGACATAGGGAAGCCCTAATTGGAAGGCAGAATGACGGAGTGAGGTGAAGGATGACCACAACGGTGGTGAAGGAGAGGGAGAAGAATGAGCGCACCTGTTTGTTTTTTTTCTGGTTTGTCATTGCTGGGACTAGAAAAGGCACTAGGATAAGGAAGGTAAAATTAGGAAATGGATGAGGTATAGTGCTGGAGTGAAGCCAAGGAGGCTGGTACAGGAAAGCGAGGTATGTAAGGACAAAGGACTGAGGGATGTCAATGGGGTAGCATAGGACCCAGCCAAAACAGGATGAGAATGGCAGTAGGGTGAGCTGGATGAGGGGGCACACACACTAGGGGTGATGGAAGGCCAGATGGATGCAGCCATAGATGGCCCAACGATGTGAATGACAGAGCAAGCAAATAGAACAACTGTGGCAAAATAAGATATAGAAGCCATTAGTGAAGAGGATCCTTGACGACTGAAGATGGATGGAATCAGGAACTCGATACATGTGGTGAGAGGACCGTGGAAGAAAGAGGCAGGCATATGAGTAATGATAGGTGTGTCCAAAAGAAATATTGAATACATGCCACGATGGGAATGAGACCCTGATGCCGAGGTTGATGAGGTAGCACAGGAGGATGTCGAGAGAACTGAGGAGAGGGAGCAGAACTAGGGCATGTGGAATCAAGAGCAATGAGGCTGGATGGAGTCTGCCAGAGCCCGAGGTCATGGAGGCAGGTGTTCAGGCCAGACTGAGTCAGCCGAGGCATAGTAGGATGGGGAACCCCAAAAGAAATGCACAGGTGTAGCAGAGGAATGGACGAGGGATGAGGTATGAAAGGACAGAGCTCATAGCCAAAAAACCACAGCTGACAGAGGCAAACTGGCAGGCGAAAGCAGGAAGAGGGCGCAGAGACATGCAATCAATGCAATGCAGGTAGAAGGCCAGACAGGGACAGAGGAGTCGAGGTGCCATCTAGCAGCAAAAAGAGGAATCACAGCATAATCTGGGTATAAACAAAAGCACAGCAAAGGGATACAAATAGGGGGCGCAAAGCCAGCAGGAAAAATCTTGTAGCTCAGCTTCCCCAGGAACACCAGATGGGCAGCTGCCTGGGGCATCTGGGGATGGGCAAGACAAGGGAGTAGAGAAACCAGACACCAGACTGAGGACACAGGAGGATAGACTGATAACAAAATGCAGAGACCCAGGCAGTGCTTATAAACCCATAAAGAAAACAGATGGTACAGATTAGTATTTTTTTGTGTGTGTGTGTGTGTGTGTGTGTATGTTACTAGCAGCCCATAACAGAGAGCTGGTGGCAGTGTTCCTTCGAAAAGGTCCAGGATTTGATTAACCTCTCCAGGTGAACTGAAAAACTCAAGATGTAAAGAGTCCAATGCAGTTTTGCCAGCAGTATATATGTAAATCTTGGAGTTAGATCAGTATCACCCAGCCTATTCATGAATTCCGGAAATTTGATCCCTTCACTATCCCAAATACACACACAATCAGTAGTATAACAAAAACAAAATGTTCGATGTGCGTACACAACTAAACAATTAAAAACAAGAGAATTAGAAATGGAAGAACAGCATGAATGCATCCTGGAGCAGCAGGGAGTCGGGAAGCAATGTATTCGATCAGGGCCCCCAAGCACAGGACAGGAAGACGGAGGCCAAAGTGACCGAGAATGATGTTGGTGAAAAGTGAACTGAGCACTATTAGAGCTGTGCCAACCAAAGTGCAGAGGAGCCAGGAGAGCGAGCAGGCAAATCGGAAGCACAGGAGGAGCCAGGGGAAGGTGATGGAGGAAGCAAGAGCCAGAGAGCTGGGTGGGTGGGAGGAAATGCCCTGAAGCGCTGCCAGAAAGTGAG
Source organism: Neoceratodus forsteri (assembly GCA_016271365.2). NCBI lineage: Eukaryota > Metazoa > Chordata > Ceratodontiformes > Ceratodontidae > Neoceratodus > Neoceratodus forsteri. The sequence goes on along the minus strand of CM028135.1, from coordinate 501,769,776 downwards.
GAGTGAAGCAGGTGGCTGGAGGCACTGAAAAATAAAATGAGCAGAGAAAGGAAGACTGGAGCAGGAGTGAGGGAGATGCAGCCCCTCCTGCCCAAAGAAAAATTAATCCGGAGGAGTGGGAGAAACAGAGATGCGAGCAAGGGTAGCGAGGGAGATGAAAGACGTTCGACAGAAAAACATACAAAGGGTCTCACGAGAGAAAATAGGGGAGAAGAACGATGCGTGGAGGTGAGCAAGCATAGCTGGAGGCCAAACAAGCAGAGAATAGAGTTGGGGAAGGTGCAGCTGACGTGGCATCCAGATGCAATGAAAAAGAATCCTGGCAAAGCCCAGGATGTAGTGATGTATTTAAGATCAATGGGGGAGTGATGTTGCTCCTCCCATCGAACCACGGGCTTAAAGCCCTCCCATTGTAAGATGACAGCTTAAGTTATTAGTGGACTGCATGTGCCCAGTGCTGTTAGCGTATGGGAAAACAACACATTCAATCCTCTGAGGGAGGGCTGATGTTAGATTACATAGGGAAGAATCACAATCCACACAATTAACAGCAATGTGTCCCTTAGCCTAGGACATTCTAGCATAGTAAATGTTGCTAACTACAGCTGCTGCTGCAGCATCAGCCAGTGACTTCAAAACATTAGGCTGTGTACCAGCTTCATTCAAAAGTATGTCAGCCTCATTTTCATGAGAATCTTCTGCCCCTCAGAAACACTAGTCTTACTGATAACATTATGAATCATGCCAAAAATCTCAGATATGCTTTGCATGGTTAAGACAGTGATCACAGGTCCCTGTGATTGCATGATCTGAACCCCGTGATGTGGCGGTCAGCCATTTTGGCTTACCTCCTGGGCACCACCATTTTGGGTTACTGTGTTGTGACCATCATAACATGACCATGAGAGGCCATCTTGGAGATGACATGGGGATGCAACGTGATGGCATGTGTGTCCTCTATTTTGAGACTCTAACAATTCTCTATTTTGTGAATCACAGAAAAACCAAGTGGCTAGCTTTTGTTCTAGTCCACCCCACAGCACTCTGTGAGTGTTCAAAATCAAACTCTTCAACATCAGAAGAGGCAAGTCTATGGGCATTAAGGTGGCATGCCCTGCCAATACCTCTGACTGATGGCACAAGTTCACCATTTCTGACTTTTTACTCCTACATTCTACCTCCTCAAATACATGAGTGAGCACGCAGTAAAGTACCTTAATTTCAGATCGCAAGACTTTCTCATTGTCTAAAACTTGCCTGTTATCAAGAGAAACTCTATCACATTTTAAATTCAAAGCATTCACTTCTCGTTTGCCATTATCACATAATGACTCACGCTGCTTAGTCAAGGTCTGGTCTTGAAATACCAGCTTGTTAACTCTCTCAGCATTTACTACAGACATGTCATCCCTAAGTTCCTCATTTGCAACATGTAAGGTATCATTGGTGTTAGCCAGAACACCATTTATTTGAAAAATGTTTTTTTCTAATAAGTTCTGCCTTTCATAGTTATCTCTTAAGGTATGCAGTTCCTGGTTGCTTAAGTTATTGACATCATGTAATAAAGACTCTTTATGCTGATGGAGGGACTGGATCTGACACTCCAGTCCTTTTGTCCTTCTTTTATGGTCAGCCTTTTTCTGGCTCCTTTCCTGCTTGCAAGCAGCATTCTCCTGCTTGCCAGCAGCATTCTCAGATTGCAAAACAGATAGTTCATTTAAAGCCACTTCAAAGCATGTAAACAACATTGCAAAGAGTAATCCATCAGGATTAACTCTTTCGGTACCATGTTTCAATTTACTATAGTATTCAATGATAGCTCTTAATGGATTATCACTGGTTTTTGCTACATCAGCAAAATCCTCCCAACCACCATAGGCAGCTTGGTATTGTAAGGCATACAGCCTCAACTCAGTACTGATTTTTTCAGACATGTCAATATGAGAAACCCTTTAGCTGTCTGTGGATTAGGGGCTCCATGTGCAACCAAAATTCCTAAAAGCACATAGACAGCCTTTGGCGTATGTGGACTCCTAAATGAGTATAGACCCACTAGGATTTGAAACCTCAAATGAAAGCAGTCTGTCTGTCTGTTTGGCTCTCTTTACAGCTGTGTGTTCCCTCAGAGAAAGAAGAGGGAGAAAAAAAAAGCTCACTAGCAGAGCTGAATATCTGGCAGGAGGTTTGTTTTGTCTGCACTGGGGAACACACAGCAGACCGAAGAGTTTTACACGAAGACGCTATCAGCTGCTTGTCACTGGGGATTTCCTACCCAGTGTTTTAATTTACAGAGGAAATTAAAATTTAACCTTGACTAACACCCATACATTTACCATGGTTACCATGAATGTTAGCCAGAAACCAGCTCTGAGGTAAATAAATCAGATTCTTGTATGTCTACAGTGTCAGCCAAAGAAACAACCACAGAAGCAGAAGTTATAATGAAAATGTACTACAATACTTACGCCAAGCATGTGACAGAGAAAATCACAAAGGAGATGTGCTCTCTCCATACGAACATACAAAATTTGCCAGCAGATAAAGGCCTAGAGGTCTATCAAGTCTGCTTGAATGTACATGTGGCCTCCTAAAGAACATACAAAATCTCCAGAATTTCTAGATCTCTTTGAGGAGCTGGGTTACACAAGGTTATATACCACAGATAACATCAGGCAGCAGATATAAAGGACATAATATATTGGCTCTATATTATAAACAAGATGGTTTGTAACATGGCATAAAAAAGAAAAACAAAATGAAGCACTCAGATAGGTGCAAACGCACCATGTGGTACAGTAGAAACCATGGTCTAATACCATAGTAGATTATGGTTTGTGTTGTAATACCTTGGCAATGCACTACAGGCAAGAAGCAATATACAAGTGAAAACAATATACAAATAGTTTGCAGTGTGTAGTTGTCCCAGCTTGTATTTGCTAAGGATTTTCCTGGCACAGGGTTTTTGACTTTTTCAAGATTGTTCTATGTTGTAACTGCAACAAAAGTTCATGAGTTACTAAAGACTGTACATTTAAACTCCACATATACTGTTAATTATGCTGCAGCAATATTTCTTTAGAAGTGAACAGTTACATACCGTTACCATCCCTTCTGATCTACTTCTTTCTAAGCAACTGTAGGTGCAATGCATTGTGGATGACTGAATAACATTATCTGGCCTAGCCTTTTCATGGTGAATACACAGTGGTAAAGATGAGCATGCAGCTTCTATAACCGAAAGCAAAAATAACAGACACTGAGATAAACAAAGCAAAATTAAAGAGAGAGGATACTTCTATGGGTGAAAAGAAAAACAAATTCAGAGAAACAAAAAGAAATCAAAGAAACAGACTAACAATAGTAGTCCAAACAAGTATTTGAAAGGTGAAAGCAGTAAACGTTATGTTGTTCTATGTCCTGCTGAGTTAGGTAGTTTAGAGGGAAAAAAAGTGAAAATAATATTCCGCAAAATAGTAGTTGTTCAATAAAGTGTTTTTCAGATTGGCTTAATTCAGTACATTTGGAGAAAAGGTGCTTGTGCTACTAGGATTGTGTGACAGCCACCTATTGGTCTGCAAAGGAACTGGAGGAAGAAAACTAAAATGTACCATAGCACACTCCCATCATGCAGTGCAGCCCATATCTTCTAATACACAGAGAGAAAAATCAAAGCACTAGAACAGAAAGTGAATTGCAAGTTTTTGAAAAGTTGTAAAATATGTTTTGATGTTAGAAAGCTTAAAGCTTATAATGAATGTTATTTTAACAAAAGTGAAATAGCAGCCACAATATTTCCAATAGGTGTGTTCCAGTTGTTTTCAAGTATATGTACATCATGTTTAACAGCTCAACATATAGTATTCTGAAAGTAAATCAGTGTGATTGTACTAATTTATTCAAAGACTATTAGTCATACACTCATTGCCATGTTACAAGCGGATTAAGCCACTCGAAAGGATGGGTCTACAGTGGAATTAATCCATGGTTGGTTGGTTGGACCCACTCGGCCTTCGGCCTCGTGGTCCAACCCCCCCAACCATGGATTAATTCCACAGTAGACCCATGCTTTCTCGTGGCTTAATCCTTACATAAGACATTTTCCATTGGATAATGACTTAGGAGACAGCATTAACTAGTAAGTATAATGTGAGACAAAGAATATGCTCCTGACAGCATGAAGCTTGGACAAAGGAAATGCTGACAGGCCCAAACTACACACGTGACATTACTTGCCTAAATGAAAGACAAAACAAAGGATTTCTCTCTGTCAGCTTAGACAACAAGAAGTGCTGACAGGCCACTACTACATATGATTAAAATAATAATAATAATATTTTTATTTACATAGCACAATTCCAATATCAAAGCACTGCACATAAAAACATATCACAAAACAATTTAAATAAGTCGTACACAGATTCAACTTCAATTTAAAATGTTTCACCATTCATAAATATCAATTTCTAAAAGCCTGTTAGAAAATATGTGCTTTCAAGCTGGTTTTGAAGCTCTCCACGGTCCTGCACTCTCTAATCTGACGAGGTAGAGAGTTCCACAGGGATGGTGCCATAAACATAAATGCCAGAGTCCCAGATGTTTTTAGTCACACCCTGGACACCTCTAACAACCCTTCATCAGTCGAGTGAAGAGGTCGACTGAAGCTGTAGGGAACCAGGAGCTCTTGCAGATAACTCTGTCCCAGCCCATGCAGGGCTTTATAGGTCAGAAGACCAACCCTGAAGGTGATCTGCCACTGTATAGGCAGGCAGTGCACAATGCACAGCTGGGGAGTAATATGACTTGAACACAAAGGCCCAGTCAACAATCGTGCCACCGCGTACTGCACCAGCTGCAAACGATGGATATCAACTCCCAGAAGCCCCGGGTAAAGAGAGTTACAGTAATCAATGTGTGAGGTCACAAAGGCATGGATCAATGTGGGCAAATCATCAGACGGAACAAGGTGCTTAATTCTGGTGATGTTCCTAAGATGATAAAAGGAAGACTTGACAACTGCCGACACCTGCGCATGCAGTGTCAGTCCATCATCAAGGACCACTCCCAGAATGTGCACCCATTTAGAGGCAGGCAGTTGTACACCACCAAGCCAAAGCCCAGATGGTAAACCCCCCACCTGCCTCTCTGTCTGGTGCCCCGGATCCACTACCAGCACCTCAGTCTTCCCGGAATTCAATTTCAAACCAGCTAGTCTTCATCCAGTCATGGGTCTCCTCCAGACAGCTGTTAAACATCGAGACTGCACTATCCTGGTTGGGTGCAAAAGACAAATAGAGCTCGGTATCATCAGCATAGCAGTGAAACCTCAGCCCATATCATCTTACAATGTCTCCGTGGGGCAGCAAATACACTGCCAACAACATGGGGGACAGCACTAAGCCCTGAGGGACCCCACATGGCAGAAAGAATGGTTCAGAGGAACAAAATCCCAGATACCACCCTCTGGGACCTGCCATCAAGGAAAGAATGAAACCATCTGAGAACTGGACCAGCCAGACCACAGATAACCCTCAGGCACTCAAGCAGCACCCTATGGTCCACAGTGTCAAACACTGAAGAGAGATCTAGAAGTACCAAGATGGAAAGATGTTTCTGGTCCCTCACCATCAGGAGATCATTGAGCACCTGAACCAGAGCAGTCTCGGTACTATGTTTCTTCTGGAAGCCTGGCTGGAGCGGATCGAAGATATCATGGATGGTAAGGTGGTTCTCCGGTTGCAGCGCAACCACTTTCTTAATCACCTTCCCAACAAAGGGAAGGTTAGAAATGGGTCTGTAGTTAGCACAGCTGTTTGGGTCCAAAGAAGCTTTCTTAAGAAGTGGTGTCACCACCACCTCCTTCAGGGAGCTAGGAAATTCTCTTGAATCTAAGGAGCACCAAACAATCTGTGCAAGTATCGGGCAGATAGACTCAATACACCCCAATAGTAGTCGTGTAGGGCCCGGGTCCAAACTACAGCATGTTGGCCACAAATTCTGGACAATCTGCATGATATCCCCCTTCTCCAGCTGGTCAAAAGATATCCAGGAGGACCGAGAGGGAGTGACCATATACCGACCACCATCAATTCCCATAGAGGACGCTGAACAGATTTCAGCCCTGATGCCAGCCACCTTATCCGCAAAAATTCTAGCAAACTCCTCACACTTAAATTGTGAAAATGCTCCTCAAACCTGCAGACAGGATGGGTTGCACAAGAGCTGAGCTGGTCAATTCTGAGCAGCAGCAATCTCACCGGACAGGAACTTTGCCTTCTTACGTGTGATTGCTGATTGATAGCATTGATAATGATTTATCAATCTAAAGTGGTCAGCTTCAAAGGTTGATGTCTGCCAGCGACATTCTAACCTTCGTCCTACTCATCTCAACTCCTTCAAGGTTCCATCAAACCAAGGGGACTGAGGACAGAGAGAAAGCAGATGAACATGGACTGGGGCGATAGAATCCAGAGACTCGGTAATAGCCTTATTATAGGCTAGAACTGGACTCTCTGGGTCCTCACCTGCCCATGAAACCCCCGATAGGTCTAACACTGCCAGAAGACCTTCAGGGGTTACTCCCCTCAATGGGCGGTATCTGACCATCTCCACAGGAACAGGCCTATGAGGGGGGGCTGGAGATTGAATCTTACTGTGTAGTGATTGGACCATATGACTGGTTCCACCACCAAGTTGAAGGACTCAATCCCCAGAAGGAAGACCAGATCAAGAGAGTGACCTTGCTTATGAGTAGCAGAGGCAACTACCTGTGTGAACCCCAACGAACACATAAGTTGGTGGAAGTCTTGACCAAACTGCGAGAGTTCATCATCGACCCAGGCATTGAAGTCGCACAGGACCATCAGCCTGGGCGACTCCAGAGCCACGTCGATGATAAAGACTGCTACTTCCTGCAGGAACAATGTCTCACCCCCGGGTGGACGGTAGATAAGAATGATCCTGCAGCTCACACCTGCTACTATGGTAAACTCAAATGATCAGGCCCCCTCAACTGGTACACCAAAAAGGCCCTATTCCAATCTAAAATGGATAGCCACCCTCTACCCCTGTGGTCCGATCTCGAGTAGTGTAACACCAAGAAATTGTCTCGTACTGCGGCCTCCAAAATTGGGCCCGCATTGTCACCAAGCCAGGTCTCGGTGATGCAAGCCAGGTCTACTGTCCCAACAAGATCAGCAATAATTTCTGTCTTGTTTCTAATAAACCTGGCATTGCATAACACCACTCAAGTCGGATGGGGTTCTGGGGCCTACCGAGTTGTCTACCCAGAAACACTGGAGCCCTTGGGTATGGTTACTAGACATGGAGGACCACATTCCAGTGACCATTTCATCCCAGGGTGTCTCCTGGACCGTACAAACCTGTTTGACAAGCTGGCCTATGGTAGATGGTGAGGCAACATGCTCGGTTTAAAGCTCACAGAAGAAAATTTACTTTTATTGCTTCAAATGTGAGGTGTTACTCCAGAAAAGCATAATTAGTCAGTTCAACTTCTCCAGCCTGGTCAGGTAACATAAAGGTTACCACAAAACTGTTATTGCAGGCTGACTTGACAAAGGAATCTTTGAACCACCTATGTGGCCCAGCAGTTTGTTCAATATACAGCCTCAAACAAAACAAATGGTTTGTGGGCCAGCAGTTTGTTCAATATACAGTCTGAAACCAAAAGCAAACAGTTTGCGGGCCAGCAGTTTTGAATGCACAGCCTCAAATAAAACACAGACAGTTTTCCCTTTTTGCCTTATTTGTAGGCTGTTATCAGCAGTACATTCCACTCACTGTTTTTGGCCCAGCTGGCTAGACTGATCCTTTACCTCAGGACTCTCTGCTCTAGAACTGGTCTGTTTCTCAGAAGCAGGTTTCAAGTTTTTCCCAAAGGCTCTCTCCAATACTTGATCATTCTCCTTGGCTTTCTGCTCTGGTTCCTGTCTCACATTCCACCCTCCATCTTGCAGGGTTCTCTGCAAAGGAGTCTCTGCTCCCTGCATCAGTTTCCAGCTTCTAACTAACTCCTTGCTGGATTCTCTCTGCCTTTCAGCAATCCCTCTAATTAGCCACACCTAGGAAGGCACCCCCCCATTACCTGTTCACATTGCATTCCCTGCATTTCCTCAGCCTCAAACAAGAGATTAACCTCTTGTTTCCCAGAGTAGTGTTTACACTGATGCATACCTCCCCCCTTTGTGCGAAGGCACAGTTGGTCAGCCCCTGACCATTCCCCTCCCAGGACAGGAAGTCCACATTTCCATTCTGGGTCCTGGCCCGGTGCTGCACTGTAAAGGAAAATGGCTGGAGAGCCAAGTACCACCTGGTGATGTGGGGGTTGTCATCCTTCATCACCTATAGCCACCTCAGAGGGGCATGATCTGTGACCAGGATAAACTGCTGGCCATGCAGGTAGTAGTGAAGGGTGCCCACAGCCCACTTGACTGTGAGACACTCTTTCTCTATCACCGCAAAGTTCTTCTCCCGGAGAAAGAGTTTTCAACTGAGGTAGAGGATAGGATGTTCCTCCCCCTCAAACTCCTGGGAGAGCACAGTTCCTAGTCGAACTTCAGAGGCGTCCATCTGCAGGATAAAGGTCCTGTTGAAGTCAGGACTGTGAACACTGGCTCTCTGCACAGTGTCACTTTGAGTTGTATGAAGGCCTGGTCACACTCCTCTGACCATTGGACCTCACTGGGGGCAGATTTCCAGGTGAGGTCTGTAAGGGGGCTGGCAAGGGTAGAGAAGTGCAGTATGAACCAGTGGTAATACCCTGCCAATCCTAAGAAGGCCCTCACCTGGGTTTTTGTGGTGGGTATTGGGCACTCGGCTATGGCTTGGACCTTACTGACCAAGGGCCTCACCTGTCCATTGCCTATACAGTACCCTAAGTACTTTGTTTCAGCTTTGACCAAAGCACACTTAGCTGGATTGGCCGTCAGCCCTGCCTCTCATAAGGACTGTAGTACAGCTGCCACCTTGGATACATGGGACTCCTAATCAGTGCTATGGATCACCACGTCGTCTTGGTAAGCAGCTGCATAGTGGGCATGGGGTCGCAGCAAGCAATTCATGAACCTTTGAAAGGTTGCAGGTGCCCCATGTAAGCTGAAAGGCATAGCATGGAACTGGTATAGTCCAAAGGGGGTAGCAAATGCTGTCTTTTCCCCGAGACTCTGGGGTCAAAGGGATTTGTCAGTACCCTTTCATTAGGTCCAAAGTCATGATGTACTTGGCTTCCCCTAGTCTATCCAACAGTTCATCTACCCGAGGCATGGGGTAGGCACCAAACTTTGAGATGGCATTGACCCTGAAAAAATCAATACAGAAGTGGGTAGCCCCACCGTCTTTTAGTACTAACACTATGGGGCTACACCAATCACTGCTGGATTCCTCAATCACCCCCAACTCTAGCATGTCCTGTAACTCCTTCTTAACAGTGTCTCATACAGCTTCTGGCAAGCAATACGGTTGCTGTCGCACCTTCTCCTCTGGCTGTGTTTCTATATGATGAGCTATCATCTGGGTTGTCCCCAGGAGGAAGGAGAAAACATCCAAAATCTGGCTTACCAACTCTCCTAGTTGCTGTTTCTGTTTGTGAGACAGTTGTTCTCCCATTGGGACTTGCATCCCTAGATTCTCATCCCGCACTTGGGGTCCCAGATCCGCTATGTCTGGTTCAGGGGAAATCAATAGGCTATCCCTCTAGTTCCAGAATTTCCACAAATTGACATGGTAGATCTGGGTCTCTTTTCACCTCGCTGGCTGGCAAACTTCATAGTCAACTGGGTCCACCCTCTGGGTAACTTCGTAAGACCCCTTCCATTTGGCTAGAAGCTTATTCTGGCTGCTTGGCAACAAAACTAGTACCTGATCCCCTGGTTTATATTCCCTCAACTGGGATCCCTGATAATAGTAATACTCTTGTCTTTGTTGAGCCTTTCACCAGATTTTCTCAGCAAATTTCCCCACCTGATCTAATCTTTCCTTCAATTGCAGGACATATTGCTCCACATTTTCAGTCTTGGGGTTCGGTTTCTCCCACATCTCCTTTACTACATCAAGAACATCTCATGGGTGGCACCCATAGAGGAGTTCAAAAGGAGCAAACACTGTAGAAGCTTGAGGGACCTCCAGCATTGTGAACATCAGTAAAGGAAGTAACTTGTCCCAGTCCCTGACCTCAGTGGTGAGTGTTATGAACTTTTGAAGCATTGTTTTAAGGGTTTTGTTGAATCTTTCCTAGAGGCCATCAATCTGGGGATGGTTGATCGAAGTCCTTATGGAGCTGATTCCCAATAAAGTACAAACCTCCTGAGTCAGGCGGGACATGAAGTTAGTTCCCTGGTCAGTTAACATTTCCTTTGGTATACCCATATGACTAAAGACCTTTAATAGCTCCCAGGCTACAATTTTGCCCAAAATGTTTCATAACAGGATGGCCTCAGGGGACCAGGTAGCATAGTCTACAATCACCAGAATGTATTGGTACCCCCTGCACTCTTTTCAAGGGTTCACACTATATCAACCCCAATCTAGTTAAAAGGTGCCTCCATAACAGGTAAGGGCACCAAAGAGGCCCTGGGATTGTTCTTTGGAGCTACTAACTGGCACTCAGGACAAGATACACAATAATCTTTAACATGTTGATAGATGCCTGGCCAAAAGAATTGGGACAACAGTCAGGCTAATGTATTCTCTACCCCACAGTGCCCTGCCACAGGAATAGCATGGGCGAGGCAGAGTGATTCCCCCTGAAGGACTGTAGGGACTAACAACTGATGCTGGGTATCCCCCATCTGGGCCTCCTTACCCACTTGATACAGGATACCCCCTTGTAACTCAAAATGAAGATAGCATGCTGCTCGATTCTCATCTACCACTTCCCCTTCACTGACATCCAACTGGGTGTATACCCAACTGAGTATACCATCAGCCCATTGTTCTTTGGCAATGTCCCAGCAGTGCTTTAACACATCTTGCTCTGACAGGGATGGCCCTCCAGGACTTTGGTTAGGTGGGTCAGCGTTAGGGTCGGGCTGTGGGACTGGACCCACTTTTGCCTTTGCTTCACCTCCCTCCTGTGCACCTGCCCCTTTGGGACCCCTTTCCTTTGCTGCCCTATGTTCTCATTTAGATTTGTGGGTTCTTGTCTGGGCATTACAAATCCCTGGGTCTGGGAGAGGAAAAACTTCCCCCAACTGCAGGTGGCTGGCCCCCCCCATGACCCTGGGACCGGTAATTACCAAAGATAAGTCTGCTTTCCATAAGTTGTCAAACCATTTCCAGTCTCTCCCCAGTAACACCAGATTGGGTAACCCTGGGCAACCCCCACCTTTATAGTCTCTGTTTGGCCCCCCCAAGAGTAAGTGTAACCATAGCACCAGGGTAAGCCTTTACATCCCTATGCACACATCAGATAGGGACGGGGTTCTGGCCCTGCCAGCGTTGGGGGTTCACAAGAGCCACCCTAACTAGGGTCTGGCATCTTCCTGAGTCCATCAGAGTCTCCATCTCTATCCCTTCTATCTCAACAGGGATCACAAAATCTCAGGATTCAAAGTTCCTACCCCCACTGTACAGTGAATACACATCTGTAAACATGCAGTCTATGAAGGTACAGTCCATGTGGGGGCAGTTCTTAACAAAGTGACCCTTCTGTCCACATGAGAAACATGTATCTGTGTCTCGGTTATGGGGTGAGCCTCCAGGTTTAGGCAGAAGACCCTCAGGAAATGTCTCCCTGGGCTGCTGGGTTGTCGTCTTTCCCAGAGTCTGACCCTTATTTGGCCCATAAGCCCCCTCCCTACATGCCCAAGGTCCCATCAGCGTTCTAGTCAATATTCCTTCAGTCTGGCTCCTGGGACAATTCTCCACCTTCCCAGGTGGCCTTGTAAGCTGGATCACAGGGCGGGAGGAAAGTTCAGCATCCAGCACTTGTTCTGAGATCTGCCTAGCCTCTGCTAGCATGGTGGTCTTATGTTTGTGGACCCAGCTCAAAATTCCTGGGGGCAGGATGTTCAGAAATTGTTCCAAGATAATTAACTTGGCCACCTCGGGGCCACTGTGTCCTTCGGGTTTTAGCCAACACCAACACAGGTCCCGCAATTGTTGTCCCACTGCTCTAGGTCATGCACCTGCTGCAAATTTGAAGTTCCAGAACCACCGTTGGTAATTTTCTGCATTGATGTCTAGGCAGTCCAGGATGGCTGCTTTCACCTCTGTGTACTTCCTGGCTGTGGTACTGTCCATAGCTCGATAGGCTGCTTGGGCTTTCATGGTCAGACGGGGCAAGGTGGACAGCCCACTGGGTTCTGGGCCATCCAGCAGCTTTTGCCACTCACTCAAACTTTATCAGGAAGGCCTCAGAATCATGCTCAGATGTCATTTTGGTCAGCATGGCATTCATCCTAGAACCCCTGGCCCCACAATAGCCAGACCAGCCTCACCAGTAGGATCTTGTTGCAGCTGTTGCACCAGGACTGCAGGAGCTGCTGTTGTCCTAGCTGTATAAGGAAACTGCTGTTGTGCCTCCTGTTGCACTTGTTGTGCTTGTTGGGCCCATTGTTGCACCTCCTGCTGTTGCTCAGCCAGCTGGGTGAGAACCTGTTGTTGCTGAACCTGTTGTGCTCATTGTTGCACCTTCTGTTGGGCTTGCTTTGCTTGTTGCACCCGCTGTTGCACCTTCTGCTGCTGCTGTGCCAGCTGCCTGAAAGCCTGTTGCTGTTGTTCAGTGAGCAACTTGAGCAATTTCTCCATAACCATTTTTCCAGAATGTAACTAGTCCTGCTCACTCCAGCAGGGGTTCAAATCCCACTTCTAACACCACATGTGACAAGCTGGCCTATGGTAGCTGGAGAAGCAACATGCTGGGTTTAAAGTTCACAGAAGAAAATGTACTTTTATTGCTTCAAATGTAAGTTGTTGCTCCAGAAAAGCATAACCAGTCAGTTCAACTTCTCCAGCCTGGTCAGGTAACTTAGAGGTTAACACAAAACAGTTCTTTCAGGCTGCCTTGACAAAGGAATCTATGAACCACCTATGTGGCCCAGAAGTTTGTTCAATATACAGTCTCAAACAAAAAAAACGGTTTGTGGGCCAGCAGTTTTGAATGCACAGTCTCAAATAAAACACAGACAGTTTTCCCTTTTTGCTTTATTTGTAGGCTGTTATCAGCAGTACATTCCACTCACTGCTTTTGGCCCAGCTGGCTAGACTGATCCTTTACTTCAGGACTCTGCTCTAGAACTGATCTGTTTCTCAGAAGCAGGTTTCAAGTTTTTTCCCAAAGGCTCTCTCCAATACTTGATCATTCTCCTTGGCTTTCTGCTCTGGTTCCTGTCTCACATTCCACCCTCCATCTTACAGGGTTCTTTGCATAGGGGTCTCTGCTCCCTGCAGCAGTTTTCAGCTTCTAACTAATTCCTTGCTGGATTCTCTCTGCCTTTCAGCAATCCCTCTAATTAGCCACACCTGGGGAGGCACCCCCCCCTTGCCTGTTCATGTTGCATTCCCTGCATTTCCTCAGCCTGAAATAAGAGATTAACCTCTTATTTCCCAGTGTAGTGTTTACATTGTTACACCCTGATACGGGCACCCCACTCCCCCCCCTCTAAAGTCTAGGACCCCAGCCCATCTCTGCTTCCTAGTAAGGAGTAGCCAGTGCCCTGCAGTGGTTATAGACCACTGCAGGCAGAGGAGGAGAGTAAAAGGGCCGGAGGTCCCGGAGTTCAAAGGGGGAGTAGTGCCGGACCGGGAGAGCCACAGACCAACACATCATCCAACAACACAAACCCGTACTTCCCCACCCAGTAAAAACTACCCACACTCCACAAATTTACTGTCTAGATCAATCTTAAACACCATTAAATAAACACTCCCCAAAGTAAGATATACAATCCAGGAAAAATACAAAGTATAATGTAAATGTGATGTACTGAACTCCTCTCACCACTCCAGTGTTTTATTGTCCAGCGTCAATCACCCCCACTACCTCTCACACAGTGGGAGAAATGCAGTTGATAAAACCAGAGTCCTTGCACCACTTCAGTTTTTAGAGTCTTGAATAAAGCACCCCCCACCACCTCTCACATTGTGAGGGGAAAACTAACAAGATAAAATAAAACTAAAACAACCAGTCATACAAATCCTCAGTAAAATCAGGAATTAATCTTAAAGAGTCAGATCTGATCAAACATTAGGAGACAGGTCCAGGCTAATCAATTTCAGTGCCAAAGCACTCCTCAATGATCTTTAATGACCAAAGCTGCAGCGTTAAATTGTGCAACAATTCTAAGAATTCTTCAACATGATTCAAAGCAGTCTGAAACATCGGCCTTACCGTGGTGGGCTAGGGTATGTAGATAATCCTCAAGGGAGAACCCCCCCAAGTAACCTAGGACTTTGCAGGCTATCCTACCCCAACCCCTGCAGCCTGCAGCTACAATCCTCCAGGGGACAGACCCTAGGGAGTACCCCGTAAGGGATTTGGGTGAAACCCCAACTATGACTCCAGCTTCCCAAAGCCCAGGGGGCTGCTTCCACTCAGCCACAGAAAGCAAGGTCACCACCAGCCCTGGATACATGAAGGAGGCTCCCCCCCTACACAGCACCCAGACACACCACTGCTCTGGCCTAAGTCAGCGTCCCTCATCTTGATTATGAACTCAGCACTTTATACTCATGGTGCTGATGGTAGAGATTCCAGGAATCCTCTCCAAGTTCCAACAATGATCAAATCAGTCAGTCAGAAAAATGGACCACCCGTAAAATGTCCAGGATACTCTTCTGTGCCTCCCAAACACAGCATTTCTGGGCGACCTGACTAAACTGAATCAAAATCCAGGGCGTCCCAAATGAATCTTCCTTCTTTCCTTTAGGCTCACTGCTAAGCATGAGAATATATAAGTGTATACAGTAATCACTGATGATCCACAAGAGTCATCTTATCAGTGATTAGGTAGATTATATATAGAATATATGTAAAAGATAAACAGAATGCATTATAGTGAGATATAATAATCATGCATGGTATAATTCTATAAAAGATGTAAACCATAGCATATATTAGCAGCAATTCACATTCCTGGCACTCATGCTAATACAGTGGGTGCCTAAATCTGCATGTTAGTGCAAAATAGCAGTATCATGGTAAAATAGACCAGGAATACAGTGTAAGGTGTATGTGGGATGATAGGGGGCAAAACCCAGGTCCAACAGTACCCAACCAGTGAAATATATCACATCCTATTTTTTCCCCATCAATGCCAGGCCAGCTATCCAGACCTGGGAGTACAAATAATCGCTTCTGCTATCCTAGCAGTAATAAAATTTCTTTAATCTGTTTTTGCACATTACCATCACTGGGCATGCATCAGTCGTCATGTATTCCCCTTCTAGTCTGTGCCTGGAGTCCGAATGTGTAAGGATTTACATTTCTGGATGTTCTTACTGTGCAAATCACAGAGTTCTGAGAACAGCAGCACCAATGTAGGGTTATACATTAGGGCAGAGAAGAGAGCACACCCTGGTAAAATTATTGTGATCTTGGTTGAGTGTTCATAATCAAATTGTGTATAGTCACTGGGTGGAGTCCAAAAGAGTGCACAATCACAATAGCTAGGCACTGTTTTCCATAAAGGGGGACTACAGAAACATATGTTATTCTCCATTACATCCTGAGAATGCAACCTAATGTCTTACTCCGTATTAATGATCTTATTCTTTTTTTTTTCTTAACTAGCCTTTGTCAATAGCATGTATTTTTTTAATATTTTGGGTTTACTAGAATGGCAACCGACAAGGTTCTGTGTGGTCAGTGTGCACACATTCTTATAGGATACCGTGATTTTGCCAAGTGCACCTGTCAGTGTGTGTTGAGAACAGTGCAAAATGACCTGTGATTATTGCCTCTGTAGAACACCACAGGGTATGCAAAATACACATCGAGCAGGTAACAGTTTTCCCACCACTGTCAACTCTAATTGAGAACTGCTATCATCTCCATTTTCTATAATTAGTGCAATGTGTGCTTTCTCTACTACTGCATATATACATAAATACAGTTTGACACTGTCAACCATGACTTGGTATGAGCCACATTCTGATGACATCTACATGGGTCAGTGTTCATAATATGCACCTGAAATATGATTTGTGCCACTTACCCTGGCTTCCTACATATATAATTGCCGACAGTTAGTGTTTAGACTGATGCTGATATCTGGATACATTCCATTCAATTTACAACGCGATGTGTACAATGACAACCCACTTGCCATTCAGAAAGATATGATTTCATCAGTAAATGGCTAGACAGACAGACAGATAGGCAGACAGAATGAGTGATAGACACGTAAAGGCACACCCATAGACAGAACAGCAAAATTCTGTGTGCATGTGTGCTTATCTCATTATCTGCTGGTTCATCAAGCCCTGCTACCAACCCACCTGTAGCTTATAGAAAGTCTCTCAACAGCTCATTTTCCCTTTTTCAGTCACCTCTTTGGCAAAGAATTCACTGCATCAATAATTACATATTGATAATTATATACTGACAATTGGATAACTAGATACATCAACATATATCTCCGAGATGGAAATACGTACATGGGAACAGATAGGAACTTTGCTACAGACAGACATTTGCTGAACAGAGACCCTTGTTCCAACATCAATAGATATAGAGACAAATGATAGGTACTGTGTATGTGTCCTTGAATCTATGTTCAAACACCCCCTTCCCATGGCATTATCCTGGAAAGAGTGTTCCATCAACTCATGTTTAAGCAATAATGCATGACAGGGTGTGGTATATCATGGGATATTGTCATGACTCAGGTGGTCGGGCATGAGTCCACACAAGCCGAGTGCATCCCAAAAGCCAAGAAGTGATGATACCCCACGATATACCACACCCTGATGTGCATTACTGCTATTATGAACTGGTTTTAAAGTTTTAGCAGAAAAAAATTAGAAAAAAACTTTTTAAAACCTTCTGAAAATGCCTTTTATCTAGTGTTGGAGGAATATCTTTTCAGAAAATAGTTCTGGAGCAGCAGGTAGCGCTGCTGGTTTTTTTTTTATTCCTTGTGTTTATGCGCCTTCTGCAGCACACCGGGGGGGGGTATCCAGCCACTGACCCCCACCAACCCGGAGGACAGCAGGCTCACTGAAATTGAGAGCACACATAAGGAACCAGAAGAACTGTGGGTCACCCTGGAAACAGGAAATGGGACAACCATACGAACTGGGGTTGTGCACAGGTCTCCAGACCATGGGGAAGACATAGACATGCTACTGCTAGAAGATATACAAAACATGACAGCTAAAGGGGAGGTTCTGATAATGGGAGACTTCAACATGCCAGATACAAATTGGTCAATACCAGCAGGGATAGCTGCCAGAACTAGACATATGGTGGATTCTCTGTAGGGGGAGGGTCTCAAACAACTGATACAACAAAAGGGGCAAAATTCAGCAGAAGGGCAGACAGCAAGGTGAACCAGGGATAAAGGAAGGGGCTGGACTAGAACAGCAAAACAGTCTAGGGAGGTCAAATCATGGAAAGTCATGTGTGCAAATGCCAGGAGCCTTAGCAACAAGATGGAAGATCTGGAGGCTGTCATGGTGCAGTCAGACCTGGACATTGTGGCCATCACTGAAACCTGGTGTAGTGATAACCACGACTGGGAGTTGGCCATACCTGGCTACAACATATTCAGAAGAGACAGGGCAGGCAGGAAGGGAGGAGGTGGCACTGTATGTGAAAAATGACATAAGAGACCACAGAGATCAGGAGGAACAAAATGGGGGAGAGATACTGTGGGTTAAGCTGGAAAGGAAAATGGGGACAGCCATCCACACAGGTGTGGTCTATAGACCACCAGCCCAGAAGGAAGAAACAGATAGGGAGCTGATGCTAGCCATCCAGAGGATGGCAGACAAGAAGTGAGGTAGTACTGGTTGGAGACTTCAATATTCCAGGCGTGGACTGGAGCATCCCAGCAGCAGCATCAACTAGAACAGATTTATCCTGGACTCCCTTCAGGGTGCCTTCCTCAAGCAACTGGTCATGGAACCAACTCGGCAGAAGGCAATACTGGACCTTGTGCTCACAAACAGGGACAGTGTGATGGGGTAACAGTGGGGGAAGCACCTGGGAAACAGTGACCACCAGTCACTGTGGTTTGAAATCACAGAAAGAGAAGCACCAAACCACACAAAAACACGTATCCTGGATTTTAGGGGGGCAAACTTTGAGAAAATGGGGAGATACTTGAAAGAGGCATTAAGGGGAATGGGGCAAGAATCAGGGGTTGAGGAACAGTGGGAAGTATTTAAAATGGGGATTACAAGAGCAACAGAATTATGTATTAAGCAGGTTAGCAAAGGAAAGGAAGGAGACCATTATGGTTTTCCAAAGAGGTAGCAAAGAAAGTGAAAGCCAAAAAGATTGCATTCAGGCTATACAAAAGACACAGGCAGAAGGGGATAGGGAGAAGTACCAGGAGAAGCAAAGGGAGGCAGGAGGTCAGTAAGGAAGCCAAGCTCGGACAGAACACATTGCAAAATCAGTGGGTGAGGGACAAAACCTTTTACAGGTACATTAGTGAAAAAAGAAAGGCAAAGGGAGGATAGTGAGACTGAAGGGGAGGATGGGGGCTGTGTGAGGATGACAACAGTAAAGCTGACATATTGAACACGTATTTCTGCTCAGTCTTTACTGAGGAAGAGGAGGGTAATGGGTCTGAATGGGTACAAGGGGTGAGAATGGTGCAGAAATGGACACAAGTCCTTTTACAGAAAAGGGTCCTGAAGGAACTGGAAGTAATAAGAGTTGATAAAGCAATGGGGCCAGATGGGATGCACCCAGGATCATAAAGAACTAAGAGGTGGTGGCTGAACCTCTTGCTATCCTGTTTAGCGATCACTAGAAACAGGGAGTACCCAAAGACTGGAGGATAGCAGATGTAGTCCCTTATACAAAAGTGGGAACAAGAAGCGGGGAACTACAGACCAGTCAGCCTCACCTCGGTAGTGGGGAAGATCATGGAACACTACTCGAAGGAGAGATTGGTGGAACATCTGGTTGTCAATGGACTACAGGACCCAAGGCAGCATGGTTTCACCAGGTAAGGTCATGTCAGACCAACCTCATTGAATTTTTGACTGGGTGACTAGGGAGGTGGATCAGGGGAGGGCAGTGGACATGGCCTATCTGGACTTCAGCAAGGCCTTTGACACTGTGCCACATAGAAGATTATTGCACAAACTGGGAATATGGGTGTGGGCAGGACAGTAGTGCGGTGGGTAGGTAACTGGCTGGGCAGCAGGACACAGAGGGTGGTGGTAAATGGCTGTCACTCCACAGAGGAAGAGTGACCAGTGGGGTACCACAGGGATCAGTGCTGGGACGGTCCTATTCAACATCTTCATCAGTGACACTCGCAGGACCTAGAAGGCAGAATTTCACTGTTCGCTGATGACACAAAGCTCTGTAACAGAGTAGACACACCAGAGGTGTAGACAGAATGAGAAGGGACCTGCAGAAACTTGAAGAATGGTCAGGGGTTTGGCAGTTGAAATTCAATGCAAGAAGTGCAAGATAATGCATATGGGGCACAAAACCTGGCACAATATATCAGTTGGGGGTGAGGATATAGCATGCACCAAGCAGGAAAGGGATCTTGGAGTTATCATCTCTGATGACCTCAAGGCAGAAACAGTGTGACAAGGCAGCAGGTAAAGCAAATAGGATGCTGGGATGTATAGGCAGGGGCATCACCAGCAGGAAAAGGAGGTCATAATTCCACTATACAAGACACTAGTGAGGCCGCACCTGGAGTACACTGTGCAGTTCTGGAGACCTTACCTATGTAAGGACATAAACAGGGTAGAAAGGTTCAGAGGAGGGCAACAAAGATGGTGCATGGATTGCATCACAAGTCCTATGAGGACAGGTTGAAGGCACTGAACATGTACTCCCTGGAGGAGAGGAGGGAGAGAGGGGATATGATAGAGACATACAAGTATCTCACAGGGAGGAACAGGTGCAGGAATGCACTATTTTTAAGCGAAAAGATGTTCCAGGACTAGAGGGCATGGGATGAAGTTGGAGGGAGGACGATTCAGAGGAAACGTGAGGAAGAATTTCTTCACAGAACGGGTGGTGGACAAGTGGAACACCCTGCCAGAGGAAGTGGTGGGGGCTGAAACAATCATGGGATTTAAGAATGCATGGGATAGACATAAAGGAATTCTGGAGGTCAGGGGTAAGGGGCAACAGACTTCCTGGAAAACATAAACTGAACTTACAAACTTAAATGGGCAGACTGGGTGGGCCATAGGCCCTTATCTGCCGACACTGTCTATGTATCTATGTATCTATGTAACAACCCACTAGAGACAGGACTATCCTAGATCTAGTACTAACTGGGAAAGGATCACAGATCTCCAGGTAGAAGGTCACCTGGGCGCCAGTGACCGACACATGGTTGGTTCAATTTGGCCACTAAAACAAAATCATCCATTCCAAGGCAAAAATATGGGACTTCAGAGGAGCTGACTTTGACAAGATGGCCAACAGAGTTAAGCTAGCCCTGGAAAAAAGAAATACAGGTGAGGGGGTGCAGGCAAAGTGGGCAAGCATTAAAGATGCAATACTTGAAGCAACATCCCATTGTGTTAGTGAGAAAAGGAAGTGCAAAAGAAGAAGGAAACCACTTTGGTTCTCAAACACAGTAGCAGAAAAGGTCAGAGCCAAAAGGCTGGCCTTCAGGAAATATAAGGGAATGCAGCAGGATGAAGATAGGGAGGCATACCAAACTTCCCTAAGGGAAGCATGGAAGGCAGTAAGGCAGGCAAAGGCCCAAACTGAGGAAATACTAGCACGAACAGTAAAAGGAGGTGACAAGGCTTTCTATAGATACATTAGTGAAAGGAGAAAGTCCAGAGGGGGTATTGCTAAGATCAAAGGGGATAAGGGGGCATGTGAGGAGGAGGACGATGTAAAAGCATCTATCCTAAATAGATACTTCTGCTCAGTATTTACTAAAGAAAGGTAGGGCAGGGCCCACAGCTCTGCACCATGGACACAGGGGAGGGAAGTGTGCACTAGTCCCTTCACAAAAGAAAGGGTTCTACAAAGCTCGATAAGCTCAGGGTGGACAAGGCAATGGGACCTGATGGCATACATCCCAGGGTAATAAAGGAGCTAAGGGTGGAACTAGCAGAGCCATTATCAGAACTGTTTAGTGAGTCTCTGAGCACAGGAGAGGTCCCAGAAGACTGGAGAAGGGCTCATGTGATCCCACTCCACAAGAGTTGTAGCAGGAAGAAGGCAGGGAACTACAGACTAGTCATTCTTACCTCAGTAGTGGGCAAGATTATGGAGACACTCCTTAAGGAAAGGATAGTGCAACACCTGGAATCCATATGAGTACAGGATCCAAGACAGCATGGGTTTAAAAAAGGAAGGTCCTGTCAAACTAATCTCATAGATTTATTTGACTGGGTAACTAGAGTGGTGGACCAAGGGGAAGCAGTTGATGTTGCCTACCTTGACTTCAGCAAAGCTTTCAATACAGTTCCAGATAGAAGATTGATTAATAAGCTGAGTAGGCTCGGGGTGGGTCAGATGTTGGTCAACTGCGTGGCAAGCTGGTTGATGGACAGAAAACAGAGAGTGGTGGTAAACGGTATACAGTCAGAAGAGATGCAAGTCACAAGTGGGGTACCTCAGGGATCAGTCCTGGGGCCAGTCCTCTTCAATATCTTACATAGATACATAGATACATAGACAGTGTCGGCAGAGAAGGGCCTATGGCCCACCCAGTCTGCCCATTTGAGCTTGTAAGTTCAGTTTGTTTTCCTAGAAGTCTGTTGCCCCATACCCCTGACCTCCAGAATTCCTTTATGTCTATCCCATGCATTCTTAAATCCCATGATTGTTTCAGCCCCCACCACTTCCTCTGGCAGGGTGTTCCACTTGTCCACCACCCATTCTGTGAAGAAATTCTTTCTCATGTTTCCTCTGAATCGTCCTCCCTCCAACTTCATCCCATGCCTTCTAGTCCTGGAACATCTTTTCACTAAAAATAGTGTTTTCCTGCACCCTGTTCCTCCCTGTGAGATACTGTATGTCTCTATCATATCCCTCTCTCTCCTCTCTCCTCCAGGAGTACATGTTCAGTTCCTTCAACCTGTCTTCATAGGACTTGTGATGCAATCCATGCACCATCTTTGTTGCCCTCCTCTGAACCTTCTCTACCCTGTCTATGTCCTTACGTAGGTATGGTCTCCAGAACTGTACACTGTACTCCAGGTGGGGCCTCACTAGTGTCTTGTATAGCGGAATTATGACCTCCCTTTTCCTGCTGGTGATGCCCCTGCCTATACATCCCAGCATCCTATTTGCTTTACCTGCTGCCTTGTCACACTGTTTCCCTACCTTGAGGTCATCAGAGATGATAACCCCAAGATCCCTTTCCTGCTTGGTGCATGCTATATCCTCACCCCCAACTGATATATTGTGCCAGGGTTTTTGTGCCCCATATGCATTATCTTGCACTTCTTTGCATTGAATTTCAACTGCCAAACCCCTGACCATTCTTCAAGTTTCTGCAGGTCGCTTCTCATTCTGTCTACACCCTCTGGTGTGTCTACTCTGTTACAGAGCTTTGTGTCATCAGCGAACAGTGAAATTCTGCCTTCTAGGTCCTGCGCAATGTCACTGATGAAGATGTTGAATAGGACCGGTCCCAGCACTGATCCCTGTGGTGCCCCACTGGTCACTCTTCCCTCTGTGGAGTGACAGCCATTTACCACCACCCTCTGTGTCCTGCCACCCAGCCAGTTACCTACCCACCACTACTGTCCTGCCCACACCCATATTCCCCAGTTTGTGTAATAGTCTTCTATGTGGCACAGTGTCAAAGGGCTTGCTGAAGTCCAGATAGGCCATGTCCACTGCCCTCCCCTGATCCACCTCCCTAGTCACCCAGTCAAAAAATTCAATGAGGTTGGTCTGACATGACCTCCCCCTGGTGAAACCATGCTGCCTTGGGTCCTGTAGTCCATTGACAACCAATCTCCAGATGTTCCACCAATCTCTCCTTCAGTAGTGCTTCCATGATCTTCCCCACTACCGAGGTGAGGCTGACTGGTCTGTAGTTCCCTGCTTCCTCTTTGTTCCCACTTTTGTATAAGGGGACTACATCTGCTGTCCTCCAGTCTTTGGGTACCTCCCCTGTTTCCAGCGATCGGCTAAACAGGATAGCCAGAGGTTCAGCCACCACCTCTCTTAGTTCTTTAAGGACCCTGGGGTGCACCCCATCTGGCCCCATTGCTTTATCAACTCTTATTACTTCCAGTTCCTTCAGGACCCTTTCTCGTTAAAAGGACTTGTGTCCATTTCTGCACCATTCTCACCCTTGTACTCCCTTCAGACCCATTACCCTCCTCTTCCTCAGTAAAGACTGAGCAGAAATACGTGTTCAATATGTCAGCTTTACTGTTGTCATCCTCCATGGCCCCATCCTCCCCTTCAGTCACTATCCTCCCTTTGTCTTTCTTTTTCTTCTATGTACCTGTAAAGGTTTGTCCCTCTACCCACTGATTTTGCAATGTGTTCTTCTGTCTGAGCTTTGGCTTCCCTTACTGACCTCCCTGCCTCCCTTTGCTTCTCCTGGTACTTCTCCCTATCCCCTTCTGCCTGTGTCTTTTTGTATTGCCTGAATGCAATCTTTTTAGCTTTCACTTTCTTTGCTACCTCTTTGGAAAACCATAATGGTCTCCTCTTCCTTTTCCTCTTGCTATCCTGCTTAATGCATAATTCTGTTGTTCTTGTAATCCCCATTTTAAATACTGCCCACTGTTCCTCAACCCCTGATTCCTGTCCCATTCCCCTTAATGCCTCTTTCAAGTATCTCTCCATATTCCCAAAGTCTGACCCCCTAAAATCCAGGATACGTGTTTTTGTGTGGTTTGGTTCTGCTCTTTCTGTGATTTCAAACCACAATGACTGGTGGTCACTGTTTCCCAGGTGCTCCCCACTGTTACCCCATCACACTGTCCCTGTTTGTGAGCACAAGGTCAGTATTGCCTTCTGCTGAGTTGGTTCCATGACCAGTTGCTTGAGAAGGCACCTGAAGAGTCCAGGATAAATCTGCTCCTAGTTGATGCTGCTGCTGGGATGCTCCAGTCCACGTCTGGAATATTGAAGTCTCCAACCAGTACTACCTCACCCTTGTCTGCCATCCTTTGGATGGCTAGCATCAACTCCTATCTGTTTCTTCCTCCTGGACTGGTGGTCTATAGACCACACCTGTGCGGATAGCTGTCCCATTTTCCTTTCCAGCTTAACCCACAGTATCTCTCCCCATTTTGTTCCTCCTGGATCTCTGTGGCCCTTATGTCATTTTTCACATACAGTGCCACTCCTCCTCCCTTCCTGCCTGCTCTGTCTCTTCTGACTATGTTGTAGCCAGGTATGGCCATCTCCCAGTCATGGTTATCATTACACCAGGTTTCAGTGATGGCCACAATGTCCAGTCTGACTTCACCATGACAGCCTCCAGATCTTCCATCTTGTTGCTAAGGCTCCTGGCATTTGCACACATGGCTTCCATGATTTGACCTCCCTAGACTGTTTCACTGTTCTACTCCAGCCCTTCCTTGGTTGTCATTTATCCCTGGTTCTCTTTGCTGTCTGCCCTTCTGCTGCATTTGCCCCTTTCTTCATCAGTGACATTGCAGATGGACTGGAGGGTAAGGTTTGTCTGCAGATGACACCAAGATCTGCAACAGAGTAGATGATCCAGATGATGTGAGCAGAATGAGAAGAGATCTGAATAAACTAGCAAAATGGTCGGAAGAGCGGCAACTGGGGTTTAACGCAAAGAAGTGCAAGATCATGCACATAGGGAAGAGAAACCCTGAAGCCACCTATAAACTGGGAGGGGAGTTGCTGGCAGTCACAAGGGATGAAAGAGACTTCAGCGTCATCATCACCGATGACCTTTAATC
This sequence comes from Neoceratodus forsteri, assembly GCA_016271365.2. NCBI lineage: Eukaryota > Metazoa > Chordata > Ceratodontiformes > Ceratodontidae > Neoceratodus > Neoceratodus forsteri. The sequence continues at coordinate 501,744,747 of CM028135.1, read as the reverse complement.
ATCCAAGCAAACCTCTAAAGTAGTAGGTAAGGCTAGAGGGATTTTGGAGTGTATTAGTAGGGGTATCACAAGTCGGAAGAGGGAGGTAATAATCCCTCTTTACAAGACACTGGTTAGGCCCCATCTGGAATACTGTGTATAGTACCGGAGGCCACATCTTCACAAGGACGTTAACCAAATTGAGGCAGTCCACAGAAGGGCAACCAAAATGGTGCAGGGACTGCATCAGAAACCATATGAGGACAGATTAATGGAGCTCAATATGTATACCCTAGAGTAAAGGAGGGAGGGAGGTGATATGATTGAAACATTCAAACACCTTAAGGGTATTAACAAGGTGAAAGAGTCTAACATGTTTCAATATAACAAAAATAGCAGGACAAGAGGATACAGCGGGAGATTAGAGGGAGGACGATTAAGGGGTAATGTGAGGAAGTTCTTTTTCACAGAAAGGGTGGTGGATGCATGGAACGGCCTACCTCAGGGAGTGGTGGATATGAATACAGTGCAGGGCTTTAAACAGGCATGGGATAGGCATAAGGGAGCAATACAGATGAGTATGAATAGATAGGCCATTGACAGAGCAAAGGCCTATGGCACATTCATAAGGTAGAAAAAGAAATGGGAAGACTGGATGGGCCTTGCGGTCCTTATCTGCCATCAACTTCTATGTTTCTATGTTTCATTCCATACATGGGGGTCTGGTATGGCTGTTCCAGCCTGTCGGAGGATCTCCCTTACCTCTTCATCGCGGACTGGACCAGACCCCCCGACATGATATCACAACAGGCCTCCAGGTTGGCAGGGGCACAGCCATCAAGCTGCATGGTCATGCCCAGCCTTTTTCCTCCAATTAGGTCCCCTGGAGTGGGCAGTGCAATGATGCACAACACATATGTGGGCGTCTTGCTGTGCTCCACCCCATTAGTGGTGCTGCATCTGTGCTACCACTGGTCATCACCAGGGGCCACTCAAGCATGGCGCATCCCCCAGACCCACCCCAGAGGGAGTAGAGAAGTCCTGGGATGCTCAATCCACCCTCTCCCCTGCCAACCCTCAGTGGCCCGAGTCCATTCCCAAACCAGGTCACCGGTGTGGTGCGAGGTGTGGCATTCAGTGCCTCAAACCTCAGTGCCACCAGGCCAACAAGGTAGCGCTGTTGTAAGTAGAGTTTGTGGAACTCTGTTGCACTACACCAGCACTGCTTCAAGTTTTAAAATGTGTTTTCCCATTTTACCTGGTCCTTCTGCTTGGTCTGCTGTGGGACTGGGTGAAGATTTGAGTGGATTTTTTTTTTTTTGTAAAATTACCATCTGCTGAGAAGCACGATCTGAATGGAAGCAATGCATGTGGACATTGTGATGCTTGGCCAGCTGGTTATGATTGTTGTATGAGATTTATAATATAAAAATATAGTAGGTGATTGTCTCACATAAGACAGCATGTGCTTTGTGCTTCCATGGGTGCCCCAACAGGTTTCAGAGAAGCTACAGGATATATTAACCTGAAACCAGGAGGTAATTAAAAGACCAGATAAACGTAATTAAGGGTCTCCTGTTTTTCTGTCTTAATTAGAACTGACCTAGCTGCCAGGGTATAGGGCTCATAAAGTTTTATGATTCCTATAGGAAGAACATTTTATACCAACGTGGTGCGAAAAGTTGTAAAACCCTTTGATATGCCTTGGGAATAGGAACTACTCAAGATCAAAGAGAAAATGTTTAATTAAGGAGTCATATTTAGGAAGTGGAGTTTTTGCTGATGTCACCTTATTTAATATACCTCCTGATAGGACATCCTGTTTGTATTTTTTTTATATTCTAAAAGGAGGAGCTAGATGACTCACAGAAGGGATGTGGAGAGACACAGTTTAAACTATTCTGTATCTGAACTGTTTTAGATATAGTCCATCTTGGGACTCTAGAAAGACACACAGCTCTGATAAGCACTTAAAGAGGTAATACATTAGAAAAGATCTAAACTGTAGGTTAGTAGGAGTGTGTCTGTAGTTTTCTTTGCTTTTCTTTTAAGTGATTGTGTGCTCTTTGATATATTGTTCTGTGTTTACATTTTTCATACTTTTATCATCTTTTAGTAAAGTATCTTTTTTTTTTCCAAAGACTGCCTGTGTGTCTTCCAAGTTATTTTTTTCATGTGATGTATACGTGGCTAAGTCTAACAAAACTGTTCAAAAGCTTGATGGTGCTACTAAACTGGGAAAAGGTAAGAATTTAACAAAGGTCTTTTATAGAGTTTTAAGGGTTCATTCTGAAAGCCTGGCTTGGTGCCCCTGGTGAAAGATTGTACCCTAATCCCGAAGAGGGTTCGTATCTCAGCCTGTACATTTGGGTACGCTAGCATAAGGTTCACAGTTTGAAACCTCTCCACCAGAACTTGAGACTAAAGGTGATTCGGACCCAAAAGCAGAAAGGAGGGTTACCCTGTCTGTTACCTGTTCACACTATTGCACTCAGAGGTTGGCACTGTGGGAGCAGAGGACCTGATCTGCTGAGTGCATTTGTGGCAGACATCTCCGTTTTTCTGCTGCCAATCGGAAAGTACCCGGAGTAGCTGTTGAAAGGGAAGAGTGGCAGAACAGGTAAACATGTTCGTGGACAGCTATTTCTGATGAGTTATCCTGCTACTGTGTTTTTTGCTTACTTTGCTTCCTGCTTTTAATCGGGGACTCGGCCCATCAGCAGCAGTTTTGGTTTGCTGTTAGGAGCGGTTTCAGTCTGCAGCAGGCATTGGTTAGTTGTTGTCAGTCGGAGGCTACATAAGGTGTGTGTCTGTGGGCTAGTGTTGGGACACACTTTGTTTGTGTGCCACAGTTGGTGGCAGTTTATTTGTATAAGCATGCCATATTCTGTGTCAAGCTTTAAATGGTTTAGACCGGGGCAGTCGTTTGCGGTGGCATTTTGGGTTGCATTGCGGACTGAGGGATGTGGCGATTGTTGCTGGTGGATACATTTTCTTTAGGCAAGAAGGCTGGTGGCCGGAGGTTTTTTGAAGCTGTGAGTATGTAGCCTGATATCATCACAGTTTCAGACTCCTCGACCAAACAGCTTCTTGCATTTTTGAGGGCCAGTTCATAATATGGCTTTTATGGTGGCTCTTTAGTGCATGAATTAATTAAATACTTAAATATTGACAAGTGGATAGTTTGAAAGGGATGTAGAAATTCATATATGGTTAGATAATTATGGAGGCAGAGAGATAGAAACTTTCCAAATCAGAGATACTGGTTATTGAGACACAGTGATAGAGATAGATAGATAGACAGACAGACAAACAGAAAAAGACAGACAGATAGAGAGATAGACATCAATAAACACTATGTTTATGTGTACTTACCTTGACATCTACCCACAACAGTGTAGCATCTTGGAAACATTTTTGACACATTTTTTTCTTGGATTTGAGGGTGAAGATTTTTTTGCAAGAATACATTTGCTTAAAATAATATATATCAATTCATTGATAGATAGATGCAGCAAACACATAGTGACGCATAGACATTGAAAGAGACATTTAGTGTTGCGTGCATAAATTTATAGTTAGACAGACAGATAGATAGATAGATAGACAGACAGACAGATAGCTATACAGACAAAAAAAGACACGCAAAATGGTAGACACACACACATACAAAGCAACGTACTGATGACCTTCATAATGTCCAATCGGCATATGGCTAGCAGGAGATATATGACGGGCGATAGGCTGATCAATCCGTGTATACAGAAACTGCCATGTCTGTTGATACCGAGACTGATTGAGACATAAACAGGTTGAAGGATAGACAGTTGCAATGTCTTGTTCACATACATTCTTTGAGAAACATAGATATATGCATATACAGATAGATAGATAGATAGATAGATAGATAGATAGATAGATAGATAGATAGATAGATAGATAGATAGACAGACAGACAGACAGATAGATAGACAGACAGACAGAGACAGATAGATGGATAGATGGATAGAAGGATAGATGGATAGATTGAGCACTAGATAGGTTGTGTGTTAGATAGAGTGAGTGCTAGATACTGTCGATAGAGTGATTGACAGACACAGTGATCGACAGATCGATAGAGAAAGAGAGAGAGAGAGAGAGAGAGACAGAAAGACACACACAAGAATATGTTTACAAATTCTTCCTGTTCCTAAATCAGTTGTTCACTGATTTCTCTGCCGTTATAAACAATGCATCCCCTACTCTCATCTCTCTCCCCCTTGTTCTGCTCATATTGCTCTCTTTACCACCTCCACTTGCTCACTATTCATCTATTCCTAATAGCACTCCCACCCCCATCAGTTATTATCTCCAATCCCCTACCCATATCCATGCTATCACTCCCTCTTCCCCATTTGAAATATGGTCTCACTTTACCACTGTTCCTCATGCGACTTTGATAACTGTGTGCACTTTCACTGCGGTTCCCCACCTTTTTCTTCCTCACTCATCCACTCCCTTCACCTCAAAACTCCCAACCTCCTTGCCAGCTCCTTCAAAATCCCCTAAGCTCCACTTTCTCATACTCGCTCTCCACTTGCTCTCTGCCAGGGATATCCACCCCAGCCTAGGCACTATTGCCCTTAGCTCCTCTGGTGCGTCCTCCTCTACTACCTCCCCCCACTCTCTTCTCTCAACCCTCCCAATGGGCTTAAAGATTCTACATCTAAACACCTGCAGCTTGTTGCAAGAAATAAACCAGATTCAGACCGTGGCATGCACTCTAAAACCAGACATTCTAATCTTCTCAGAAACTTGGCTAAAGAGCACTATCCCTGACCACTCGGTCTCCATTCCTGGCTACTCACTGCTAAGGCAAGACCGTGCTTGCAAGGGTGGTGGTGTGGTCATTTATGTCCTAGTCTCCATCCAATATTCCATCATCCACTCATCCTCCAATCCTGAGACCCATGATGCCCTAGCTATCCATGTGACCCTACCCTTCACTCTCCCAATCTTTGTAGCCAGCATTTACTATACTGCTGCCCATAAGTCCATCCTTCAGTTGCACTAGACCTTGCTCGCTCTGGGGAATTATTCATCCTAGTTGACTTCAATAAAAATTGGTTGTCACCTAAAACTACCAAAACTAAAAATGATATCAGAGCCATAAACCTCTCCCAACTGATCTCCGAACCCACCCTCACAAACCACAAGACACAATAACACTCCCAGTCCCTACTCAACTGGGCCCTTACCTCTACACCGCCCCGTCATCACCTCTGGCATCCTCACCAATGCTCTCAGTGACCATAACCCAATATTCATGGTTAGGAAAGTCCACAGAACTAAATCACCACACAAAACCATACAACTACGCTCTTTCAAGTCTCTTGACCTTGAACCTCTCCTGAGCAACCTTGCTACTTCTGACTGGTCCCCCCTAACTTCCCTTCCCTCAGTTGATAATGCCCTTGCCTACTTCAAAGAAATCTTTCTTGTAAACTGGAATGCCTTTGCCTCACTTAAACAAACCGAAGTCACTGGTAACCACTTACCTTGGATAACTCCTGAACTTCAGGCCTGCCTCAGGGCTAGAGATCGAGCCTGGAAGCATCATAAAGCTACCCAGCATCCTAGTGACCTCATGAATTACCGCATGTTTCAAAATGCTTGCACCAGGGTTACAAGGTTAGCCATGTCCAAATATTTCAAATCTGCCTTTATCACTAACATAAATTCCCCTTCAAAGTTCTGGAACATGGTCCATGCTCTATTTACCCACTCATCTTGCCTCCCCAGTATTTAAAGTAAATAGCTCACTAGTGTCCAACCCACCAGCCGTAGCTGCAGATGTTAACTCCTACTATACCTCCTCAACCACTGAGCTACTGAAATCCCTCCCCTCCTACCATCCCCCACCCCCACCTCAACCCTCACCCTCACCCTCTACTGGTGTGCCCCCTCCACCACCCTCCCACCTCCCCTTCTGTTTCACTACTGTAACCCCAAATGATGCTCTAAGTGCCCTCCTCACCATCAACCCCACTAAAGGTGCCTCCCCTGACTGCCTCAACCCAAAACTCCTCTCCCTCTCCACTTCAGCTATTGCCTACCCCCTCTCAATAATCCTAAATCTCTCATTCTCTACTGCCTCAGTCCCCTCTTCATGGAAACATGCTGTGATCCTCCCTCTACCAAAAGGGGTTGACCCCTCATCCCCTGGCAACTATCACCCCATTTCCCTCCTCCCTACCCTTGCCAAACTTCAAGAACACATTGTCCTCTCCCAACTCACCTCTTTTCTATCTGACACCTCCTTTTTCACCCCTTTCCAGTCTGGTTTCAGGAAAAAATACTCAGTCACCACCTCTCTCTTATGGTTCACAGACTCTATCCAAACCGGGAAGGACAATGGCCAAATTATCTCTGCCATTTTTGTAAACATGGCCAAGTACTTCAACACTGTCTCTCATTCCCTTCTCCTTGACTCGCTCCCAGCAGCTGACCTATCTCCCTCTGCCACAAACTGGTTCAAGGTCTACCTGATTGGCTGAACCAAATCAGTTAAGATCTTGGATGCCACTTCCCCTCCCCTCCCGATTAGAACTGGTATCCTCCAGGGCTCTGTATTAGGGCCCCTCCTTGTCTCCATCTTCTTAAACAACCTTCACTCTGTTTGCTCCCCCTCCTCAGCTATACATATATATGCTGATGATACAGTCCTGTATGCATCTGGCTCCTGTCCTGCTGAGGTTACATGCAGCTTACAGCAAGACTTTGATATGGTTCAGCTCTGGTTCGCTAACCATCAACTTTTCTTCAACACCAAGAAGACTGTCTTCATGACCTCTGGCAAAAGGCAGAGACTCTCTAGGCTTCACTCCCTACCCACTTTCCACGCTTGATGGGACTTTGCTTGAGGGCACATTCTCCTTCAGGTACTTAGGTATTTGGTTAGAATAACATTTAAACTTCTCTGAACATACTAACGCCATCCAGAAAAAACTGCACACCAAGCTTGGTGCCCTGTTCAGTAACCATAGTTGCATCCCTCCTACGGCTAGGCGTGAATTTGTTCAGATGATACTGCCCTTTTTCGACTACTGTGATGTAGTCTGTGGTGCTGCCCCTAAGTCTTCCCGGCCAGACTGAACACCCTCTTCAATTCCTTCTGACGCTTTGCCCTGGATGCCCCTCCCCCTCACCCACCACTGCAATCTTTATTGTGCCCTATCCTTCCCCTCTCTTAAAAATAATCAACTCTCCCACTGTGCTAAATTCACCTCCAAGTACTGGTTGGGTGAGCTCTCTTCCTACTTCACCTCCTCCTTTATAACATGCCCCCATCCCCTTAGATCTACCGACTCCCACACCCTGGTAGTGCCCCGCAGATCCACCCAAATCAGCCAGTCTGGTTGCTCTCACCACCTCCCAAAAATTTGGAATTCCCTTCCCCCTCAAATCTGGTACTCATCCTCCGCCTACTGCATCAGCTCTGCCCTCAATAATTACCTTGTATCTAGCTGCTCCTGCATGTCCCTTCCTAATTCCCCTCCTGTAAGCCCTGGACAAACCCTACCCCTCTACCATCACCTTCAATTTACCCTGTGCACCCCCACCCCCCAAATTTCTAGCTCTCTTCCCCTTCCCCCAAATTGCTTGCCCTTACTGGCCTCCCTTGATCTCTCAAAGAATGTAAGGGACCATGAATGCTCTCCATGGGTCCTTTCCTACCCCCAAGGGGCTTGTATATCTCATCTACTCCCTTTCCCACCATCCCTCCTATCTCCCTAGACTTGCAGTCCTCTTGAGGGTTCTTAGCATCCTGAAGGGGTCCTACTGCATCTAGGCTTATCTCCTCTCCTTCCCTCTCCCCCATCTACCTGTCCCCCTAATCTTTGCAGTCCCCTTGCAGGGTTCTCATCATCCTGAAGGGGCCCTATTGTGCATAGGCATGTCTCCTCTCCTTCCCCTCCTCCATTCTACCTGTTCTTCCTAGCTTTCTCAGTCCCCTTTGCAGGGTTCTCAGCATCCTGAAGGGGTCCAACTGAGCCTAAGCATATCTCCCCTATTCTGTCTAGCCACTATCTTGGCTTTTCAGGACTACTAGCAGGGTCCAATGCATCCTGATGGACTATTGATTAGGCCCCATCCCCTTCAAAGGTGTGAATTCTCTTCCCTTCAAGGGTTCAATTCTCCTTCCCTCTCTCCCTCTCCTACCACGATCTTAATTCCTATCTACTGACCTTCCCCAACCCCTTTGCATAGCACACCATATCCTGAAGGGTCATCTCTTGGGTTAGGTCCTATTCCCCCTCCTAGCATTAAGTCACACTTCCTCCTTCTCTCTCCTCCCTCTCTAAATTCTTACAGCCTTATTCCCCCTTTCAATCCAGCCCCACAGCCCCCTTGCAGGGTTCTCCACATCCTGAAGGGATCTCTCTGGGACACTGCCTTGTCCCATTCTCTCTCTGGTCCCCCCCAGTCCCCTTGCAGGGTTCCTCGCATCTTAAAGGAGTATCCGGGGACACGACTCTTCCCCCTCCCCCCACCTCACCCCTCCCTCTCCTTTCCCCCTTTTCTTTCACATGAGCACTTGTTTATTTATTAACCCAGCACTTATTATTGTTCACTCTTTCTACATATTATGCGCAACACTGTTGTAACTGGAATGCACTAGAGGCAGAGTTGGTGGCCTGTAAAACAGTGGGATGCTTCAAGAGGGGCTGGGATAGGGCAGAAGGGAGGGGCATGGGGAGAGGCAGCTGCAGGAGTAGGGGTGCTAGCTGCAAAATCGAGCAGACTCAATAGACCAAATGGCCTTTTTCTGCTGGCAGTTTAGTATGTTTGTATGTTCATATATCAGTGATAGGTCCTGTTACATAGGCCAGCATTTCAATCCTGAAATGAGCAGTGTATGTGTTCATATGACATTGAATGCTAATGGTGACAAATGCCTGCAGTCTGGTAAATAAAATTACAACCGTAAAGGCATTTATAGTCATGGCAGATTGATGCATAGCTGCAATAACAGAGACATTGTACAACACAAATCATGACCATAACACAAATGCTCCAGGTTATGCTCCATTCAGGAGTGTTAGGTTGAGTAAAAACAAAGTGTTGGGGTGGCACTGTACATAAGCAGTCTTTTTTTATTAAACAAGCAGTCTTTTTATTGAGATCTTGGATTAACACCTTTCAGCAGAAAGCTCTTTCATAGGTTCCACTTCAAGTATGACACAAACAAGAATTCAGATACGTTCCACAGATACAGATACAGCAAGAAACAATTGAAAACTGTCTCCAGGCATAAATTCTAACAATAGTTACGCAACTTAAAGCATGTACAAGGTGCAGAGTCAAAACAAAGGCTAACGTTTCACTAGGTAACAGTGACATAACATGAGGACACTTGTTTAAAAAGGAGAATTGTACAACTAACAACATAGGCAGATAATTGGATTGTGCTTGAGTCAAAGAAAGAAGGAAGGTCTCATACCAGTAGAGAAGGACAGGGGAGGGAGGAGGGAGGAGGAAAGAGCAGGGAGGAGAAGGCAGGCAGAGGTGGGGAGGTAGGATGGAGATAGATAGGAGGGAAAGGGAAGAATAGCTATGTAGCCAAAGTGGAATAAAGGGGAGGAGGGTGGGGAAGGGGATGGAGGAGAGTAGGAAGGAAGAGGTGGTGCAGGTAATGGGGTGATGATGAAGATGTATTAAAGTGGTAGGAAGGAAAGAGGTATGGAATGACAGAGGGGCCAAAAAGGGAAGAGGAGGTGGAGGGAGGTAGGAGGGAAAATAAATAATTTAGGCAGGGGTAGAAAGCCCATGAAAGTGTTAACTTGACTGGGGACCCAAGAACTGCACATGAAGCATAACATTTTAGGTAAAGGCAAATTAGCAGTAGCAGTCACAGGTTGCCAGCGAGATTAGATGCTGCTGGAGTTTTTTCTTAAAGGAACCCAGCAAAGTAGCATTGGTTATGACAGGAGGCAGGGAGTTGTACCACAGCAAAGCTCTGAATATGAATGCACATTGTCCAAAGGTGGTGTGGCGCCATGGGATTCTGAAAGCCTGATTGCTAGAGCATCTGGAACTGCGTGGGTTACATTCAGGGGAAAGAAGGGCCAGTACGCCAGAGGGTAACAGTCCCAAGGTGACTTTTTTTGCAAGCAGGCACAATCGGTATTTGAGCCTGCTGTCAAATTGTAACCAGAAAACCTGGGCATAAAGATTGCAGGTGTGTGTCAAGCATGCAGCACCAGTAAGAAGGCAGCATGCTTTATTTAAGGCCATTTTGATACATCGGAGGGCAGTGTCTGTAGCCACACCATAAATGACAATACCATAGTCTGCGAAAGACACCACAGAACTGTGGATGGCTGTGTTCAGTGCTTCAGGAGTGAGATTATGTTTGTTCATGTATAGAACTCCTACATGCCGGTTAATAGCTTTGGCTGTTTGGTCGATGTGCTGGGTGAAAGACAGGGTAGAGTCAATAGTTATACCCAGGTAATTGAAATGGTGAACTAGTTCAAGAGGGGAGCCAGTGTCATTAATGATGGTAAGAAGGGAGGTTTTGTGTCTGCTTTGGGAGGTCGAAAACAACATTGTCTTGTTATACTTAAGGATGAGCTTATTTTCCCAAAACCACTTCTCTGCAGATGTAAAGGATTGCTGAAGTTAGTCCTGGAGAAGGTGAGGGTCCATGTTGCTGGTAAAAAGTACAGCATCATCAGCATATAGTAGTATGTGGTCGCAGCAAGCTCCTCGTAGTGAATTGAGGAAGATGCTAAAAAGCAATGGGCCCAAGATAGATCCCTGTGGGACTCCAGAGCATACAGACCTACTATCAGACAAGACGTTACCAATCTTTACCTGCTGTGTTCAGCTGCTTATGTAGCTGGAGAACCAGCTTGTAGTGTCGGAGGAAAGACCAATGGAGGAGAGTTGTCTGATGAGGCGATCATGGTTGACAGTGTCAAAGGCCTTGGTAAGGTCTATGAAAGTTGCCCCTACCAAGAGCCCTTGTTCCAGAGAGTTACTAATAGAGGCTGTAAATTCCAGGAGTACAGTAATGGTACTATGCCCAGGCCTGAACCCATGCTGTTGGGGACATTGGAGTTAGTAGTTATCCAGATACTCTATGAGTTGGTCAGCCACGATGCACTCCAGGGCCTTAGAGATCGGGGGAAGAATAGAGCTCTGGTGATAATTTGCCAGCAGTGCTTGGTCGCCACTTTTGTGCACAGGGGTGACCACTTCTGATTTCCAAAGATATGGAAATTGTGACTGAGAGAGTGACAGGTTGATTATTTTGGTAAGAGGCTTGAGGATTTCTTCGAGGGTAAAGGCTAAGTCCAAGGAGTCCCCACTGAATCTAGCTTTCCCCAGTACCTTCTTAAAATAACGTCTGGCTTCATTTATACACATTGCTTTGCAGTAAAATGGTGGGTGGTCTCAGGGCAGGTTCTATACTGCAGAGTTCATACCTGAGGGGGTAACCACGAAGTAGTCGGAGGGAAGAATGTTGCTAAGGTCTGTAAATGTTTTGTTGAAAGCGTTCGTGATGGCTTTTGAGTCCACGGTAGGGGTGCCATCGATGTTCAGCAAACTGTGAAATCATGATAGCATCAATTATGAACTGCATGATAGCATAATGCTAGAAAAATCTGTGGATTGTAAGTAACATGAAATCAAAATGCAGCAATATCATTAGGAGCACATTTAGCAATGCTGCCTATGGACAGCACGTTCTGTTCAGCAGTCATAGTATTTATTTTTTGCATTGTATGTGACCCAAGAACATGATTATAAGCATTAATAAATCACAGGCCATGTGACAGAATCAGCATGCAAGTTTGAAAGGCAGCAGAACACCGAAGTGTAGGCACAGGAGTGACCAGTTACAGATGAGAGAGTACTGCACAGAGCATTTGTGACCAAACAATAAACTGCATCCCACCAATGGCTGCCCTGAAAAGTGCAGTGCATGTAGACAAAAATTGACAACATGGGATTCCTGTTCTGTGCAACCTCTGCCATCAATGTGCACTTCAGAATGCCGGCATGGTGCATGGTTTTCAATATTCTATCAGCCAGGCTACCAGAATTAAGCCAGCTGCCTCCATGTGATAACAGCATGACACCAGACTGGTGTGTGTGTAATAAGTGCTGTGAAATGCCCACAGAGCTGGAGTGCTTGTGCTGTGGATATCATCCTGAAGATTGCCTGTCTGGTCTGGAGGTATGTATCGTGTTCCTCTGCACACACAGTGATTACTGTGCAAAACCTGTTAAGTGTCTGCAATTACGCAATATTATGAACATGCATTCAACGTAGCACATAATGTTATTGTTAGTGCATTGTAGAAATTTGTCCATTGACACACGTGAAAATCACCTACTATTTTTAGGAAGTGCTATGGGTTCTTTTACATCCACCTGAACTACCACCAGAACAGACAGATGGGACCTCAGTTATAGCACATTGAACTAGCACCATGCACAAGACAGCTTTAGATGTCCCTTCATTGGTTCCCTGTCTTTATCATTTGATGCTGTGCACTTCAAACTAGTTGAGTGCATGCCATGTCCTGCCATATCCATGTTCTTAGAACCATGTCATCACAGAATGACATGTTCAGTCACAGCCACAGACATGGTCAGATACTTCCTGAAATTTCTGTGATATTTCTAGAGAAATCTCCTGCTTTCTGCATCTCAACAGTAGGGGCAGTAGAGAGAAACTCTTAAGAAATTTCACAAAATACCTGGAAATATCTGACCATGTCTCTGGCTGCTACTGTATACTTGTATGTCTGCATCAATGTACAAAAGCTTTATTTTCGCTATGTGGAGCACCAGTCTCAATGCTGACTTGGCTGTTGGTTAACTATCATAAACTACTATCAGTATGCTAAAGTCATACTTTTTTGAGTGGAATGATTGCCTGGAGTGACAAATGTACGTGTCTTACACTTTCGGTCTGTAACCCCTACACCCTTGCCTTTTTGCAAACGACAGGTGGTATGCTGTTGAAGCTGACAGCAGTACCAGGTGGGGGACTGGGTTCAGGGAGGACTAGGTTACTCGGCACAAGGGCTAGGTTTGGCTACTCTGCACAGGGGCACCCAAGTAAATCCGAACACAGGAAGCAACAACTGTAATGTCCAATTCCAGGAATGGGATTCTAAAGTGTGGCTTTATTCACATCCAAACTGAACAAACAAAGCATAGACGGACCCCCACGGGGCTACATTCCTGGTTATGCAGATAGGAGAAACAGAACACTTCTTCAACACTTCAGCCCTCATGCTCTGGATCCACCAGGCATACAGCCTGGATTCGCACGCTGCTTGGGTACACAGCCCAACTTGTACACTATTTGGGTTTTCCCTGGCTCAGCTCCCCTGCCGGCCACTCGAACCCCATCCATATGACATGGACACATTTTCCTGGTGGCTCCCTAAACCACCTTAGAGCCTTCGACTCCATAAGGGAAATTTCCTTTCAATCCCACATCTGGGTACTTCCCTCAGCACTGGCCAAGTGCCTGAGGCAAAGTAAAAGGGCCACAGAGCAAATCCGTAGAGGTGAACCTGGTTACTAAAGATGGGGGGTCTCCCACCTCTAGCTTTCACAATCCATACCCGGCCATTTCTCTGGACATTAAACAACTCTTTCTGAAAAGCTTGGCAATGTAGATTAAAGGGTAAAAACATAGCCCATTTCCTCTACATGTCTTGGCTTCCCTTTGTACTAGACTCGAACATACTTAAACATCTCTTTCTGAAAAGCTTGGCAGTGTAGATTAAAGGGTAAATGCATAGGCACATTTCCTCTGTATGTCTTGGCTTTCCCCTTGTGCTGGACTTGAACATACTTTTACTTTGACTTAGCCTATTCCTCTAGGCCTCCTACTGATTAAGCAGTTCAATCCCCACTTTACAACAGTTCAGGTGAAACATAGGCCCCATGTAAGAACAGAACTCACCCTTTGGTTGCAGGTGCACCACAGGCGATTCTTGACAGCTCTGGTGCAGCAGCACAACTTAGAAAAGTGAGGCAGCTTCTTCCCTAGCCGGAACCAGGAGGTTGCCCCTGGAATAACAGGCAAACCTTTTACCCCCATCCCCTCAGGGATGAGGCACAGAGACCAGTAACAGCGGTCTCCACCACTTCATGAACAGCTTACTGTGTTCCTCTTTTGGCAGAAACACACACCTTTCCCTAAAGTAGCTCTATATCAGAGCTTTAGGCTCCAAGAGCCTGTGCACAGACTGCTGTGCTCCTCTCTTCAAGACTGCTCACACACAACTGCTTTCAAAAACTCCCAACATTCTAACCTAACTCCCAACTGCAGATTCCAATGTGGCTCATGCAGCTGCGATAGTTCTATGGTGATTTCATTCCTCAGTCTCAGCTGAGACTGAGAACAGAGTGAGACAGTGTGAAATCCATTTAACTGGAGTTTCACAAGCTGCCTTTCCTTCCTACCACTAGGTCTTACTGGGATTCTAGTAACCCCGGGTAACGAGGGGGTTACAGGTCTATGTCAGTCAATTTCATATTTTTGTGCATAGTCTTAGGACATTTAGAGCTATCAAGTGAAGTTTACAACTTAGTTTATATCACCTACTAATTATCTGACCTCCATTCCAGGGCAGTCTTTGATGTGGCCAAAGTGTTATCCTTATTACACAATTTTTCCTGTCCCCTGTTCTCATTTGTTCTACTACTTGTCTTTCAAGTTTGCCTTTGATACACCAACTATGTGTGTATGCCTCCAGGTTACATTGTGCTAATTCCAGCTGCTCTTTGGTATTCACGTAAGTGGCAGGATGAGGTATTCATTCACTGCCTACAAAGGACACATCCACTAGATCCATACTAGCCTCGTAAAGACCGTTGCTCTTCCCTGCCCCCAACATCAGGTCCGTCCTGCTTACTTCCACCTTTACCTTACTGCTTTAGCTAGACCCAGGCTAACCTTGTAAATAACCATCTCATACTCCCCCCCCAACTGCGAATTCGCTCCTTTTAGCACTTACTACCCCGTCATTCAACCTCCCCCTACCCCTGCCTCTTTCCCCCAATACCCTACCTCCGCTCACCTCATCTCCCTCCACAGTCTCCCACCTCCAACCACAAATTCACCCCTGCTGCTGCCCTCTGCTAATACTTTCTAACTTCCCAAGCCCCTTTCCCTTCTGTTTCCTAGTGTCCACCCCCCTTCTCCTCCCTCATCTTGTCTCGAACTTCTCCCATCTCCCTGTCCCCCTAGTCTGACAATGCTCTAGGTCTCAGCTGTTCTTGTCTACTGCACTGTTCACTCTCTGGTGCAGGGACACATTTTGTATGTTTTATTCTCCCACTCTGTTTGAATTACTGGAATCATTTTTTCTATTGTCTTGTTCACTGTTTTATGCATTTTGATTACCCGACGTGGAACCTTTGTAAAAGAGCATGTTGCTCAAAGGTTGTTCCAGAATATTCAAATAAATAAATAAAAAAATAAACTGCATTTGATAATGACCTTACTTCCTCATCTGTATTCATAGTCAGCAGTTAACACCTAGTTGGGTATTTCACTGCAGACACTGTCCTACTCTCATGTTATTGTTCTTTTCTCACAGCACATCAAACACTAGAGTCTAATTTGGTGGTCTTTTGTTTTCTACTTCCTTCCTTCAATGGGTGTCAACAGGCATACTCACTGTACAGTACAGTGAAGTATACTCCAACACTCTCTTCCTCTTACAAATGACTTAGATACAGTTGAATAATGAAATCAAATATATTTTAATTAAATCCACAACAGACCAGAGGTCACAGAAGAAGGAGTAACTTGCCGCAGCACTTCGACTCAGACACGAGTCTTCATCAGGGGGTAATGGTCATAGGTAACAGAACAACCTTTATAGTGTTATCAAGTAAAGCTAATACAAAACACCTGTGTGCAAAACCAGTTATACAATTGAACTTTAAAACAATCTCTTAGTACCCCTTTTTGTCACTAGATGGTGCTGCTCACATGAGCTCTTTAACCAATAAATGTAAATGTGACAATTCTTTTATTTTTATTTTAGAAACAAAGAACTCATTTGTATACATATCTTGTAACCTATTTAGACATAAAGATAACTTTTGGGGGGGTACAAACAGATCAAACCTTCTTATGTCAAGGCAACATTTTCAGCATGAACCTCAGGCACTCAGGACCTCCATGTAACTAAGAAGCAACGGTGAAGGTTTGAAGCTGGATTATCTGTAGGGAAACAAAGAGAGAAATGAGAAGGCTATACATACATAGAGCACCTATCTATTAACAATATATAACATTACATAAATTCAACACTAGTTCATACAGAAAGAAAATGTTCACAATATGTATTTTCTTTTTAAATGTGGTTTAAGGTCCCACTTATCAATTAAACCAACAGGTTTCACACTTTGGAGTGTATAGATCCAAAAACTCTCCTTCTGCAGTAGTAAATTAGATCTCTCCCACCATGTTTTAGGGGTGGAACATGTTCAAGTCTTAAAAACCTTAAATCATCAGGCTTTGAACCATGTGTTAGGGTGAAGTGCACCCCAACTGGAGTATCTTGTCTGTTGTTTAAAATTGAACGAACATGTTCTTGAATTCTCTGTTTAAGAGGTCTGGCTGTTTTGCCTACATACACTTTGTTGCATGTACACCACAGTGTGTGGAGAACATATGGAGTATCACAAGTAATGAGTTCCCTAATTTCAATTTTTATTTCATCAAATCTTGGATGGGAAAACATTTTGGTTTGAAATCCATATTTACAAACTTTGCAGTGACTGCATTTATAGAAACTATTAGGTTTCTGTGGGAGCCATGTACTGGTGCTGGTCTGTGATTTAGTAATCCTACTATGGACTAGGTTGTCCTGTAAATTGTTTCCTAAACTAAATGTGACTCTTGGTTTTACTCCCACTGACATGCCCACCTCTGGGTCACCCAACAGTATAGCCCAGTTCCTATGCACAATATTTCCAATTTGGCCTGCAACATGCTTAAATTCAGTTATGAAGCAGCATGGTTGCTCATCATTTCTCTGACTTTGTGCACATTTTTAAGTAAGGTTTCCCTGTTCATGTGTGATACTTTCTCCTTACTAAGTAACAATGTCTCTCTTTTATAGCCCCTTTCTTCAAACCTTTTTATGAATTCTTCCGACTGTTTATTAAATATGATATTGGAACTGCAATTTCGTTTGAGTCTCAAAAGTTGGCTATATGGTATAGAACTTTTAAGGCTGTGGGGGGATGCACTTGATGCTAAGAGAAGAGAGGAGAGTTAGTAGCTGTAGATTTTCTTAAACATGCTGTTTCTATGTTGCTCTGGGCTGCTATGAGTGTGAGATCTAAGAAACTGACCCTAGTTGGATCTGTGGTATGTGTGAATTTGTGATTCCATTCATTGGCATTAATCCATCTGATGAATTCATTAATACTTTCTTCATCCCCCTCCCAGATGCAAAGCACATCATCAATAATCTTTTCTTGCTATACATCAGCAACATAGATTCTGCCATACTTTTCTGCTCAGCTATCCTATATGCTGATGATCTCGTCCTCTACTCCAGTGCTGACAAAGTTAACATCATTAACAAAAACCTCTCCTCAGATTTCAAGAATGTGCAAATATGGCTAAATGCTAATAAGCTCATCCTCAACACAAAAAAGACCCAAGCCATGCTATCTGGCACTGCCCCCAAACTCAGGGCCTGTAAGGAACCCCTCCTAGTCCATGACTCTGAGGGATCTCTCATCGACTGTGTCACATCCTTCAAATACCTGGGAGTCCTCCTTGATAAATCCTTTGATTTTAGTCTGCACATCCAGTCAACCTGTAAAGCAACAAATGCCAAACTTGGAATCGCCTGTAAGACTTGTCACCTGCTAACACCATCCTCCAACTTGGCAATTGCCAAGGGTATTCTACTTCCAGCACTGGCATATGGTGTCTCCACTTTTGCTAATGCCCATAAGACTGCTCTCCATAAATGGGATGTCGCGTATAACAACATATGTCGGTATGCCTCCTCTTCCCCCCATCGCCTCAAGCACCACTGCATACTGTATAGCGACCAAGGCTGGCTCTCCCCAACTGCCTTCTGACTATACTCCCTAGGGACCCTCCCAGGCTCTGTAATCTGTAACCAAACCCCTTCCTCCCTTGCAGCTCTACTTGTACCACAAACACCTGCCCACAGACTACGCTCAGCAAACAAATTTCTGCTTACCGTACCCAGGTGTCTTACTTCAAAACGCAATAGAGCATTTCACTGCACCACCCCGGCCACCTGGAACTCCCTCTCTCCTGCCCTGAGGCAGGCTAACTCACACCCAATCTTCAAAAAAGAACTATATCGCCACCTATCCCAAGACCCCTGCACATGCTTTGATCCCACTTAATGCCTCACAGCCGACCACCCTATTTTGTCCAAGACACTGCTGCACTTCTAAACAAGCTTTGCTATAAAATGTTTTTATAGCTACCACTTAGCCCAGTTTCAGTTGTTATTTGCATGTACTAATGTCACTTTTGTCATCTCTGCATAGCTATATGTATTATCTCGAGTACTGTCTGACTTGATCTGTATTCTAACCTGCCTGTACTATATACTATGTATTGTATAATCTCATCTCATTTTATGTATGTATTCTCCTGGGTCGTGCCTGAAAATAGTCAACTTTGGCTAGCGCACCTAATCCAGTTAACAAAAACGAAATAAAATAAAAAAAAATAAAACGGTGCCACTGTTTGATTTTTTTTCAAGTAAGGATTACATTCAGAGAATATCACATCCTTTTCCCACAGGCCAAGAAAATGAATGGCATAGCTGGGTGCCATTGAGGCACCCATTGCTGTGCCACATTTTTGGAGGTAAACGTTTCCTTGGAACTCAAAATAATTATGTGTTAACATAAATTCTGTGGCTTCTACAATAAATTCATGTGGAATATTTGCTGTGAGTGACATTTCTTCCATCCAAAATTACAGCTCTCAGACCTAAGCGATGCTGGATAGAGGTATATAGTGACTCTGTGTCTGTTCCTATCCACCTAAAGTTATTGTCCCATCTAAGATTTTTAATTACATTTAGCACATCTTTACTGTCTTCTTTGCTTGCTCTTATACTTACTGTACTCTGCCAAGTTCTGTATAATATGGAAAATCTAATGGCAACATGAGCCCCAGGCCACAGAAAGCCCCCCAAACACAGCCACCCCTCCTTGAATGCTTTAGTGTGAGTTTGTGAATGCTCATGTAAGATGTGTGGGTGCTAAACTTGCAGGCTTTGACTGTATGAGTGAACCCATCGAGTATGTATGCATGAGTGCTGGTGTGCATATGTGCTGATGTGCTACATAAGTATATCACAATGCATCCTAAGTAATGTAATGAAAAGCCACCCAACAAATGTTTGAGTGGAAGTGTGGGTCTTAGAGAAAATAAAATGTAGTGAATATATTAGGATCATTGGCTTATTACATATGGCTTACATGAAATGGGATTGGGCATTATACGTGGTTATGTGTTGTGGCAGCACATCTTTGGGTTTGTGTTGGGAGGGGGGCAACAGTTTCTCTATTCATGTGTACAAGTTTAAAAATCCTTCCTACACCCACCCATCCTTCCTTCCTTCCTTCCTTCCTTCCTTCCTTCTCAAATAGCATGGCATTCCTAGATTTCTAATTCCATAACCTCATCTCACCATTCCAGTAGTAAAATATCATAGGGTTATGATATATATATATATATATATATATATATATATATATATATATATATTTGTATTATAGTGGCATGCTAGTGCCGATATCGTTAGGGTTGCATAGCCATTTCTATGTTAAACCTCAAATTTTGCACTTTAATACCTTTTGAACCATTTGTCCCATTTGCTTGACATTTGGCATGTGCAAAGATGTACACTAGACCTCTAGATCTGGAAATTTTTGTATTGGCCAGATTTATGGTTGTGGAACCGTAGCAAGTTCGAAAAGTGAAATTTCCCCAAAGCTGAGAATTTTTGTCCACCCATAATGCACTGAAGAATTCATTTGAGTGGGTTCAAATTGGGCTGTCTACATGTGTCCTGGGTTACACTGGCACCTTTTGAAGATTTGGTGGAAAAAATATTGCTACGTTCAAAAGTTATGCCATTTTTTCATGTCCCATTACAGCCTATGGAAAAATTTATATGTGCACTGCGAAAACATTCGTGATCAAATTTTGTTGTTGAGCTTGCCCAAAAATGTTGTCATGCTGCCACCATCATTTTCAGTTAATGAGAGAGAAACAAAGCTGTAATTAAAAAAATACTGCAGTTTAGAAAACACCAATCACTGAGTTTACCTAATCAGGCCCCGAGGAACATGTTCTTGATATTAGTTTTCCTTCACCTGGTCCAGAAATATGTTTTTTAAAAATTATAAGATTTTTGATCGTGCTAACATTTTTAATTGTATGCAAACAATAGCGCGAACTCCAAAAACTAACCATGCTAACATTTCTTTGTGCACGCTAAGATTCCCATTATAGAGATAGAACAATTGCAGAAACATGAAAGTAATCGCACTAACACTGCACGAACAAATTTTGTTAAATGCTGTTTTCTTTGTCACTTGATTGTGGCAAGTTGGATTGTGATATTGGGCTGAAATTTTCAGGGTGGTAAGCCCTAGTCCCACATACGTGCCTTTTGCTCATTAGCTGTGGAAATATTGAAAAGGCTCATCGTTACACCATTCTGAAGTTCAGAAATCTCCCCCTAGGATAACATTTTGGTGGCTGTTTTCTTTGTCACTTCACCGTGGCAATGTGGATTGCACTATTGATCTGAACCTTTCAGGGTGGAAAGCCCTAGTCCTACAGGTGTGCCTTTTGGTGGTTTGTTATGGAAACATTGAACAGGCCCATAGTTACAGCATTCTGAAGTTCAGAAATTTTCCCATAGGATAACAATGCAGCACCCGTGACTCCTTTTGGGGCCTGTATCATGAAAACAGTTCGAGATACGGACCTTTCGTTGCAAAAATTCTTAGTCCACTCTAAAGGGGGACTAAGCACAGAAGTAGGTTGGAAAGCCATGCAAACCATGAAATCTGAATTTTTTTTCTAGCTTGTGCGGTTCCTGAGCTATTTTGGAATTAGTGTTGCAAATGCTTCTGTTTCGAGAACTACTCACTCTCATGATTACAACAACACTTGAATTTGTTTTCTAGCTGCTATGGTTACCGAGATATGGGCAAATTAGTGTTACAAGGGCTCCTTGCCTTATAGGGCTGCTGTATGCCTTCATACTTATACATAAGTGTGAGCGCAGGGCCCGGAGGGCCAGTGCTCCCACAGACACATATCATTATGCACAAATGGGCAGCTTGGTGGGAGGCCTTGAGGGACAACATATGCCATTACTACTTACATTACACTTTTTAAAAAAGAAAGGAAATTCTTTGCAAAAACTTCATTAATGCATCAGTCAGGGTTGTTTCTACACCGACAAGAGTGTGGAAATTCCACATTAGGGTTACCACCCCACCCCCACACCCCTTCCTCAAAACCCTAACTCCACGTTCCCCCCACACGCACACACACAGACACACACACACATACAAGACACATGCAACATTGTACAACATTATACCACTCTGGCACATCTGTAATCGTAATAATCACAACATTGTACTAATTTCACATAACACTATGTAATGAAAAAACAAATACAGTATAAGGGACTCCATACTGCCAGCACAGTATGATGACACATTACTGCTGGCATATCTTCCTAATACAATGACACTTAGTCTGTACATATTTTCAAAATATTGATTTATTTGTGTCATAATTCAACAATTGGGTCACTGCAAGTATCACCACTACCACATAACAGTATGTTATGGTTACCTTTGCATGTTACAACTGTTGCTTTTAGATCTTACTTGTAAACTATGCTACAAAAAATTACTTTTATTACTACCACTGTTTGTTATTAGAACTGACTCCCTGTATCACAGAACAAAATGCAAACATCCAATGACTGTTGCTAGGCTCACAGAAACTGTCATTTCTAATACACTGTGTGGATATCATATTGTGTGTTTCATCAGCTGTTAACTATTGAAATATGGGCATCTGTGTCATGATTGCCCAGCACGTGTGTGTACCCCCAAGTCACTATGATGGCTGCAGAACTCATACACTTGGTGATGATGCCTGTGTCTCATGGAATGTTTACAGAGTTGTATGTCACTTCTGTTACCTGATCCTGCTTGTCCCTGGTTGCTTGTCTTGCCTTGGCCCTTCCATTGCTTGCACGTGTGTGTGTCGAGGGGGTTGGGAAATGCAGAGTTAGGGTTTTGAGGAGGGGGTGTGGGGTGGGGTGGTGAGGTGGCAACCCTAACATGGAATTTCCACACTTTTGTTGGTGTGAAAACAACCTTAACTGATGCATTAATGAAGTTTTTGCAAAGAATATATCCCAATGTCTGTTGGTGTGTGGAGGGGGTTGGGGTTGGGGTGGTGGGTGGTAACCCTAACACCACATTTCCATGCTTTTGTTGCTGTGCTATGAACCCTAACTGATGCATTTATGGAGTTTTTTGCAATGAATTTTCCTTCTTTTTGGGAAAGTGTAATGTAACTGATAACTGGTATGTGTTAGTGGGAGCGCGGGCCTTCTGGGCCCTGTGCTGTCTTCATGTTGTCCATTTTTTGTGCAATGGTATGTGTATATGGGAACATTGGCCCTCTGAGCCCTGCACTCCCACTTACACATAACTACAGAGCCATACAGCAGCCCTATAGGGCAAGGAACCCTTGTAACAGTAATGTGCCAATATCTCAGCAACCGTAGCGGCATGTAATCATGACAGCATAACCTCCATGTGAGATACATTAGCCAAATCTGTATCTCACATCATTTATGAGATATGGGCACTGAAAAGCACTGAAAAGGCACCCTTGGTACCCTTGTGACACTAATTTGCCAATATCTCCGTAACCGTAGCAAATAAGAAAAAAAATTCCACTGCTGGTGTAATCTATGACTTCCAAATTTGTTTCTGCAGGTTATATCACCTAAAGGTGATTTAAGCTGTGGGTAGCAGAAACTCCATATCTCACTTTGTTTCAAGATACAGGTGCCAAAAAAGTGACACGGGCAGCGCAATGTTATCCTATGGGAAATTTCTCATCTTTGGAGCACTTTAACTTTGGGCCCTTTGAATGTTTTGTTACCAAGCCACCAAAAGGCACATCTGTTGTACCAAACCTTGTCTCCCTGCAAATTTCAGCCCAAACGCCCCAAACATTTGTTGCAGGGGGATGGCAAATATTTGCAGTTTTTGGGCAAAGTACTTTTGTAAATTGCGAAAGTTTCACAAAAAACAGCACAACACTTTCATGTTTGCGAAAATGTTGTGGGTGTTTTTTTTTGCAATCTGCAAAAGTACTGGGGTGCCAATTTTAAAAATGCCATTTCTGGGGGATTTTACCCCCCAAAAAAGATAGGGCTGGCATCCCCAGGAATTGACTAGGTTAACCCAATAGTCAGTGTTTACCTAGGGGTCCCAAATTTAAACGCCAGACATTTTTCTCTCTCACTAACTGAAATCAAAATGGCCACTGCATGAAATTAAAAGGGCCATTTGTGAAAGGAAAAGGTACTGGCGGCAGTTTCCTGAGACACATATATTTTTTCCCCATTGACTATAATTGGAAATTTATTTTTTGAATAACTTTTGAACTTTTTAATATTTTTTCACCAAGTATTCAAAAAGCACATCAGTGACCCAGACTGCATCTTCCCTGAAGATTTCAGACCAAACAGATCCAGAACAAATGGTTTGATGCCTTTTATTGGACCAAGAATGATGTTACCAAAAGAACAAACAGCTTTAGCTTTCAGACCAAGTCCTTCTTCAGAAGCTTAATGAGAGTTACTTAGAAAATCCCATATTATTAACATTTGTTTATTAACAATTATTTGTTAATAATATGGGATTTTCTAAATAACTCTCATCAAGTTTCTGAAGAAGGACTTGGTCTGAAAGCTAAAGCGCTTTGTTCTTTTGGTAACATCCCTGTTGGTCAAATAAAAGGTATCACACCATTTGTTCTGGATTTTTTCTTACTAGGACCAATACAGCATTAAACATTTTGTTTGTCAAGACCAAACAGACTAATTGTGCGGGCTGTGGGTGTGAGCCAAGAAATGCACAAAAAGTCCAGTTTTTAGCCTTTTCTGGCTTTCTGTGGCTACGCAACCGTACATCCAACTGTAACACAACTTCCCAGATCCAAAGATCTGTGGTACCAGACTGTACCTGCAAACTTTTAGGCAAATCTGCCATATGGTGGCAAAGTTATTAAGGTGTAAAACTTGAGGTTTAACATTAAAGTGCTTACTCAATCCTAGCTATACTATCATTGCCGTTGCAGCATAATATATACTGTATATATATATATATATATATATATATATATATATACTATATATATATACATATATATATATATATATATATATATATATATACACACACACATACAGTATATAGGCATAGAGAACTAATATTGTATATACTCCTGCTTATTATTATCTCTGAGTGATCAAACAACATGCACTGATCACCATACACCTCCATCCGCACACAAATAGGCACAGACACAGACACATTCACAGACAGAACCACCAAGACATTCAGATTATAGCCTCATGGGCCATGGCAGGCACAAAGTAGGCTGTTGTTTTAAGAGACATGCCAGATGTGCCTCTATTGTGCCACACATCAACAAGGCAAAGATCATATAGTGTGCCCAACACATCTCAGTGACTAGTGCTGATTTTCCACAGTACGGCATTGGGGATAAGGGCTATGAGTTGCAAACACTGTGATATGAATCAGAATACCTCAGCACATAGCTTACTATGTGTGTCCCAATTACCTGCACTGTGCACTCAGGTCACTGAGCATTTCCAGGTTAAACATCGTACCCTGCCCATTTCTGCATATCTATAGTGTGTCTGTATATATTTATCCATTTACATCACAAGCGTGACAGAAAAGGAAACAGAAAAGGGGAAAGGGGAAATTGTTTAACCAGGAAAGGCTCACTAAGCCAAAGCTTGTTTCTAGGTGGGACCTGGGGGCACAAGGAAGTTAAGCGACTTGCTCAGGGCCACATAGTATACAAGTGGGGGAATGATGGGATTCAAACCCAGGTCTCCAGGGTTGTAGCTCAGTGCCTTTAACCAGTATGCTATACTGCCTCCATATGTGTTCAGAAACACAGACAAATGTAAATGGTTAGCATATAATGACAACAAGGACCCTATATTGTTTTCCACACAATAGTTTGTGGCCTATGGCCATACAGGGTCAATGGCTTTTCAACACTCATCTATACCACCAGGCTACACATATGACTGATGCATGCCAGTTTAAAAACCCATGCCTTGTACTACCATGCCACCTTCAGTTGCACATGATTTCACATGTACACAGCCTGTGCCATGACAATTTAAATTCCTCATATTTTGCCACTGCCTACCTCCGTCCAGTTTTGCAACATGCACCATTCCAATGGTACATCACCTACATGTGAAGATGTTTTCCCATTCACACTGTGTGTATCCACTTTAGGTGACTGCATGATTCTGCCATGCAACACCCCCCCTCACGCCTATCCTCCAGTTAGTTCATAGTGCAATCCTTTAGTCTTCAGCATGTTTTGTGCTGCAAGCCTTGTAGCTGCCTGCACACACCCTAATTTGTTTTATTGTTATATTGCTTGTATAATTTTTTCTACTTTTTAAACTCATGAGTATCACAGGAAAATATGCAAACATTGTCAGGTGTGGTCACCTGGTAAATATATACATAGATTATGCTTGCACATCTCTTTGCCACCCTCCCTATGACAATGTACTCAAGAAGGTGCAACCACCAGAATTGCTTACTATGCACAAGGAGAGTCCTCAGAAACACTTTTTAGAAAGGCACCAATGCCTCCCTTAGAAAAGATATACCTTTTCCCAGCGCACCCTGGCATGCCACTGACCCTCCATGCAGCATTTGTACTCTGCTTACCAGCAATGTAGTATGCTTTTTGGGGGGTTATGCGATTGTTCTAGTTACATGCGATTTTACTACTATACTTACTGAGAACACCAGTAGCAAAGTACTGTATAAGGCCCGCAATGATGCACGTGTCAAATGTTAGGGTGTTGTTGTATGCTCATATCATGTTTTCATTCACCTACTTACATTGTGCATTTTTGTGTTTCATTTGCAGATGATAACTCTCCAAAAAGCTTAGGCAGGGACTAGGCATTTTTTATAGGATTAAGCATCTTCTCAACTTCAAGGCTAAAATAAGATTAGTGCAATCAACCTTCCTCCCACTCCTCGATTACACCAATTTCATTTACAGCCATTGTTCTATCACCTCCCTTTCCAGCCTAGACACTTTATATCACAGAGCACTTTGATTCATCACCAATGAGCCATATTATATGTATCATTGCTCCCTCTACTCACTATTGGGATGGCAGTCTCTAAAAATAAGAAGACTGAAAAATGCAGTATTATGGACTTATCAAGCCCTTACAGACAAGCTCCCTATTATATTTCCAAACTACTAGTACTCTCCTTGGGGTCCTGTCCCCTTAGAAAATATTCCTGCATTACCCTAGATACCCCAAGGATTAGAACTCAGTATGGCACCTCTTCTTTAAGCCTCTCTGTCCCTTCTCTTTGGAACAGCTTCCAAAAGTCCTTAAAGCTGTCACAATTTGTTAACTTGGCATCCTTCGAAATGTTGATTCACCACATATTGGTTAAAACTTGTAATTGTTTCCACAGGGCCTAGCACCCCTTTACCGGGTCTACCTTCTCTGTACCTTTCAACTTGTAATGAGCAGTTCCAGTCATCCTCCTCCCCTAACAGGCTTTATCTGTGTCATAATTGTTTTTTTGTGTACTACCATATATACTCGCACATAAGTCGGTCCACATATAAGTCGGGAGGTATAATTCGAAACGTAATTTGAAGGTTTTTTTCTTTGACCCACATATAAGTTGGGGGGGGGGCTACTGTAGCATACCAATTTTGTGCAAGTGCATGTGACAGCATTAAACCAAAGTAAATCAAGTCAAAGTATGAAGATATAAGAGAACATCTAATGAAGTATGTGTAAAAAAAACTGTTTATTTAAAATAATAGTGCTATCATTCATTTCATTCATTAAGCCTCTTGGTTTTTAAATTCATCCCCATCACTAAACCCAAAGAACTCCGTGGCATCTTCGTCATCTGATGCAAAGAGAATATGCAGCTGCTGCTCAGAGAGCATACTGTCATCGTACATGTCCTCAAGCTCTGCATTTATCTCATCTGCTGCAACATCGTCAGGATAGTCTGCATCAGAACCCATTAGATCCTCATACAGTAGATGGTCCTCAGTGCCATCCAAGCTGTTTGAAATGCCACATTTTTTAAAGGATTTTATGATGGCCTCACAGGGAGTGGCATTCCAGGCATCACGGACCCACTCGCATACCATTACAAAACTTGGCATTTTTACATTTCCTCCTTTTGTGTACTCCTTGTTCCCTGCAAATAAAAAAATAATTCTCACAGTTGGAGCACAATAAAATACCCTTTCCCTTTCCCTTATCAGTGTACTAAGAAAATAAAATGAAAAACAAGTGTGTGTGTACCTGTGATCATCCAGTGACGCCAGTACTCCCTCATTCTCACTTTGAAGGGTTTGTTTAAGCAATAAGCCATGAGTGGGTGTGGGTTATCGGGGGATTTACCATGGCTGGAGTGGTTTGCCACAGCGCGAGCCAGTGGTAAATCCTGCCAGCCATGGTAAATCCCCCGATAACTCACACCCCCAAGTGGCTTATTGCGATTATGCCATCAGTGAAATATTTATTTGATTTAAAAAAAAATGCATCTTTTTTTTAAAAAAAAACTATAAAGCTGTTTTTATTACAAATAACCTTGCACAGTAAAAAAAACAAAAAAATAGCCCTGGCCAAGCTGGTATGAGGAGGACTGTGGAGTTTGAGTTTTGTACTGCTGGTGAAGGTTACCTTCTCGTCGGCTTCGATTCACATGGTGTTGGCAGGCTGAGGGACGGGAGACGCAGGAGCAGTTTGTTGAAGTAAGTGCTCTGCGACCTGAGTGCTGCTTTGTGGTTCAGTTTCAGAAACAGATGAGATATTTATTTAATTTTGGCTGGGGCAATCAGCTTGGATGATGTCTGAGGGACGGGAGATGCAGGAGCAGTTTGCTGAAGTAAGTGCTCTGCGACCTGAGTGCTGCTTTGTGGTTCGGTTTCGGGAACAGACCGAGATATTCATTTAATTTTGGCTGGGGCAATCAGCTTGAATGATGCGTCTTACTTGTTTTTTGTAACTGGGAGGCATGAGCAAGGAGTTGGGAGACCGGAAGCATCCTTGTGGTGTAGCTAGAGTGACGGAATTCAGAGGAAGTGAGCATTATAGCAACATTTTTCAAATGGTTTGTCATGTTTTTTAGGCTGCAGTTTCTTTTCGGAGAAATGCGAGCATGGAATTAGTGTTTATGCCAGGCAGTTTTTTTAAAATGTTTCGTGAGCTGGGGGAGGAGGCTGGGAGGGTGCCATACTAATTTGAGCTTAGCAGGCAAACAAGATGGCGATTGGCCATCAGTGATTTTGGGGTCGGATGTTTTTTTTTTTATTTTTTTAAACATGCGGCAGACTGGCACCTTTTGCGGTGATTATCAGAGGATTTACAATAGTGGTAAGGTGCCAGTCAGTCGTTCTGATTCGTTGTTGTGTAAGGTCCATGGTATAATCAGGCTTACATCAAGTGGCTGCAATAGGGATGTACAGCCCCCTGGAATCACAGCAGTGTGTGTGTCATTCTTTTTCTTAGATTCTGCTTGACTGAATCTACTAGATGCCCCCGAAACATGTCCCACACAAGCAGGCTTCGCTTATGTATTAGTGCCCTAGGTCTCTTGCTCCAGATTTCGTCCACCCATGTATTTACCAGCACCTCATCCATCCAGCCCTTTCCATGCACTGCTACCAGAACACCAGCTGGCTTTTTTTCTTTAGGTAGCGTTTTTCTCTTAAAAACAATCATGGGCTTAAGCTTGCTAGGCAACAGAGCATTACTGTGAAGTGATTTTTCTCGGCTCCACAAGTATGGACAGTTACTGTCTTCTCACCCTTAATGTGGACAGTTCTGTTTGAGGGGAGGTCGAAGCTAATCGTAGTTTCATCCATGTTCCCAATTGATATGGAGTGGTAATTGTGCTGTTTTCTCTCATTCAAAACAAAGTGGTGGAAATTGTCCACTTTTTTATTCACATCAGTCGGCAGCTTTTTCACGATGGTGTTTTCTGCCTCAAAGATAAACCATGGTGCCGCATAAACCTAGTACACCACCCAGCAGAAGCTAGAAATTTACTGGTGCTGCCGCCCTGCAGACCAAATCTATTCGAGATTGACAAAGCTTTTAATCGAATAGCCATGCGGTTTACTATGTACCCCTGCTGTCTAAGTTCAAGCACCCATTCACTGAGTTTGGACTCGATTACTGCAACAGGTGAGGTGCTGATCTTCATCATCTTCATACCTTTGTCCACTGACTGAAGCTCAGTTTTTCTTTTTCGCCAGTCCCGTACTAATTTTTCATTAACTTAAAACTCTCTTTCAATGGCGGCATTAGTATGTGTTTCCGTGTATTGTAACATGCAAAGTTTAAAATCTGCAGTATAGGAGCTCCATTTTCATTTGACTGAGGGCATTCTGAGCAGCACAACTGCTGACACTGATGACACAAACAGGGATTTGAATAGGGTTTTAATACAGGATATTGAGATTAACACTAAGCACTTAGTTATTTAATTATCACTGCTGACACGAACAGGGGTTTGAACAGGGTTTTAATACAGGATATTGAGATTAACACTAAGCACTTAGTTATTTAATTATTTAATCACAGACTGCAAAGGCAGGTAATGACAGGCCATTAAGCACCAGCAGAGGTGCTAACAGCTTTTCAGCATAAGTCAATTATCCTCCGCGTGAAATAGGGTGTGCACAACACTTTCGAATTTCACACATTGTTAGCAAGCAACCTTTTTTTCAGTGCGACTACTCACTCATAAGTCAGTACCCCTAACTCAACATGCTCAGAAAACTCCCCAGAAACTGACTTATTTGCGAGTATATATGGTACTTTACCTTGCACTTTACCTGCACCCCTTCCCCTTCCTTTACCCCTGCCCAATCTAGTTCCCTCCTCACCCACATCTCCCCTTTTGTCCTGTGTGCTCACTCCCTTTTCCTCCATCTTCTTGCCACTCCTCCATTACCTCAACTACTCTGACTATCATGCTTGCTTTTAACCTGCACCTCTGAATATGTGGCTGTAATTTTACTTCTTATGTACAGACTGTATATAAGTGTATATATTGTTGACTTGTTTGCACCCATGCTTTATTGCTACTGTATATCCTCAATGTTTTATGACTACTATGGCTTTACCTGATGCTCTAAGTTCCTATGGATTACTAATATTGATTATCATTGTTCCTTTGTAATGTCCACCCAGGACCATTGTGTAAATTAGTTTTTCTCAACAGTGCTTCACCTGGTAAAATAAAGATTGATTGATTGAAATGATATAAGTCATCCTTAGAATGAGAGTGAGATATGGTTGATGGTGGACTGGAATATGATAGCTGTTACCTGGAGCACCTTTGCAGCAGCGACGTACAGGAGCCGATTCATTCTTGATGACCTACATGGTGCATTCTTCATACAGCTAGTGTTGGAGCACACAGTTTGGAGGGTGAAATCTTAGACCTGGTATTCTCAATCTGGCATGGAGTGAGGATCTCAGATGTAGAAGTGGGTAATGATCTGGGAAAAAGCATCCACAAAACAGTGTAGTTCACTACAAACACAGCCGTAGAGTCAAGCCATACAAAAGCGAGGGTACTTTACTTTAGGAGGTCTGATGTTTGCTGCATGAGAGACTGCTGCAGAACAGCACTAGCAAAGCCAAAAGACTGAGGGGTTGTGGAACAATGGGGAACAATCAAAACTGCCACCATACAGACAACAAGCCTTTGTGTGAAGCAGGAAAGCAGAACACAACAAGGGAAAAAACAACTATGGTTCGCAAAAGCTGTTGCATGGAAGGAAAGGTAGAAAAAGATAGCATTTAAGTATGAAAGAGAATTGTAGCTGTTAAAGCAGAAGGAAGCGTGGCTGGCAGTCAGAGTAGTGCAGGGCCAAACCAAGGAATATATAACCAACTCTGTTAAGAATCAATTAATCAATCTTTATTTTACCAAGAGAAACACTATTGAGGAAAACTCATTTACAAAAGTGGTCCTAGCAAGAAGGTAAAATCAAGAAGTCCTCACTTGTCATAAAAGAGTGATGTACATAGCAAAATAGCACACAGCTCAAACAATACATAAATTAATAGTGCAAAGTAACAGATGGTTTAAAATGAAAAAAGAAAAATTATATCATACATTTCAAGGTTATATCAAACACTGGATACAGGGGATCATAAGGGCAATGGTTACAGGGTAAAATGTACTATGGGGAAGATACATAGAAAGACAAATGTGCAGTGAGACATAAATATCTGTGAGCATGGAGGGGGAGAAAAAGAAGGAGATGACATAGAGGTATGGGGGCTTGCTGTGCCAGTAATCAGACCAGTGGTCAGTAGGTCAAGTGCTTGAAGGGGAAGCTAGAATGGTGTGTCAAGATCTGAGCAGGATTCAAGACTAGCAGTTACAATTTTTCTTGAAGGCACAGTTAAGTAGTGATTTAACTACCAACTAGATGAGCAAGCTTTAATGATTTCTGGAGGTTATTCCATAACAAGGGGAATGCGTGGCTTATGGCAGCTGCACCGTAGTGATAATATCTTTTGGGGGTATCGAATAGCATATAGGTGTATCTGCAGAGGGAGTAAACCCAGGAGTACTTTTGAACAGTTCAGTGATGTATGGAGGAAGCTTATTTGTAAGAGCTCTGTAAATCCAGAGGGAGGCATTTCTCCATCTCTTAGTTGTAAGTGAGGACCAGCCTAACTGCTCGTAGAGGGAGCAGTGGTGGGTGTTGTAAGAAGCATTTGTGATGAACCTTAGCACTCTGTGATACAATGTATTCAGCTTTGACAGCGCAGTTTTTGGACAATGACTGTAAAGAAGGTCCACATAGTCTATGAGGGGAAGGAAGGTGCTTTGAGAACCAGTCGCTTTTTTGCTTCGTAGCTTAATAGGTGTTTGATGTGATAGAATAGACCAAGCCTCTGTCTTAGTTTTTTTAATAGTTCCTTAATGTGGGACAGGAAAGACAGTTTGCAGTTGATCCAGAACCCCAGATACTTGAATTTTTCAACTATTTCTAGAGGTTCATCCAGTATTGTCCATATCTGCAGATAGGTGCTGGGAGAGTTTGTAGAGGTTGCATGAGCATGCGGAGAGAGATACACAGCCTTGCTTTTTTTTGCATAAAGCAGTAGCTTTAACCACAGCAGGCTACTTTGAAGGATATTGAATTCAGACTGTAACTCTCTGCATGCAAGCTGAGGGGTGGGCTTTGCAACATATAGAACTGTATCATCAGCGAATAGATGGACTATCACTGCACTGATCCTGGTGTCAATATCATTTATGTAAATTGTGAAAAGTAGAGGTCCCAAAACTGAACCTTGGAATACTCTACCCAGCAAAGTTTTAAGAGGGGAGGGTTCACCTTGGGCTTTAACCTGCTGTTTCCTGCCCGTGACATAGCATGTGATCCATTTCAATGTGGAATAAGAAAGGCCAAGATTTTGCAGCTTCGAAATCAGGAGAGTGTGATCAATAGTATCAAATGCTTTGCATAGGTCTAAAAATAGGGCACAGATATGTTTCTTAGAGCCGAGGGCAATCTGTCAGTCATTGGTGACCTTAGTACGAGCCAAGACGGTGCTGTATTTAGGCTTAAAGCCAGACTGTATAGAGTTTAGCAAATTGTGAGTTTCAAGATAATCTCTTAATTGAGAGTAAACTAGCTTTTCTAACAGTTTTGACAGGATAGGTAGCAGGGAAATTGGACGATAGTTGTTGAGATCACAAGGGTCTCTAGATTTGAAAAGTGGGATGACATGAGCTATTTTCCAGATGTCAGAGAGTTCTCCTAGGGAAAGGGAAAGGTTGAAAAGATGCGTGATAGAAGTAGTCAGAAAGTAGGAGCCTATTTTTAATAAGAGGGGTTCAATCTTATCAGTGCCAGCGCTTTTTTTTTTGTGTCAAGGTTATTTAGCAGGTCTTTGACTTGTTTAAATGAAATTAAGCTGAAGCCAAAGTTAGCTGAGTAGTGGGCAGTCTTTGGGTGGGAGCATAAGGAGTCATCTGTGCTGGGGTGGGGAAGGAGTTTGCTAGCCAGAGAAGAATCGAAGGCTAGACTGGCAGTAGCAAAGTGGTTATTGAGTTGTTCTAAGATACATGACTTGTTTGTGTAGGTGACATTACCATTAATAATTTTGAAAGGCAGGGTTGAAGAAGGACTGTGACCTACGACCTCCTTAATAATATGACAAAACTTAGCAACATCATTGTTGGATGAGGCGAGGGCAGATTGAAAGCAAGTTGCTTTTGCATCCCTTATAAGTTTGGTGCAAAGATTTCTGGATTTTCTAAAAGCCAACCATCTTGCTCTAATTTGGTTTTCCAAGCTCTCTTCCAGAGCAAGTCCCTGTTGTGCAGGGCTGATTTAAGGGCATTGGTGAACCAGGGGCAGGACCTTTTTCTTGTTTTGATTTTAACGATAGGAGCATGTTTATCAATCTCATCCAAGACAAGGTTACTGGACTTACTGGATTAATGTGGGACAAAAGAATGCCAAGGCCCATCTAGATTGTCCCCCTCAATAGTGGATCATTATTTATTTATGTTGGTTTAGCCAAATATCCAACTTTGATTTAAACATATCAAAGTTATTTAAGTTAATTAAATCCTGTAGTAATGAATTTCATTGCTTGGATGCCCTTATACTGAAATATTTGTCTCTCTTATTGGTGTTTGCCCATTCAGCTGTTAACTGCTTATTGTGGAGTCTGCCTACTGTACATTTGTTAGATAATATTAATCCACATTGCTTCATTTGTGTAGAGATCTTAATACTTTAAACAAAAATAGGATATCCTCCCTAAGTCTTCTTAAGTGTAAAGGGTAAAGTCCGGTTTCTTTAGGACGGGTATCATAGGGTTAGATTTTCAACCTTGGTATCATCTTGGTCAGTCGTCTCTGGACTTGTTCCAGTCAGTTTATGTCCCCTCTAAGATATGAGCTCCAAAATGGAGATCCGTAATCCAAATATGGTCTTATGTATGCCTTGAATAGTGGAACTAAACACTGTTCAGCTTTGTTAATAAAGGTTTTATTGATTTGTTTTAGTATAATATTAGATGATCTGGCCACTTTATTATAGTGTGAAATGGATGATAACTTGTTGTTAACCAGTATGCCCAAGTCCCTTTCACAATTTAATTGTTTGAGTTGGACGTTATTTAAATAATAACTAGCTTGAGGATTTTTTGTTCCAAAATGGAGAAATGAACATTTTTCGGTGTTAAAGGACATAAGGTTAGTTTTGGCCTATATTTCAGTATTTTTAAGATCCTGTTTAAATGCAGTGATGTTTGAATTTGTATCAGCTCTACCACCAAGTTTGATGTCGTCAGCAAATTTTGAAATATGGTTATTAGAGGAAATAGTCAAGTCACTTATGAAGATGTTAAATAGAGTGGGTCCCAATACCGAGCCCTGAGGTATATCGTTAGTAACCTTGCCTAAATTGGACAATACGCCATTTACTCTCACCACCTGTGTTCTATTATATAACCAGAGTGAAACCCAATTTGTTAAATATAGGGAAAAACCAAGCTTGTGCTTTTTATTTATAAGCAAGGCATGTGACACTTTGTCAAATGCTTTGCTATAATCTAAAAGAATAACATCAGAAGAAATGTGATTATCCAAATATCTGCTTATGTTATTATAAAAGGAGACTAAGTTAGTTGGACAGGAAGATCCAGGTTTAAATCCAAGTTGCGTTATGTCATGAATACCTAATTGTTCGATTTTGTTCTCAATTTGTAACTTTACTAGTCACTCCATAACCTTCCTTATAATGGATGTGAGACTAATCGGCCTATAATTTTGAATATTAGATTCATTGCCTTTTTTATAAATTGGAATGACTATGGCTTTGCGCCAGTCATCTGGAATGTTATTTTCAGAAAATGATTTGTTAAAGAGTATAACAAAAGGTAAAACCAAAGAATCAGATGTTTCTATCAAAAACCTTGATTGAATATTATCTGGTCCAGAACTAGTGGATTTTTTAAGAAATTATAGGGCCTTTCTAACCTCTGAACATTCAATTTTAGGTGGGGTGGAACCGTTTTTATACATTTGGGGGACATTAACTGGTTTATTAAAGACAGAACAAAAATATTTATTAAAAAGGTTAGCTGAGTTTTGATCATTCTTGATAATAGTCCCATCCTCAATTAGAGGACCAATTATCCTAGTGTTAATCTTTTTACTATTTATATAAGAAAAAAGTGATTTATTATTAGATTTAGTATGAGCCAAAATAAATTCCAATTTAAGTTTTGCTTGTTTGATCAATTTTTTTAATAAAGAAACTGCTGATTTATATTTATACCTAATACAAGTGCTTTGATTTGTTTTTAGTTTTTTAAATAAATGTGCTTTTATTATTATTTATGGATTGACTTTGTAAACCATATGGGGATTTTATCTTTTTTATTGTATTTAATTTTAGTAATCACATATTTATTTTCCAAATCAAGAATCATTTGTTTAAATTCTTTCCATGCACAGTTAATAGATTTATCTTTAAATGTGTGTTCCCAATTTACTTGGTTTAGTTTGAGATTTATCAAATAAAAATTTGCTTTATTATAGTTTTTATGTGTAGTACCTACAATAAGTTTAGGAATTTTAATAATCATACTGAATTGAATTGAGTTATGATCACTACTTCCTATTGAGGCAGTGATATTTATGTTGGAGAATTTATTTTCCACATTAGTGATAATGAGGTCAAGTATATTAGTTCCCCTAGTGGGATGTCTCACTAACTGTTCAAGGCCACAGTCTATACATAATTAAGTTAATAGTCTTTCCTGTTCAGTTTTAGCAGTAAGTGAGTCCCATTTAATTCCTGGCATGTTAAAATCTCCCAGGATAAGAGTATCTTCTTTATTAACCATATGAGTAATAAGATTAATTAGATTGGTTGTGTAAGAAAGATCTAATGAGGGAGGTCTATAACAAACACCAACAGTAAGTTTAGGTTGACCCTTAAGTTGAATTGTAACCCAGAGAGATTCAGAGTTTGCTGTAGTATTAACTTCATAAAACGGGATGTCATTACGCATAAACACACACCTCAACCAGTTCTAAAATATAGAATAGGCCTGAGTAACAGAGGTGGCTAGGTAGAAGTCTTGCCATCTAATGTGACTTAGGTTGGCAAGGAAATTTTGACAATTAAAATTCTGAAGATTCCTTTTCAATCTGAAGCAGGAGGTGGAACTTAATTTAGGCATATGCCTTACACATGCTATGGGGTTATGGTTGCTGAGGTCATTATGGAATACCCCAGAGTGTGAGATGTCATGTGGTTTGTTAAGTTAGAATCAGATCCAGGAGGGTACTATGTGCAGGATTTTTATTATTAGGACAGGTAATGTCAGGGGTAAGCTGAGAAAGGCTGTAAGTGTCACAAAATTCTTTTAGTGATTTGGATGAGGGGGAGTTCCAGTCAAGGTTCAAGTCTCCCATGATAATCATTTCTGAATTTGCGGATTCCTGTGCTTTGAAGAGATGAGATAGCAACTGAAAGACACCAGACGGAGGTCTATGGCACCCTATTATCAATAAGATTTCTTTAGAGGGCAGAGAAATCCTTAGGGTGAGACTTTCAAATTCTTTAGGAACCAATGAGTCAACAGCCAATACTGCATGTTTGTCTAGGACAAAGATGGCAAACCCCCCCCACCCTGTGTTGTTCTGTCAGACTGAACACCTTGTATGAGGAAATGTTAATATGGTGGTCAAGAGTAGTATCTCTAAGCCAAGTTTCAGATAACACCATCACATCAGGTTTGGTGTGAAGGACCCAGGCCTGAATCAAAGCCTGCTTTTTAAATAAGCTACATACATTGCTGTGTAAAAAGCTAAGGCCTTAGAGCTGGGAAAGATTAGGAGGCATCTCACTTAGAGTAGGGGGACTGGGATTTAACTCTACATTCCCAGAGCAGATTAATAGTAAAAGAATGAATTTCTTGAGGCCATCAAGTGCTAGGTTAAACAATTCTGCAGCTGCATTTAGGATGCACAGAATTATATGTGAGAGGATAAGGGGAGGAGAAATGATGAGAAAATGATACTGTATACAGAGTCACATGGACAGAAAAGATAAGGGGAGGAAAAGGGTAGGAGGGTGTCAGGGGGTGAAGCAAGCAAACAGAAGTGCTGATTGGATTAGTCCCAGTATGAAAGTATTGTAGTACATAGAAACATAGAATTTGATGGCAGATAAGGACCACTTGGCCCACCTGGTCTACCCATTGCCCTACCTAATGCATAAGCTGCAGATCCTAGTTAACCAACAGCCTACTTCCTCCTACCCCCCACTAATAATAATAATAATAATAATTTTATTTATAAAGCGCCTTTCAATATATCAAGGCGCTGAACATTTTAAAACCATAATTTCAAATACAAATCTACGATACGTATAAATAAAACCATGCCATAATAACATCAGATATTAAAATCAAATAATAAGTTATAATATAAAATACAAGCACAATAAAATTAATTTAATTATCCGGGAAGGCCATTTGCCATAAGTTAGTTTTCAGGTCCTTCTTAAATGCCACCACAGAGGTGCACTCCCATAACTGGTGTGGTAGAGAATTCCAGAGAGTGGGTGCAGCACGAGAAAATGCTCTGCTGCCTGAAGATTTTAAACTCCCTCTTGGAATCTCTAACAATCCCTTGTCAGCCGAGTGGAGTGATCGGCCAGGGCAGTATGGCACTAGAAGTTCTTTCAGATAGGTTGGACCCTGATCGTGAAGGGCTTTGAAAGTCAATAAAATGACTTTAAAGGTGATCCACCACTGTATAGGAAGCCAGTGCAGTTCATGCAGCACCGGGGTAATATGACAGGACCTACTTGTCCCAGTCAAAACCTGGGCTGCAACGTTCTTCACCAGCTGTAAGTGACAGATTTCAACCCCAGAAAGCCCAAGGTAAAGGGCGTTGCAGTAGTCCAAGCAAGAAGACACAAAGGCGTGGACCAACGTTGCCAAAGAGTTAGACGGAACACGGTGCCTAACCCTGGCAATATTCCTAAGATGATAAAAGGAAGTCCTGACAATGGCCGACACTTGAGATTGTAGGGTCAGCCTGTTGTCTAGGACAGTCCCAAGGCTACGCACCCGTTCAGAGGTCGAAAGTGACTCGCCGCCAAGAGAAATTCCAGAAGGCGTGCCATCATGCAACCTCTCTATCTGACCACCCGGGTCCACAACCAAAACCTCTGTCTTCTCTGAGTTCAACTTTAGCCAACTAGAATTCATCCAACCTTGGATTTCATCGAGACAGTTGTTAAACACTGCGAGAGCTCCATCCTGGTCGGGTGCGAAAGACAGGCATAGCTGGGTATCATCTGCATAATAGTAAAACCTCAGCCCATACCATCTTATAATGTCTCCGAGGGGCAGGATATACACTGCAAATAACATGGGTGACAGCACGGAACCCTGAGGCACTCCACACAACAAAGAGTTTGTGCCAGAGGAAAAAATTCCTGACACAACTCTTTGTGATCTCCCAGTGAGGAATGAGGTGAACCATTGTAAAACAGTTCCCGACATTCCACAAATTTGCCTCAGGCATGCTATCAGCACCAGGTGATCCACAGTATCAAAAGCTGATGAGAGATCAAGAAGAACCTGAATGGAACATCTCTTCTGATCACTCGCCCTCAGAAGATCATTAAGCACCCGAACCAGCGCAGTCTCAGTGCTGTGCCTTTTACAGAAACCAGATTGGAAGGATTCATAGATATTATGGATGGTTAAATGGTCCTCCAATTGGGCTGCCACTACCTTCTCAATAACCTTCCCAATAAAGGGAAGGTTAGAGATAGATCTGTAGTTTGAGAAACAGTCTGGGTCCAAGGTAGCTTTCTTCAAGAGAGGTGTCACCACCTCCTCTTTCAGGGAGCTAGGAAACTCACCTGACTCCAAGGAGCTCCAGACTATTTGCACCAGGACTGGACTGATGATATCAGAACAACACAAAATTAGGGAAGTCGGTCCAGGGTCCAAACCACAGCTTGTGGGATGCACACTATGGATGATCCTCATAATATCCACAAACTCAGGTCGACAAAAGGAACTCCAAGAGAATTGAGACACTGTGAACTCACACTGCTCTACAACATCTCCCTTAGAGGTTGCCAGACACAAGTCTGCCCTGATGTCGGCCACTTTAGTTGCAAAGTAAAGAGCGAGCTCCTCGCACTCTAATTGCGAACAGGCTTTTCAAACTTGCAGGCAAGCTGGGTTGCACAGTCTGTCTACAGTTCGAAACAGCTGAGCCGGTCAATTCTGAGCAACTGCAATCTCCCTGGATGGGAATTCTGCCTTCTTATGGGTGATTGCAGATTGAGAGATAGAATAATGTTCCATCAATCTGAGGCGGTCGGCTTCAAGGACGGACTTGCACCAACAACGCTCTAACCTTCGCCCCTGTCTCCGCATCTCCCTCAGTGTCCCATCAAACCAAGGGGACCTGGGGTCAAGGGATAAGGGGCGCTCACGAACAGGAGCAATAAGATCCATGGCAACCGTAATGACCTCTTTATAGGCCGACACCAGTGTCTCTGGATTACTGCTCACCAACATGGGGGATGACAGGTCAAGGACCGCCGCAAGGCCTTGTGAGGTAATATTCCATAATGAGCGGTACCTGACAATCTCCACAGGGCAAGGCCTTCTAAGGGGGGGGTGAAAAATTGAACCCCACAGCGTAGTGGTCAGACCAGGCGACTGGTTCCACCCCACGTCAGATGCATCAATTCCTAGAAGGAAGACTAAGTCCAAAGAGTGTCCAGATTTATGCGTAGCAGTGGAAACTACCTGTGTAAAGCCCAAAGAAGGCATTAATTGGAGGAAGTAATTACCAAATTGTGAGAGTTCATCGTCGACCCAGGCGTTGAAGTCACCCAGAACCATCAATCTGAGCGACTCAAACGACATGTCGACAAGGAAGTCTGCTACTTCCTGTAAGAATCGTTTCACATCTCCGGGTGGACGGTAGATGAGAATGATTCAAACACCTACACCTGCTACAACTGTACACTCGGAGGACTCAGCCTCACCTACTACTACATTCATGATACAAGAATTGCTTTATGTCTGTCCCATGCATTCTTGAATTCCACCACTGTTGTTAACTCCACAAACTCCTCAGGAAGGCTGTTCCATACATCTACAACCCTCTCCATGAAAAAATACTTCCTCACATTACCTCTGAGCCGTCCCCCCTCTATCTCAAATTGTGCCCCCTTGTTCTTGCACATCCCTTTTTCTGAAAGATGCTACCCTCTTGGACTTTGTTGATTCCCTTGAGGTACTTGAAAGTTTCTATCATGTCCTCCCTCTCCCTCCTTTCCTCAAGGCTATGCATATTAAGCTCCTTTAGTATTTCTTCATATGTCTTCTGGTTCAGACCCTGCACCATTTTGGTTGCCCTCCTCTGGACAGCCTCTACCCTGTCTATGTCTTTGCAGAGATGGGGTCTCCAGAATTGCATGCAGTGCTCCAGATGTGGCCTCACCAGCTGCCTGTACAGAGGGATAACAACTTTCTGTTTTCTACTGGTGATGCCTCTCCCTATGCATCCCAGTATCCCCCCATCCCTCCCTACTGCATTTTCACATTGCATGCCCACCTTTTGGTCATCTGATATAACTACCCCCAGGTCCCTTTCCATTTTTGTTGTTGTCAGTATCTCACCCCCATTGTGTACTCTTCCCCTGGGTTTTTGTTTCCCAGATGCATTACTTTGCACTTCTTTGTGTTTAATCTAAGCTTCCATACATTTAATCATACCTCCAACCTTGCCAAGTCCCTTCTCATCCTTTCCACCCCACCTTGTGTATCAACCCTGTTGCAGATCTTTGTGTCATCTGCAAAGAGACATATTTTTCCTTCTAGTCCCTCTGCAATGTCACTTATAAAGACATTAAAAAGGACCGGACCCAGTACTGAATTCTGCAGTACCCCACTAGTAACCCCCTTTTCTTCACTGTGGACTCTGTTTACTATTACCCTCAGTGTCCTGTTGTCCAGCCAATGTTTTACCCAGGCTACCACCCTGGGACCCACTCCCAGGCTGGCTAATTTGTTTATTAAACTTTTGTGCAGGACTGTGTCAAATGCCTTTCTAAAGTCTGGGTAGGCTATGTCTACAGCCCCTCCCTAGTCTACTACTTTGGTAACCCAGTCAAAGAAATTGATTAGATTCATCTGACATGACCTTCCTGCTGTGAATCCATGTTGCCTTGGGTCCTGTGCCCCACTGGCCTCTAGGTACTTAACAATTCTTTCCTTCAGAAGTGATTCCATCATTTTCCTTACCACTGAGGCCAAACTGACAGGTCTGTAGTTTCCTACCTCTGTCTTGCTCCCACTTTTGTGAAGGGGAATCACATCCACCCTCATCCAGTCCTCAGGTACCACACCAGACTCCCATGATTTGTTACAAAGGGTAATCAGTGGTGTTACTAGTTCTCCCCTTAGTTCTTTTAGAATTCTGGGGTGAATCCCATCAGGCCCCATTGCTTTATCCACCTTCAGTTTTAGGAGTTCTTTCAGAACCCTTTCTTCTGTGAAAGGACTGCTATCAACTCATCTATCCAGAGTGCTTCTATTGACTGGATTAGGTACCTCCCCTCCTACTCCTTTGTGAATACTGAGAAGTACTCATTCAGTATCCCTGCTTTTTCACTCTCCCTCTCTGCCCAACCATCCTTCTCTTTATTCAGCCTCAGTATCCCTACTTTAGTCTTTCTTCACCCCCTAATGTACCTATAAAAGTTTTTATCCCCCTGCTTAACCAAGTTGGCTATCTTTTCCTTGGTTTGGGCCTTTGCTATTCTGACTGCCTTCCCCACTTCCTTCTGTTTTAACTGGTACAGTTCTCTGTCCTGCTCCTTCTGTGTTTTCTTATACTTCATGAATGCTATCTTTTTCTCTC
The DNA here is from genome assembly GCA_016271365.2 of Neoceratodus forsteri. Lineage (NCBI taxonomy): Eukaryota > Metazoa > Chordata > Ceratodontiformes > Ceratodontidae > Neoceratodus > Neoceratodus forsteri. Next base: position 501,702,354 of record CM028135.1, on the reverse strand, counting down.
TAACCTTCCCTGCCACTTCTTTTGAGAACCATAGTAGTTTTTTCTTTCATTTTGATTTGTTTATTTGCTTCACACAAAGGCTTGTTGCCTCTGTGTTGGCAGTTTTGATGTTTCCCAATTGTTGTTCCACCCCAACTCCTTGCCTGTTTCCTAGTGCTTTTCTGAGGCACTCTCCATTCTGAAGTTCAGTACCTTCACTTTTATATGGCTTGACTCTACAGCTGAATTTATCGTGAACCACACTGTTTGGTGGTCACTTGTTCCCAGATGGCCACACACTTCTAGATCTGAGATCCTCTCTCCATCCCCATTTAAGAGTACCAGGTCTAAGATTGCTCCCTCCCAAGTGGGTTCCAACACTAGCTGTCTGAGGCATGCCCCCGGAAGGGCATCGAGAAGGGCCCTGCTCTTGGATGTGGCTGCAGCAAAGGTGCTCCAGTTAACATTTGGCATATTCAGGTCCCCCATCAGCAATATCTCTTTCTCTGCCATCCTAAGGATGTCTTCTATCATTTCCTTGTCCATTTCCTCTCCCTGATGTGGGGGTCTGTATACAATTCCTGTGCAGATTGTGGTGCCATTTCCAGTCTCCAGGGTGACCCACAGTGCCTCTGCTCCTCCCTGTTTACCCTTTAGTTCCATTGATTTGATCCCTTCCCTTACACAGAGAGCTACTCCTCCTCCTCCTCGTCTACCCTCCCTGTGCTTCCTGTAGATTGTGTACCCTGGTATGTTGACATCCCAGTAATGGTTCTCTGTGTACCATGTTTCTGTGACTGCCACAACATCTCTCTTCCATCAAGGCCACCAGTTCAGGGAGCTTGTTACTTAAACTACGAGTACATGAGTGACAAGAAAAGAACAAAGGGTGGAAGAATCCCCAGAATTTGCAATATTGTTAGAAAGGTGACATGAGCATAAGAATGAATAAGGGGAAGTGTTGGGCAGTAAAGTACAGCATGGCTAGAAATGCCCAGCAACAATTTATTTCTTTATTCAGGGAGCACAGAAAGACCAATGGAGGAATAGTGATGCTTTCTAATGGGGAGGTGGTGTGGACAGAGGGTTACTGTGGAAAAGCAGGGATGCAGAAGGAATACTTCTGTTCAGTACTCACTTCAGAAGAGATGGGGCAGGTACCTAAGCCAACCAGTAGAAGCACTATTGATGGGGGGAAGGGGTCAGTACCAGTCCATTCACAGACAAAAGGATCCTTAAAGAACTAATAAAACTTAATGTGGACAAAGCAATTGGGCCATACCTGATTCACACCAGAATTCGGAAAGAAATCAGGGACAAACTAGTGACACCACTGACTACACTATGTGACAAACCATGGGAGGACTGTGTCTTACCTGAATACTGGAGGTGTACGGAATGTGATTCCACCTTTTCAAAAGAGGGAGCATGCAGAAGTGCGAAACTAAGGACCTGTTAGTTCAATCTCAGTGGCAGGGGAAATGATGCAATCACTTCTGAAAGAAAGAATTGTAGAGTACCTTTAGGCCAGAGGGGGACAGGACACAAGACAGCATGGATTCACAGCAAGAAGGTCACCGCAGATGAATCTGATAGATTTCTTTAACTGGAAGACCAAAGTAGTAAACTAGCAAGGTGCTGTGGACATGGCTTACCTAGATTTTAGCAAGGTACTTGGGACAGCCCCACACAAAAGATCAATAGACAAGTTAGCCAGCACTGGAGTGGGTCACAGGGTGGTACCCTAGGTACAAAAACAGGCTGGACATCAGGACGTAGAAGACAGTAGTAGACAAAGTCCACTCTGGAGAAAGGGTGTTTAGAATCAGGGTAACACAGGGTTCAGTACAGGGACCGGTCTAAATGTCTATATAGGTGCCATTGGGGAGGGACTAGAAGTAAATGTATGCCTTGTTGTGAATGACACAAAGATCGAAAACAGGGGCAATACACAAGGGTGTGTGAGGAAAGGATGTGAATGGAATTGGCAAGGTTGGAGAAATGGTGGAAAGTATGGCAGCCACAATTCAATGTGCAAAAGTACAAAGTGATGCACCTGGGAAACAAAAACACAGTTGAAGAGTACACAGTGTGTGTGTGTGTGTGTGTGTGTGTGTGTGTGTGTGTGTGTGTGTGTGTGTGTTGTGGGGGGGTTAATAAAAAATTACAAATGGAAAGGGACATGAATGTAGTCTTATACAACAGGGGTGAGCTGATATGCCATCAGATAAAATCACATACAAGGATCACTGTGTGGTAATAGAATCATGACATGTACACTGTGAAAAACTACCACGTTATACATACTGTATCTTCTACATGTCAGTAAGAAATATCACCACAGTCTACACATCAAAGAACCCACCAGCTTGAAATACTTTTGCCCAAACTACTTTTCTGAAAGGAATCAGTAAAACTGACAACACCTTAAAACATTTGTCTTTTAAAAGTGTCACAATTAAATCCTCGTGCTGCTGACAACACTTGCTTCATGAACATCAGAACATATTAAATATCTTAAATGCAGTACAGGGAAACTTGCCTTGGTAAAATAAACTGCAGTAACCACACTATAATACACAAGTAACCCCATCATATTTACCTTCACAAGAAGCAAATATCCTGGTGCACAAAATAAAAATAAACACACATTCCAAAAAGAAATGCACAAGCTGAAAACATCTCCCTGACCGAGCATGCTCACTTGAACGAGACGCCATAGTGAAATCCCATCCACAAAACCACAAAAAACAATCAAAAAGCAGTAGCCAACACAGCAGCCAATGATAACACTCCAAAGTACAACCATCCAATACACACCAGATCTAACCCATCCATTCACAAACTCCAACCAGAAAAACAAAACAAACCAAACAAAACCAACAGCACCTGACATCACATCCCATAGAGAAAAAACAAATAACCCATGGAAGAGCACCGTATACCCAAAGATAACCCAGAAAACAGAAAAATCTCAGTAAAAAATACAATAAAACCACAAAAACCCAACACAATACAAAATCCCTATTTTATAAAATGAGTACATGATGGTTACTTATGGGATAGCTGATTATATCAGCACTCATGGCAAGTGAGCTCAGGGTTCAATCACTCATGGCTCCGCTATGTGGAGCCACTCATGATAACCCTGAGCTCACTTGCCACCCATGCTGATACTGTATATGACCTATTACATAAGTAACCATCATGTATTCCTTTAATATCAGACGACCAGAAGGAAGAGAAACAAAGTCACAAGGCATGTGGCATAATAGTATGCATAGGGAGAGGCATCGCCAGTGGAAGACCAGAAGTTGTTTTCCCTCTGTACAGACAGTTGGTAACACACCATCTGGAGTATAGTGGCCACTTCTGGAAACCAAAACTACACAAGGACACAGACAGGATGGAGCCAGTGTAGATGAGTATAACTAAAATAGTGCATGGTCGGCACTACAACCCATACGTAAAGAGACTAAAAGCGTGTTATATGTATAGCCTCTAGGAAATGAGGGGGAAGGGGAACATGATAGAATCTTTCCAGTCACACACTGGAGTCTACAAAATTCCTAGAGGGTAGCATCTGCCCAATTAAGAGATGTGCAAAAACAAGGGGCAGCAATTTGTGGATAGAAGGTGGATGGCTCAAGGGCAACGTGAGGATGTACTTTTTCCTTGTAGAGGATGGTGGATGAATGAAACGGCCTTCCTAATTTGGAGGCAGTGGTGTCAAAAACAGTGGGGGAATATAAAAATGCATGAGACAGACATAAGTCCAAACTAGTGGTGGTCAGGAGGCAGTTTGCTGTTGCTCAACTACGGGCTGAAGCTTATCCATTTGGTGGTGATAGTGGGTAGACGAGGTGTACCAAGCAGTCCTCATCTGCCTGCTAAATCTGTGTTTCTATTGCAGACTCCAGGACAAGTTGTCTATGATTTGAGGGTGCATCATCACACACACATGGACCACAAAGTCTCCCACCACTAACACAATGGATGCCAAGGAGTGGAGGGGCAGGACTGCAGTGGGTTTGGGAATGGTGAGGGTGGTGGGTTGTTGGAACATTCACCACACGAGAGCAAAACACATTTCCTACACTGCTTAGATAGGACTGGACTCTGCCATGGAGGAGGCCATAGTAGTGACCAAGGACCAAGAGGACCACAAATGTTGATGAAGCAATGCTTGGTGGGCCACTTCATTGTGATTGGGATAGATTTGGAGATGGGAAGTGAGGGGGAAAGGAAGATTAAGTCTCCTCCCAGCCAGACGTCTTGGATGGATGAAAAGCAGATCTGGAGGATCAATAGGACAGCAGGAAAGGAGGGAGAGCTGGATGTCATTGTCTAAAGAGGGAATAATGACTTGGCTATGGACACAGTAAGGATTGTCCTGAATGCATTCAGAGACTTTGGGAGTTGTCAGAGGAAGTTAGCATTCTCAGTTGTCTTTTCCGAGGTACTACCTGTCTATGATGGGGGTTTGATAGGGAACTCTGTACAAGGACATTTAATGCCTGACCCTGGCTGTGTGTAGGCTTGTAAGCAGCAGCAGTCCCACTACTGTCACACCCCAGGTTGTAATTGAAGGGCAGTGGATGGCAATTACCACTCACATCCTTAGCACAGATGTAAACATGATAATTTTCCTAGTAGTTCAGTGGTACTCCCCTGCTGCCTGATTCCTGCTGTGAGAACTTCAATATACATGGTAAATTAAAATGATACAAGTGGTCACTGAAAGTCATGAGTGTACTTTTCTCCTTTACGTACAATCTCAGGAAAAGGAAATGGGAGCCAGCACTCACTGTTTCAAAGTATATTGTCCATTTAGCAAACACAAGCAGAAATATATGCTCCAAAGTCCATCCAATCTGGTTTGGTACAAACTCATGTGACACATCTGCTTATACATCAATTCCTTTATGGGGTTTGACATCAAGCAGAAGCCGAAGAATCTGGTGGCCTAAATACAATTGGAATCATACTGAAAAACTGTTTCAGGTCTAGTGTGCTACATGTAAAGGAGGTGAGTACTGTATCCTTTTTGCGCTTCCTGAGAATATTCCTGGTAGTTCAGTAGTCACCGCTACTGCAACAATCCATGTTATATAACTAAGTAACCCACTTTCCACAGACAACTGACTTAGTCAGTACCGGCCACCTTCAACATCCCAGCTTGCATTTGAATCACCCTATGAGGCCAAACACCATCTGTAAGTGAAACGGGGAGGGTGGCCAGCATATAATTTCCACTCTATGACTTTACGAACTTTGTCTGAACAAAGTGAACCAAATGTATGCACAGCATGAAAACAGTTACAATCTAAGGACAGGGAGGGGTTAGCCTTGTTATAAATCTTACATTCTAGGTTATAAACAATGTGTGAGTAGCAACACAGGACTGAAGCAAAACCTTTTTGCATTACCATGATATCCTAGAGTTGGGAGTCACCTTTACACTGTCATATCCTGTTAGGTTTGCAGTTGTGCTTGATTCAAATAAGTAGGTCTTTTATGATGCAAAGAAAGTCAATAAATTCACAATTCTTCAAAAGGCAAGAAGTGATGCAGCTGAATAACAAGAGGAACAACACAATGAATCAGAAGAGCTGAAGGCATATTGCATGAGAAAATGCATAGATCAAAACAATAAGTTTTAAAAATATGAATTGGTCATCCTTTGAAAAAAAAATCTAGACAGCCACACTACACAGTGTAAGATGTAATATGTAGAGAGCTATTGTAATTTGTGTTGATATATTTCTCCGCTATACACCACCCCTGTTGAGTGTCCCACCATACAGAATTCCATCACAACTCCATTCACAACTTCCACTGTGGTAGGAGCCACATATTGAGCAGTATATGGTCTGTGTCAACTTATTACCTTTCTGTATGTAGGTGGACATTCTAGGTCACTCGATTCCACCTGCCACCTGCCTGCTGTGACTGGGGGGGGGGCTGTTGGTGGATGGAATAATATTGCATCTTTCAGGGTTCTTTATGCTGTCCCCTGTTCCTCTTGAAGCTTCACTTTTCACAGCTATAAAGGTACTCTATCATAGCAATAACAACAACACCCTGGTCCTTTGATGTTCCCTCAGTTGTACCCTGACCAACTGCTGACTAATCTGGGGGTCTGGGTCCTGACTGTTTGACCACATTCAGTGGTGAGAGAACCACCCTATAATGTGCTTCCTCATAAGCAATTCTCCCCAAACCATGGACCATGTTGAAATCCCTAATAAGTACACTTCCAGTGGAGTACCCAAATGCATTTATTTATTTATTTATTTATTATTATTTTTATTACAGTCTTTGGATTACATCCTTGGAGCTAAAAGCTAATTTACAGACAATGCTTATGACTATAGAGACAAACAAAAAAGCGCACACACTCAATAGAAAAGGTTCTATTATACATGCTTGTGACTATGAATTACCATATAGCACAAAAGGATTTCTTTATGGTGGGTGTGACAGTGTCACAGGACCCAGTTTGCCAGGGTAGTGGAATGAATGTCAGATGATTACCAGGGGACATCAAAAGGCCATGTCAAAATGTTTAATAATTAGACCATAAACAGGACTGGAAGAAATAGTGTACCAGAGGACCTGGAGCACTTGAAGGCTCCTTCATAACTCAGCATCTATCTTCCTGTAAGGGAATGCAGCAACTGGGGACATTGGGAGTGAGAAGGCAAGGAAGGCATTCCACAATCAAAATGATACATAGATTAGTGGTGTCCTGCGGGAAAGTGGAGGGTGCCCTAATTTCATTTATGTACCCCTTTAACCTATAGATGTTAAAAGCTGCCATAAGGGAAGATAGGCATAGCCACAGTAAATGGCATTGTTACTGTGCAAGTAAATGTTGTTCAATGCAAGCATTGTGTGTAGTTAGAACCGAATGGATTCACACAGCTGTAATTTTCATGAGTTCCACGTGCAAATAGTTCAGGGCTAAAGTTAGGCACATAGATTACACAGCACAGGGCAGCTTGAATTGCGACCAGTTATGCAGTCAGTCGTACTGTACATGTCATGTGATCAGACTGCTCACTGGTGTTGGCAGCCAAGCAGTAACCAGAGTTTAATATCATTCTTAGGTGCACCGAGGGATGATTAATGATGTGTTGGTGCCAAATCTGAATTTGGTAAATGTGCTGAAATATAATACTTCATATATTCAGTTTTGGCTGCTCAGACCTGTGGGCCACTTTTGAGTCACTCCAACCTTAGGACAGTTAATTAATAAAACACTTTCATCTTACCAATATAGCTATGGCACTTCCCATGTCCACACTGCAACCACTCCAATTATTTCACATCATCCTTCTCCCTCACAAGTCAATCTATTCTGTAACAACTGTTTTCTGGCACAGAGCACTGTGCCAGTTTCTGAAATAGTTTTTGTTTATAATTCTGAATGAAATAAAATGAATGAATGAATGCTTTATTTATAAAAAGGCACCTTTCCAAAACCAAGGTGCCTGTACAATAAAACTACACACATTTTTAAAATAACCAAGTAAAGTTAAAACTAATAAATACCAATAGTGGCTTTAATAATTGGAAAATGCTAGGCTAAAAAGATAGGTTTTCAGAGCAGCTTTAAAACTTTGAAAGGTCAGGCAATCTTGCATCTGATGAGGTAGAGAATTCCACAGGGTTGGGGCCACAAAACTAAATGTCCTTGCCCCAGATGTTTGTAAATGAATCCTGGGAATATCTAGCAATTCCTCATCAGTGGATCAGAGAGGGCGGAGGGGACAGTAGGGATGAAGGAGATCTTTCAGGTAACTGGGTCCCTGATCGTGTAGGGCCTTGTAGGTTAGCAAAGCAACCTTGAAGGTGATCCACCACTGTATCGGCAGCCACTGTAGTCCATGGAGCACAGGCGTTATATGACTGGACCTAGAGGTACCAGTCAAAGCCTGGCTGCCACATTCTGCACTAGCTGCAAGTGGCGGATATCAACCCCCAGTAGCTCTAGGTAAAGGGCACTGCAGTAGTCAAGGCAGGAGGTAATGAAAGCATGGACCAATGTTGGAAGATCATCGGGAGGAACCAGGTGTTTTACCTGGGTGATATTCCTCAGATGGTAAAAAGAGGTTTTGACAGCTGCTGACACCTGCAATTTTAGGGTCAGGCAGTCATCAAACATAATGCCCAGGTTCCGCACCCAGTCTGAGGTAGTTAGCTGGACACCTGCAAGCCATAGATCCAAAGGAGAACCCGCCACCACACCCCCCTCACAATGACCTGGGTCCACAATCAATACCTCTGTTTTTTCTGGGTTTAACCGCAGCCAGCTCACATTCTTCCAGTCCTGGATCTCGACTAGACAGCTGTTAAAGACTGAGACAGCATCATCCTAACCAGGCACAAAGGACATGTACAGCTGAGTATCATCTGCATAGCAGTGAAAACTCAAGCCATACCACCTAATAATCACTCCCAATGGCAGCTTATACACCGCAAACAACATGGGCGCTAAGATGGATCCCTGCGGCACACCACAGGATAGAGAGAATGGAGCTGAGGAAAAAACAGCAATTCCACCCTTTGAGTCGTACCCTCAAGAAATGATTGAAACCATCTGAGGACCGACCCCGAAAGTCCACAGATGAGCTGCAGGTGATCCAACAGCATGTCATGGTCCACGGTGTCAAATGCCCCAGAGAGATCTAGAAGGACCAAGATGGAATGATCTTTCAATCTCTCGCTATTAGGAGGTCATTTAGTACCTGGACAAGGGCTGTCTCAGCACTATGTCTCTTCCTAAATCCAGACTGGAGAGAATCATAAATATTTTGTAAATATTGTGGCTGGTCAAATGGTCATCAAGCTATAACGCCACCACCTTCTCAATAACCTTACCCACACAGGGTAGGTTAGAGACAGGCCTGTAGTTAGCCAGACAGTCTGGATCCAAGGAGGGCTTCATAAGAAGGGACCAAACCTTGACCTCCTTCAGGGGATCTGGAAAGATCCCCCTCTTCGAGGACATCCAGACTATCTTGGCAAGGACCAGACCAATACTATCCACACAACCTACTAAAAGGTGCGTGGGGCCCAGATCCAAACTACAGTTGGTCAGGCGCAATGACTGGATAACCATCACAATATCATTGATTGTGGGCCAGCCAAAGCCACACCACACAAGCTGGGTGGCCGACATCTCCTGCTGACCACCGCTACTCCCTTGAGAAGGGGTCAGGTGGATGCCAGACCTGATAGTGGCAACCTTATAACGCTCTTGTGAAAAAGCATTTCCAGGCTGAAGGCAGAGTGAATTGCATAGTCTGTCCACAGTCTGGAAAAGCTGGACTGGTCAATTCTGAGCAGCAGCAATTTCCCTGGACAGGAATTCTTCCTTCTTATGGGTAACTGCTGATTGATAGACCGAATAATGGTCCATCAGACTAAGTCTGTCACACACCAGGCTCGACCTCCGCCAGCACCTCTCTAACCTTCATCCCACTCTCCTCAACTCCCTCAAGGATTCATTGAACCAGGGAGACCTGGAGTGAAGAGTGAGGGGGCGAACACGAACAGGAGCAATTTAATCCAGGGCCGTCATCACTGCCTTGTTATAGGCTAGTACCAGCTCCCCTGGATCCGTGCATTCACTCGGCATACCCGATAGGTCCAACACCACCATCTGGCCATTGGGTGACATACCCCTCAAAGGGTGGTATCGGACCATCTCCATAGGGGTAGGCCTACTGGGGGAGCAAGAAACTGAACCCGATGGTGTGATGGTCAGACCACCCAAGTGGTTCCACCGCCAAGTCGAATATCTCCATCATCAGGAGAAACACCAAGTCCAATTAATGACCACCAATATGAGTCGAGGAGGAAATAACCTGTCACATATGTTGGAGTTGTAACCTCTAAGGAACTGCACAGTATGACCCTCTATGGTCAAAGCAAGGGGGGGGAAGAGGATGGTATTCACTGGGGTGGGTGAGGAGTGACTATTGGGTGTTGCTGTCTACTATTTGTAGCCTGCTAAACACAAATACCAATTGACCTGAAATGTCTTTGGCTGATCTGTTGAAGCAGAACCAAAGTTAGGGGGTCCGAATTAAAGCCAATCTAAGGTTTCAATGTTACAATTTGGTAATCTGTAGGTTTGAGTGTGCAGCAGAGGGTATGCAGAGGACAAGGTGTAGTGTTAGGAACACAGGTGTATGGAAAAGGGAAGGTCAGAGAATATGTGCTTGCTCCACCCTATAATACCTCTATAAGTAGTCATAATTATTGAGCTATGGAAGTCCCCCCCCCCGCTTTGACCATTGAGGGTCATACTGTGCAGTCCATTAGAGGCTACAACTCCAACATATGTAACATGATCACTGTTAGCAAGCAGTACACAAGTGAACATTGTCTGAAAAATAACCACCAGATAAAATGAGAAAAACCGGGAAGATGAGAAAAGTGTGACCCATGATTCATGGTGGTAAAATGACAAATGTACAAATAAATTACCACTTCCACCATTACCATGGGAACTGTGTGATATATTTCATTACAGCAAATTATAGATTCTGCAACTTATTTAGAAATTAAAAAAGTATCATTATCAGTGGTGTTACAGTGAAACTTTGAAAATTACTGTATACTGTACCTGTTTATTTTGATGTAGGTCAACCTTTTTCTCCTGGGGGGCACTCAATCACTTCTAGTAACATAAAACAGAAATTCACTGTGATGGTGCAGTACCACAACTGTATTTGTAGGTCTTTTTTAATATTTCTATCATGTACCACCTGACATGAAACAGACCATTTTGTGAGTAGAATAATCCCCTGCAGTACTTGCATTACAATATTTATATGCACAGTCCAGGGTTGTAGAAAACATTTGCCATTAGCCTCGATGTTCTTTTGCCCATGGGCCATGTATCAAAATCCGTGAAACCACAGCTTGCTGTGGCTCATGCTGTGCAACATTTCATTTTTATTCACAGTATCTTCGATATGAAGTGTATGATTTTGCATCATTTTCTCAGTTCCGACAAATTGTATGAAACTTGTGATGTTGAAAGGCCTCTGTGATGAGACAAGAAATGTGAATTTGCTCTGCACCACTGCCACAACCAATAAATAGCATCACAACTTGTCTATCACAGTTGGGCAGATACAGAAAAGTCACGTCAGTCAGTGGAAATAAAATATATCAAATAAAAGACACAAAACAGTAATCTATACATCTGGAATGGCATATTGGGATCTAAAGGGGGGTTGGAGTGGGGAGGCTGTTATACATCATCAATACCATACAGTGCTATTATGGACTTAAAACCCGATGCACAATGGATCTGGTTGGAATAAGAAGCAGCACAGCAGACATGCCTGGTCGCCAATACTCAAATGTCACATTATCCAGCCCTATGCATTTTCATAATAAAAACACAACACACTTGCTACAGATATGTACAAAGTAGCATGACTATTCTTCATTATAAACTTTTCTCATGTTCCCTGCAAGCTACTGTCTGGACATTCAGCAGGGGAACATCATTCATGGGGCATGACTGAGCTCTGTTCACAACCACTACTTCCAAGCTCCGTGATTGAGTTTGACCATCACTTTGTTCCAGTGCATGTATTGTGTACAAAACCATATGGTAGAAGTTCAGAACCACACAGGGAGGTGAACGCGTGTAGGTTCAGAGCTTTTGCTAAGAATACAGGCTATAGCACGTATTCTAGCAGCCATAATTTAACATGAAGCCAAAATAAATAAATACATGGTATTGCCGTATGAAGAGTTGATGAAAAAAATATGATGAAATAGGACATCCATAACACAAAGTAAGACACTGGGTTACATTCTCTGAATGTAATGGGGAACAGCATATGTTTCTTTAGTGATCCTTTATGTAAAATGGTACATTGCTATTGTGATCGGGCACTCTTTTGAACACTACACATTAACTGTACACAATTGGATTATGGCCAACCATCCAAGACCACAATGATCTTACCAGGGTGTGCTCTATTTTCTGCCATAATGTATAACCCTACATTGGTGCAGTCCTTCACAGATCTCCATAATTTGCACAGTGTGACCAAGCAAGAATGCTATTCCCTACACAGTCAGACTCAGGCAACAGACTAGAAGGTGAATACATGACAACCACTGCATGACCAGTGATTTGAAATTTTCATGAACAGATTACTGAATTGGTATTATCACTATGATAGCAGAAGTGATTTCTTGTAATTCCTGCTCCGGACGGCTGAACTAGCATTAATGGGAAAAAAATGGGATGTGATCGATTTCACTGCATGGCATGGTACTAACTTGTTTAGCTAGCCAAAATTGGGCCACTGTGGGGGGACAACATATCCAATGGTGGTGATCACCAATTATTGTCAGCAACCCATGGCGCCTAATACGCTGACTATATATGCGTCAGTTCAGCATGTTCAATGATAGCTGGGGATGAACACAACATAAAAATGTCCTTAGTACATTGTAGGGCACCGGAGAAAGCAACATGTTAGCATGGGCGTCTGTACCATGCTAGGCAACAGCAGTTGATGTTATCCAGTGAACAAGGCAACCAAAACTGGGCTCCGACAAAAATGGTGATTCAGTTACGGTGCCTGTGTTTATGGCTACCAAGCAGGGGAGATGACCAGATACTGAGGTGGACGAATACCACGACAGGAAGTAGCGGGTATACACATGCGCGGGGGGAGAGAGGTAAGGGAGGAATGGTATGTGGGAGGGGGTGTGGTGGGCAACTGCCAAACTGGTCTGCTAGTGTGGTGGGGAGGGCAGTCGACTGGGAGGTGCAGGGTACAGGGTTTAGGTCCAGCACAGTGCAGGATTTTTTTTTTTTTTTTTTGCCAGCAGGCGGTATGTATTTTTCTAAGTTTTTTACCCCCCAAACATGCACCCCCATGAAGCTGAGAATATTTAAGTAGGGGGGTGCAGGGGTCTCAGGCGCTGTTGTTGTCCGCACTGCGAGTGTGCATTGCCGAAATTGATTTTCGGTGATATACACTTGCCATAACGGCGATCACCTTTCTGCGATCGCCATTATGACATGGAACCACAGTTGACAGTGCTTATGTGAGGGCAATGTTAGCTACGGGGCAAGTTGCAGAACCAACAAGCACAAATGACTAATAGGCATTGGTGCATCTATTGAATCTATATTTATCCACAGTCATCACTCATTTATTTATTTTTATTTATTTAAAAGTTGATAACCGGGAAATGCACTATGAGCTAAGGCTCGTTTCCAGGTGTGACCCGGGGGTCAAGGGAACATGAGGAGAAATAAATACAGTAGCAAGTAAAAAAAAGAAACAAAATCAAGTCAAGGAAACAAAAAACCATGGGCAGGGGTTTCAAGGCCCAAACATTTGTAAGAACAAATAAGCAACAACAACAAAAAAATTGCGCAGCAATAGCAAATGGCATGTTGCATTTTGGATCACATTGTAATGAGGGGTTGGGTTTCACAGACCCTCGAAAACAAGGAAAATATCACCTCAACTGGATGCAAGTGGGGCAGGAGGGAGTATAAAGAATACTAAGGCGGGTGAGGTTGGGGACATTGAGGGCATTGCTGGTGGGGAAGGAGCCTTAGGAGACTTTTGAGTGAGAATGGAGAGGAGCATTGATGGAGGCAGAGGGGAGTTTGCTCCAGAGAGAAGGGAAATGGAAGGAAAAGGCAGATTGGCCAGAGGCAGAGTGTGGGCAAGATATAGAGAAGGTATGAGAGTCTCTGTGGTGAAGGGAGTAAGTTGAGGTGACATGCTTGGGAGAGATGGGAGGAGAGATAGGAGAGGAGGGAGCCGAACCAGAATTTAGTAATGAAGGAAACAAATGGACTATTCTCCTGTGAGGCAAAGAAGCCAGTGATAGGGCATAATATAGAAGGCAGTGGTGAGTGGGGGGGGGGGGAGGCTGTGGCAAACCTATGGAAGGAGTTTAACAGGATGTTAAGTCTGCCTAGGGAAGTCTGAGAAGCAGTGCCATACACCACATTGGAGTAATTGAAGGTAGGTAGGATCATTTTGGTGACAAGCTCCCGACGGGTAGGGAGGGGAAGGCTGGATTTGTGCCAATAGAGGGAGCCTAGTTTGGGGTGAAGCTTAGTGCAGATGGTGTCAACATGTGAGGAGAAATCCATGTTCATGTCCAGCCAAACCCCTAGGTACTTAAAAGCCGAGACATTCTCAAGGTTGGACCCATCCAGTGTAGTAAATATTGGAGGTTGCTGCAGGGTGGATACCTTATGTCTAATGCCAAAAGTCATGGCCACTGTTTTTTTAACATTGAGTTTGAGTTGGTTGTCCTTGAACCAGGACTGGACTCTATTGAAATTATCCTGGAGTGGGGCCCGTACGCCATTTACAGAAGGCCTGGAGAGGAAGAGAACAGTATCATCGGTGTACAAGTAGGTTTCAGCAGACCTACAGACTGAAGGGAGGTTATTTATAACAAGCATTTGTCAATGCCGAATGTGGTCGCGCTGGCATTGGCATTGGCAGTGGCGGAGCTAGAGGCGCATAATAGGAATGGTAGTAAAGTATTGAAGTGGCGCCAACCCCACCTCCACCCTGTAGAGAGTGGCAGGCAGTTGGGTGTGCCTTTGGGTCATCAGGTATAATGCTCATGCCATTGTACCTCACCCTTCCCTGTAGACACTGACAAGTGTCATGGTGTGCTTTGGGGTCTTTGGGCATTATACTTACCCCATTCCATAAGGAATTATGCTGACGTGGGTGCAGTATAGGAGCGTGGGCTGAAGTTTGTGGCCGAACAGTGCAAGACACACCACGATGCCTGTCAGTGGCTACAGAGTGGGCATGGTGGAATGGCGTGAGCATTACATCCGGTATTCCCAAGTTACGGCCCTGACGCCTGTCAGTCCGTACTGGGTGGGGTGCTGCAGTTGGAAACCCTAGCACCATAGACGTGTAGTGGCAGTTCCACTCTTCATGTTCAACATGGGTTGCTTGTCAGGCCACCTCATGAAAAGCGGCACAGTCACTTTGTTAGCTCAAAGGTGGTTTTGCACAGCAGCTGTGGCATTTGGTGACAGAGGGACGAAAACACAGTTTTGGACAGGATGTGGAGAATGACAACTGCATTGTTCATGAGGAGGTGTAAAAAATGGCAACGCTGAAAATCTGGAGTGGCAATATGAAATATTGGTGAAGCAATTAACATGCATACAAACTGCGCAGCAGACGTCCGCAATCCAATTATTTGTGGGAGCTTTTTAGACACATTTTCAACATAGGTATTTTGGGACCTCCTCTCATGAACACTGGCGCTGTGATTTTGTTAATGTATCCCAAAAGGTGATTTCCCACAGCAAGCACGCCGTCGTGCACCACAGTTGCGGGAACGCGTTTTGGGCAGGCTATGAAGAATGGCAGCTGTACTGTTGATAAGGAGGTGTACACAAATGCCAGTGGTGAAAATGTGGCATTAAAATATTGCAAATGTATGAAGTTACAAGGCTGCGTGGAAACTGCGCAATGTACACTTGCAGCACAGTCATTTTCTGGACTTGCAGCACCAAATTTTCAACATAGGCATTTTAGGACCTCTGCTCATGAACAGTGTCATTGTCATTTCCTCAAACTGCCCCGAAATCTGATTTCTCACAGCAACCGTGCGATTCTGCGTCAGACATGTGAAAACACATTTCAGGCAGGATATGTAAAATTACAGCTGTACTGTTCATAAGGCGGTGTGGAAAAATGCTAATTTTGAACATGTGGAGTGAAAATATTACAAATGCACGAAGTCACAAGCGTGCATGCAAACTGCGCAACTCACACTCGTAAAACACTAATTATATGGACTGTCGGCCCCAAATTTTCAACATAGGCATGTTAGGACCTCTGCTAATGAACAGTGTCACTGTCATTTCAATAATGTGTCTCGAACATGGACGGTCCACAGCTACCATGCTATTCTGCGCCGGAACTGCGAAAACACATTTTGGTCAGGATGTGAAAAATGACAGCTGTACTGTTCATAAGGAGGTGCAGAACAATGGCAATGTTGAAAATCTGGAGTGAAAATATTATAAATTTGCAAACTTACGAGTGTGCATGCAAACTGCGCAACGCACATTTGTAACACAGTCATGTTATGGAGTATTGTCACCAAATTTTCGGGCATAGGCATTGTAAGACCCTGCTCATGAGCAGTGTAAGGGTATTTTGTAATTCCCAACACTGATTTCCCATACAGCGATCTGCAGTATTGTAGCGCCGGAAGTGGGAAACACATTTCGGCCAGGATGTGAAAAATGATAGCTGTACTGTTCACAAGGAGGTGTAGAAAAATGACAATGTTGAAAATCTGGCATGAAAATATTGTGAATTCATGAAGTTACCAGCGTACGTAACAACTGTGCAATGCATGCTCGAAAAACAGCCATTTTTTGATTTTTTCCACCAAATTTGCAACATAGGCTTTTTGACAGTCCACTTTATGAACACTGCCACTGTCCTTGCATTAATCAGTCCCAAAAGGTGATTCTGTGCAGTGACTGCGAAATCACCTTTTGGGACTGATTAACATCATAACTGTAACAGAATTCATGAGGAGGGGTCCCAAAAACCCCATGTTGAAAATTTGGTGCAGAAATTCCAAAAAATGCCCGAGATATGCATCAAAGTTGAAAAACCCTATTTATTACATTATACAGCTTACCGCATTTTCTCAGTTCGCGGTCGGCTTTGAAGAGTGCAGACATCCCAGTCCATCAGAAGCTTGCCGTGCCAGACTCGGTGGTAAGTAGGGGTGAGGTGTGGGGGAGGCAGAGGCGTAGTGGTGGGTGTGGGTGGTGGATAGAGACTACGAGGACTGTTTTATGTTACGGGAAAAAACTAACATCACGGGACAGTTTTTTTTTCAGGGGACTTGGCACACTGGGGTGGGCTCCCAGCATGCCACCTAACTGTTTGTGGGAGGTTGCTGCAGCCAACGGGGGATTGGGCACCCTCCTCGGCACACAACAAAAGGGGGGTTAATTTGCCAACGGGATTGGGCACCCCATTGGCACACAAGGAAAGCGGGGGAGGCAAGAGCGAGGGATTGGGCACTTTCTGGCATATAAGAAATGGGGGAAACTGCTTATGCCAATGGGGAGTGGGCTGTCCCATCGCAAATTTTTGCAGCCAGAGTAAGCCGGCAGGAGGATTGGGCACCCCCAAAGTCAGCAGTTGGGCAGCCACCCGCCATGCTGACAATGTGGCGAGCACGTAGGAAGGGTCCGCTGTGTCTGACAAGCTTTGCTCAGATTACAGCAGAACTTTCCTTAGATATGCTCGCCACATTAGTATGCATGGTGTGGCGCCAGCATGCAGGCTGATTGGGGAATGAGGGACGCACCTATTGATGCATGCCCTGCATTCGCCCAACAGCGACTGTGCCTCCAAATCCCCACTGCCGCAAGATGTTGGCTGCGCAAGCTTGCCAGCATAAAAAGGGAGAAGAGGATAAGGCCAAGGATGGAGCCTTGGGGGCCACCAGAGAGGATTGAGAGAGAAGAGGATAAAGCATCTCCTATTTGAACTGATTGTACCCTCTTGTGCAGATAGGAATGCAACCAATTAATGGCAGGAACAGCAAGGCCAACAGAACTAAAAGCTTGTAGCAGGAAGGGGTGGGAGACAGAATCAAAAGTTTTCACCAGATCGATAAAGATGGTGGCTGTAATTTTGCTCTTGTGAGTATGGGGTCTGTGACACGCAGGAGAGAAGATATGGTTGAGTGATGCTTCCTAAAGTCAGACTGAATGGAAGAGAGAGAGTGTTAGAGGAAGCAAAGAATTCAGATAACCTGGTATGAATGAGTGATTCTTGTATTTTGGCTAGTGAAGGGAGGAAGAAGATAGGCCTATAGTTCCCAGGGACAGAGGAGTCACCTCCTTTATGGAGGGGAAGGACTTTAGCTGATTTCCAGGCCTCGGGGACAGTGGAAGAGGAGAGAAAGATTTAGGATGTGGGTGAGTGGGGCTGCTATTGCAGAAGCAGAGAGGTGGAGCAGTCTTGGGTGAAGGCCATCAGGGATAAACTTAGAGGGGTTGAGGGCGGGAAGTGCAGAGTAGACTTCAAGAGGAGTGAACTCATTACCGGTTGCTTGCAGCAAGTCCAAAGTACTAACCAGGTGCTGCATATTAGACAAGTGCAATGCATCACCATCGGGTGACTCCATGATCGGTGTAAGCAACCACCACACGCATGGAAAAAGGAGAACTATAGCCAAATAAAGTGGGTCAGTCACTCGGCCACTGTAACACAACACATGACAGTGTTTGCTAATGACTGGCAGTGGGGAAGGGGGGGCTGGGGACACACAGCAAGTTCTGGAGGGTTGCTTGTGCTGATCTTTGCACATAAGCATCCCATGTACAAGGGGCACACATTGTGGGTGCTTCAGCATGGATGGATAGATGCATGCATGGATGGGGTTATTGGCAGATTAGATGAAGCCCAAGAAAACATAATATAGCAGATTTAATTTGCCCAAGTCACCACAGATGCAGAAATGCTGTTTGATAGCCAATGCAGCATGACAAGTACACAAATAAGTGCATATAGCACCCCCCCAAAAAAAAAACTGGAAAAATGCAAATATACTGACAGGCAGATGAACTTCATAAATATTCATTCTTGCACATGAAAAAATTATCGAACTCATACATCAGGAAAAACATTTCCAAAGGCACAGAGAGAGACTGACTAGAACAGAGTGAGAATGTAATCAGTTGAAACTCATCTACAACTGTCACAGCAGGAACCAATCTTGAATAGGGATTGCTTCTGCACTGGGACACTGATTGAGCTGGAAATGGGCAAGCACAGGTGGATCCAGCATTTAAATGTGTGCAGGTGCACAGTGCCAGTGTTAGTGTGCAACGTCACCTCATGAGAGCTGAGGCCATGGAAGTGGAATGTTACTGTCATACCGCGTGAAACTCAGAAATTGATCGAAATACAGATATTCAGAAACATAACAAACATCAAGCAGATGGATTAAGGTAAGGTGTGGGCAGCTGTCTATGATGCTTAAACATACTTCAACTATAAGGCAGCAGAGAAAACAAAGTCTAAACTCTAACAGTGTCCCTTTAAATAAAATATCTAATTACTAATTAAATTTAAAAACAAAATGCATTGGGCATCTTGTTATACCAGTCCCTCACAGACATTAAAGTATCACCTTTAACATTTATGTACTTAATAATGTCTTACATTATAATTTTTGTGTGCGTGGAACTTTAACACTAACCAAAAACTTTTCACAGCAAGTAGGTTTTCAAAATCATCGTGAAAGTGTTAGACCTTTTTTCACACATCACATAGATTTTGAAAATTGGCATGCAGATTTTGAAAACTTACACATCATGTTTATTTTCAAAACCTTCATGAAAGATATTTGTGCAGATTTAGTGAAAATCATCATGCAGCACCTAGATTATGAAGACCATCATGCAGTACGTTAGATTATGAAAACCACTGCACAGCAAGTAGACTTTAAAAAATGCTTTTTGTGTGTAACAAAGATTTTGAAACAGTTGTGCAGCAGGAAGATTCTGAAAACCAACATCAGTAATGATCTATCCTCTGATCTCAAGGTAGTTCAATCCTGGTTTAATGAAAATAAACTCTTAATGAACCTCACCAAATTACATGCAATGCTCTTTGGTACGCTTTCTCAGCTAACAAATGTAATCACTCCTCTCACAGTGGTCTGCATCAACGACTCTCCTCTCAGCACAGTCACATCCTTCAAGTACTTAGGGATGACCCTAGACCCCTCCCTGGACTTCACCCTTCACATTTCCTCTGTCTTTAAGACTGCTAACTCTAGCCTTGGTAAAGCATATCGTGCCAGCATTAATCTCTCCCCTGCTGCTCGGATAAATATAGCACATACTCTACTATTTCCCAAACTAACATATGGCCATCCTGTTTTTGCCAATGCTCCTAACACCTTGATGCACAAATGGATAGTGGGATACAACAACATCTGTAGGTTTGCTCTTGTGTGCAAACGATTCACCCACCACTGACTACTTTATAGGAAATTAGGCTGGCCTTCCCGGCCCTAGCCCTAATGGACCTTACTCTAGGGAAAACTGTTAACAGTATATTACGGAACAGAATGCCCTACCCCATTGCCTCTTACCTGGTGCCCTGCGCCAGCCACTATACTCTTAGATCCTCTGGCACTGAACAACTGCCCATCCCCAGGTCACAAACTAAATATGGTAAAATGGCCTTCTCCTCCATAGCCCCCAAACCTTGGAACAGCATACCTCCACCTGTGTGGCAGCACCAAGTAGCTGACACCTTTAGAAGCCATCTCAGCTCCTATCTGCTTCAGTGTTCCCAATATGCCTGCCCCTAACTTGTTTTACCAATGTAATACCCCTCTCTTCCCGCCCCAGATAAATGGATGCACTTATTTGCACCTGTTCACAGGTCTCTTACTCAAGTATCCTTAGTCTGCCTCTAGTGTCTTTAGCCTGCAATACACACTGCTACATAGTAATTTGTTACTGTACTCTGTACTACCTGTATCCTTTTACCAAATCTTTTTCACCAGAATTTATCCATTATTGTGAAAGTTAAGTATGTTGCTATCCTCAACGAGTCTTGTACAATACATTAGTATATTTTTATCAATTGTTATTAACAAGCATCTATCTACTCTTAATTGGGTATTTTTGCTGCTTCTAGTGTTTGTTGCTATCCTCAATGAGTCTTGTACAATCCTGCCTTGTTTGTTGCTATCCTTAACGAATCTTACAAACATACAAACATGAAAAGTGCCAGCAGATTAGGCTAAAGGGTCTATCACGTCTGCTTGAGTAGCAGCTACATAGTACAATCACTGATGCTGCCCCCTCCCCATATGCTGATACACTTTCTGAGTATTCCAAATGGTCCCTTCACTCCTCACCTGAACCTTGCCCATGTATCTATCCCATCCCCTCCCCTCTTAAAACCTCCCACTGAATCCATTGAAATCAACTCCTCTGGCAGCACATTCCAAGGTGACACTACCCGTTCTGTGAAGTAATACTCCCTCAGATCCCTTCTATACTTCCCACCTACCAAATTAAGACTATGTCCCCTCATGCTACCTTTCTCTTCAGTCTAAAAATAGACTCTCAGTCCACTCTGTGTATCCCTTCAAGTATTTAAAGATCTCAGTCATAGGTAGACTGGGTGGGCATAGCTGTCCTTATCCACCGTCAAAGTCTAAGTTTCTGTGTTTCTGTCCCTTCTGTCCTCCAGAAGGTCTTATCTCCCATTCCGCAGATCATTTTAGATGCCCTCTTCTGAACCCTGTCCAGAAGCCTAATGCCTTTCTTTAAATACAGGCACCAAAACTGCACACAGTACTCCAGGTGTGGCCTCACCAGTGCTTTGTACAGTGGCATGTTAACTTCCTCCCTTCATGAAGTGATCCCCTTAGCAATACACCCCAGCATTTTGTTTGCCTTCACTGCTGCGGCACAGGGTCATAATGTTGCATGGCAGAATGCTGTGCGGCAGAATTGCGTTGCTCAATTTCTTTTTATTTATTGTTCTGTGGGGGGCTCTGCCTCACACACTCCCGTTATGGGGGCCTGCACCCTGGACCCCCCCACTAAAGATTCCAACTCAGGGGTTCCAACTACTTAGTGTGTACAGGTCGGGTTTCATACCATACCATACGCCATTGCTGCACGACATTATATCCGGCGCCTTAGTCTGCCTTCCTAAATTGCTGTGAGGGATCAATTTTCCCAGTGATCACTACTGTACTATTCTTGTACCATCTTGCTGTTGTAACCTCCCGGGTTGTGCTTGAATATAGGCAAATGACTGCCTAGTGCACCTTACCCAGTCAACAAAAACTAAATAAAATAAATAAATAACTATAATTCATGCAGCATTCTTGTGCAAATGTTTCAGTTTTTAATTATAGTTAACTAACTAGAAAATATTTTTACTACACATTGTGTGTTACTACCTCTACCTCACAAACACTAAAATGCCTCTCTTAATATTTAAATATTTAGGAAGTTATACTGCATTAAAGATTTTGTTCATGTAAAACTTTCAAACAAGAAAATATTGTAATGCATGTTTCAGCTTTTCTCAGCATACTGAGCATGTGCAACCAATTAAGGGCAGATTCCTTAAAAATGAATTAACTTTTTTAATACCCCCAAATTACCTATTCCTGTATAATATCTAACAAACTTGTAAGTTTCATACTTTTTCTCTTCATTGTTTTGTCTCTGTGCTTTGCAAAAATGTTGGCTCAAAAAGAGAAAAAATACAACTTGTTTTAATTCAAAAGCACACAAACGGTTTTATAAAACTTTCCACATTAGTAGGATCGAAATGGTGCATTCCAAATTCCACAGTTCTAGGGTCTAAGATGGCCAATTATAAATATTTGAAAATGGGTTTAAACAGAAAACTCTAATGCAAGCCTAATATAGAGGTGCTACCACCCTGCTATAATATAAATCATTGATTTATTTAAAATGTGGTAACCAGGAGAGATGCCCTGAGCCAGACCTCATTTTCAGGTGTGACCCAAGGGAAGAGATTACAAGGGGGGAATACAGCAATACTAGCATGTCAAAAGCAAGGTGCAATGTACAAAAGCAGTATTGGAGCAATAAAACAGAGTTACAATTTACAGGGTTATCAACTAAACTATTTAGAGTTGTAAAAATTAAACTTAATAACTGTTGAGCTAATCTGGGTTAAATCAGGAGTAATCAATAGAAGGCAGACTAATGAACAGTAGATTTGTACTGAGGGATATGAAAGGAGCAAGCATAACATTGTAAATATAGCCTCTGCAAAAAAAATGATGACAATGCATTAGTTAGGGTTTAAACATAAAGCATACAAAGTAGAGAAATGCAAAGTTTGGGGAAGAAGTCTCCCGAGCAATGATGAATCTGTGGCACACTGTTTGTTGGGGTTTACAAAATCATGCAGTGCAGCACTGTTATTATCCTAACTTCAGGACTGTCCTTCCAGGCACAGAAAAATACAAACCAATGCCTGGAGAGAAGGTGTAAAAAATAATGTTAGTGCTGCATCATTCAACCTACAAGGAACACCATGCCACATATTCACTAAGGCTCAGGGTTCTTTTACTACCAACATTGTATTTGCCAACTTTTTTTATGTTTTTCCCTCAACCCTAACTGCAATGCTATATAAATGTTACCCATCCTGTTGTTTTTGACAAGTTTCTCAACCAGGAACTTTACTTCATTTATTGTGCTCCTGGTCTACTAAGCTGTTCAATGTGTATACATGTCTCCTGTTTTTCACCCCATCACCCACCACCACCACCACCACGCACACACATTCAGACTGACATAGTACAATCTACTTTTTCACGATGTGTTCAAGCAGAGATGGCGAAAGAGAGAGATACAGTAGTAAGATAATGGGTGAGGGAAAGCTAGCCACTTTTTTTTATTACTTATTGCGATATAAGTAGAGAGAGTGAGAGACAGAGTCATACAGATATGCAGCAGGTTGATGTAACAACAGATCAAACCCAGGAGCGTGATTTAGTTTTTAGTTTTTCATCCAAGCAAGATACAAACTACATGTCGCATACAAAGGATGCCAGGGAAGGCTCCTCTCACTAAGCTGGGCACCCAGGATTTTGAGTGTCCAAAGTATTTCTGGCCCTTTTTGAAAACAAAGATCAGAATCTAGCTAAATGGGGGCCCATTTAGTTAGGTTCTGGAGTCTGATTTGTAAAATGACAATATTTTAATGTATTTTCCACACTTTTTAGTTGCTAGAAAAAAAGATGGAGGTTCACAAAAAAGGATTTTTCTCTCACAAAAAAGGAACTGATCTCACGAGAAATTAATCCTTTTGTGTGAGAGCAAATCATTTGTCGAACTTTTTACCTCTATCCTGAAAAATGAACTTTCCATAGGAAATAATGGGAACTTGAAAACTGAATAACTTTCCAACAGGTAAATGTTTTTGCACCAAACAAACACCTGCAGTTTGGTTTTCCAAATTCTTTCTACCATAAGAAAATCACACCAAAATTCTACACCATCCGGGCACAAGAAGATGAGGAAAAAAACTGAAAAAAGTGGTGACTTTTAACTTTTTTACGCTATTTGAATCACAGAATCTGCACTTCCAACTGGAATGAAACTTGCCACATCAAGAGATTAGCCCTACAGGACAGCACTTACCAAATTTTGTACAAAGCCATTGATCAGTTGCAAAGTTATTAAAGTGCAAAATTTGAGGTTTAACATTAAACAGGCTACACAACTCTAATTATAGGGGCATGGCTGTGCCCCTATAATGAATATATGTACAAACATACCCATGCACATATACATACATACATATCAGCATGCTGTGAAGGAATAGAGGTGCTAAAATTCATGATAAAGGTTGTTTGAATAGTAGGATATGGGCAAAAGCTCTGCTATAAAGATATTTTTCATGAAAATGACATAACATTTACCATTTGGCAGAAATTGTCCAGATTCACCAGAATACTTAAGAAAGTGACATAGAATGTACAGTTCACTTTATCTATGTACATCTATGTATACAGGCAATACTAGATAGAAAAAACATTAAGGGCCATCATGTTCATGTGAAGTCATTTAGACAGCTGCAACATTTAGTTTTTTGTTAACCAGGTAAGTGCACTAGACAAATCCTGCCTATTTTCAGGCACGACCCGGGGGAGGGGGATACAGATGAATGCCAACTGACCTTGAACCAGATTAAGCTGTTGGTGGTATTTTTAGTGAAAGAGGGAAATTTGGCCAGGACACGGGAAATTCCCTACTCTAAGCTGCTTCTGGCCAGTAGAACTCCGTTGCAGAATGGCAGATGGAGGACGAACGTGTGAGGTGCAGGACGTGTCTCTGGAAGCTCCTGCTACTGCAGGAGCAGATTTTGAAGAGACTATCTCAGAAACTGTCCCTAAGAGTGGGACCTTGGCTGCTGAGATGTTGGGAGCATTTGAGAGAGAAACTAGAGGTGGGCTAGTTCGGGAGAATGAATCGGACAGCATCATTATTGTGGACGACCAGGTTGCTTCTATACAGATGTCTTTACAAACTGGGACTTCTTCTGGCCTGGGTCCCGTTGTTTCTCCTGACCCTATATTGCAGACGGAACTTCCGGGTGTGGTACCTGGCCTTCTTGAGCAGTCGGCTGTGCTACAGACGCCGACTAATGTTGCTACCACTTCTCAAGTTCTATGTAAACAGTTCGGTCTTTCTTCAGACTCTACAGAATTTTTCATGGACTGGTCGGCTGATGAAACCCTTGCTAAATCGGGATGGATACGATCGACTTTGGGGATTTATTTATTTATTTATTTAGTTAGTTAGTTAGTTAAACATCAGTTTAGAATCCTTTGAGCCAGAGGCTCATTTACAAAGGTACCTCGTCACAAAGAGGACATCAGAACAGTAGTACAAGGGACACAGTACTTACAAACAAAAAAGTTACAGTTCAATTACAATTTTGTTACAATAGAATACAATCTCCAATGAAGCAAAAGATAACAAAAGGTGCAAAACTTATGGTCGGGGGAGAGCTGGTGAGAGTAGAAGGGAGGGAGATAGGGGAGGAGGAATTAGTAGGGAAAGGAAGGGGGGGGATTTGGATTCCTGACTCAAACTGGGTGGACAGCGGGCCTACTACCTCCTCTCCACAGCATGCCAACAAACTGAGCTCAGGTATTTCTTCTGGACTTGACTCTTCCAGTACAACTTCTAGTAAAGGTGTGCACCATATGCAGGGGGAGTCTGAGGCCAGCTCTGGCCCTAGTATGTCCTTGGGGGGGAAGGGAGGTCTTTCTCAGAATGCTACTGATTTGGGGAGCTCTAAACGTCTTTCTATGGTAGATCTGTTTAAAAACAAGTTAAAGCAGGCCCCCCGGAGAAACGCAGTACGTTTAAGGTACAAGGGTGGGCTTTCTACTCACCCAGATAGGTATTATGTTGTTAACCATTTGCTTAGAGGATCTATGCATTTTTTTCCCTCAGATTTGTGTGCCCTAATCCATGTTTCTGGGGAAGACTCCTTCGATATTAGTTTTCGGCTCAATAGCAGTTTAGAGAAATTTTGGGAAAAATATTCTGCCCTTAAAAACACTCCTTTATGGACTCCCTTTTTTGCTATCCCCTTAACTAGGCCACAAATCAGGTATGTGATGATTATGTTCCGTAATGAAGGGGTAAATGTCAATGACATTTATCATTGGCTACAAAAGAGATGTGATATTCTGGGACCCCCTGAAGCCCTGGTGGATTTAGAGGGTATTTGGACTGGGGGGTGAAATTGAAGGTTAAATTGTACCAGGTAAATTCTGATATCATCCACTTACCTAATAGTTTTTTTTAGGTAAAGACAGGGGGGTTTGTTTTTACAGTGGCCAACCCAGGGCTTGCTATAAATGTGGCTCACGCACGCATATTAGCAGCTCCTGTGACATGCTCAAATGTTCTCTTTGTGGTAGCTCGGTCATTCGGTAGATTTATGTGAGAACATTTTTCAGTGCAACCTCTGTGATGCAAAAGGCCATGCCTTTCACCAACGCCCAAGGGCTAAACAAAATAGACAAGAGGGTTGGGATCGTGATGACCTGGTTTTTATAGCACAGGAAAAAAATCAGGGTCCTCCTCCTTCTGGCTCCCATTCTGAGACTGCCCCTGTCACTAACCCTTCTACGGTAGCCCCTCTTGATGTATCTGAGCCTTTAGATCAACCTCCCCTGACAATTGCACAGGACTCTGTTCCTGCTTCTACTCTAAACACTGATGGTGATGGTGGTTTATCTGTATTTCCGAATGATAATACTATGCCCCCTCCTTTTGAAACTGTGAAAGGACGTAGATTTACCAGGCCCTCTCTTAAAATTCCCTCCCTGTGTCCTCTCCCTACAGAGAATTCTTTTTCTTCTCTTCAAGGTGAGTTAGGGGATTCTGAGTTGGAGTCAGATACTTCACACAGGTCTGAACTGGTCACTGAGGATGAGGAGAGTAAATCCACTGAGCTATCCAAAGAAAAGAAGGGGAAAAAATGAAAAAAGAGAATAGCTAGCTATTGTTTGAAGGGAGGACCTTGAATGTGACTATTATACAAATGGCTACCCTGAAATTGGCATCTTTTAATGCCTGTAGCTTGAAAACGTATAAGAAACAGATTTCTCTGTTTTCCTTTTTTGACACCCTTGACATAGACATTTTCTTTGTTCAGGAAACCCGCCTCTCCTCCCTTGTTGAGGTGGAACAGATTAAGAATCGATGGCATTGGGGTCCTTCCTTCTGGACCTTTGGTTTGGAAGCGGCAGACGGGATTGGTATCCTTTTTAAATCTACCCATTTTCATGTCACCGGGCTTACTGATGTTAAACCAGGGAGGGCTTTAGTGCTTGACTGCTCCCTTGGGGATTTTTCCTTTCAATTTCTCAATATCTATGCATCCCAACTCAAATTGGCCAGAATTGAGCTGTTTGAGGACCTTAATCCCTTTTTATATACTAGGAAGCATGTTATTTGGGGAGGTGACTTTAATTGTTCCTTGGACATTAAATTTAAAAATAACACACAGAAGAAGGTTTACTGTGACTCTAATGCCTAAACACAGATTGTCTCTGGTGCTAATTTACAAGATGCTTTTTGCAGCCTGTATGCTGCAGGTATAGGAGCTGCATATCACAGACACATATACGCTACCTGCATTGATATGTTTTTTGTTTCCAAATACTTGATTCCTTTTTTTTGTATTTCCCAGTCTTCGGAATTTTCCGATCATAATCTTTTGTTTTGTTCTTTAAGTTTATCCACTATACCTCCAAAAATTTTTTCTTCCCATACTCGGTGGCGATTCAACCTGTCTCTTTTAGATTCTTCTTCCCTGTTTTCTCGTATTGAGATTTTTTTTGCATGTCGAGACTCTGTTATGTGCTCTTATGATTCACTGTTACATTGGTGGTTGGATACTAAAGTAGAGCTTAAACACCTTATGCTGTCTTTTAGTAGACATAAAGCTAATTCTGATTATCTACGTTATCTTCTTTTTAGGAATCAATTATACAAATTAATGTCTTATCCTCCACATGATAAGCAAGACTTTGCTTCACAGATTTTTGAAATTAAAAGACAAATGAAATCCTATCAGTATGATAGGGCTAAATCGCTAGAAATGGAATTTAGATTCAATACTAAAAAGACACCAGCATCAGATCCCTATGCAGCCTGTAAGCAACGGCTTGATAGCACTCTCATGACTCATCTGGTCACATCACAGGGTAACATAGTTACATCAGATTTAGAAATACTGAAGGTGGTCCAGCAGTATGTAGATGCCACATTTCATCCTGTATCGGACACCTCTTCTCCCTTATTGTCTGGCTTTACTGCACTGTTACCCCAGGTACCTGCTACTATGGTACAATCCCTATTACGACCCATACTTTCAAAAGAGGTTGAAGCTGCTATATCTCAATTGAATACTGGCACTTCTCCTGGCCTAGATGGGATTCCTAATGATTTTTATAAACGTTTTTTGTCCCATATGGTTCACTTTCTTACCTTGGTCTTTAATTTTATGTTAACTTTCTCCTCTTCCTGTTTTGGTTTTAATACCTCTCTACTGTTTTTTGTATAAATCAGGGAATAAAGCCCTTTTGACTAATTGGAGACCTCTTAGCCTTCTAAATAGTGACTACAAAATTCTAGCGAAGATTTTTCATAATAGACTATTGGGGTGGCTGATCTTCTTATTCATCCAGCTCAGACTTGTGCTGTACCTGACAGATGCATACAGCATAATTTATATCTTTTGCGAGATTTATTTGAAGCGGCTAACAGGCATTCTCTTTCTGGATTTGTGGTAACTTTGGACCAGGCTAAAGCCTTTGACAAGGTTCGTCATGATTATCTGTTTCCTTTTATTGAAATATGGCTTTGAAACCTTTTGTGTACTGGTTGCACTTGTTTACACTGATGCAACTATTATTCCTATGGGTAATGGTCTTTTGGCACAGATGTTCCTTTAACCATTCGAAAGTAGACAAGGTTGCTCCTGAGTCCTATTTTATATTCTTTTGTTTTGGACCCTGTAATTCGACAAATTATTTGGGACACCAGTATTATAGGTTTAGTTCCCTTCCCCCTTTTACCACATGAGAAGATTTCCGCTTATGCAGATGATGTTACTTTATTAGTTCAAGATGTTTCCTCTTTAAGGTCAGCCCTGCTGATTTTTTCCGACTTTGGATCTTGTTCTGGAGCTGTCCTTAACATGGATAAAAGTTTTATTTTTTCTTTACATACTCCTTCCCCTGCCTCTTCAGATATTTTAGGGATTCAGGTAGTTTCTGCCCCTCATAAGATTTTGGGTATTTGGTTTGGACCGGGTGATATGGCTTCTTATAATTGGGAACGACAGTTGCATGTGGGAGAAAATAAGGTACATAGATGGAGAGGGTGGAAATTTGGGAAACGGAAAAGAGTTCAGATTATTAAACAGTTTCTTTTACCAGTTTTTTTATACTTATGTTATGTTTTTCCGCCCCTATTGCATCTTGAGACTAGAATTCTTAGCCTTTTTTTCCAGATGCTTTGGGGTAATAGATTGAACCCTGTGAAATGGGATGTTACTTATTTACCCATCCACAAAGGTGGATTGGCTATGATTAACCCCATTGTTTTTTATCACTCTATATACTTTTTTGGGACATTTAATTATTTATGGACTTCTGCTACACTTTCATGGCAGTTGTGGACACAATTTCTTTGGTCTAAATATTTTCTTAAATGGACAGTGTTACCCCCTAAACTTTTATTCTCAGATATTTTACCATCTTATGGCACTTCAACTCTTAAGAAGTTGTTTCAATGGAAGGTTTCTTTGCCTATGTTACTGACTATGCAAAGGAAATCTTTTTATGCCTTTATAGTTTATGAAGTAGAGAAGATTATTTGGCTATTCCCTGAATGTGGACCCACGAAAATGAGTCTGGCTATTCACAAATTAATGGATTCAAGATTCTTTCTCATGTTTGGGATGTTGTGTGGTTGTCCATCAAAGGTAAATTAGGGGTTCGGGGTAATTTGAAATATAAATCCGTGACTGAGAGATTCTGCCTTAGGCCTACTTGCATTAATAGTGAAGAAACTATGTTGCATTTTTTTGTTACTTGCCCCCATAGCCAATCTTTTTGGCAGGATGCTGCTACTCATTGGCATTTACCTTTTTTGAACCATATTTCATATCACACTATTGTTTTAGGGGATTATATGGGGATCTGGAAACATTATCATAAAAGTACATTGAATGTGTTTTATTCCCTTATACAGTATTTTTTATGGTTAGCTCGTTGCCAATTTGTTTTACATCAACAATGTATATTAAATAACACTATTTTTTCTCAGATTGACACTGGTTTACTAACTGGTAAAGAAAATGATACTCGACGGTTCCCCAAAGCTAAGGTTGATATTCTATGGAGACATTTCTTTTTTTGACGGATGTTTTACTGTAACAATGTTATTATCTGATCTATGTTTACTCTTTTTGCTTTTGTATTTGATTTGATGTATCATTGATTGTTTTGTGATGTTATGATTTCTTGTCAATAAACTTCCCCTACTCTTTTCGATAAGTGCCATGGGATCTTTAACATCCACCTGAACTACCACCAATCCAGGCAGATGGGACCTCGGTTTAATGTCTCATCCGAAAGATGGCACCTCAAAAGTGCAGCACCCCTCTCATGCTGCACTACACTATCAGTACTGGGATATTAACCCAAGTGCTAGATGTGGGAACTGAAGCCACAGCCCTCTGATCTCCCTGCCTCAGAGGTGAGTGTGCTGACATTCAATATTATGTAACAAATTGGAAATCTTATGATATAAGAATTGTACCCTGATATTCCTAAACAATTCCCAAACCTTATTGTCTAGTTATTTTTGAAGTATTGGAAACATATGGGCTGATGGTATATATAATTGTTATCCTATTCACATTACTGCCCTGTGCTTCACATGTTTATTATAAATATGGCTAGTTGACTTTTCTCTTGTAGTACTACAATTCTATTTTCTATACTTGCCTTTATAAATTATTGCCTTTTACATTCCCCTTCCCTTTTCTGTGGGATGCAACTAAACGAGATTATGATTTATTGCTATACGTTCACCTCATAAAATAATTTTAATTATTAAGTACTCTCAGAATTAATCAAGATAAAACAGAGATACTGCTGTTTAGCAGTCTGTTAATCTCAAACTTTAAAAACATTGCATCCTTCAAGTGAGTGGGAGGAAATATAAAATATCCAGGTATCAGAATCAATACCAACATTGCTCAACTGTATCATCTGAATTATGCAAAACTGCTTAATAATGTAAATACAGAAGTCCCTGCCTCTCTCTCTAATAACCAGATTGATTCATTCAGGTGGCAATGGTACTGATGGATATATCACCCCAATTTTTGTTCCTTTTTAAACATCCTAATAAAAATTCCCCTGAATAAATTGATCATCTAGCAAAGGTAGAAAATGGCATATAGTTAGGGTTGAGTAAGTGTGTTTAATGTTAAACCCCTAACATTGCACCTCAATAGTTTCATCCCATTCGAAAGAACTGCACAAAATTTTGCACATGTGGTCTGGGGCAGGGTCTTTTGAGCTGGCAAGTTTTGTACTGCAGATGACCAGAATCTAAGATATGGAGAGTGCAAAAATTTGAAAAATCTGAGTTTTTACTTTTTGGGTTTTTTTTTTTTTTTTTGCTCTCCCATATAGCCCAGATGGTTTGGAATTATGTTATAAAATGTTCAGGGTAGAAGGGTATTGCCCTAGAAAGGTGCCTTTTTTGGTTTGGTGAAAAAATATTAATCCATTACCATGTTAAAAGGATTTGAAAAGTTTGGTTCAGAGTTCAGTAGGGTCATGTATAGTGTGTGTATTTTTATATATATATATATATATGAAAGAAGAATTCAGACTTTTTTATCATAAAAGAAGATTCCTCTTTCTTAAGTGGAAATTCTTCTTTCATGAGAAAAATTTTTTTTGTGTTACAGCCATTTTTAATTTTTTATAGAAAAATGGAATTTGATAACAGATAAGGCCCACCTGGCCCACCTAGTCTGACCATTTCCCTACCTACTGTATACACTCCAGACCCTACTTGATCTGCAGCCTACCTCCTCAAAAAATAACAAATAAAACCCATAAAAGTTATGCACTGGAGAAAAATAAACACATGATTCTAGCTAAATAGGGCCCATTTTGCAAGATTTCTGGTGTTTGTTTTTTTGAAACTAGACCCCAAAATATGGTTTTGGAACATACCTAAAATCTGAGGTGAAACATAGAAACATAGAATTTGATGGCAGATAAGGATCGCTTGGCCCATCTAATCTGCCCATTTTCCTACCTAACAGATAAGCTGCAGATCCTAGTTAACCAACAGCTTTCTTCCTCCTACCCCAATAGGACTGCCTTATGTCTGTCCCATGCATTCTTGAATTCCACCACTGTTCTTGACTCCACGACCTCCTCAGGGAGGCTGTTCCATGCATCCACAACCCTCTCAGTGAAAAAATACTTCCTCACATTACCTCTGAGCTATCCCCCCCTCTATCTCAGATTGTGCCCCCTTGTTCTTCCACATCTCTTTTTCTGAAATATGCTGCCCTCTTGGACTTTGTTTATTCCCTTGAGGTACTTGAAAGTTTCTATCATGTCCCCTCTCTCCCTTCTTTCCTTAAGGGTATGCATATTAAGCTCCTTTAGTCTTTCTTTGTATGTCTTCTGGTGCAGACCCTGCACCATTTTGCTTGCACTCCTCTGGACAGCCTCCACTCTGTCTATGTCTTTGCAGAGATGGGGTCTCCAGAACTGCACACAGTACT
The DNA here is from genome assembly GCA_016271365.2 of Neoceratodus forsteri. Classification (NCBI taxonomy): domain Eukaryota; kingdom Metazoa; phylum Chordata; order Ceratodontiformes; family Ceratodontidae; genus Neoceratodus; species Neoceratodus forsteri. Next base: position 501,669,403 of record CM028135.1, on the reverse strand, counting down.
CCAGATGGTGTCTCACCAACTGTCTGTACAGAGGGATAACAACTTCCTATTTTCTACTATTGATGCCTCTCCCTATGCATCCCAGTATCCCCCTAGCCTTCCTTACTGCCTTCTCAAATTGCTTGCCCATCTTTAGGTCATCTGATATAATTAACCCCAGGTTCCTTTCCATTTTTACCGTTGTCAGTATCTCACACACCATTGTGTACTCTCCCCCTGGGTATTTGTTTCCCAGGTGCATTACCTTGCACTTCTTTGCATTGAATCTGAGCTGCCATACATTTGACCATTCCTCCAACCTTGCTAAGTCCCTTCTCATCCTTTCCACTCCATCTTGTGTATCAACCCTGTTGCAGATCTTTGCGTCATCTACAAAGAGACATACTTTTCCTTCCAGTTCCTCTGCAATGTCACTTATAAAGCCATGTTTATACCCCTGGCTCTCACTCTTTCCCTATTAACTATTCCTGCTGCACTCAACCTTCCCTGTCCGTTCCAGCCTGGCTAAAGTCCCACCCCATCCATAGTAGTGTCCCAATTATCTACCCCTCCTCCGTCATTATCATAATAAACCAGTACATGACAACCATCATCACTTTCTGTGGTTTTAGCAAAATTTTTCCCCCAGTCATCGGTAATATATCCCTCCTCTTCTTTACCTCTCTAACCTGCCACCCTATACACTGTCTCTTTCCCCTGTATATGTAGTTGCCAGCTACCTCACTCAAAAGATCTCTGCTTATAACCCCTGTATGCCTGTGGTTAATTGTACATCTGCTGACTTCTTCAATTGTAAAATAGTGCTGTTTTTTTTATTTATTTCACCCTTGTACTGTACTGTACACACTGTATGTACTTTTTCTTCCTTGTATGTTATTGCTTTTTGTATACCTGCTTCTATACTGTACTTTGATGTATTCATGACCAGGTCCACCTTGCAAATGAGCCTTGCTCAATGGTTCCCACCTGGATAAATAAAGATTTTGATTGATTTATTGATTGAGTAAAAAGGACCAGTCCCAGTACTGAACCCTGCGGTACCCCGCTAGTAACTCTCCTTTCTTCACTGTGGACTCTGTTTACTACTACCCTTTGTGTCCTGTTGTCTAGCCAGTTTTTTATCCAGGCTACCACCTTGGGACCCACTCCAAGGCTGGCTAACTTGTGTATTAATCTTTTGTTTGGGACTGTATCAAATGCCGTACTAAAATCTAGGTAGGTCATGTCCACAGACCCTCCCTGGTCTACTACTTTGGTCACGCAGTCAAAGAAATCAATTAGATTCATCTGACACTAACTTCCCATCGTGAATCCATGCTGCCTTGGGTCCAGTGCCCCACTGGCCTCTAGGTACTTAACAATTCTTTCCTTCAGAAGTGATTCCATCATTTTCCCTACCGCTGAGGTCAAACTAACTGGTCTGTAGTTTCCTGTCTTTGTCCTGCTCCCACTTTTGTGAAGAGGAATCACATCTGCCCTCCTTCAGTCCTCAGGTACCACCCCATCCTCCCATGATTTGTTAAAGATAGTAGTCAGCGGTGTCACTAGTTCTACCCTTATTTCTTTTAGAATTCTTGGGTGAATTCCATCAGGCCCCATTGCTTTGCCAACCTTCAATTTTATTAATTCTTTCAGAACCCTTTCTTCTGTAAATGGACTGGTATCGACCCCCATCTTCAGAGTGTTTCTCTTGTTTGGTTTAGGTACCTCCCCCTCCTCTTCCTTTGTGAATACAGAGCAGAAATATTCGTTCAGTATCCCTGCTTTTTCACCGTTACCCTCTGCCCACATTCCCTTCCCTTTATTGAGCCTCAGTATCCCTCCTTTGGTCATTCTTCACTCCCTAATGTACCTAAAAGGTCTTATCCCCCTTCTTAACAGAGTTGGCTATCTTTTCCTCAGTTTGGGCCTTTGCTATTCTGACTGCCTTCCCTGCCTCTTTCTGCTTTAACTGATAAAGTTCTCTGTCCTGCTCCTTCTGTGTTTCCTTATATTTCCTGAATGCTGTCCTTTTCTCCTTAACCTTCCCTGCCACCTATTTTGAGAACCATAGCATTTTTTTCCTTCGTTGTGTTTTGTTGATTTGCTTTACACAAAGGCTTGTTGCCTTTGTGTTGGCTGTTTTGATTACTCCCCTATGTTCCTCCACCCCTCCTTCTTGCCTGTTTGCTAGTGCTTTTCTGAGGCATGCTCTCATTTTTCCAAATTCAGCCCTCCTAAAGTCCAATACTCTTGCTTTTGTGTGGCTTGATTGCATGGCTGTGTTTATCGTGAACCACACTGTCTGGTGGTCGTTTGTTCCCAGATGGCTACCCACTTCTAAATCTGAGATTCTTTCTCTGTCTCCATTTGAGAGTACCAGGTCTAAGATTGCTCCCTCCCAACTGGGTTCCAATACTACCTGTCTGAGGCATGCCCCCGTAGGGCATCAAGAATGATCCCACTCTTGGATGTGCCTGCAGCAAATGTGCTCCAGTTAACATCTGGCATATTCAGGTCCCCCATCAACAATATCTCCCCTTTTTCTGCCATTCTAAGGATGCCTTCTATCATTTCCTGGTCCATTCCCCCCCAAGATGGGGGTCTGTATACAACCCCCATGCAGATTGTGGTGCCATTTCCTGTCTCCAGGGTGACCCAGAGTGCCTCTTCTGCTCCCTGTTTACTCATTAGTTCTGTTGCTTCGATCCCTTCCCTTACATAGAGAGCTACTCACCTCCTCTTTTACCCTCCCTGTCCCTCCTGTAGATTGTGTATCCTGGTATGTTGACATCCCAGTCATGGTTCTCTGTGTACCATGTTTCTGTGACTGCCACAGTATCCAGGCAAGCCTCTTCCATCAAGGCCACTAGGTAAGGGAGCTTGTTACACAGACTATGGGCATTGGTACTAATTACCCTCCACTTTTTGATGGCCTTACCCCTTTTAGCCCCATCCCTGTCCTTACTGCCTTTGTCTGTTTTTACATTTACCTCTGTCCTGCTCCCTAATGACTTCTCTACCTTGGTGTTTTTACCTTACCAATTACCATGTTTTGTGGGGGAAGGCTGGGATTTCCCTGCTCCTTTTCAGTGCCTTCCCCCTTGGCTAGTTTAAATGCTTACCAATGAAGCATTTAAACCTCTCACCTAGGATCCTGGATCCCCCCATGGACAGATGCAGACCATCGTGCCAGTATAGGTCTGCATCCCTCCAGGTGGCTCCCCAGTCCCCAATGAAGCCAAAACCCTGAGCTCCACACCAGTTTTTCAACCATTCATTGAATTCACTGATGAGGAGTACCCTAGCATCACCCTTGCCATAGACAGGCAGCACCTCCGAGAAGGTTACCATATGTGCTACTTGTCTAAGGCCCCTCCCCAACTCTACAAACTCCTCTTGCACTGCTCTGATCCCATTCCTAGCCAGTTCATTTGTCCCTAGGTGGACAATGACATCCAGCTCCCTCCTTCATGCAGCTACTCCCTCGATCCTGAGGATTCACTTCGCGTTCCTCTAAGCCATGGTGCCAGGCAGGCACCTTACCTCCCTCTCCCCTTCCTCCCCCTCTTCTACCCCCTAATGATTGAGTCCCCCACCAGGAGTTGTTTCCTTCCCCTGTGGGGTGCCATGCCACCCTCCTGTGGGTCTCCTTTGTGAATGTTCCCAGCTTCCTCCTTGATCTCCACTGCAGGTGCCTCCATAGAGGAACCACCAGAAGAGAGTATGAATTGAGGAGAGGTACAGCTGAAGGGATGCAACTCTGTTCCACCACCCTCTCCCTCTCTTAGCCCACCCTGGTCCAGCCTCTCCTCTTTTTTGGCAACCTCTGAGGTAGTGGCATTGGCCCTGGTGGTCCCTGGGTGGGGGAGGAGGTTTCACGAATTCTAGCTGGGTCAGCCTGGAGATGGGCAACCTCCTCCCTCAGAACAGAGAGGTGCCTGCAAATAGGGCAGCATCGCAGCCTCCAGAATGTCTCCTGGAACACTGCCGCCCCACAGCCATTGCACTACACCACTCCTATCATGCCTTATTTTATGTCCCCTCTCCTGTTTCTCTGTATGATTATTTTTCTCCTCTCCTTACAACTCTCACCCTTCCTGTTCTCGGACAGCAACTTCCTATATTCTTTAGTAGCCTCCTTCTACCTTGCTCAGTGTCAGACCATCAGCAGCTGGGGGGGGCGAGCTACTTTTTTACTTTAGGGTTGACAAAATTATTGTTTCTCTATGATCCTTCCCTTCCCACTGCCAAACAGGAAGTTCCTTTCGTCAGTCAAATCCAGTGGCTATAAAAGTAGAACTGGCTTAGGGTGGGTGGGTGGAGGGGAGGGATGGAGGGCAATTAGTAAGAAAAAAGGCTACCAACAGGAAGTTGTAACTGGAGTCACCTGCTTTTATATTGTCTAAGCCACACCCCCAAATAAGCTCATTCTGCTCCTACTGATTTAGCAAAGCAAGTTGATACAGTACCCTTCCCAGCAATAATTGGAGTCACCTGCTTCTATATTGTCTAAGCCACACCACCCATTAAGGTCTCTCTGTTCCTATTGATTTACCAAAGTAAGTTGATACAGTACCTTTCCCAGCACAGAACACATACTGACTTTCTTTTGTTTCATTTTTTAACCCCAAATAAGACCCCTTCTACTTCTAATAAAGTATCTGTCTGCTTAATCTCAACAGACACTGACTCCTGCTGAGATAGAAGTGTTAAATTAGTAAGAAAATGGTAGCTTCTTTTAGTTAGCTGTTTTCTGCTCCACAAGCAAGAGTTCTGTCTTCCAAAAGTTAGAAACAGGAAGTTGTAATTGGAGTCACCTGCTTTTATATTGTCTAAGCCACACCCCAATTAAGCTCTCTCTCCTCCTACTGATTTAGCAAAGTAGGTTGAAACTGTACCCTTCCCAGCACAGAACACACACTGACTTTCTTACTTTTCTTTTTTTAACCTTAAATAAGACCCCTTCTACTTCTAGTAAAGTATATGTCTGCTTAATCTCAACAGACACTGACTCCTGCTTAGAAGTGTTAAATTAGTAAGAAAATGGTAGCTTCTTTGGTTAGCTGCTTTCTGCTCTATAATCAAGATTTCTGTCTTCCAAAGGCTAGTAGCAGGTTGTCCTGATTCTTCTTTTGTGAGCTGAACTTCCTTCTTTATATGAATCTTGGCTCACAAAAGAAGATGGTGGGACTTAGTTTTTTACACAGCTCTTTCTTGAGGTCGTATGAAAGAACCATTGTTATTTGGTGAGAGCTCATGTAAGAGTTGTCTGTGAGTGGGACTTTTTTTATTTTTTTTATTTAGTTGTTTAACCAGGTATAGCACACTAAGCTGGAAGCTTTTTTACAGGAGCAACCTGGGAGCACAAGGAGGTTAAGTGACTTGCTCAGGGTCACACAGTATGCAGGTGGAAGCTGTGGGATACAAACCCAGGTCTGGTCTGCTGGATGTCACCAGATTTGCAGCTTAGAGTCTTAGACCACTGCGCTATACTGCCTGTCAAGACTTTCTTGAATTGTGAAGCTGCAGCTGGAGTTATGCTGGCAGCTTCAGTTGGAGCAGTGAGCAACCAATCTGCTGATCTCTCTCTCTCTCTCTCTCTATACATATATATATATATATATATATATATATATATATATATACACAAGTGACTTACAAAAGTATTTAACCCCCTTGAAAGTTGTCAGATTTGTCTGGATTACAAATGAGAGACTTACATATATTATTCCAGTCAGTATTTTAATTGCAAACTCATATGCTCTAAAGTATATCCTCAAAGCCAAAATTAATTATCCGTCAGCACATCTTTTAAAGTAAATTAAAACTGAAAATGCTGCTTGCAGAAGTATTCAACCCCTTCACATTAGTATTTGGTAGAGCCACCTTTTGCTGCAATAACAGCTTTAAGTCTTTTGGGGTAAGTATCTATCAGCCTTGCACACTGTTCAGGAGTGATTCTTGCCCATTCTTCTTGGCAGATTTGTTCCAGGTTGTTCAGGTTGGTTGGGTGATGCTTGTGGACTGCAATTTTCAAACAGTGCCACAGATTCTAGATGGGATTGAGATCTGGACTTTGACTTGGCCACTGTAGGACATTCACCTTTTTGTTGTTTAACCACTCCTGTGTTGCTTTGGCCTTGTGCTTGGGATCATTATCCTGCTGAAAGGTGAAGTTTCTCCCAAGCTTCAGTTTTTTAGCAGACTGAAGCAGGTTCTCTTGCAGTATCTCCCTGTATTTTGCTCCATCCATTCTTCCTTCAATTTTAACAAGATGCCCAGTCCCTGCTGATGAATAGCATCCCCACAGCATGATGCTGCCACCACCATACTTCACTGCAGGGATGGCGTTTCTCGAGGCATGGGCAGTGTTAGGTTTGTGCCACACATAGCGCTTTGAATTTTGGCCAAAAATCTCTATCTTGGTCTCATCAGACCACAAAACCTTGTGCCACATCTTAGCTGGGCTCACTCATGCTTTCTGACAAACTCCAGACATGCTTTGATAGGGTTCTTTTTGAGTAATGGCTTCTTTCTAGCCACCCTCCCATACAGGCCAGTATTATGCAGAGCTCTTGATATGGTTGACTGGTGCACCTTCACTCCACTCTCAGCCACTGAACTCTGTAGCTCCTTCAAAGTGATTGTTGGCCTCTCTGTGGCTTCCTCACTAGTCTCCTTCTTGTTCAGACCCTGAGTTTTGAGGACGGCCTTGTCTAGGTAGTGCCTGGGTGGTGTGATGCAGCTTCCACTTCCTCACTATTGATCCAACAGTGCACACTGGGATATCCAAACACTTGGATATTATTTTTGTACCTTTTCCTAATTTATGCATGTCTATTACTTTATCTCTAACTTCCTTAGAATGCTCTTTAGTCTTCATTTTCACACCCTTCCTTCAGATTCACAGTCTGACCAATGGTCATTAAACTGAGGAGGGGGGTTTTATCCAGAAAATGTGAGCTACTTTAATGTTTCAGAGGTGAGGCCAATTGTAAGTCAATTGTGTCCTCGTTAGGGCAATATTTTTCATCTGTGTAAACTTGGAGCTTCCAGAGCACAGGGGTTGAATACTTATGCAAACAGCATATTTCAGTTATTTATTTTTCTTAAACATATTGTCCAACATAAAACCAATGTCACTTTAAAATAATTATTTTGAGGGTCAGTCTTTTTAAATAAATATTACACAGAACAAAATCTCAATGTATCATTTGTAATCCAGACAAATCTGACAACTTTCAAGGGGGTTGAATACTTTTGCAAGTCACTATATATATATATATATATATATATATATATATATATATATATATATAGCTTGCTGTCTTGTTAGATATCTATCTAGCTAATTTACCTATTTTAACATTTCTTAAGCAGACCAAGGTGCCCACCCCCATTACTGCTTCTTTCTTCCCCCCCAGGTCACCCGCTGCCCTTCCCTTAGCATAAATGGAGGCATGGGGCACCCACCCCAGTGCCACTAAAGATTATCCCAACACAGTGGTGCCCATTCTGCAGTGTCAGCTTGTGTCTCCCTAAAATAAAGAAAACCATCTCTTGTTGATCTTTTTTGTGCATGTATGTAACCTGAAAAAAAGGAAACAGTCAATCAATGATCAGACCCCCTCTGATCCCCACCCCCCCACTCAGCACCCACCACCCCCCACATGCACCTTATGTCACCTGAACATGACTCATGACATAGATTCACTCTCCAATCGAAGGCACATCTTGCTGCTGGAACCGTCGTCCACAATATGAGACAATAAAGTTAGTCTGGTTTAATGTATTTCGATGGGGTTTAAACTTTTATTCATAATGTTGATATTTTTAAGTGTTTTTATACCAATTTTAATCATAGTATTTTTGGGACTGTGCCTCATGAACAAGGGTGGCAAAATTATTCAAATCCATTCTAAAAGGTGATTTCACAGTGGCTGCTTGAAATCACCTTTTGAGCAGGATTTGAAACTTTTTCCATCCTTATTCATGAGGTGGGACATAAGAAGGCTAGGTTGAAAAACTGGGGTAAAAATTAAAAAAACAAAAAAGTAATGAGTGTGTGTTGAGAATGTTCAATGCACGCCAATAACTTTGGTAATTTTCAATATTTTGGCCCCAAATTTACAACAGCAATTTTTTCACACCACCTCTTGAATGTGACAACTGTCATTTTTTCAAATCCTAGCTAAAAGCTATTTTCGTACTTGTCATGGGTTATGTAGAAATTGTGGGGTCAAAATGTAAGAAAACTAAGTTATAAACATACACTGAAATTTATATCTGCTCACTCATAAATTCGGTAATTTTCAATATTTTGACCTCAGATTTGCCACATAGCCATTTTTTCACACCACATCATGAAGGAGACAGCTGTCATTTTTCAAATCCTGGCCAAAATGTGTTTTCTCACCTGTGGTGCAAAATTACATTTTGGCAGGGATTTGAAAATTTTCTCTTGCCAAGTTCATGAGGTGGAATCTAAAAAAACCATGTTGAAAATTTGGTGTAAAAATATGGCAAAATGACCAAGTTATGAGTGAACGTTGACATTTTTTGTGCTTCCACAGACTGATAAATTCCATAAGGTCCTGAAGGGATGTGTGTGAACAAAGATACAATTTCACTATCTCAAAAAGAAAGAGAATTGATTGCATGAACTGAATTAATGCACCAGTTAATGTTTAAATTAAAGCAACTAAAGTAGGAAAATGTGGCATTAGGGTTCCCAACCCTAACTCCCCACTCCCCAAGCAGCAAAAGGACAAGCTCACACAAGCAACCACAGACAGCCATCATCAGGTAAGACAAATAACATACAACAGTATCCGTATGACACTAATGCAGTAGCACTGATGTACTACCTTCATGGATTTGTATCTGTGGCAGCATAAGCACAGGCATCAAAGGGGCATGTCCTTATGCATCACACCAGTCTATGTATGTCATACAGCATGTTCTGCAGACAGAAGGACCAATGGGGCCTGTGCCTCTACAGACAAAGGTAGTCATGCACACGGTACAAGATACCTCTCTAGACAGCATGATCTGCAACTGCATGGTTTTCTATATGTAGCTACATAACTGAAATCTGCAAGCCCCTTGAACAGTTTCTAGATCTGCTGCTGAAACCATGGTACTCACATTGCCACAGTACTTCCATCTGCAAATCAGCAGACCCCATAGGGTTCTGCCCTTCTGGAGCCAGAAATCGGTGTGTATGTCTTACACCTGTAGGTAAAGAGGTGCAGGCCTCTCATGGACCTGCACTTCTGCAGACTGAAATACTGTTGCGATTTTTGTATCTGAAAGCCTGCTTCCCCCTTAAACAATTTCTAGATCAGCCTCTGAAATCATGATACCCATATTGCAACAGTACTTCAGTCTGCATAATGGTAGGCCCCACGGGACCTGCCCTTCTGGAGCCAGAAGTTGGTGTGTATGTCTTATACTTGTGGCTGAAGATGTGCAACCCCTGAGCAGCCTGAACTTCTGCAGGCAGAAAATCTGTTGCAATTTTGGTATCATGGATTTTGTGCCTCCCACAATTCTGCAGCCAGAGGTCAGTGTGTATGTCTTGCACCTGTGACTGCAGAAGCACTGACCTGTCAAGTGTGTGCATATCTTATAGTGTGAATGACTACCTAAGGCTACAGAAGTGCTGCTCCCTTATGTGCCTGCTCTTCGGCAAACAAAAGAAATCTTATAATTTGGGTATTATTGCTTAATATCTGTGGCTGCAGGGGCCTATGCTTGTGCACACAGAAGTACTGTTGTGATTTGAGTATTGTGGATTTCTTCAAGTTTAAGATTTTATTATTTTATCAGAACACATACAAATGCACAGGACAGTGTGACAATGTTCTGAACCATACCGCAACATTTGGTAGGGACAGAAGGAGCAAGGAGCAGAATTAAGCATGAAAAATAGTACTGCAAAGTATAACATGTATCATCCTGAAAGGTATATGGTACAGTACAATATAATAATGTCAGGTTACAGAGATTGTCAGGGTCTAGATGGGTCTGCTCGCTCCCAGAAAAAAAAATAAGGGGGTAAAGCCAGGAGTTAGTAGCCTGTGATAAAGCAATATCTAGAGCCTTGAGGCCCAAGTAGACCTAGGATGAACCATGATGCATCCCAAATCAGGCATGAGATACTATTAACTATATACAAGGAAAATCAAACAAAACAAAAGGCAAACTGATCTTGAGATTCACATGTGACCCTGGTGGAAGGCAGAACAGGGGAGTCCTATACTCTCCAGGGAGGGAAGGGAAGGAAAACAGGATCAGGGAACCCTAGAAAGTTAGGTACCAGCCTGGGGATGGGTGTTATGACAATACTTAGATTGTAAATAGGGTTGCCAGTGTTTCTTGAATTGAACGAAGGTGCCCCCAGCAAAACTAGAGAGTCTCTCAAATATAGCCCCTTGGGTAAGTGCAAGAAAGATCTCATGAAAGGTTGGGACTTCTGGGGATTTCCATTTCATTAAAATAAGTCTTTTTGCTATGGCCCCCACTGCTGTGACCCATTGGGCCCCTGGACTATACTTTGGTGTAGTTGGTCGGGCACATCCTAAGAGAAGGAAGAGGGGGTCGGAGACTATTTGGGGAAATACCTGACCACACATATCTTGGAGTTGATGCCCAAAAGTGTTGGAGATTAGGACAGTCCCATAGTATATTGAACAGGTGGGCTCTTAAGCTGCCACATCTCCAGCAGGTGTCGGCCTGAAAGAGTCTCATCCTTTGAAGTTTAGCTGAGTATCTATACCATCTATGGAGAGTCTTGTTCATAATAAGGTGGGGGTGCCCATCTCAGCAAGCCAGAAGTATTCTTACCAATGCATGGTCCCATTGGTGCTCAGAAATGGGGGACTGGAGGTCCTCCTCCCATTGAGTTCTAGCTGACTAGGTGGGGTCTGCAGAGGCATCCCTGAGGGCACTAAAAATATCACTAGCTCTGTGCCTAGAGCGATGCTGCCATATGCTTAAGGGGTGTGGGCTTTGTTGTACCCCTTTAGTTCTGGGGGAATTAGGTAGATGTGATATGGCATATCTAATCTGGAGATGTCTCCAGAAATGTGTGGCTGGGAGGTGGTATCTAGCTTGTAGTGCCTCGAAAGTATCAATTGTGCTAGAGTTAGGGAGCAATGGATCTTGTATTAGGGAGATACAATGAGCCTCCCATATTTTCCAGTGGATTGTACTTTTACCCATTTCCAGGGTTTGATTATGCCCCTGTCATGACCCAGGTGGACTAGGACTCATTGCCAATATTGAATTGACAGCAGGATGGGAGGGGGGAGATTGGGGTATCATTTTTTCCTGCTATACAAGGCCAATGCCGGGAAGGTGCCCAAAGCAGTGATGCCTCCAATAGGAGCCAGGTGGGGAAGGCATACCCAATTCTAGAAAACCATTTGGTAGTTTGGGCTGAGACGAAGGCCATGTGATATCCTTGTAACCAAGGGAGACCCCAACCACACCTGCTCCAGTGCTGATGGAGTTTAAGTTTCTGTATCGAGGTCGGAATCCTTCCCATAGGAAGCTGCCCATCAGAGCTTCCAGTTTCTGGAACCATTTATGTGGGATGGACATAGGGAGATGGGCCAACAAGTATAGAATCCTGGGGGCAGCCATCATCTTGATGGAGTCTATCTTGCCTGCAAGAGAAAGCCGCAAGGCCTTCCAACGCTCCATGTCCTGTCTGAGAGACTCCACTAGAATGGAAACATTAACTGTGAGCATTTTTGACAGGTTTGGATGCAAAATGATACCTAAATATTTTATACCATTAGGAGACCATTTAAGACCAAGGGCAGCAAAGTCTGTACTAGAAGATACAGAATTCAAGGGGAGGACTTCTGTTTTGGACTGGTTTATCTTGAGACCTGATACCTTGGAAAACTCAGACAGGATATTAAGGATAGTTTGAATCACTTATGGGGTGCACTCAGTGGTGACAAGGAGGTCATCGGCATATAGAAAAGTTTTAAGGGTAGTATCACCCACCTGTACCCCAGGAATAGAGTGAGATTCCCTGAGTGCTACAACCAGGAGCTCAATTGCTAAAATAAACAACAGAGGGGAAAGGGGCAACCTTGTTTTGTACCCTTCTGCAATTGGAATGGTGCGGACATCATACCATTCATCAGTACCCTAACCAAGGGGGAGGCATAAAGCAGTTGTATCCAAGAAAGAAAACCTGGTCCCACACCCATTGAGGAGAGGGTATGAAAAAGGAAGGGCCATTCGACGTAATCAAATGCCTTTTTAAAATCAATGGCTAGGGCTACAGAGAATATTTTGGACAGTTTGGTGCAGTGCATTAATGAAAGCAATGTCCTATGGTGGTCAGACCCCAGACAGCCTTTAATGAACCCCGCTTGAGAAGGATGAACATGACCTGGAAGAAGAGGCACCAGCGAGGCCCTTGGCCAAAATATTGGCATCTGTATTAATAAGGGAAATAGGGTGATAGCTGCCAGGGGAGAGTAAATCCTTCCCCTTTTTGGGGAGAACCATGATGGTAGCTTCCCTCATGGAAGGGGGGAGATGCTACATATGCAGGGAATGTTTGAAAGCCCTGGCCAAGTATGGGGCAAGGTTGACTCCCTGGACTTTATAAAAGTCAATGGGCAGCCCGTCTGTCCCTGGGGCTTTGCAGAGGTTCATGGACTTGATAGCCCTCTCTACTTCTTCCAGCTTAATCAGGGCTTCCAGTGACTTGGAATCTGTTGGGGGAAGTTTGGGGATGGGTAATGAAGCCAAGAATCCCTGAATTTTAAGTGGATCTGGGGGATGTGGGGAGGCATAAAGCTGCTCATAGAAACATAGAAACATAGAATTTGACGGCAGATAAGGACCGCTTGGCCCACCTAGTCTGCCCATTTTCCTACCTAAGAGATAAGCTGCAGATCCTAGTTAACCAACAGCTCACTTCCTCCTACCCCCCACTAGGACTGCCTTATGTCTGTCCCATGCATTCTTGAATTCCACCACTGTTCTTGACTCCACAACCTCCTCGGGGAGGCTGTTCCATGCATCCACAACCCTCTCCGTGAAAAAATATTTCCTCACATTACCCTCTATCTCAGATTGTGCCCCCTTGTTCTTCCACATCTCTTTTTCTGAAATATGCTGCCCTCTTGGACTTTGTTAATTCCCTTGAGGTACTTGAAAGTTTCTATCATGTCCCCCCATCCCTTCTTTCCTCAAGGGTATACATATTAAGCTTCTTTAGTCTTTCTTCGTATGTCTTCTGGTGCAGACCCTGCACCATTTTGGTTGCCCTCCTCTGGACAGCCTCCACTCTTCTATGTCTTTGAGGAGATGCGGAGAAGGACTGCATCATGATCTCATTCACCCGATGGCCGGAGTAACAGGGCATACCATTCCTATCTATTAAAGCATGTATCCTCTTGGACATTTGTTGATGTTTAAGATGGTATGCTGTGAGTTTGCTGGCCTTTTTTCACCCTCCTCCCAATAGGCGTGGCACATCCGCTGGAGATTCAACTCAGATTGGCGGGTTAAGTGGGCATCCAGTGATAGTCTAGTGCTAACCAGTTGTGCAAGCAGAGGAGCAGATGGGGCCTTGGAGTTAAGGGATTTATATTGGGTTACTAAAAGATGTAATTGTTTCTCCAAGGCCCTCTGGTTGGCCTCTCGGCGACGTCTCCTAGACGATGCTAATGCAATTATTCTGCCTCTTATTGTCACCTTGAAAACCTCCGCGAGGGTCGTATCAGAAACTTCCCTATTGTCATTATTGATCCAATAGTCCATTACTTCAGGGCCTAACCACTGCTGGAATTCCTGATTCTCAAGGAGGAGGGGGTCCAAATGCCAGGAAGGAGATTGGGAGGGTCCAGCCCTAGTTTAAACAGTAACTCCAAAGAGGTGTGGTCTGACGCATAAATCGGGTGTATATGGGAGGCAACAACCTTGTCATAAAACCCAGAGAAGATCAACCCAAGGTCTATTCGGCTGGATGAACCATGAGACTGTGAAAAACATGTGTAATCATGCATCCCAGGGTGCAGGACTCTCCAAGCATCCAATAGTAAATGCTCCGCCATTAGCCTCTGGAGAGCTTTCTTAGCTTGCCTATGTGGTTCAGAGGCTTTATTGCTTCTGTCTATAGAATGGTCGAGGGCCAGGTTGAAATTGCCTCCCAGTAGGACTGGGACCTTATTTGTATTAAAGTCCGTAAGGGCCTGATTTACCAAGTGAAAGAACTGGGAACAGTCCTGGTTAGGGGCATAGAAATTGGTCAAGACCAAAGGGCCCCCCGGTGTCTCCATTTCGGCCATGATCCATCTCCCATCTTTATTCTGAGTATGTCTTTTAAATTTCCACCCTAGTTTTTTGTGTAATAGTATAGATACTCCCCATTTGTGGGAGCCGGCCACACTGTGAAATTCTTCTGCCACCCACCCTTGACAGACCTTCTTAGCTTCACCAGAAGACAGTTTTATCTCCTGCAGGAGAACTACCATGGGACTTAACTTTTTCAGGTGAAGCAAGACTTTTTTTCATTTGATGGGTGAATTAAGTCCCCTAACATTTGAGGAAATGAACCTAGTCTTCATCTGGCCTGTGGTGAATCATGGCCAAAAGGATAGACAGCAGGAAGCACCAGGATAAGGGACTATAACCCACGTGGTAGTTATAATCTCCCCGTGTTAATCTCACAGAGAGTCTAATCACCATCTCAAAGATCAGAATGTCAAAACTTCTAACTCTAAACAACCATGCACATTTCCTATTTTCTCAGTGTTGTGCCTGAAAAGGAAAAACAACCAATAACAGTAACAATGTCAAACAACAAATACGAATGTCCCTCTCCCCCTACCCTCCCTCTCCCAAAACACTTCCCCTTATCAGACCATCTTCCGCTTCATGCATCGGCCAACTCGTGGCCCAGATACCAGCGGAGGTCGCTGAGAGGTAGATGTTTGACTAACTACGGCGCGAGAGATAGGACACCTGAACATCTTGGAGTCTCTCTGCACATCATCCCCACCTACCCAGAAGAAAAAAAGGCATTTCTGCATACACGGTGTACTAAACTGACACCCCTGTATTTAAACACACTTATCAGCTGAAGTACCAGCCCCCGACCCTTATTGTTCACTCCATGAAGTGAATAACATATAGGGCCACTGGGGGTAGCAACCAGGGAGGTCACCACATTACCTCCCATATTTATGGGGTCACCCTGCATAGCTGCCTGTGTGGAGAGGGCTGGCTGAGTAAGAATGTGGTAGGGGCCAAACAGAGACCACAACATTAATCGCACACCCAAAGCCCTTCTTTCGACCTAGAAGCCCATCTAAGAACCACGGTTCACATAGGGAATAACAAGCAACCAAAACAGATTATGCAGTCTGAGTATACTGTTCATAGAGCAGGAAGACAAGGACTTGGCAGTGTAACCAATTAACATGGACCTGGAAAGATGAGTACCACAAAGGAGACATATCCTCATCATGTTCATCCCACTGATTCAGAAGTGGAGGGGGGAGCAGCCCCAGAACAAGCAGATGGCGGCTCAGCAAGCGCAGTATCAGTGGAAATGAGGGATCCAGGAGAAACAAGCTCTGTGTCCTCTGCCCAGGAAAGGGCTCTTGCTGTGTGGGATTTATTGTCCCTGTGGTGAGATTTCCTGGAGTGGCAAAGGAGGATCCTGCAGTGTGCCGTCCGACGGTAAGTCCACCAAGGCCCTGTATTGATTATTACTCATGTCCGGAGTAAAGGAAGAGTGTGAGGCTATTGAGTCGGGGCTCACACTACGGCTCTGAGATCGAAGCCAGAGAGTCTTGTCGATGTGCGCCCTTTCAATCCAGGCTTTCCTTCTGTTCTTTTTCTTGCTCTCTGGGGATTTCTGAGAAACAGGATGGTCCGGGGTCCATGGTTGTGGAGCTCAGTGTGTGATGGGAGACAGAGTTGAAACAGTTGGCTCTTGCAATGAGGTCTTCATCGGGGAAGGCCCTGCAGATATGGCCCCAGGCTTGCAACCTTCTCTTAATGTATCCCAGTTCAGCTTGGGGGCTTGAGTTGCCAGGAACTTTTCTGCAGCTGATGGGTTGCCAAATAGCTGTGGAGAACCATTCAGCATGATCCGTAAAGAAGCAGGGTATCTTAGGGAGTACTCAAACCCAAGTTTGGCACAGGCTCTGTGTGCAGCTGAGAAGGCCCTGCAATGTGCTGTGAGCTCCTGTGAATAATCTGCAAAGATCTTGATTTTGTGCCCTCTCCAGATGAGCTCTTTTTTTTGGCGAGCCATTCTGGTAATTGATTCTTGGTCTTGGAACCTGAGAAAATGAGCACGAATGATACAGGGGGCGATCCTCGGGGGCAGGTCAAGGAGCCAGAGTTCTATGGGCTCTGTCTATCTCAGGTGGAACATCACAGTGCCAGTCTAGTAGAGAGGGTAGCTCATTTTGAAGGAATGAGATAGCATCGCTCCCTTCGCTTCCCTCTGGGAATCCCACGAACCTTAAGTTATTCGACAGCTGAGGTTCTCTAAGTCCTCCACTCTGGTCCAAAATAGATGAATCATCCAATCCTGTTCCTGCATTTTTTCCCCGGCCTGGCGCCAACCATCCTCCGCTTCAGCTATTTTGTGTTCAGAGATGCATGCCCTTTGTGAGAGGTCAACAATGTCAGCAGTATTTTTTTTTCATAGCCAGAACCAAGTTATCCAAGCGATGAAGAATTTCGGCGAACATTTGCTGAATCTCTACCAGGTTGCCCTCCTGCTGTGAGGATGGTAGGGCAGACTCCATCTCGGCGGTGAACTAGGCTGCAGACCAGAGTGCAGACGGCAAATGTAATTGCTGCTTTCCTTGCTGGTAGAGGATAGAAAAGCACGCAACCTCCAGACAGGTGAGTACTAGGAAGGTACCGACGGCCTTAATCACACCGAAATGCAGAAATGGAGTGGATTAAGCAAGGATTTGCGGTGGGGTTTCAGAGAGCTCTGGGCTCAAGTGTCCATTAGGTTGGTGGTTAGCCACGCCCCCCCAAGATTTGTGGAACCCCCGGTACTGAACTGTTGTGTTACTGATGGGTATATCTTACAAAGTCTACTTTTTTTCTTTTTTTTTTCTTTAAGCTGTACCCTAACTGGTGCATTAACACAGTTTTTTTTGTAATGAATAGAGTTTATAGAAGAGTAGACTATCTGGTACATTGATACAAATTAGAATCCTATTTAATAATGTGAGGAAATAATAACTAATGACATTCATGTGTATCTCTCTATATTTATAAATAGTAAACACATTAAACATCATTACTTGCATCAGTGTGGCTCAGTTGGTGACACTCACCTAAGGCACACAGTACCAATGGTTTAACTTCTACAAAGTAGACTTTGTAAGATATACAGTGTTGAAGGTGCTGTCCTTCAAATGACAAGGTCACCTATCTGCATACCCCAGCTGTTAAAAATGATATATTCCATGGCGTTTGTTCCAAGAGTAGGAAATATCCTGGTTGTCATGTCTAACATTCCTTTTCAAAAAAGAGAGGTCTCGTTGCAGTTCTATATGACTGATAAATCTTCAACGACTGTTAAATTTATCTCAATGCAGTCCCTGTATGACCAATTTCCACCCCATTGTTTTGTAAACAATTCTGAGATACTTCGTGAATGAAGGGGCAATATTAAACTAGATTGCATAATATTATGTTGTATTACCTATCGATGTTATTAACAAACTAGCCAACTGAGGTCCAATATTGCAATTTTGCTGAGGCCCAGCTTTTACCCAGTTTTACACAGGGCAAGCCTTTGGCCTTGTGGTACCTCCGGGCCAAGTTGCTGTTGCCCTCCTCTGAGAAATTCTTTTATGTTTTGCACCCTGTCACAATCAGTGCCCCCAACATGGCTGTCCAGTTTGCCTATGTTTCCCCTTCCCCTGCTTCTAGTAGTTCCTCCCAGCCCTATCACCGACCTCCACATGGACATACAACACCTACCCAGGACCACGATACTGGTGATTTGTCTGCCATGTCAGATATGCATGGGCCTTTGGAGAATGCCAGTACAACAGCAGGCCTGGCATCTGATGGCTGCCCCTCATCTCTTCCATGTGCTACCACTGTGCTGTCAGCTGACCTCCACCAGGTGACAGTCGAGAAGCAGGATGTTTCATTCCTCCTCTCCTAGGGTGGAGAACTTCATTAGGATACTAGATCCTCCCTCCTCCAACTGGACCTCGGGCGACCCAAGTCTATTCTTGAAATCAAGTTACCGGAGTAGAGTGTGCTAATGCTACTTCTGCACTACCAGGGCAGTTCTAATTTGCCTATATTTAAGACTGGCCCCAATTTTATAGCTGGGAGAACTGAAGAACAGGCAGGTTATTTGACTTGCTCAGGTAAGGAGTGACTCAGTGACTTTTCTGGGGTTCAGATCTGTAATCTGCTACTGTATTTGACTATTACTAGCCCATACTGTCTGCTTATTCTTTCCTCTTGTCTTACCCTGCTCTTCCTTATGTCTTATGTCTAGTTCTTGAGGAACACTGACAAATTTAAATTTGTCACACCTCAATATAAACAAGATTTGGTCAGAGCCGATATGGCTGTGGAGAGCTTTTGGGATGCTTTTAGACACTATTTCTAATGAATTTGCACAATGCAGACCTGTGAAGAGGCAGTTTCAATGTGGTCTTCCTTTTACACATTTTTACAATGTGTTTTCCTAGAATATGCCTGCTGTTTGCAATATATTTAATCTGGCTAGGTCACAGAAGAAATGGTATCTTATTTTCAGTGGGGCTCTACTTCTACACAATATTATGCTGCACTGTGTAAAATCAGAATGCACTAAAAACAATATTTTACATCTGGGGGATATATTAAGTGCCGGATCAATGCACGAGCAGAAAGATGCGTTGCACAAAGAGGATGCGCCGGTCGGCACAGATACAACATTCAAAGAGAATGCGCCACAGGTACGGGGTGTGCATACAGTGAAGCTCACCAGGATGAAGTGCAGCACTGTAGAATTCTGCAGTAGAGTTACTGCAGCAAACAATGCAGTTTCAAAGGGGGTTAATCCCTTTTGTCATGCAGTAAACCTGTAACACTGCACTTCATCCTGGCAGGCTTCATCGTTCCTGCTGAAAATGTGACCCTGGGCGGGAGTCGCAGTGCAGGAGGCCACCAAGTCAGGTGCATCCAGGGTGATCCCAGCTGGATACTTTCCAGGGGGAATGCATGGCACATACTGGCATGTACTACATCCCCCATGGGCAATATTCAGCTCAGGAATGCAAATGAACTAATTGAGCATGCAGGGTGCAAAGGGACCTTATGCATGCTCATTACCAACCCATTTGCATGTTGGTATGGGGATGAATGCACCAGAGCAGCTCTAGCCCCAAAGCCCTGACCCGGATCACTCCCACGTGGGACAGGCCCTGATGTCTCTGGTGGTATAGTGGCACCCCCTCACCCATTCTGCCAGCCCTGATCATACTGGCGACCAGGCTCTATTGATTCCATATTGTAGGGACCCTAATGCCATCCCTTATTGCACTTGAATACACCCACAGTCCATGTCCATAGTGTAGTGGCTCACATCCCCCCAACAGTGCACAGACAACCCCCTTCCTGTCCCCCCAGCCCATCCCATTGTGATGACTGGCTCTGTAATGGGATCATACCACTCTATCAGCAGGTGGAAGAGCACTCACAGTACGATGCTGGAATGTGTTATACATAGGCATGAGCTGTGTGGGTGATAACACCCAATGGCCATACTCCTCAGGCACTCGCATGTGGATCCATCATCCCGGTGCCATTGCACTGTTAAGTGTGGGTGATGGCTGATGCTGTACCCACTCATACAGGTCCCAAAACAGGCATGTTACAGACAATCTCCCATTCATTTGTGCAATTGGGGAACTGCAGATGAACTATCTATAATCTGAAGCATACACAGCAAATGGTATTACAGGATACAACACCCCATGGCACCCAGGATACTTCAGAAGTCTGGAGGGTGGCATGTTACACAGGGGAATAGTTGAGAATGTGGACTTGCAGCAGTGTATGACAGCATGAAGATACAGCATGGACAAGGCATGCATCGGAGGTATGTAAACTCCCTCTTCAATTTGCCAGGGTTGTACACACAGCTGCATACACTGGTGGATCCGCAGCTGACATGGTGCCCCAATGCATGGTACAGACAGTTGGGTCATTCCAGAGTGCAGTTTCCCAGCCTGGGTTCAGTGCAGTCAATGGCTGGCCACGGCAGGGTGTGGAGGGCAGTGCCAGTCTTTGCAACAGGTTGGGTATGGGGAAGCAAGGGTGTCTGTGTACAGGAGTGGTGGATGGGAGTCCTCTAGACTATGGATATGGATCATGGTTTCTTCTGTTGCAGTCGGGTCTGGGGGGAGGACCTACACTATGGAGCTCTTCAGGGATGGAGTTGGCTAGATTGGGGATGGAAAGGGGTACCTCTAGGCTATCAGGGCTGCCAGGCTGCTGTGCACCTGGGTGCACATCTGCAGCCTGCTTCTAGGTGGCTGTCCAGGTTAGGCCAGCTATTCATGGCCTAACTTTGGGCTGCGGTGCTCTGGACTGTGAGGGAAACATTCCCACTGAATATGCTGCACCACGGCATATGCATGTGATTGCCCCCTCAACTTGAATGGCATACCATCTGTGTAAGCACTGGCCCATTCCCTTGAGGCCAGCGCATCCCACATGTTTGAATATCGCACTGTTGTACATTGTTGGAGCTGTATGACGCATCTCCCTTTTTCACCGGGATGCACTGCATATCTCCTTTGAATATGGGGGGCCCCTGACTAGGTAGCCTGAATAAATTATAAAAATGGTAAAATCATGACCCCACTGAAAACAAGATATTGCATCTAATCTGGGATAGCCTGAGTAAATACAGTGCAAAAATGTGTAAATGAACATCCCTGTGACAATGAGATGTACCATTTCCCCTTCTCCTGAACAACAAGAGGAAGGGGGTGCTGTTAGAACTACACTATTCTACTAGGACTAAATAACTAGAACTCTACTACTGGGACCTTCAATTTAGGGTAAAAACAAACTAACAAAAAAATAGAATTAGTGTGTTTGTCTGAGTTGGGTGAAGGAATTGTTATCTGTGCAGTTAGCTAGGTGAAGAAAGAAACTGTGAATTAGGGGGGAGTGGCTTAAGCAGAAGGAAGCCAGGTGTTTGCGCTTAAAAACTGACCTAGATAGCTTTTGACAGAGAACAACCAGAGGAAGGAGCTGCTGTTAGAACTTTACTGGGACTATATTGCCCTCCATCCCTCCCATCAACTCTCACCCCACCCCCCCACTCTTAGCCGGTTCTACTTTTATAGGCACAGAATTTGACTGACAACAGGAACTTCCTGTTTGGGACCAGGAAGGGAGTGATCACAGAGGCACAAAAGACTCACCATCCTAGAAGAAAAAGAGTAGCTCTCCATCCCCACCTAGTCTGACTCTGAACAAGTAAGAAGGAGACTACTGAGGAATATAGGAACTTCCTGTCCCAGAACAGGAAGATCAGGAGCTTTATGGGCACCGAGGTGGTAGGAAAGTAGGGAGAAAAAAATAAATAAATAAACAGAGAGAGGAAAGAGTAAGTATCCAAAGCAACAGTTAAGGGGCCACAAATAAGACATGATGGAAGTGGTGCAGTGCAGTGGCTGTGGAGCAGCAGTCTTCTGGGAGACGTTCTGGAGGATGCAGTGTTGTCCCATCTGCAGGCACCTCTCTGGACTGAGAGAGGAGGTTGCTCATCTCCAGGCTGAGTTGGCCAGGATTTAGGGGACCTCCTTTCCCACCCAGGGACCACCAGGGCTACCACCACTGATGCAGAGGTTGCCAAGAAACAGGAACAGTTGGACCACAGTGGGCTCAGGGAGGGTGAGGGTGGTGGAACAGAGGTGCATCCCTCCAGTTGTACCTCTCTACAATTCATATGCCATTCTGGCAGAGTGTGGTTCCTCTATGGAGGCACCCACAGTGAAGACCAAGGAGGATGCTGGGAACCTCCATAAAGGTGACCCACAGGAGGGTGGCATGAGATCCCACAAGGGAAGGAAACAACTCCTGGCAGGGGACTCCATTGTTAGGAGGGTAGAACTGGGGGAGGGAGGGGAGAGGGAGGTAAGATGCCTGCCTGGCACCATGGCTTGGAGGGACAGGGAGAGAATCCTCAGGATCATGAGAACAGCTGCATGGGGGAGGGAGCTGGATGTCACTGTCCACCTAGGGAAAAATGATCTGGCTGGGAAAGGGATCAGAGCAGTGCAGGAGGAGTTTGTGGAGTTGGGGAAGGGCCTTAGACAAGTAGCATGCATGGTAACCTTCGTGGAGGTGCTGCCTGTCTATGGCATGGGTGAGGCTAGGGTGCTCCACACCATGGGATTCAATCAATGGTTGAAAAACTGGTGCAGAGCTCAGGGTTTTGGCTTCATTGGGGACTGGGGGTCCACCTGGAGGGATAAAGGCCTATACTGGTGCGAGGGTCCGCATCTGTCCAGGAGGGGAACCAGGATCCTAGGTGATAGATTTAAATGCTTCATTGGCAAGCATTTAAACTAGCCAAGGGGGAGAGACACTGAAATGGATAAGGGAAATCATAGCCCCCAAAAACAAGACAGGGTAGTTTGTGAGGTAAACACCAAGATAGAGAAGTCGATAGGGAGAAGGGCAAGGGTAAGTGGAGAAAAAGACAAAGGCAGTAAGGAGAGGGATGGGGCAAAAAGTGGTAAGGCCATCAAAAATGGATGGTAATGAGTACCAATGCCCCTAGTCTAGATAACAAGCTCCCTGAACTGGTGGCCTTGATGGAAGAGGGATGCCTGGATATCAAGGCAGCCACAGAAACATGGTACACAGAGAACCATGACTGGGATGTCAACATACCAGGGTACACAATCTACAGGAGGGACAGGGAGGGTAGAAGAGGAGGAGGAATAGCTCTCTATGTAAGGGAAGGGATCAAAGCAACAGAACTAAAGGGTAAACAAGGAGGAGAGGAGGCACTGTAGGTCACCCTAGAGACTGGAAATGGCACCACAATCTGAACAGAGGCTGCATAGAGACCCCCATTTCAGAGGGAGGATATGGACAAGGAAATGATAGAAGGCATCCTTAGGATGGCAGAGAAAGGGGAGATATTGCTGATGGGGACCTGAATATGCCAGTTGTTAAATGGAGCACCTTTGCTGCAGCCATATCCAAGAGCAGGGCCATTCTTGATGCCTTATAGGGGGCATGCCTCAGACAGCTAGTGTTGAAACCTTCTCAGGAGAGAGCAATCTTAGACATGGTACTCTCAAATGGGGATGGAGAAAGAATCTCAGATGTAGAAGTGGGTAGCCATCTGGGAACAAGTGACCATCAAACAGTGCGGTTCACAATAAACTCAGCTGTAGAGTCAAGCCATGCAAAAGTGAAGATACTGGACTTCAGGAGGGCTGATTTTTCCAAAATGGGAGAATGCCTCAGAAACACACTAGCAAACAGCCAAGAAGGAGGGGTGGCGCAACAATGGGGAAATATCAAAACTGCCATCACAGAGGCAACAAGCCTTTGTGTGAAGCAAATAAACAAATCAAAAGAAAAAAACACTATGGTTCTCAAAAGAGGTGGCGGGGAAGGTTATTGAGAAAAAGATGGCATTCAGGAAGTATAAGGAAACACAGAAGAAGCAGGACAGAGAACTGTACCAGTTAAAGCAGAAGGAAGAAGGGAAGGCAGTCAGAATAGCAAAGGTCCAAACTGAGGAAAAGATAGCCAACTCAGTTAAGAAGGGGGATAAAACCTTTTATAGGTACATCAGGGATCAAAGAAAGTACAAAGGGAAGGATACTGAGGCTAAGGAGGGTGGGTGGGCAGAGAGGGACAGTGAAAAAGCAGAGATACTGAACAAATAGTTCTGCTCAGTATTCACAAAAGAAGAGATGGGGAGGTACCTAATCCAGTCAATAGAAGCACTCTGGATAGGGTGGTCGATATCAGTCCTTTCACAGAAGAAAGAGTTCTGAAAGAACTCCTAAAACTGAAGGTGGACAAAGCAATGGGGTCTGATGGGATTCAGCCCAGAATTCTAAAAGAATAAAGGGGAGAACTAGTAACACCACTTACTACCCTTTTTAACAAATCATGGGAGGATGGAGTGGTACCTGAGAACTGTAGGAGGGTGGATGTGATTCCCCTTCACAAAAGTAGGAGCAAGACAGAGGCAAGAAACTACAGGTCTGTCAGTTTGACCTCAGTAGTAGAGAAAATGATGGCATCACTTTTGAAGCAAAAAAATGTTGAATTCCTAGAGGCCAGTGGGGCACAGAACCCAAGGCAGCATGGATTCACAGTAGGAAGGCCATGTCAGATGAATCTAATTGATTTCTTTGACTGGGTGATCAAAGTAGTAGACCAGGGAGGGGCTGTGGACATGGACTACCTAGACTTTAGCAAGGCATTTGACACAGTCCCACACAGAAGATTAATAAACAAATTAGCCAGCCTGGGAGTGGGTCCCTTGGTGGTAGCCTGAGTAAAACATTGGCTGGACAGTAGGATGCAGAGGATAATAATTATCAGAGTCTACAGTGAAGAAAGGGGGATTACTAGAGGGGTACTGCAGGGTTCAGTACTGGATCCGGTCCTTTTTAATGTCTTTATAAGTAACATTATAGAGGGACTGGAAGGAAAAGTATGTCTCTTTGCAGATGACACAAAGATCTGCAACAGGGTTGATACAAAAGGTGGGGTGGAAAGGATGAGAAGGGACTTGGCAAGGTTGGAGGAATGGTTAAATGTATGGCAGCTTAGATTCAATGCAAAGAAGTGCAAAGTAATGCACCTGGGAAACAAAAACCCAACGGAAGAGTACACAATGGGGGGGGGTGCAATACTGACAACAACAAAAATGGAAAGGGACCTGAGGGTAGTTATATCAGATGACCTAAAGGTGGGCAAACAATGTGAGAAGGCAGTAAAGAGGGCTAGGGTGATACTGGGATGCATAGGGAGAGGCATCACCAGTAGAAAACTGGAAGTTGTTATCCCTCTGACAGCCAGTTGGTGAGACCCCATCTGGAGTACTGTGTGCAGTTCTGGAGACCCTATCTCTGCAAAGACATAGACAGGGTGGAGGCTGTTCAGGGGAGGGCAACCAAAATGGTGCAGGGTCTGCACAAGAAGATATATGAAGAGAGATAAAAAGAGCTCAGTAGGTATACCCTTGAGGAAAGGAGGGGTGAGGGACACACTAGAAACTTTCAAGTACCTCAAGGGACTCAACAAAGTCCAAGAGGGTAGCATCTTTCAGAAAAAGAGATGTGCAAGAACAAGGAGGCATAATTTGAAGATAGAGGGGTGACGGCTCAGAGGTAATTTGAGGAAGTATTTTTTCACAGAGGGTTGTGGATGCATGGAACAACCTTCCTGAGGAAGTTGTAGAGTCAAAAACAGTGGGGGAATTCAAGAATGCATGGGACAGACATAAGGCAATACTAGTTGGGGAGTAGGAGGAAGTAGGCTGTTGGTTAACTAGAATCTGCAGCTTATCCATTAGGTAAGGAAATGGGCAGACTAGGTGGGCCAAGTGGTCCTTATCTGCCATCAAATTCTATGTTTCTATCCAGGATACAAAACATAGGATAAGAAGTATTTCAGTGCTCCCAGATCCAAATAACCATTACTCTGTAAGAAGCCCTCATTTTCCCTGTGTTTTCCCCACAAAGGCAGAATCAAATCCCTGTATAAATCCCTGTAAATGTTTCCATAAGCCACTGGTTTATTACTTATGACTTTGTTCTTTATTTATTATATTGGCAGCCTTTTATTTGGAAAAGAGCTCTGATTTGCTGCTCAGTTTTAATATTATATGTCATGATGGCCTTGGAATGATTTGGATTTATATGCTATGCATAAGGCAAAATGGGGGACTGTATGAAATAACAAATATCAAGATCATTATTTCATGGACAATACTCAAAATTAGTAATTACAGGTCAGACAATCTTTCAAAAGATACCAGTAATGTCGGTAAACAGATTTATTGCAAATATATACAGTATATATATCTACACACACACAAATGCTATTTTTGCATCTTATAGTTGTTTAGTTTTCAGACAAATTCTCATAGACTTTTTTCTGTCCACCTGATGGAATCTTGAATGAGTTAAGTAAATGTTATTGTTTTATCAAGGCCCTGATCCAGCAACTCAGTAAATACATACTCAGTATATCATAGTATAAAATGACAATAAAACAGTCTTCTGTTTGCAGTTGTTTGATCAAGAATTGTATAAATGGCATAACTTCTTTATGTCACATCTTTGTTGGTCCAATAAAAGGTATCAGATTATTTGCTTCTGTATCACTCATGGTTTGACAGCAGTAAATTCATTAGATGAGGTCACCCTTGCCTAGAGTTTGACTGTTTCTCTACCCCTCCCCCAAACACACACACACACACACTTACAATAAGAGATCTCAGTAGCTCTTATCTGTTATGTTTGGGAAGCAGGCCGCAGCCCTTTTCTGTCAAAAATAAATTTATGTATTTAGTATGGGTAGTTCACTGAAGACCTGGCATTTTATCAGGTATGTCTTGAGAGGTTAAAAACAGTGTAAATCTTTACAACATTTGCTGGGAAAGGGTAACATTTATGAGGTATGAATCTTTCTTGAAAGATATTCATCCCTCACTGAATCAGTAGCAAAAAATGTTTGAATGCTAATCATTTAAATGTGCAAGCTATTGCATTTCAAAGGGGGTAAACAAATGTCCAGTTTAATAGGCAACCAATATTTAACAAGCTGTTTCAGTTTCCTAATGGCCTTCAGATAAGCAGCTTGGAGTTATGTCTCCAACATTCTAAACAGAAAGAAGGGATTATTTTATTTTAGTTGTCATAGTGATTTGTAGATGTGGAAGAATGCATTGAAATGTCAAAAAAATTAGTTCTACAAAACTCCGTTTTCAAGCTACGGATAGCAAAATGGCTGTAGGCTCCGCCCACAGCCATAAAAAGCCTGTTGGTCAGTTTATCTTCTCCTACTGGATACTTTATTTCTGAAAAAAAAACTCTTCTAGGTCTCCCTGATCATTCTGCTTCTGACCTTGGGCTGAAGGCTTAGTTATATACATTAACTATTACCATACCACTCAAGTGTCCCCCATTATATGGTTCTTCCATAATTTTAGCCCCAGAAATGCTCTGTTGTGATGACACACCCACTACTATATTAACCTCTGACCACAGATGGGTCCACTCCACAAAGAGATAGGTGACATCAAGGATTCTTTATTCCTTCCCCTGCGACAACCCTTTCCCAGTTGGGTACTACCTGAGTACAGTACCATACCTCCCCAACTGGAGTAGCTAAGAGCTGCCAAGACTAGGGAATGTTGCACCAGACTGACCTGGAGACCTGCAGGAATGTGAGACACTGGCACTGTAAGCAAGGACACCAACACTTGGATTGAGTAAAAAGGTAAAAGTTTACTGAAACTGTGAAATACCTGCAATAGCAGCCACGAATGGCACAGTTCAGTTTCAGACTAAATGGCAATTCAAAACACATAACATCTCTATTTGTAATATTCACTTATTACTTTATTCCAGCAGGGCAACACCACCCCACTAACCACCTTGCATTTACCCCGTACACTGCAGGCACTCACCACCCACCCTCCAGATATCACACTGTCCCAGGATAAGTGCCCTACTTGTCCTTGATCCCTGAGCTTTACTAACTTTAGAACTAAGGAATGTGGTGACTACTGGGCCATACTTCCGAGCAGTCAGTCCACTGACCCCTTCTGCCAGATACCCTCCCAGGTATCCAATTATACTATTGCCCAGCACTAGACCTTACCTCAGATCCCAATGCCATAGGATTCACTTTACCTTAAGAGTGTACAACAACTACTAGTCCTTATCTACCTCATTCAGCCCACTGACCCCTTCTGCCAAATACCCACCCAGGTATTCAGTTACTGTATTTTTATTTCTATACTCTAAATTATTAGGAAATCAGCTGACATTTCTACACATTCATTACCATAAAACATTCAGAACTGGCTGTGGCATCAAACATGTTGAGTACTGGTTCATTAAAAGTTGTGACACAATTCCCCCCTCAGTCACTTCAGGTTCAGTCCTTCACTTGACAAAAGTCTCTTTAAAAATCAGAAGGATCAAGGTAAATTCTCTGTAAAACAGCGTCACTGTTGCTGTTGCTTTTAAAATAGTCCCCAAACTGTATCAATAAGGTTTATACTATATACCACACTCTTGGATTTGCTGAAGAAATTCTGTTGTTGAAGTTGTTGTAGCTTGGTGTTGTTGGAGGACCCCCTTTGAGTTGGCAGGTTGATGATGTTGTGAGGAGAAGCAATGATTTCTTCAGGTTTGCAGCTTTTCTTTTTCTGTGAGGAAAACTTGTCATACAGGATCACCAGGCACTTGAAGCAACAGGCTTTCTATTCTTACCTTGTTCTCACTTACTACCCTATCTGACCCTACACTGGGATTCAGGTGATCCCCTAATCCTACACTTGTAATTAAATTAAGATTTCTCTATCAGGCTCCTTCACTGCATCAGGCCTCTTCAGACAGGACACCCCTTGGCACAGGCAGCTTCCTTTTTGGTCACTCTCCCTGCTCAGACTGACTACACACTGGCTGTGCAGCTGTTTTATAGGCAAAACTCATTAACATATTTCAATTTGTGGTCACTGAGTGGACACTGACCTATCCAGAGACTCAGCACCAATCAAAATCCTTTCCCCAGTAGCATAAGCCACACTGGAATTCTTAGACTTGAAGCTCAACTGCCCCTCTCAACATTCTAAGGCTTCCCCTTTTTTATAACTTGAGCCCATGTAAGCAATAATACCCAACATGGTGAGTGGCATTGTGCTATACTGGACTGTCTAGGGGTGTAATGAGGCCCATCACCACAGGCAGAGGGCCTTATAGCCCCTGGAAGGTCCAGTATAGCACAATACTGCTGATCCTGGAGGGTATTATTACGCTTAGAAAATGGGCACTGTAAAAAAATAACTATTAAAAGTTATTAATAAGAAAAAAAACATTTAAGGTACTGTATGTTTTGTAATAAAATAGGTGCTATCCCTGTTTTTTTTTTTTTTGGTAGGGACTTTGGTCATGCTTTCATTCATCCACCCCCCCCCACCAACTCCTATCAGCAAAAGAAATAAACACAACTGTTGTATTAAGGTAAGAGAAAAGATCATTCATTTGTGACAGTCATATCAATATATGTTGCAGGAGAATTAGTTACTCCCTTTGATTTGGTAAAAACATTCCTTTGCTTGAAATCGCAGAGCGCGTTAGCTCTAGTACTGCTACAGTGTGTGACAGGACCGGTAGTTTCTTCATTCTCCATACCGCAGATGGTTGTCTATCTGTGGTATGGAAAACAAAGAAAGTACCACTGCTGTGGGTTGCATCTAGATAGGAGGCATGGTGGGCGGTTGCATATAACAGCCGAGGAGGCACAGACTGAAGATGCATAGCTTTGCATCATCGGAGGTGACTGAGCATGGATTTGAAACAAACCTTAATTGAATACAGAGGTTTATTTGTTTGATTTCCTCTGCTTTTGCTGTGATTGTAGCAGAGGGTTTTCAGCAGCATTATGTTTGATAAAAGTTGCAGAGTCGAGCAGAGGAGTGTTGGTGACAGGCGGATGGCTGCAATATAGAGCTGCGAGGAGGTACGGAAGGTCCGTACATACAGGGTGCCAGAAAAAGCAAAAAGATTGAAAAAAAATCTTATTTCTTTTTTTTTTTTCTTTATGGTTCCATTTTCACCTGGAGTACCATGCAGCGTGATTACTTTGTAACTGAGTGGATCTTTACAATTGGGATGATGAGTGGTTATGGGACTTTCTCAGGATATGCTCCCGTAGATGGAGATGCATTGCTGGCTTGCAGTATGCAATTTACTGGCCAGCTTTGTGGGAGCGTGGGACAAGACATGCTGTGTGTGGTTTTAATGTTTTGCTGTCTTTGAATAGGTTTAATTTCTTTATTAAATATCTGTTTTGGTTCTGTAGGAATGATTTTTGGTACATTGGGGGAGGTCGGGAACTGTGCAATGTCTCTTGTTCAGTTAATTTGCGTTACCTGGAAGAAAATGGGTGTGACATTTCAAAATTGCCAGTGCCCATTAATATAGGTGATGTGGTCCTTGCCACCAGTACTTTTAAAATCCAGGCTCTGAGACACCCACCTTGCAAGGGCTATCAGCCAATCATAGTCCAGGATTTTCTTAGTCCATTTTCTAATTTAAAATACATTTCTTTTGTCACACAAAATAAACACTTTCCCAGGGTTTAAGCAGGTTTCCATTATAATGACTGGACAGCTGCCTTTCAAAGTTCTCTGCTGATTTTTTTTCTGTACACAATAGCCCCTTGGAAAGCATAGTCGCCAAGACTAACATTTTTTTATCCTTAAAATGCAAAATAAAAGCACTTTTAAGCTTGTTTCTGTTCATCTTCCAGTCAAAATAGACATTTTCCCTTTAATTGTGCTGACCACAACAGTTTTTTCACTCAGGGATTATATATTCATTTTCCCACGCAAAGCCCCACCTCCAGTGTAACTGCCTGCATGGATTTACTTCACCAAGGACCTACTCTCCCTTGTAAAATTAGCGACTCCTCTATTTCTTACATTAACCACTTAAAACTATTTTTTCCTGTATTTAGAACAATCTCCTCTATGTGTCTGTCACATTTGGTGCATTTCTGTACAAAATCGGCTTGACAGCACGATCCTAAATGTGGCAAATGTGTTGAGACTGAAATAGCTTTACTTTAACAGAGCCTTCTTTAAAACACTCTATTTTAGCTTGTGAGCATTTGTAGAATGATTCAGTATTTCTATGGTGTGCCCAGGACCCCCCTAGACATGGCTTTTATTGTATTTATTTATTATTATTTCATGTGTTTTTTATGTATGTGAAGCCGTGAGTTCCCATGCTTACAATCGCACCTCTCATGTACAAATTGGCTCCCTCTGAGCTTTATTACAGTATGTGCACTCGTGTGGGACTTCCAGAGCCCTGATTTCAGACTGTGCCCCTTTGTTTATATTTTTATTTGAGAGCCAGTCCCTACTGACAGTATTCCCTGATGTATACATATACCAACTACAATAGAAAATTTTTATCAGGTTGATCCTGCCTCGAGAGGAGTGCATGATGCGTCTCCTCAAAGCTTTGCATAGCTAGGCAGTATTTAGGCCAGAAGCCTAGCTTCTGACTGGCTGCAGAGTGAGAAGGCCACCTGCAAACAGACCCAAGGACTCCTTCCACTGAGCGCTGAGTGCTCTTGCTGTGGGACAGACGTTCTGTCACTCACATTCCCTCTCACTCAGTTTTTGGCTCTCATAGCACCCACAGCTGCCACTCTGCATTATTTTATTTATTTTACAACAGAGCAGCTACTTTTTTACCACAGGAGTGATTTATTCAATAAATACAAAAATCAATTAAATAATCACAGGCAACTCAGGCAGACCAGATAACTACTGGACTACCAGCGCTTGAGTCACCAGCCAGGGCGATCAGTTACTATCCCACTGGCCACCAATATTACCATTTACTATTTTAAATACAAATACTATATTTTTTACATACAAACTCTGCCAATCACTATAATATATGTAAAACTACATGAGTGTGAGGAAAGCCAGGGCCAGGAGTCCTTTCCAACTTCCCCCCTGTGCTGCATCCCACTATCTCAATTAATGATAGGCTCACAACATCCTTGTAACCAATCCTATATAAACCTACTGATTACTTATGTGATACAATTATTGATTCTTAAATCTCTGCTTTTTATCACTGCAGGGACCACCCTACATCTACTTGGCAGCTCCTACCTACTCCAGTTCTTGAACCTGCGTCCTAGACTAATTATTTTCCAAATACAGTAAAACTACTTGGATGCCCCTATTCTCTTGGTGGCACAGTTTCTCTAGGCTGTTACACTGTCCCATATCTGTCCTACATGGAGAAGATGCTGAATATAAAAAGAAGGTGTTGTTTCACATGGTAAACTCAGACTTTAAAACAGAAATTCATTATGTTCTGTGGTACTGCCAAATCAAAATCAAAGTCTGCCCAAATACAATCATATTTCCTCAGTGTTTTAAGTGTGTAGCTCCATTTGATGGTGTCACATTTTGAGGTCCAGTGTCCAACATTTTTCCACGTATTCTGTGTCAGTGCCCACATTTAAATGACAGAAGATTGAGAGGTATGACATACATGCTGCAACTGTTCTTGACCTACAGTATGTTTGCAATTGTACCTTTGCCATTGTGGTGCTTACCTTCAGTTGTAACATACTGTATGTCACTATATGTTCACTGGTTATTGAACTGTTTATTATGTTGTTATATACATTCAGTTTTTGTAATATTTTATCATACCATGTCATTTTTGCCTTCTTATTGTATCCATCTGTCAGGAGGCACTTAGAAACAAGCAGACTAGATCAGTGCACTCTCTTGATCAAAAAGTCTGAATAAGTAACTAAATCACTAAAATGCTCTGTAACAGATTATAGGGGGCAGCAAGAAGTCAGGTCAGTGATGGTAGATAAAGTACTCAAAGCAAACTACCAGGAGAGGATCTACTACATTTCAAAGCCTATTCCCAGGCAGTGCCAGTTACACATGCAGCTGGCACCTTCAAGTCAGGACCTGCACTACCACCAGGCCTCCAGCCAGTGGTAGTTAAAGTCAAAGCTGGTTGGTCACCGCTCCCCGAGAGAGGAGAGCAGTTCCTGGGATGCTCGATCCTCTCCCACCCCAGCTGACCCCCAGCAACCTGAGTCCATCCCCGACCCCGGGTCATTCACGTGTCAGCAAGTAAGGCGCTCAATACCACAGCCCACCATGCCACTGGGACAGCTTTTTTTTTTTTTTTTTAGAACATTTTGAACCTAAAAAAAGAATTGCAAGGACAGATATCCAGATTATCAAGGCAATAAATCACCAATTAAGGCAGTGAAGAGCAAATGGACTGAGGAGCCTCAGCTGATTGTCAGTGATACGGACTGGAATAATATTTGGAAAGCTGCAAAAGCCACCACAGCTGCGATTATCTGGCAACAACGCAGGTGGAAAATAATCAGGGTTTTTTTTTTCCACACTTCATTTATAACACTGCATAACAAGTGCACACCAATCCATTCTAGAAGTGGAGAGAGATAACTCTTTACTTTCATATTCACTTGCATAGTTCATTCATTTGAAATTGCTGGAAATAAATATCTATATATATAGGACATTTAGATTTAAAAGATAAGAACTTCAGAGCAATAGCTCTGAAGCGAAGATTACCCTAGCAGTGCACTGTCAATTAATTCAAGTTTTGAAGAACTACCAAATTACAAATGCCACACTAATGGGAAGCATATGCAAATCACCATCCAAGCATTAATGCTGGTTCAGCTTTAATCAGGACAGACTGGTGCCAGAAAGCCTCACAAGCTATTTGCAAAAGCTGAAAACAGCATTGATGTATCCTCTACTAACTTGATCCCATGCCTGCACTTCTCATAATTCAGAACAAGATGGGAAAATATATTTTATGATATATGTACAGACACAGCAAAAACAAAAAATCACCGAAGATCCCTCCATTTTGGAAGACTGGATCTTGAAATGTAAAGTGGTCAAAGCAATGGAATTATTAACAAACTGACTCAAAAAGTATAAAGATAGCATACCCTTTCTTGTATCCACTTTCGAAAGATCATGGAAATTCAGGGAAGCATCTCTGTTCTACTACTAACATGAATCAAACTCTGCCAGATGCAGAAGGTGATGGGCCCTATTTCCTACACATGAACTCATAAGAGCTTTTTTTGGGGTCACTGCCAAATACTGTTTAGCTACTGTAAGACACGGCAATAGGAATTTAAATATAATGGAACTTTTATGAAAAATGTATAGCCAAAGTCTGCATTGTCTTTTTTTTGTTTAGCTTTGTATTTCAGTTGATGCTCTGCTTATGAAATGAAGTTATGTTAATGACTCTTAAAAGATGTGGTTTTAAAAAACAATTACATTGGGCCATGGTGTGATGCTGTCTGGCTGCTGGGTACCTGCAATTTAAATAGCTCAGATGTGGGAGCAGGGTGAATTTGGGGCTCAGGGCCCTTCCAGCAGCAGGGAGGTAACATGAATGAGAGTGGTCTACTATTATAGGGGTGGAATGTTGAGGCACTTCCAGTCCTGTAACACAAGCATTCTACCTAGTCAGGGAGAAGGGCTGGAACATAATTACTGTACCCACTTGGACAATGGGATGATACCACTCATCCCTATGTTTACCACAGGATCAAGAAATCTTAACTGTAGTTTAAAACCCCGTTGTACATCTTGACTTGCTGGAATATCACAGCATCAGTTTACACCTCTGCTTTCCCGAAGTGGTATTAACAATACCTACTGAAGGCATTGCACCTGCTATTTAATGCAGAATAGCACACACACACACACACACACACATTTTGAAGGTGGACATGCACAAGAAATAAAGACAATACAAGCCTGCAAGGTATGTCTGTACACATTTCTGCTTACCAGGGGAATCAGTGGGCTTTGAACAAGGCAATGCTCTGGGGTAGATGGCGTTCTGTTAGTTAAATGGCTTCCCAAGGACTTGTACACATAATTTTGCAACCTTAATAAAATACTGCATCATCTTTTGTGGTCTGCAGGAATGCTCCGGTGTTTTTTCTAATCAATGGGTACCCTATATAGTTGAGTAGTAAGACAATTCCTACAAAATATGAATATGAAATACTAGGAACATTTACTGTACTGTACTGTACTGAAATGAACTGTACTTCTTAGGGTAAGCTCGTGTGTCACACATGAAAATCTGGATTAGTTTCCTATATGATAAAAACAGTCAACAGACAAGCAAGCAAACAAATAAATAAATAATACATCAATACACACATACATCAATAAATAGTGCTTTGCATGGAACACTTTTTTCCAACTCTGCTTATGAAGCAGCAATGGTTCATCAGGTCAAAGCTGGTGATGACCCTAAAGCAAACAAAATTTAGTAACTGTCGGTGGGGGCACTGAGGGGTCCGAGCTGATCAGCAGCAATCTCATGCAGCTCCAGTAGTAGAACAGAGTTTAAAGCTGCTAAGACTTCTTTTTGCAGCTGGCCCAGTGGAGGAGCAGTTGCCCTTCACACACCCATGCTGGTGACCCAGCTGGACTGGCAGGGTGAGGGAGAATTGAGTGCCCGATGGCAGCTCTCCTCCCATGGGGAGGGGGATATCAGTTCCTGCTGCAGAGACTATTATCTGACAGAGTCTGGGTGGCAGAGCAACAGAGCAGCACAGAAAGGGGGAGAGCTGGAGTGTGACATGCTGGCACACATGTCCCTGCACTCCAAGCTCAGTGAGGAAAAAGGAAGAAAAATGGCCCGGCTGCTATATGCCAGCACTGACTGCAGGCTCTCGCATGATTGACACAGCTGATCACCAACTACACTGTGGTCCTGGGTAAGTAGTGGATAACCAGTTAGTTCAGAAAAAGGTCAGTGATGGAGCTGGGGAAGGGGTGCCATCGGGCAGATCCATGGGACAGGAGCACGAAATGTGATTTTAAAAATTTATTTTTACAACTTCTGACTTCCACAGAGTACATATATTGAAAGATTAAGGTACAGTCTCCACAATGGGTAACCCTTGTAAAGACAAGGGGCCTGATTCTATTTTGCCGCCAAAGATGACTTGCACCAAACGCCGCTGCAACATGGACCCTGAGCCCTATTCAAGAAGGGTCAGGGCCTCCATGGCTAAGTCCTATGACTTGCGACATGCAGATAGGTACGCCGACCAAAGGGCATACCCGAGGGGCATGTCACAAGTTGCACCCCAGCAAGCATAAGTGCCCCCAAAGCCCACAGGGCAGTTAGTGTCCCCATCTGCACTTCGACTCGAGTATGGTGCCACAACTGTAAATATTATAACTCCATGTGAGTCTTGGTAGTCCAGTGTCCCCCTCCACAGTTACCAGCAGTGCTGAAGTCACCCTCACCTACCCCCTGCCGATGACTGGCACAGCCCACTTCTCACTACAGGCCAGTTGCTGACTGAGCCTATATGAGCATTCGCCAGAACACGCCCAGAAAATGAATGACTATTCATTCATTTCTGAGCGCATTCTACAACAAGCACTCATGTGGAGCTTCCAGTCAGCAGCTGGCAGTGCAAGATGAGGTGGACTCTGCCAGTTGTCAGCTGGGGATGGGTGGGGGGTGACTGGCACTGCTGGGTGGGGTGGGTGGGGGAGCCACTGGACTTTCAGAGATCTCGAGGGTTCCTAATATTTATACAGTTGTGGCAACATATCGGGTCAGGGCATGGATGGGGGGGGCCCAGCTGCCCTGCAGGGTGCTAGCATTGTGGGACTGGAGGCATGATGTGTGTGGGTTGCCCTGCAGGGCATTGAGGGTTTGGGGTTCTGGGTCTGGGGTGGTGAGATGCCCAGCTGGGCACATCTGCTGTGAGGGATCAGGGGCTGGGGGGTTGTGGGCTGCCCTGTGTGGCACCGATGGGGGTGTTCCGGGCATTGGGGGAAATCCTGGAGTGGGTGCAGTGGGTCTCCTGAACCCCTGGAGGATGTATATACAGTTACACCAGCTAAATGCTGGTGTGACTTACTTTGCCAGTTCTCCTCTGGGGGTTCTTGTAGAATCCTGACATTGGGGATTTTGTTGCTACCCTACTAGAATAGGGCGCAACTGCTGCCATAAACCCCCTAGCGCCATGTCGCAGGGGGTTTAGGGTGCAATCCACTTAGCACAAGTGGCTTCCAAGCATACCGAGGGCCACATTGTAGAATCCCACACGTCGTGACTACTGGTGCAACTTGCTACTTGAGCCATTCTTTTTGGTGCAAGTGCTGTTACACCAGGCATAACTCTTTCAGAATTGGGCCCAAGGTCTTTCCAGACTCAGGAAAAGGCAAAATATCGGCAAGTGCTCAGGCCACACGTTTGGAGGTAGAGGCCACCATCAAAGCCAAACAAAGTTCAGGATAACATCGCTTGTCATAGCAAATGTGTATGTTCCATCTAGATATCAGGTTATAAATCAAACTGATATTTGGACAAATTTAACCTCAGATTTAGAACTTACTCTAAAGAAGTTTCCTACAAGTACAGTGTTGATCGCTGGTGATTTTAATTCTAGGATAGCTAATTATGACAATTTACAGTCTCTAAAGGAACAAATATATATGGATAACTTGGAAAAGCGACAAAGTATTGATGATCAGAGAAATAAATTAGGAAAGAAGTTCATACATTTTATTGAGAATTATAACCTTCTCATTTTGAATGGTAGAGTTGAAGGTGACATTATCCAGGAGATAAAATCCACTCAATGGAGGTTTAATCCCTCTCTTTTAAGGGATCCAGAATTTAAAGATCTAATAAAAAATAAAATTCCCAGAGTCATAGATGACAATACCTCCCATCAGACCTCACCTCAACTGCTGTGATGCACCATTAAAGTGGCCCTTCGAGGTCATATTATTGCCTATGCTGCCACAAAAACAAAAATAAACAAAGGGAAGTGAAGCTTAAAGAATTCCAGCAGAAGTTGAGAACTCTGCAGGAATTACATATAGGCAGGGATGAGAGTGTCCAAGTGCAACTATTTCAAATACAAGCAGACATCCAATCTTTGTTAACAGCTAAAACAGAACAATTCCTTATGTGGCTCTGCCACAAATATTATGAGGAAGGTGCTAAAGCCTCTAGGCTGTTGGCCTATAGACTTCGTCAACAGTCTCCACAGGTAACAATTAATAAAATAAAAGACCCACGAACCAACCTCCAGAAATATGGCTTTTAGCAGATAATAAAAGTTTTTAGGGAATACTATCATTCCCTATATTCCAATCCCTCCCTTCTAGATTCACAGCACATGGAGCAATTTTTGGCAAAGATTCAGCTCCCCACCCTGACCCAGTCACAGAGAGATTCGCTCATCTCCCCAATAACATTGGCAGAGTTACACACCACTATCACAAATCTGAAAAATGGTAAACGGATCCAGATGGGTATGGGGCTCAATTTTGTAAGAGTGCATGGGAATCTATAAAGCCTCCATTACTGGAAGCGGCCCAGGTCAGTCACAATACTACATCCTTCCCAACTCCTGGAGACAGGCAACAATCTCTGCTATTCTGAAACCACATAAACCTCCTCATCTATGTGATTCATGCCGACCGATTTCGGATCATAACCAAGATTATAAAACATATTTGAGTATTTTAGCCCACAGATTAAATAATATACTTCTAGGAATAATACATCCTGACCTATCTGGTTTATTAAAACCAGACAGACCACTGATAATATTAAAGGTACATTATTCCCTCTCAACCACTTATACTTCACAAAATCACCTCTCCTTTTATTAAGTCTTGATGCCCAAAAAGCATTTGATAGGGTCTCCTGGGAGTATTTACATTCCTAGATACTATTAAGAGCTTCTATACCACCCCGGAGGCAGTAGTGAAAATTAATGGTTCTCACTCAACTAGATTCCCCCTGCAAAGAGGCATGAGACTTGGTTGCCCATTATCTCCTTACTTGTTTGCTCTCTATGTTGAACCTATTGCCCAGTTTCTTAGACAGCAAGAAAACCTTACAGACTGCAGCATGGAGGGAACGCATCATAGGGTGGCATACTATGCTGATGATTTGCTCCTCTCTATCACCAACCCTGAATCCTCCTTGGCCTCTCTAGCCAGAATTTTACCTATGATTGAACAAGTTTCAGGCTATAGAATGAACCAAGATAAATCAGAAGTATTGGCTATAAATTATACCCCCTCACCTTCAATAATACAGAAATCCCCCTTAAGTGGAGCAGATCGTACCTAACATATGTAGGTATTAAAATAACCCCCATCCCCCTTCCTTATTAAAATTAAGCTATGACCCTCTTTTTCTGACTATACAGGCAGATCTACACAGATGGTCCCAGCTACCAATATATATATTACTGACAGTACAGTCCATCCAAATGAATGTACTGCTTAGAATTCTATATATTATGCAGAACAATCCCTTACCCTCCCATCCTAGGGATCTAAATAAATGGTCAAAGGCTATAAGCTGATTTATCTGGAGAAATAGTAGGCCATGTATAGCCTTCAACAGACTCCAGTTATTGAAGGAGAGGGCTGGTCTAGCAGTCCCTAATCTAGGTAAATACATAGCTACGGTACTAACTCACATGTCTAAATGGCTCCTGTCGGAGAACCAATCTCCGATTTGGACACCATTAGAAAGGCACCTGTCTGATACTTCTCTGTCAGAGGACCAGGTCTTTCAACTGAACCCTCCCCAAGGGGAGGAACAGATCCCTATATTCACAAAAGCCATCATTCGGCATTGGAGGAGAGCCCTTGATTCTAGGCAACTCTGTCCTGTGGCTGCATGGATGGTCCAACCAGCGAAGGATGCTAGATTCCTTCCAAGCAGATTGGACCACACATTCTGAATCTGGCAGGAGAAGGGTCTTGCCCACACATACCAATTTTTTCAAAATGGGGCTTTTAAAACTTTCTGTCAACTACAGGAGGAGTATGCATTACCTCATCGGGATTTCTTCCGATACTTACAAATTAGGCATTACATATCATCAGAATTAGAAATAAATACTTTGCACCAACAAGAACATCCACTAATTCTTGTTTTGACACAATTGTTTACCCCTGAATCCCATCAACACCTTATATTCCACTTCTATATGGCACTCCAACAACCCTTGAATCCAGCTATTGAACTTTTCCAAACAAATTGGGAATCAGAAATGATAATAACACTATCCTCCAAGGAATGGCTACGACTTTGGTGATTACAACATAAAACCACCGGCTCATACGCCTGATGGGAATTCTCATGGAAAATAGTGGCCTGCTACTTTCGTATGCCCCAGGTCCGACAAAATTCCTGATTGAGGGGATCATCCTGTTGGAGTGGTTGTGGGGTAGAACTAGCCACACAAACTCACATATTATGGTCTTGTGGGGTTCACTCCAAATTTTGGGATTCAGTAAACAGACTAGTTTAGGAGCTGTTTCCCTCTCTGGAAGACATTACTCCACAATTGATCCTACTCCTCCACTACCCTCCCCAGTTCCGAGATAAGCAGTCCATCTATCTACTTAACATAATATTTAGGGCAGCCCTAAAAGTAATAACTAGACTATGGTTAAAACCAGACCCAACTCTTATATCTAGCTGAGAAAACCTTATTTATGAGATATATAAAATGGAGTTTATGACAGCCTGTCTCCAAAACACAATCCCAGTACTGACTAACAGATGGTCTAGATGATTTCTTCATATATCTTCCTCACTCCCAGACATTATCCCATAGTAATGATCTGATGGAACCATGGGAGAGGGAAAGGCTAATCCCCAGATTCCTGACTTGAAATGATACCTACTTTGAACATATCCCCCCCCCCCAAATAGGTACATAACCGTACCCCTCTAATTTTTCTGCCCAGAACTATACTGCGCTTAGAGGGCCCGGGACATGCCTCCCAAAAGCTTTTCCCAATGTACAGAGCTTCCTCCCTGTTTAACAACTAACTTTGGAATCCCTTATCTGTCTCCAGTCACTACTAGGCATCAATGTATTCAATAAAACCTAGGTCCTTATATCTCATACATGTGACACTTTCATTTATGAGTTTATCTTTCTATGAGTAAGAAAACTGTAATGTATGAACCTCCTGTTGTCTCACAAAACATTTAATAAAAAGAAAGCTTTTAAAAAAAAGAATACCTGCTCATGGGCTCTGTTTGGATTTACTGATAAATACTGCTATAATGTATTTGTACTCTGCCCCATTTTTAATTGTAATGACTGTATTGTCAACCATGTCTTTTTAATCTAGTTTTTACTGTAATGTATTTATTTATTCTATGTCTGTAATAATTATAATGGCCACATTGTATTTGTTGGACGATTAATAAACTTCAAACTTCAGGATAAGTGTTCCTATCCTTGGGGCTAAAGCTGCAATGCCTCATCTCATCAGTAGCAGACCTGAACCAAAAGGTTGATGGCATTAATGCCAGGGTGGCCATGGTGGAAACAACAGTAGATGTCTTAAAATGGTGCATGGGAGACATGCAGACACAGTCAGCAGCCACATGAGCTTGACAGCCATGATGGTTATTGAGAATGAGCATCTCAGGGCTAGGCTGAGGCAGCATGAATTCATAGGGGGAGGTCATGCCAAACAAATCTGATAGAGTTCTTTGACTGCATGACAAGGGAAATAGATATGGGGAAGGCAGTGGACATGGCCTATCCGGACTTTAGCAGGGCCTTTGACATTATGTAGTACAGGTGGCTGATAGAGAAACTGAGCAGCCTAGGGGTGAGATCCAAAGAGGGGAATTGAGTTAGAAACTGGTTAATGGATAGAAGACAGAGGGTGGTGGAAAATGGCACTCATTCTAAAAATTGGTGAGTGACCAGCAGGGTGCCACAGGGCTTAGTACTGGAACCGATCCTCTTCAGTGTCTTCATAAGTGACATTGCAGAAGAAATGGAAGGGAAGCCCCTGCTGTGCTGAACATAGAATACAGAGGGCTTGCAGCATTCTCTTGGCGCTATTTGGGATTTTCATCCCTGTCTGCCAAATGTGGCAAGTTAGACCAACTCACCCCCACTCTAACTTGTGCCATTTGAGGGACACTTTAATGGGACTTGCACCACATTTTGGTGCTTACTAACTTCAAATTTGGAAACTGTCACAAATGCACCCAATGTAATAAAATTGGACACAGTTGCATCAAAGAGGTTTGGTGCAGTTGTATCAAACTTCAGGGCTGATGCAAGGCTTAATGCAAGCCCTCCATCACCTTTGAAAATTGGGCCCACTGTCTCTAAGACATGTATCCCCTCAAGGAACTTTGCAGTATCATGTTCTGACTCTTGACAGAACAGCTCTTAATGTAAATCCTGGCAGGAAATAGACAAAAGAATAACAAGTATAATGCAGCCATCATATAATGCAGTTTAACCCATAGCAACACAGAGATACAAACCACATAAGAATGACAACCCTGTCTCATTAATGTATGGCCTTCAGGGCCAAAGTAGAAATTTACAATAAGCGGTGCCCAAGTCCACATTTATAATGATCTAGTGATGCATGTACAAAATACCCTTCAGGAAGGTATGGACACTTCCAGTTGTGTAACCGTGCGTCTATCAGTAGGGGCATAGAAAGCTGATACAGCAACCAAATGCACCTTAGTAGAGGAGTACTGCACAACAGAGTCTGAGAAAGAGACAGGAGATAGGCAAGTACAGTTTTAAATGGACATTCAAAAGGGTTCCCCAGAGTGGGAAGCACACCAAATAGAAAACCACTTCCACTTCAGTGAATTTGTATATCTTGTGGAGGTCTTCCTAGCTGCCAGCAAGACATTAGCCACTTGAGAAGACACCCCAACAAAGCGTGCAATGGCTATGCCCTCAGGAGCCAAGCATGCATGTGGAGGAATCTGAGGTCTGGGTGGACCAGGGCCTCCTTGTCCTTGAGACTGTAGACCCCAACACATGGGCAACAGAAGTGGTGGTTCCACTGCCAGATGCTGTAGAAGTAGAAAATATATCTGGCGAGGCCAGAGGGGGGCAATCAGTATCAGGGTGGTTCTCTCTGCCTACAACTTTAGAAGGACCCTCTGAATGAGAGGGATCAGAGGTAATGTGTAAAGATACCTCCCCCTGTAGGAGAGGCATGACATGTCTCATCATAAAACTCCAGGCCCTGGACCAAGCAACCAGAAATGCAGCAGTTTTGCTTTGTGTGGGGACACAAAAAGCTCCAATTCTGGATGACTCCATCTTAGGAAGAGGTTGTTTCCCATGGAGGTCAGTAGTTCCCACTCATACCTGAGACTGGGACCAAATTAGCCTGTATGCTAAGACATTTTGGACTCCTGGAATAAAAAATGGTTGTCCATGGTAGGCCATGAGAGAATACCCCTTGCCATACTCTCATTGCTTCCCTGCTCATAAGGTCTGAGTGAGTACCCCCTAGCTTGTTGATATATTGCATCACACTGACATCATCTGTTTATATCAACAGAGGACCTGAAGAGAGATGTCTTTTGAAGGTCTGGAGTCCAAGAAGAACAGACCTTATCTCCAGAACACTGTTGTGGAGATCCAAATCACTGTTTGTCCACAATCCCTTGGTCTGGCAGAGGTCCAAGCAGGAAAGGGAATGGAAAGGGAACATTGTTTAATCGGAAGTAGCACACTAAGCCGAAGCGTGTTTCCAGATGCACCTGGAAGCACAAGGAAGTTAAGTGACTTGCTCAGGATCACACAGTATGCACCTAGGTGGCTGTGGGATTCAAATAAAGGTCTCCAGATCTGCAGCTCAGTGCCTTAACCCACTGTGCTATACTGCCTCCTAAGTGGGTACCCCATACCTTACCTGAAGCATTCATTGTGAGGATGTGCTCTAGAGTTGGGGAAATAAAGGGGACACACTGCAAAAAGTGCAGGAATTCCATGCACACCAGAGAAATATAATAGTGCTTGACAGACAGAGCAGGATACTGCTTGTCAGCCTTTATTGGGACTGCTGGCAGAGTAACAGGACTATGCCAGGCAGTAAACGTAGCATCTTCCAATGCATGGTAGACATAATAGTGAGAGCAGCTGATACCTCTAAGAACTCCATTAGGTTCCTTTTACTGGAGTCTTCCTCTTTACCTTCAAATCCCATCATATCCTGTATTTGTTTAAGCAAAGCCTGATAGGATGGATCCTCAGGAAGGGATCTGGGATTATACAGCAGAGAGTCCTCACTGTATGATGACAGAGTTGAACTGGAAGGGAAACCTCCTTCATAGGGTTCCTCATCCCTTCTTCATCCTCTAAAGTCCTCCTGTATTCCTTCTCCTTGTCCTTGTCTTCTCTTATGATGAAGGGAATAATTGACAGAGCTAATGATGGAGGTGATAGCTGAACCATCGGTGTAGTGAGTATGCGTTTTGGTTTTGTCAACGATGATTGTGTTGACAGGGAGGCCCTGTTGACATAACTGCCACTTGCAGAGATGGATAAAGCATGCTAACATCTCTGAGAACACACCAGCATGACCTGCAAGTCAATGATGCCTAGTTGAGCGGTCCTGGCTACAGATATTGATGGGACTGAACCATCAATGATGGCTGCATACTGTCTGTAGTAGGTATGGCAGTGCCAGAGTCAGGCCGTGACCTTGGTATCTCAACAACAGACAAGGGGGCTATAGTCTATGAAACCAGAGCGGATGCTGACAAGAACTTAACCTCCTTCAATGGAGACCTCTACCTCACTGGTGAAGCATTTTTCTCTTTATACTTATGGTGGCTGGAAAAGGAGGAGGGTCTTGGT
This sequence comes from Neoceratodus forsteri, assembly GCA_016271365.2. Classification (NCBI taxonomy): domain Eukaryota; kingdom Metazoa; phylum Chordata; order Ceratodontiformes; family Ceratodontidae; genus Neoceratodus; species Neoceratodus forsteri. The sequence continues at coordinate 501,624,871 of CM028135.1, read as the reverse complement.
GGCAATTTTTCCTTTTCCTTGGATTTCTCAATCATCCTTGTTGACCTTAGCAGCAATGCAGATGACAACTGCTGGGCTGTTTCCTTACCCGGAGTGGGCAGTCGAGAGGGAGAAGCTGGTTTGAACCCTATGAGCTTCACCTGAGCTTCCTTGCCCTTAATGAAAGTCTCCAAAGCCTTCATCTGGCATCTCCCTGTGGCCTGGTTAAACCCTTGGCAGATTTTGCAGGCTCTCAAGTTGTGGGACAGGCCCAAACAACAAACACACACAGTGTGAGCATCACTCTTGTAGATATCGTAACCACAGGTACAGACCTAAACAAATGTTCCTTCGCCGGTGGCATACAAGGGCAACACCAATAGAAATTAAATTTAAGTTAGAAACAAAAACAAACAGTGATGTAAGAAAGCAACAGAGTTGTTTCTGTGCATATCCAACGAGCATGTCAATGGTGAAAGAAAGAGCTTGGGAGTGAGGGGGCCACACATGTTTTGTAGGCTCCAATGTTGCATGCATCATGGGTGGCCCCCAGTTAGATAAAAATTTGAGGTGGTCCTGTCATCAACAGCTTACAGTTCTAAAGGTGGAACCTAATGGAGGAGATACTGTATATGTGATGAAAGATATGTTGTTTTATATTTTCTTTTTACTGAAATCCCAGTCAAATAAACAAACTAGCCAGGTAAACGGCAGTCAGTGTTTTGCTTTAAAAAGCTTCTTCAGGCCAACTTTATTAACTGGCTATCTTGATTGTTCGATATGTTCTACTCTATAATATATAGCATCTGTTTCTGGTTGGTCACTTTCTAAACATATTTGAAACAACTACTCTTAAATTTTCAGTTTGTTATTGCTCCCACTTTCTCCAGTGCTTCTCACAATCTCACACTGAGGAGATGGCTTGCATCCATCCGGGAGGGGAACCATGGTCCTCAGTGAATGGTTTAAATGCTGATTTGACAAGCATTTAAACTAGCTGAGGGGGAGTGGTGGAAGGGAGTAGGGAGAATTAACCCTCCCCCCGCAAGTTGAAGTGGGCAGTAATCCTAAGGGATGGAAATCCCCAAAGGTACCTAAAACCAAGGAAAGCAGAATGGTAGAAAAAATGAGAAATAGGAATGCAGGCAGAGGGGGGTGAGGAGACAAGGCAAGATAGAAAATGGGGTTGGGGGCTGGCAGAAAGGGTGGAAGGCCAAGTGTGCAAATGCTCATAGTTTGAGAAATAAAATTCCAGACCTAGTGGCCCTAATGGTAGAAACTGACCTGGACACTGTCGCTATTTCTGAGTCATGGTGCAGTGAGAACTATGACTGGTATATAGCCATACCAGGCTATACTCAGTTCAGACAGGGTGGGTAAGAAGGGGGAGGAGTAGTTTTTTATGTGAAGGATAGCATAAAAGAAACTGAAATACAAGGAATACAGGGAGGGGTGGAGGCACTGTGGGTCACCCTAGAGGTGGAACATGGAGCCACTATTTGCACTGGTGTGATCTACAGGCCTCCAGCACAAGGGGAGTGGAGGAAATGGATAGGGTTCTTGTGGAAGCCATCCATAAGATGGTGACTAAGGGGGAGGTACTGCTAGTGGGGACTTCAGTCTGCTGGATGTTGACTGGAGCATCCCGGCTGCAGTTTCAGCTAGGAGCAGGGACATCCTGGACTCCCTGCAGTGGGCATTTGTCATGCAATTAGTAAAAGAGTCCACTCATGAGGGATCAATATTGGACCTAGTACTCACCAACGGGGACAGTGTTGCAGACATCATGGTGGGTGACCACCTGGGGACCAGTGATCACCGAATGGTGTAGTTCAGTATAAGAACAGTGGCAGGGTCAAATCACATGAAGGCGAGGGTCCTGGACATCAGGAGGGCCGACTTTGCAAAGTTGAGGAAATGCCTCAGGGATGCCCTGGGAGGAGTGGAGGACTTGATTGGTGTAAAGGAGCAGGGGATGAAACAAAAAGGAGCCTTAGTGAGGGCAACAAACCTCTGCATTAGGCAAATAAAAGCAAGAGGAAAAAAGATCACGTTGGTTATCCAAATAGGTAGCTGGGAAGGTAAGGGCAAAAAAGTTAGCATTCAGGAGGTATAAGGAGACACAGAGGGAGGAAGACATGGAAGTGTATCAGGAGAAGCAGAGGAAGGGAGGCAGGGAAAGCAGTCAGGAGTGCAAAGGCACAAACAGAGCAGAAAATAGTCCAGGCAGTAAAGGAAGGGGATAATGCATTTTTCAGGTACATAAGCGAAAGGAGAAAGACATGGGGAGGGATTGTAAGAATAGGAAGGGAAGGAGGGGAGTGTGTAGAGGGGTACAAGGAAAAGCAGAAATCCTGAACAAATATTTTTGTTCAGTATTCACCGAAGAAGGGGTAAGGTGAGGGACCACATATAAGGACAGGAGCATCAATGGAAGGGAGATGGACATCAGTCCGTTTATGGAGGAAAGAGTCCTAAAGGAACTTGAAAAACTAAAAATAGACAAGGCAATGGAGCCAGATTGGTACATCCAAGGATATTGAAGGAGCTTAGAGAGGTGCTAGCAGCACCACAGACAGTTCTGTTCAACCACACGCTGGACATAGGAGTGCTTCTGGAGGACTGGAGGAGGGCAGATGTAGTCACACTTCACAAAAGTGGGAGCAGGAAGGAGGCTGGCAACTACAGGTCAGTCAGCCTGACTTTGGTGGTGGGAATAATAATGGAATCACTACTGAAGGAAAAGATTGTGGAATATCTGAAATCCAGTGGCTTACAGGATCTGAAGCAGCATGGATTCACAGCGGGAAGGTCATGTCAAATAAATCTGATAGATTTCTTTAATTGGGTGACCAGGGAATTAGATCAGGGTGGAGCAGTGGATATGGCCTGCCTAGATTTCAGTAAGGCCTTTGACACCGTTCCACATGAGAGACTCATAAACAAACTGGGCAGCTTGGGAGTGGGTTCTAAGGTGGTAAACTGGGTTAGAAATTGGTTGAGGGATAGGCAACAGATGGTGGTGGTAAATGGAGTTCATGCCTAGGAGGGGTGGGTGACCAGCGGGGTATTACAGGGATCAGTACTGGGGTCAGTCCTCTTCAATGTCTTTATTAGCGACACTGCAGAGGGATTAGAAGGGAAGGTATGCCTTTTTGTAGATGACACAAAGATCTGCAACAGGGTTAACACTCCTGGTGGGGGGATGAAGAGGGATCTAAGTAAGGTTGAAGAGTGGTCAAGAGTGTGGCAACTAAGATTCAGTACAAAGAAGTGCAAAATCATGCACTTGGGGCACAGAAACCCTGGGGCAGAGTACATGATGGGAGAAGAAGTACTGACGACCACCAAACAGGAAAGAGACAGGGATAATCATATCTTATGACCTAAAAGTGGCCAAGCAGTGTGACAAGGCAGTGAGGAGAGCTAGTGGGATGCTGGGGTGCACAGGGAGAGGTTATCACCAGCAGAAAGAAGGAGGTGGTGATACCACTGTACAAATCATTGTTGAGACTTCATCTAGAGTACTGTGTCCAGTTTAGGAGGCCACATCTCCAGAAGGACACAGACAGAGTTGAGGCGGTCCAAAGGAAGGCAATGAAAATGGTGCTGGATCTGTACCAAAAGCCCTATGAGAAGAGACTTAAGGACCTCAATATGTACACCCTGAAGGAGAGGGGGGATATGATAGAGACTTTCGAATATCTCATGGGTATAAATAAGGTAGAAGAGGGAAGCATTTTTCATAAATAAATATGCCTAAGAACAAGGGGTCATGATATGAAGCTGTGGGGGGGGGGGGTAGACTCAGGGGAAACATGAGGAAATACTTCTTCACAGAAACTGTGGTGGATGCATGGAACAGCCTCCCAGCAGAGGTGGTGGAAGCAAAAACAGTAACACAATTCAAAAATGCATTGGACAGGCATAAAGGAACCTTAGCGGTTAGGAAAGGGAGGATAAAGCTGGAGATCAAGTAGGGCCTGTGGTATTACAGTAGGTACGAAAAATGGGCAGACTAGGTTGATCATACAGTCCTTATATGCCAGGAATTTTTATGTTTCTGAGCACAGTCTCCGTATTTCTGTTGGAAGCTTTTTCTTTCACCTCACCATCTGACATTCTGTGGTATGGTGGCTTTGTGCGCTATGGGGTTTGGTGACATGGTAAGACATGAGGGCCATTGTGATGATCTGTCATGCCTGAGCAGGCCTGTTTTCCTATTCTCTCTCTCTCTCTCTCTCTCATTCTACACATCTCCTACAGGGGCATGAATGTGACAGCATCCAGAGAGGAGGCATGTCAGCATAAGGTCACCTTTGCAACCAAATGCACCTTCACTGGGCTCCTCACTGCCAAGAGTCATGGTGCAAGAGTCCTACCCCCCCACCCCCGGGAGGATAACATAGAAACATACATAGATTGTGATGGCAGATAAGGGCCACATGGCCCACTCAGTCTGCCCATACTGTCTTGCTTTTTTCTTTTGCTGTAGACCACACTTAATCTATGGCACCAACCCTTTCCCTCCCTTCCTTATACCAACAGACCTGTTGAGATACAAACAATGACTTAACACCAGCATTAAGGCTGCCAGGAAAGCCAAATCAATTTACTTTGCCCCTTCAGAACAACCTTTTATACCAAAAGATTCTGGAAGGAAATTCACTCCCTTTCTCAACCCTCCTACTCATAGAAACATCTGCACAGATGCTTCTTCACCCTCCCTACTGGTACTTGCTACAGTGATTCTAAGCTCAGGGCAGATACACTGGTCTCCAGTGTGACATAGAGCGCCTCACCACTGGGCACCATAGAGCTGGCCAGCAATACAATTTTGATATGCCATGCAAAAATCTGATATACTGCCACAGGCTAACTCCAATGTTACTGTACTGTTATGAACATTGTAAAAAAATCAAAACATGGTATTCAAAATAAAATAGCAGCAGCCAGAAATTGTCATTCTGCCCACAATTTTTAGTGTGCCCAGAATACCAAATGAATGTAAAACGTGAACCCTGGGCTGTAGTTTAAAATTATATAAATGAAATAATATTATCTGGAATATAATCAATTTACAGACATTACACTATTGTACTAGTATTTACTTAATCTACTGTGCATCATATACCTCATTGCTGAAGGCCATCAATTACAGGCATTCTTGAGTGGGCATCACCCTATGGTGCATGACAATGCACATCTGACTTGTTTTAGAATGCAAATACTTTAAAACTTTGTTTATACAGTCTGTACAATACGTGAAGCTATTAGCTCAAAGTTCCTACAAAGTGGAAGTGATCAGATAGTTGACCATATTGCTATGTTCAGTGCCTTACCTTTGCCTCTGTAAGTTTAACTGCCCAATTAGGTCAATTGACTATTTAGACTGCTCCATTCTGTCTTACTGCTTTGAGTAAACTCTTTGGAACGTACAGAACGTAAGCAGTTCATCACGCATAGTATATCAAGCCTGTTTTGTGTGAACTGCACTGGGTGCCTATTCAGTTGCTCATGTGCTTTAATATTTCTTTGCTAATATAACAAGCCTTGACTAGTCTGGGTCTAGGCTGTCTAAAAGATTTCTTTGCCTTCTGTTTTCCAGTCTTCCCTCTCCACTCCACCGATACTAATTTGCTGTCTGTCCATCAGTCATGTGTGAAGCTGCCGGGGACAGAGTTTTTACCGTAGCTGCACCAAGTTTGAGGAACTCACTTTCTGGCCATTGATGAGGTTCCCATTAGTGCAGGCATTTTAAAAGGGTCTAGAATGATCTTATTTATTCCAGCAGGCATGCAGCACATTTTAAATTTCATTTATTAATTTGGGAGATATGTGTTCGCACCCAACAACTCAAGGAAAAAATTATTGTAACCTGTTTGATCTGTCAGAAATATGAGGGTTGGGTAATATTTTTATGTTTAATGGCCCCCATATTTTAACCATTAGTGTGGCACAAACAGACTTAGTGCTGTACTAATGGGATATAATGTAACTTGACTGGCTGTTAGCGTGGCTGTTGGTATATTCAAAAGTGCACTTAGCATCTTACTAAATGGTTGGCACAGTCATGCTACAGTAAATACACCACTGCCCCCATGGACATGCTAAAAACTACTGTGGTAGTGCTGTTTACCACTTCCAAAACCTTGCTCTTATTTCATTTAAAGTTTATTTAAAATGTTTGGTAATCAGGAAAGGCACACTGAGCCAAGGCTTGTTTATTTATTTATTTATTTAAGAGATTTACCAGGAAGGCATACTGAGCAGAGTACCGCTCGATTCCAGATGCACCCTGGGGGGAAGGGATTACAAAGGGAATGTAGTGCAGAAAGAAAACATACATTGATACGTTTAGTACAAAACAAAACAAGGAAGAGACTGTCATAGTGCAATATTGCAGATACATTTACATTACAGATAAAAACAGTTCAACAATAGGAGCTGGCAGCAACACAACTAACGAAAATGGAGAACCAGAATGGTGTTAGCAGTAGGTAGTTAGGAGTTGTGAGGGGTAAAATGGGAGGGGGCTACAGGAGCAGTTGGTAGAGAAGTGTGTTTTGAGAAGAGCATTCTGGTGTGGGGTAGTTGTGGCGTGTCTAATATCGGGTGGTAGGGAGTTCCATAACTTGGGCAACCTGAAACTGAAAGCAGCCTGGCCTATCTGGGTGGATCTGTGTGGAATGTGCAGAAGCCTGGAGTCAATGTTCCTGAGTGTGTAGGCCGGTGCGGGGAGGGCAGTTAGAGAGGACGATAGGTAGGAGGGGAGTGTCTGTGACCAGAACTTAGTAGTGGTTCTGGCGCAGTGTAGCAATCGCCAGTTATGTAGAGAAGGGAGGTCCAAGGCCTGGTAGAGGTCACAGTGATGAGTATTAGGATGGCGGTCCAAAGCGAACCGACAAAAGGAGTGGAAGAGGGGATCCAGCCTAGCTAAGGAACTTTGGGGGGCAGCACAGTAGACAACATCGCCATAATCCATGATTGGGAGGATCATTTTTTGGACTATTGCTAGCCTGGTAGGTAGACGTATGCAGTTTTTGTTCCGGAAGAGGGCTCCCAGCATGGGATTCAGTTTTGTGTAGAGCATCTATATGCGCGAGAAGTCAGTACTGATCTAACCAGACACGAGATACTTATATGAAGTGCAGGCCTCTAGTGGGAGCTATCCAGAGTGTAGAACGTGGGGGGCAGTAAGGCGGGTTAGTTTGGCCCGAGAGTCGAATGTGAGGGAGACGGTTTTCTTTGGGTTCAAGAATAGTTGATTTGAGAGGAACCAACGTTGGATGGAGTCGAAGTCCTTCTGAAGACAGGCTGACACTGCATTAGTGGGTGGGCCAGAGGCAAACAGCACCATATCGTCTGAGTACATATGGATAGCCGAAAGTGGTCAGGCAGCAGACAGGTCATTGAGAAAGATAGAGAACAGCAGAGGGCCGAGTACAGACCCTTGGGGGACTCCACTGGTGACAGGGAGTGAGGAGGAAATAGCCAAGCCAATACGGACCGATTGGAACCTACCTGTCAGATAAGAATGGAACCAGTTAATTGCTTTCATAGAGAGACCAGCTTGGGCGAGTTTAGCCAGCAGCAGGGGATGAGAGACTGTGTCGAAGGCTTTAGCCAGGTCGATAAATATGGCTGCTGTTATATCCCCATTGTCCATGCCTGTAAGGATAGAGTTGGTGAGGCGAAGAAGAGAGGTGGTGGTGGAGTGTTTTTTTTGGAAGCCGGCCTGGTAGGGGGTGAAAAAGGATATGGTATCTAGATAGTCTTGGAGCTGGGAAAGAACGAGGCACTCTTGAATTTTGGTTAGGATGGGGAGCAGTGATATGGGACGGTAGTTTGATTTGGAGGAAGGTCCCCTCCTTTAGCAAGGGGAATGACTGTGGCTTGTTTCCATATTGTGGGGACTGCCCTGAGTCTAAAAGACAGGTTGTAGAGCAGGGATAGAGGGTGGGCAATAGCAGGTGCTGAGAGCAGGAGCATTTTTGAGTCAAGGCCTGATGGGCATTTACGTTTGGAGGGGTTTAGCGAATGCAGTATTTCTAGCACCTGGTCAGGTGAGACCGGGCAGAGCGAGAAGGAGGCCTGGGAGGATCCTGTAGGGGGAGCAATGGGCAGGGGATGAGGATGGGAGGCTAGAAGCGAAGCTGTTGTGGTGGAAAAATATGAATTGAACTCAGCTGCAACCAGGCTAGGATCCACGATGATTTTTCCTCCTAGGTTGAGAGTGGGAGTGGGGGGTTGGGCCGGTGGGGAAAGAAGGGATTTTATTGACTTCCAGAATAGGGTAGGGTGAGCGAAGTTGTTGTTGAACGCAGTTTTAAAGTAATTAGATTTGGCCTGGCATATGAGTCTTGTGCAGGCATTTCTTAGTGTCCTGTAGTGTTGCTGAGCCATATGAGTACCTGTGGCCTTGAAAGATTTCCAGGCTTGGTCTCTGGCTCGTAGGTGAGACATGAGGTAAGTAGTGACCCATGGAAAGTGGGATCCTCTTACCCTGGATCTCCTGAGAGGAACATGGACATCCCAGATGTCTAGGAAGTTGGTAGAGAAAAATTTCAGGGCCTCGTCCAAGGAGGTGGCCCTAGGGATGAAAGACCAATCGATGCTGTTGAGGTTATTTAGGAGAGCAGTCAGATCAAGGGATTTGTAAACCCTGTTGTAAAGCATGCGGGGTGGCGGGGCCTTGGGGCGGAAGATTTTACGCACCATGTAGATCATATGGTGGTCACTTAGGAAGTCAGGTAAAAGGCCAGCTTTAACTATCCGATGGGGGTGGGTGGTAAGAGCCCAATCCAGTAGTGTGTGTTTACTGGATTTGTGATTTAGGCAAGTGGGTTCACCTATTTGCTGGTGCAAGTTTAGGGCTGTTGTAACCCCTCACTCCTGCCTTTTTACTAAAACAACAGGTGGCATGCTGTTGGCGTTGGCAGCAATACCTGGTGGGGACCTGGGTTCGGGGAGGATGAGGTTACCTGGCACTAGGTTTGGCTACTCTGCACAGGGGCACCCAAGTAAATCCGACTACAGGAAGCAATAACTGTAATGTACAGAACAAGGATTGGGATTTTTCAGTGTGGCTTTTATTCATAACTAGCTGAACACAACAAAGCATAGATGGACCCCCAAGGGGCTACGTTTACTGATAATGCAGATCAGAGACTACAAGGCAGTCCACTTAAAGAATGAACCCATTTCTACTGTTTTCTGGCTCTGGACCCATCAGGCATACAGCCCGGACTTGCATGCACTTTGGATACACAGCCCGACTGGCCCGGCTCCCCTGCCGGCCACTTGACTGACGGTCCATTTAAAGAATGAACCCATTTTACTTGTTGTGGCTCCCCACACCACTTAGAGTCGGTGACCCCTAGAGAGATATTCATCTTACTTCCTTCTGACTCCCATCAAACAAGGAGAATTCTTTTCCCAAGTTGTGGTTCCCCACACCACTTAGAGTCTGCGACTCCTAGAGAGATTTTCCAATTTGCAACCCACGTCTGGGTACCTAACTCATCACTGGACAGGCGCATGAGGCAAGTAGCAATTACAGTAGAAATCCGTAGAGGTGGACCTGGTTACTAAAGATGGGGGGTGTTCCCACCTCCAGCTCCCACAGCCCATACCCGGCCATTTCTCTGGACAAACAGAAACTAAAACTTCGAAATGTAGATTAAACGGTGGATGACCTGTAGCACCCCTTCTACAACATTACTTGAATTCATACAGACTTTAGATTTTGACACTACTCCATTTGTTTGTCCTAGTACAATAGACCTCCCAAATAGTAGTTCACATCCCAGCTTTCTTCACATTTTCCAAACTGAAGAAACATATTGTTTGCCCTCTCAAAATTAGAGCAAAACACTCACCCTTTCGTTGCAGGTGCCCCACAGGCGAAGTACAACTTCTTTCACTTTTATCAGACCAAAAACAGAAACTGTAAAAAGGCAGCTTTCTTCCTGTAGTAGAAATTAGGGGATCGACCTTGGAATCCACAGAGGAACACTTTACTCCCCCCCCTTCCCCAGAGGGAGGGGGGCACTGAGACCTGGACAGAGGTCTCCACCACTTGAAACTGGACACTGACCTTCTCACACAGAAGGCAAACAAAAGACACTTCCTTTCCTGCTGGTAGGCAAGCAGGAGACTTCCTTCTTCTTCAAAACAAAACAGAAGACTGACTTTGAAAACTCCCAATGTTCTATCTCACTCCCTGTGCTGCAGATTCCAATGTGGCTTATGCAGCTGCGAAAGTTCTATGGTGATGTCATCTCTCAGTCTCAGCTGAGACTGAGAACAGAGTGAGACAGTGTGAAACCCATTTAACTGGAGTTTCACAAGCTGCCTTCCCTGCCTACCATGAGGTCTTACTGGGATTCTAGTAACCCCGGGTAACAAGGGGTTACACTGTTATTTGGCATCGCATTTTGGAGGCTACATTGCCTAGCCAGTTCTGGTTAAAATCTCCAAGGATATGGAGTTCACCGCCTGCCGTGAGGGACCTCAAGTTGCCAATGTGTTCAAGGATGCTGCCCAGAGGTGTGTCAGGCGGGCAGTATGACCCTGCAATGCATACTGGGATAGAGTGTGGCAGGGGAATTTTAAATAGAAGGGAATCTATAGATTGTATGGGTACTGTAGGTGTGATTTTGGAAAACTGGAGTTTAGAGGAGATATACATGGCAATGTGACCCAGGGCAAGGGGTAGGTTGAGATATACATAAGATACATATGATACAAAAGATACATTCGAAACCAGAAAACACATTAAGTTAAAAAAGGTTTGGGGGTGATGACATCAGTTTACAGTTACTGACAATGCAAAATTTACAAGTGGTACAGGAATGAGGTCACAGTGGTTTACAATGATGCACACATCAGTTTACAGTTACAGACAATGCAATTTACAAACAGTACAGGAGTGAGGTCACAGTGGTTTACAATGATGCAGGAATGGACAAGTAGCAATTATGATACCAAGTAAATAAGAGCAGGAGTTGGTGTGTGGTAAGAGCAGATTGTTGGGGTTAGAGTGAGGGAGGGATAGGAGCCGGGGGAAGTAAGCACTGAGGAGGGATGCAGCTGGGGGGAGGGACATAGGCGGGGGGAAAGGGAGTCAACTGAAGTACTTTTTGATGGAGACCACAGTTGGCAGACTGGATACATTGGGGGACAGGGTGTTCCATAGGGCTATAAGCTGTTGAGCGAAGGCTTGCTTCCCAGCCAGTGAGTGAGGAGTGGCAAAGGCAAAGGAACATTGGTCACGGGACCTCAAGGCAGAGCCAGTACTGGGGTCAGGTGTTAAAATGGAGGAGAGACTGATGGGAAGAATGTTGAACCAGAACTTTGCTATTAAGGATGCACAATGTGTAAGGCGGTGGTTTGCTAGAGGTGGAAGGGCGACAGAGTGGTGGAGAAGGCAGTGATGTGTTCGGCATGGGAGGTTTGTGGCAAATCAACAGAAGGCATGAAACAGTGGGTCAAGCTTAGTGAGGGAGAATTGTGGTGCAGAGCTTCACATCACATCAACATAATCAACGGAGGGGAGGATAAGCTTGGTGATTAATTCCTTCCTGATGGGAAGGGACAGACTGTCCTTATGCCTGTACAGCATGTCAAGTTTGGGTCAAATCTTATTGTGTATGGCGTCAAGGTGCAGTGAAAAGTCCAATTTAGGGTCAAGCCATACACCCAGGTATTTGAAGGCGCTGACCATCAGGATTTTGGAGCAACTGAGGACACAGAAAGAGGAAGGGGAAGGCAGTCTAGCCAGTTTCTGTGCAGAGCCAAAAACCATAGCAACCATTTTCTTAGTGTTGCACTTGAGAGATTTGGATTCAAGCCAGTGCACCACGTTAGCAAAACTGGTTTGGAGGATGGGTTCAATGTGGGCCCGAAGGTGAAGATCAGTGTCGTCAGTCTACATTTGAATGTGGGAAGCTGAACAGACTGCAGGGAGATTACTAACAAATATTGAGAAGAGCGTGGAGCGAAGGACTGATCCCTGAGGTACTCAGGCGTGGATGGGGAAAGGGGGCGATTTGGATTCCCCCAGTTGTACAAACTGGAACCTGTCAGAGAGGTAGGCATTGAACCATTCAGTGGTGGAGGGTGAGAGGCCTATAGAAGTTAATTCTTCTATAAGCAATTTATGGGCAACCAAATCAAAGGCCTTGGCTAAGTCGATGAAAATAGCCAGAGTCAAGTGACCCTTATCCATTGCCGAGTGCATGTGGTTGGTGAGGCGGAGAAGAGAGGAGGAGGTGGAGTGGGACAGATGGAAACCAGATTGATATGGGGACAGAATATCATTTGAGGAGAGGAAGGAGTTCAGCCTGTTAGAGATGAGGGACTCGAGAATTTTGGAGATGGAGGGGAGGAGAGAGATTGGCCTGTAGTTGCCAGGGGAGGTTGGATCAACCCCTTTGTGTAGGGGGATGACTTTGGCCATTTTCCAAGCCTTGGGTAAGGAGCTAGTAGAGAGAGCGAGACAGAGAGAGAGAGAGAGAGAGGTTGAAAAGGTGTGTGATTAGTGGTGCTATGGCAGGAGCAGAGATTTTCAGTAGGATGGGATGAATTCCATCCAGACTCTGCTTGGAAGAATTTAGTGATTTAAGGGAACAGATTACCTCTAACAGGGTGCTGTGGGAAAGTGTAGTTAGGAGAGGGGGGAAAGAAGAGGATTCAGTAGCACAGAGTGGGGGAGTGTATGGGAGGATGCTCTGATGTTAGGTTGGGCACAGGGGAGAAGGAAACATTTTGGTGCCTATGGGGAGGGGATACAGGAGCAGGTGGTTGCCCCTAGGGTAGGGCACAAGTGGAGAAAAAGTGGTTGATGGAAGAGGCATTGGTACTAGCAGTTTTCTCCAAGGAGTATGTGTTGAGCGAGGAGTTGAAGGGGAGCCAAGCAGGGAGTGGAGTGTTTTCCAGAAAGCAGCAGGAGTGGAACAGCAAGTGTCTAGCTGAGCTTTGAAAAAGTTAATCTTGGCAGAACACAAACCCTAAGTGCAAGCGTTCCTTAGTGCCCTTTAGTTTCGGAGGTCAGAAGCATTAGAGGAAGTTTTATACTGTTTCCAAGCTTGGTCTCTGCATTTGAAAAGCTTCACTAGGTGAGGAGAAATCCAAAAACATGCCTAATAATAAATAAGTGCACATTGTTGCTCAGCCTCCCTTCCCCGGCTGCACTGGTGCCTGTGTAAAAAGAAAATCCCTCCTTTACCCTGCACGGATGTCCTGTGATGTATAGTTCCTGGTGTTAGGGTCCCCTCTCCTTCACCAGCTCTGAATTAGAATTAATGTATTGCCCTAGTGCTGGAGGTATCCCCCTCATTCCACAATCCTTATTGGTATATGTGTAAATTCCACTCCCTGGTCATCTGGTGTTCCCCCTCTCTCACCCAGTCTTTGTTGGTATAATAGAACATCTTACTGGTGTCCCATGCTGCTGCCCACCAGTAGCACCCTGCCCCATTACCCAATGCTACCATCTGCCAGTCAGAAGCTGGCATGCACCCCCAATCACCTGCCTGACCAGCTGCTTTCTGCCCAAGTCCTGTAGCAATATACCATGCTGTATATTCATGCAGGACTTTTGGAAAGGAAAGTAACTAAGTCTATGCACATGCTGAGTACTTAGTAACTTTCTATAAAATTGAGTATATCATGTGCCTATATACACATTCACACTATCTTTGGTACCTGTGGAGCTTTCATAAGCTTAGCAACAGACTAGTGGTGTCTCGTAGATGGCCTAATTCTCATCTTACAACCTTTTGAACATGCCATCCAGATGGTTAGTGGCCACACACTGATAAGTTAAACACTGCCACTTGTGTGCGGTGAGGCAGGCATTGTGCTATGTACATCAGCTTGATGATTCTACTTAAGCTGCACTAAGGGAGCACATGCAGACACTAATTGATGATAATTCTCTCCTGCAATCCACCAAAGAAACCAGAGTACAAAATTGCCACCTTATTAGACCCATGGTAAAAATGTAAACTACCAGCACTTCGTGAGAGGGGGTGCGTTCCAGCAGGAGGAGTCACTTTATTTTAAAGATGTATGCACAACAACTGCCAATAAGACTAACCAAAAAAGGATGGGACCAAAACCTTAGAAGTCATAACCCTTCAAAGTAATTCCAATACTGACTCCAATGCTGATATATCAATGGACATATTGGACATCACTATCACCAACACCATGATCATAGCTGTACAAAAGTGTTTTTTAGAAACCCTGTTGCATTCCAAATAGCATAGAGCATTTGGAGGGGAGGGCCGTGGACATGGCCTATCTGGACTTCAGCAAGGCCTTTGACACTGTGCCACATAGAAGACTATTACACAAACTGGGGAATATGGGTGTGGGCAGGACAGTAGTGTGGTGGGTAGGTAACTGGCTGGGTGGCAGGACACAGAGGGTGGTGGTAAATGGCTGTCACTCCACAGAGGTAAGAGTGACCAGTGGGGTACCACAGGGATCAGTGCTGGGACGGTCCTATTCAACATCTTCATCAGTGACATTAGCAGGACCTAGAAGGCAGAATTTCACTGTTCGCTGATGACACAAAGCTCTGTAACAGAGTAGACACACCAGAGGTGTAGACAGAATGAGAGGGACCTGCAGAAACTTGAAGAATGGTCAGGGGTTTGGCAGTTGAAATTCAATGCAAAGAAGTGCAAGATAATAATGCATATGGGCACAAAAACCCTGGCACAATATATCAGTTGGGGGTGAGGATATAGCATACCAAGCAGGAAAGGGATCTTGGGGTTATCATCTCTGATGACCTCAAGGTGAGGAAAGCAGTGTGACAAGGTAGCAGATAAAGCAAAATAGGATGCTGGGATGTATAGGCAGGGGCATCACCAGCAGGAAAAGGAGGTCATAATTCCTATACAAGACACTAGTGAGGCACCACCTGGAGTACAGTGTACAGTTCTGAGACCATACCCTACATAAGGACATAGACAGGGTAGAGAAGGTTCAGAGGAGGGCAACAAAGATGGTGCATGGATTGCATCACAAGTCCTATGAAGACAGGTTGAAGGAACTGAACATGTACTCCCTGGAGGAGAGGAGGAAGAGGGGATATATAGAGACATACAAGTATCTTACAGGGAAGAACAGGGTGCAGGAAAACACTATTTTAAGCGAAAAAGATGTTCCAGGACTAGAGGGCATAGGATGAAGTTGGAGGAGGACAATTCAGAGGAAACATGAGAAAGAATTTCTTCACAGAACGGGTGGTGGACAAGTGGAACACCCTGCCAGAGGAAGTGGTGGGGGCTGAAACAATCACGGGATTTAAGAATGCATTGGATAGACATAAAGGAATTCTGGAGGTCAGGGGTAAGGGGCAACAGACTTCTAGGAAAACAAACTGAACTTACAAGCTCAAATGGGCAGACAGGGTGGGCCATAGGCCCTTATCTGCCGACACTGTCTATGTATCTATGTATCTATGTATCTATGTAAACATAGTATCAGTCACCAAATAATCATGCTGGGAAATGCTCTTATGCTTTTTTAAACCCATTGCACATCCATCTCACTTCCCGTCTGAGCTACAATAGGAGCACTCTAAACACTAAGTATCAAAACACAGCTGCACTAAATCCAGCTTTCCTTTCTCTTTCTTAATGATTTTCTTCTCAGGAGAATGAAAGCATCCTATCCCTTTCCCTAGCACAGCATGCAATTACTTGGTTACATCCCTGTATGGTCTCCAATATGTAACTATATGATCGGTCTTTTGCACATCATGTGACCTGCCCAGCTAGTCACCCTTTACAAAGTAATGCTGACTTCACCAACAAAGCACCTTGCCTAGTTTCATGAAGTGCACTATGCCCCAAATCTGTTGAGGTGGGGGTCAGTTTGCAAGGTCTTTTCCAAGGAAGAAGCTCTTGGCTTTGCCACATCGCTTCCTAGTAACAAGAAATAAATGAAAAACCAGTGACATGAAGGTCAATAAATACAGCTGCAATTTGTTTTGATCATCCATTTAGAAAGGTGAGAGTCCCTTGTGTGTTTAAGTAACCACAGCTGCAACTCATTTAGATAATTGTTATTCATCCTTGAGCTGTCCTGCGGAGCATTTTCTTAGTTTGTTTTGCTGTTATTCTTTGACTTTCTTAAACTAGAAGCGTGATCAAAGAATCAAAGATCACATATTGACTGCTGCATAGTTACAGTGGCCCAATTATAAAAATATTCCATGTTTAAAAAACAATTATCATAATGTATATGCATATTTTCTTCTTCTTTGACAGGTTCTAGATATGCTAAAAGTGAGGTGGCAGTGCTATTTACCACTTCCAAAACCCTACTCTTAATAATGTGCATATTAGCGTGCGCCCCGGCAGCACTGGTGCCTATAAAAATCCTTCCTCCACCCTCATCATGGGTTCAAAACATAAATACAGTATTTAATATAAATACTAATTATTCATACAAGCTCTGATTTCAAAAGGTAGCCCACTGAATGGCTTGAATTCCAGTTTCAAATTTAGGAAAATGCTAACAATAAGAGTTACTAATTTTACTAACCATATTATAACAAAAGTGTTTTTTGTTTGTTTGTTTATATTTTTACTTTCACCTATACTCCCCTTCTGGGTTCAGCTGCACTCCTCAGCTGTAGTCAGGACCTCTTAGCCACGTTATTTGCCTAACCTGGGTTTGCCAGGTTCCACAGTTGTGCCCGCTATGGTGAGGTCATCAGACTAACCCAACAGAAGCTTACTAGGCTCACAGACTGCAGTGATGTGGAGCCCAAGAGTGCCCTACAGCTTGATGCTAGTGCACTGACCAATTTTATTTGTTCCCTCCATGTTATAGTAGGGGTGAGGGGGTAAAGAATCCAACATTCCAGAGGACACTCTCCTTCTGCACTGGGGTGATTCACTACCACTGCTATCCCCACCTGGAGTAACACAGGTGGTGGTGCACTACATTGTGACATGATAGAAACACCCAGGTACCTGCACAGGATAAATGGGATGGATGCAAAGGAACTCTTCCTCTTGAGCTCAGTTATAGGGGCAAGGAGGAATTCACTAACAAGAAGGTGATTCAAGAAAGACATCCCAAGAACTTTTCACAGAAAGAGTGGTAGACAAGTTGAACAGGCTGCTGAAAGATGTAGTTAAGGTCAAATCAGTATGCAGTTTCAGGCAGGGATGGGACAGGCATATGGGCTTAGTCAGAATCACAGAAACATAGAAGTTGTCAGCAGATAAGGACCTCTTGGTCCACCTAGTCTGCTCTATTTTCCCTACCTACCTACCTACTGTGCCACCACTGACCCTACTCAAGCTCCAGTTTTCCCCCCACACTTGCCTTATTTCTAAGGTCTCTTTGTGTCTGCCCAATGCATGCCTGAATCCTATTACCATTGTAGCACCCACCACCTCTGCTGGGAGGCTGTTCCAGGCACCCACCACCCTTTCTGTAAAGAAGTACTTCCTCACACCTCCTCTGAGTCTCCCCACCTCCAGCTTCATAGTGTGACCCCTTGTCCTTGAGCATTTTTTTCTATGTTAAATGCTACCCTCATGTACCTTATTAATACCTGTGAAGTACTTGAACATTTCTACATGTCCCCGCTTTCCCTCTATCGAGTACATATTTAATTCCTTAAGTCTTGTCTCATAGGGCTTTTGATGCAGGCCCTGCACCATTTTGGTTGCCCTCTTTTATACTGCTTCCATCCTAACTATGTCCTTTTAGAGATAGGGCCTCCAGAACCGGACAAAGTACTTGAGGTAGGGCCTCACCTTCGATCTATACAGGGGTAACACTGACTCCATCTTTCTGCTAGTGATACCAGAGGTGGAGGCAGAAATTAAGAGGAAAGGATGGTCACAAGGGCCAGTGAAGAGTAGTTAGGCAAGACAGGTAGACTGGATGGGCCAATAGGGATTTTTTGCCATCATTGTCTATGTATCTATGTATTCCATAAGATGTCCACAAATGGAACACAAGCACAAGCACATGAGTGTGCTGGCATTCAGCCCATCATCGTCCTCCCACCCAAAGCAGCTGTACCATTGTGCACCACCACCACCTGTGGTACCCCAGGGGGTGGTAGTAGAGCAGTGGCAGTGGACCACCTTTCCTGGAGATAGAGAGTGTCCTCTGGGATGTTCAATCTTTAATGCCCCCCCCCCCTCACACACACACACATAAAACATGATATCTGGTAGTTCTTCCCTAACCTGGGTCACTGGTATTGCAAGTGGCAGCCTTTAGGTATCTTGATTACTTCAAACCTGGAATACCAATAAAGGTTTATTGATGCATGCTGTTGAGGGGAGTGTTGTAGTTCACCAGCAACTTTCCTCTAATTACTCAAGTCAAGACAGACTTCCTTTTCTTTAAAGAGAACAAGCATTTGTCAATGCTGAATGTTTGCTTGCAGTGTTACATGGCTTTAAAGAGCCCCTGATGTTGCTGAGGCAATTCTTAAAAACATAATATCTAGACATAATTTAGCTTATGTTTCACCCATTTTTGTAACAGTTATCCTTATTTGTTTATTTTCTAAGGACATTTGCATGGAAACAGGATCTCTACCTTATTTGCTCTGTCTGCTTGTTTACTTCTGCAGTCACAATTTTGTTTATGACATCTAAATTTGTTGTTCTGGAGATAATTATGATATCATAAACAGGACATTATAATATCACATGTATACAAGCAGCCAAAGTTAATGAAGTCCAAAGGACATACAATCATATAAAGAAGCCAGCAGACAAAGGCCATTTGATCTATCAATGCAGGGTCCACAGCTTGAGGTTATATCCCTGCCCTTCCTTCCCACTCCTCCCATCCTCCCTACCCATGAGCCTTACCATCCTCCTATGCCTATCCCAGCCTCTCTTAATGCTGCCCACTGTCTTCAATGAGATTACCTTTCCCAGCAGCGCATTCCAAGTTGTTCACCGCCCTCTCTGTGAAGAAGTGCTTCCTGACATCCCTCCTAAACCTCCCACCCTCCAGCTTAAGACTGTGCCCCCTTGTGTTATGGTTACCACTCAGCTTAAAGAGACTCTTCTTATCAACCTTATTTATTCCTTTCAAGTACTTGAAGGTCCCAATCATGTCCCCTCTCTCTCTCTCCTGTCTTACATGGAGTATGTATTCAGCGCCCTCAACCTCTCCGCATATGCTTACCCTACTAACACACTATCATCTTTATAGCCCTCCTCTGGACCTTCTTCAGCAGATTAATGTCCTTTTTGATGTGTGGGCACCAGTACTGAACTCCATACTCTGGATACAGCCTTACCAGTGATCTGTACAAGGGCAATATAACCTCCTCTCTCCTACCACTGATCCCCCTAGATATCCATCCCAGCATCTTTTTTGCCTTTTCTGCTGCTTTCTTGCACTGTGTGGAGTGCTTCAGGTCACTAGTGATCATCACTCCCAGGTCCTTCTCATCCTCTGATGCAGATACTCAGACTCCACCCAGGTAGTACTCTATCCTGGGATTCTTGGCTCCAGTATGCATAACTTTGCATTTCTTGGCATTGAAGTCAAGCTACCAGATCTTGGACCACCTCCCCAGCTTTTCCAGATCTTCCTGTAGGTCCTGTATCCCTTCAGCTGTGTCCACTCTCCCTTGGTGGAGCTTGGTGTCATCCACAAAAAGGCACATTTTGCCCTTAATGCCATCCCCAATGCCATTGATGAAGACAGTAATCTTGTTGTTATGTCATTTCCTTCAGTAATCAAGAAAAAAGGGGAAAGAATTGCAAAAAACATAATTCTGGCTGAGTGGTACAGAGGGTAAAATCACAGAACTGTAAAACTGTGGGTTGTAGGTTCAGTCCCTCTTAAGGCCACAAACAATATTGTCTTGGAAAATCAAAGCTACAGTAAACCTGTAGCTGGCCCACTGGCAAGAAGGGCTGAGGTGCTGGAAGCCATACTTCCACCACACCAGTGACCTGTAATTGGGACTGGACCAAGGTCACTCTGGGACTGGTGGGGGAAGGAGGATTTAGCATCCATTGATGGATCTCCTCCTTTAGGGTGGGGGGACAGTGTGTACTGCTGCTTGGCTGCTGCCTAGTGGAAGGTAGATGGCACATCAGTGATCACCAAACTTGAAAATCAGAGGTAAGCACTGAAAGTGTGCACCATCTTCACAGTCTATGTGTGTGCCATTCCACACCACTGGCTATTACTCAAGGAGAATACTGGGCAGAAAAGAACCCCTGTCTGCAGGATGATTCTGTGACCCTGAACGCACCAGGTCATAATGTCGTCCGCTCAATAGCGTACGGCATTATGGTGAAACCCGGACCTGTGCACCCTCTGAGTTGGACCCCAGAGCTGGAATCTTTAGTGGGGGGATCCGGGGGTGCAACCCTCCATTAACGGGGGTGAGGGGGCAGAGTCCCCCACAGAACAATAAATAAACAGAAATCACGCAACATGATTGTGCCGCATGGCATTCTGCCGTGCAACATTATGACCCCGTGCTGACCTTGAAGGCACTACACCACCACCATCCATGGCACCCACTCACTCATCAAAGTAAGAAGTAGATGGGGTAAATCCTGGAGGTGGGGTAAAGGGTATGGGGGGTCAACAGCAGAAGGAAGCCAATGGGGAGAGACAGGAGGATAAAGTCCATATTAAAAAAAAAAAGGATTTCAGAAATATTTTGACAATAAACTGGATTGTGTCTAACTTTCACATTTTTCAAAGTTATCTAATTGGTATCAGACTCTATTTAAAGGAACATAATAACATGTAATTTACATCAACTATTGCTGGTGTTTTCTGTTCATTATTGATATGCTGTCAACATATTTGAAGCTATTATATTTGTATTTTGCATGCTTGCTTTGTCCCCCAACTCTGCCAAGAACTTTCAGAAAGGTGCTTCCTGTCTGTAGCTAGAGGATAACACAAACACAAACACAAACACACACACACGCACACACACACACATAGTGTGAGGCTTGATGTTTATTTTCAAAGCCTGATTATGTCTGCCAGCTGGCTAATGGGCACAAAACCAGTTTGATTGGTGGATAGTGCTGTGTGGAATGTGAAATTCTGCCAGTGAAATTAGTGTGAAATGATCATTCCACCAGCAGGATTTCTGTCAGAATTGCACTGGTCATTCTACAGTATTCTGTCTGCTGTGAACCATGGAATTATATTCCATGGAATAACATTTGCCCACAGAAAATCATTCCGCAACCATTTCTGTGGAAAATATTGAGATTTGAGGAATTTAATTAATCAGAAATGTAACGGAAAACCCATTCCACATTATTTTGTTGCGGAATTCAACTGTTCCACTTCCAATGAAATTCAGTATAATTTTGTGAAGTTTCATGAAATTCCATTCTGCCAATATTTTAAAATTCCGCACACCACTATTAGTGGGGCTTTTTCTTTGAACTACAAGAATTTTCCACCCATGAGGCAGCTGGGCACTGTCATCATCAGCCTTCATAGCACTGGTTTTTGAGAAGCAAGAATCCTGTATTTCTACATCCATTGTCTTATGCAGTGCACATCTACACATCCCACTGCACTATAACAACAGTATGTTAGCTTTGTGAATGTACACAAGCAAACACAAAAGCAGTACCCTTATAAGAGTCTTGGGATGGGAGAACCAGCTCTGTGTCAGATTAACCCCTCACCCAGAATGACCCATCTGAAACTGTCTCTGGTTTAGCCCAATTCAGTCTGGTTCTAATCTAATTCTCAAGCGACATGATTCTAATCCATGAGTCCTGATAATGTAAGTGATTTTGGAGATTCATTCTTATTAAAAATGAGAAATTGGTTGAACAAAAAAACATAAAATAACTTTTACATATTAAATGACATAAAGGGCTTATGAAGAGCTTGATGGGATAACATGATTCTAACATTTGACCAGGTCTGGATCAGTGTCTGACTCATTTCAGGACCTGTCTGGAAAATGTACCTGTTTTGGCAAATCATAAAAAATCAGAGTAAATCAGAACCTTTTGAAAAATGTCAGAGTCATAATCAGAACCTGATCGCAGACGAGCGTCCCATCGCTAATAATTTTCATAAGGAAATGAAAATCGAAAGAGAAATAACTAAGAATTATTGAAGAAGATTTCACATAGAAGCTAGGGAATTGCCTTTAATATCTAGTTTAAGCCCCTTCCCATTTCTAAGGACTTATCTGATTTCCTATGCTACATCACACCAAAGGAGTATTCACTCCCCCAGTTACCATAGAACTGTAGCTGTGGTCAGGAGTCGATGGCAGAAGTCAAATCCTGGCTCCAGGTCAAACCATCACAGCTGACAGCTGCATCATTGTCCCCATGATCCCGGCTCCAGGACTGTACCGCAGGCATGGGACAAGGACAGGAACGGAGTGCCACTGGAAACAACACAGCATGCTTTCCAATCCCAGCACAGACAACAAGGTCAGAAGCAGACAAGCTGGTGGCACCAGGCCACTATTGTGTTATACATACACAGCAGCATGAGTGTAGTGCCAGAACTTTGACTCCTGACATGGGTCCCAGACTCCAGGGTAGGCAGCAGAGTTGCTAACAGACAAAAAGAGCATCTCTGGGTACCAGACAAGATACATAGACAGTGTCGGCAGATAAGGGCCTATGGCGTATCCCAACCCCAGGGCAAGCAGCAGCCACACTAAAATTGAGCTGGAGCTCTGATTATGAATTGGGTGGAGCGCCCACCACTGGCCCACCAGTCCCATTCCCAGTGCATGTTGTGGGGTTGGGATATGCTAACATTAATACCCAACAAGGTGGTATTGGGCTATGCTGGACCCCCCAAGGGAGTAATGAGGTCCGACGCCACAGGCAGAAGTCCTTATAGACCCTGGAAGGTCCAGAATAGCCCAGTATCACCCACCCTGGAGGGTATTATTGTGCTTAGAAAATGGGATATGTCGGCCCAGTGGTGAAGAGGGCTAAGGCACCTTGCACATTACCTTTTCCCACACCAGTGACCTGGGTTCTAGAATGGACTCAGATCGCTGGGTGTTGGCTGGGGAGGGAGAGGATCGAGCAATGGTGGAACTGCTCTCCTCTCCCAGGGAGGGGAGGTATGGTGGCCCAGCCTAGGCTGCCCCCAGAGGGAGGCCTGGAGTACAGCAGTTCTAGGGAGGCACATACAGGAGGGAACTGCGGAGACACATGGGGCACGTGCACCTCCACACATGAGCATGATGATCTGCAGCTGAGTGAGGAACAAATGGAGGAAAACAACATCAGAGGGGCTTAATGAAGCCCAGCTCAGCCACACTCGCACCCACACTGCCACTCAGTCACCAAAACTTGGTCTGCCTCAGATTTGTTAATGGGGGGTGGCTTTCCCTGGATCTTTTAATGGAGGGGTGGCCTTCCCCTCTCATCCCTGCCATCAGGGGGAAGCTCATGGGGAAACTCCATGATCAGGCAGGTGGCCATAGGCATGATAGCCAGTGTGGGAGGCCAGGGACTGGGCTGAAGAGCTGCTCCCCAGATGCAGGAGGATAAAGTGTATATGGAAAAAGAAAACGGGATATGTGCTATTATATTTAAAAAAAATGTGAAATATGACAAAAGGCAGTTACAATAAGGGGAAAAATGAGGGGGAAAAAGCAATTTATTATAAAGTAGTCCCCCTGCTGATGCACTTACCAATAGAGTGCACTGCTGGTTTTATATAGTTTCTTTTTAGTCATTACTTTTTCCTTTTCTTTCTTTTAGTATCACCTTCCCACCCTTGTATAAAATGGAGTGCAGAGTAGTCTTTGTTATATCTTTCTTTTAGCAGTCCCCTCCACCCCATTCCAGCTGGTACACAAGTGAGTGCTGAGAAGCCCTTTTTTGGTTTTTTATCATTCCGTTTCACGAGCACTCTCAGGAGTAGCTGCTCATTTTATTTTTCAATGGAGTGGTTCCAGTTCCCATCGTGATCTGGGCCAGAAGAAAGAACAAAGCAGATTAACTGCGGTTGTGGCACTGAAATGTTAAAGCTGCTGTGGGCATGTGGGCATTGGGGAAGCTGCTGGTCACCTGCAATGTAGTAAGTGTGAGTGCAGCACTAATGAGGTAGGCATTGGTCCTCACACTGTCAATAGTAATAGTGTTGTTTTGTTGGGGGAAAGAGTAAAAAAATGTATAAAGAAGCAGCAGTGCTTGTGTGGTGGTAATAGGCACACTATCTTACACATGTGAATTGTGTGTATGGGCCTCGATCGGTCGCTAAGCGGACAGAAAAAAAACATGACTGCCAATCAGTTTTTCTGCAAGATGGACATAGGGATACCACTATGTGGTGGGGCAGGTTGGCATGGGATTAGTTATTTCCCAGTCTCTGCTGGCACATAAATAAACACCTTGCAAAGGGTCTCAGCCAGTCGGAGGCCGGGAAATTTCCTGCCTATTTTCCAAGCTAAACTAAAACCATGAGGGGCATCAAAGAAGCTTTACTAATGCAGGGTCACAGCATACAAGAATGTAAATAAACATGATTGCCCCAAGTCAGACAGAGGCGACTGGGGACAGCCCAGCATGCTGGATGTGGGTCAAATGCCCTCCCAGCTCAGTGGCATAAAAGTTGGCCAGTCCACCCCTGCTCTAAGTACTTTAAGGCTGTAAATCAGATGAGGAGAATGACTGGAATTTGGATGACTACATATATAGACTTGAAAATAAAGATGCCCTGTAGTAAACGTCATCTATCTGTGTGGACATCCTGATCTGTCGTGGGAACCTGGGCTCCTATTTCCACTACCACTTTCACTTCTCATCTCTCTCACCAAGTACCTCTCACCCCAACTGTCCCTTGATTGGGGCATCCTAATGAAGACAGAAACCCTGAATGGACCCTTCCAACTAATGGGAGGGCTCTGAGTAAACCAAAGTCCTTCAGAGGGAGATCTGATTACATATGCACCTGCACACATATATGCACCGGCACCTATACAAGACACTAGTGAGGCCCCACCTGGAGTATGGTGTACAGTTCTGGAGACTTTAACTATGTAAGGACATAGGCTAGAGAAGGTTCAGAGGAGGGCAACAAAGGTGGTACAGGGATTGCATCACAAGTCCTATGAGGACAAGCTGAAGGACTTGAATATGTACTCCCTGGAGGAGAGACGGGAGAGAGGAGATATGATAGAGGCATACAAGTACCTTACGGGGAGGAACAAGGTGCAGGAATACACTATTTTCCAGTGAAAAAGATGTTCCAGGACTAGAGGGCATGGGATGAAGCTGGAGGAAGGGCAATTCAGAGGAAACATGAAGAAGAATTTCTTCACAGAAAGGGTGGTGGACAAGTGGAACACCCTGCCATAGGAAGTGGTGGAGGCTGAAACAATCATGGGATTTAAGAATGCATGGGATAGACAAAACGGAATTCTGGAGGTCAGGGGTAAGGGACAACAGACTTCTAAAAAAACATAAAGGGAACTGACAAGCTCAAATGGGCAGACTGGGTGGGCCATAGGCCCTTATCTGCCGACATTGTCTATGTATCTATATCCCATGTGTAGTACATATTTCAAAGTGGAAAAACAAGGCCATCTGGCATCTGTACCACAGTACAAGTGAGGCAAAAAATGACACCTCAAGAATAAAGGAACAAAATCTTGGGATGCAGAAGACAAGGGGAATTAAGCTGACTGCAAATATGGATAGAAACTGATACAAAAATAGACTTGAGACTAAAGAACTTTGTGGCTAAGTGGCAGCATAAGTAAATAAGGGAGTTTGGAGGCACTCATTTGGAGTCAGATTTCAGAATATAGTGCCGGAATCTACAGAACAATTTCTGTTCTTTCACCTCTATCTAAAGCCTTAGAAAGAATAATGCATGGTCAGATCACAGAATATTTGCAATAATACAATATACATGTAACCCCCCTACAAATGGGGGTTCCCGGAAAGTCTTCCATGAGCTAGCCGAAATGCTCGCTGCCCAGTTGGTGTTCAGCGCTATAGCCGTTTAAATGTATTGCCAGTGAGTGCCTGTGTGGCCTCCGTGTACTGTCGCTTTAAGAGCTGCTAGTGCAGTGAAATTAATCTAAAGGGGGGGCAGCGTGTTGTCATGCTCGAGTCCCACCCAGGCTACTGAATAATTGCTCTGTTTCTGCCATCACTAGTTGTGCAGAGGGAGCTCTGTTGAAAGATGTAACTAATCACTGAGAATCATTTAGAGTGGCAATGATGTTGTTTGTTCTAACCTGCCTTCTTTGCAGTGAGGGGTTTCTGTCTGTCTCCACCATTTTGGTCCTGAACTGCCAAATTGGACCAATCAGTACTTGGGGACTCAAATGGAGCCTGCTGAAAGGGGCTGTGTGGGTTACAAGCTTGCGATTTGTAGTTTTGGACTGTTGGCGCTTTTTTGCAATAGAAGAAGAAGCTCCTACTGTGACTGACAGCTGAACCAACCAATCAAACCTTTTGGATCTGAGGGAAATCCCTTGAGTTGTCTGCTGGCAAGCCAGATCTACGTTGGAAGCTAAGAGAGCAACAGCTCATTGAGTTCGAACAGCCGTTTGCTTAGTAGTTCATGTGGGAGAACTTTGGAAAGGCCTGAGTTGAGGCCTGCAAGTCTGCCTGTTACCCTGATAGGGAGAAAGAAAGTACTTTTGGACTAAATCCAAGTTTGTGAGATTGAAGAAGCCACAGAAGAGTAACCTGGCTCAACCTGTGGAAGACCGAAGATTTTGCTAAATGTGATTGGCCTGCCAGAAATTCTGTTTCCCTTAAAAACTTCTGTGTGGCACAGAGAACTTAGCGATTCAGACCAGGGAGCATTTGGCCTGGTACAATAAGATTCCTGTGCATATAAATCTGCTGTGTACTGTGTGGGGGTTGCAATGTAGTGCCCCCTTGTGAGAACTGTGTGCTGATTGCTGGAAGCTTTATCCAGCCTGAACTGACTGTACCAGCGGTTATCTCCATGCCGCTGGGCCTTGCCATGAGGGTCTTGCCAGACTACCCTACTGCACAGAGAAGAGCCATCGATGAGAGACCTGCCCGGGGATCAGCCCCCTGCTTCACAACTGAACAGGAATGACGCCACAGTGAATCGTGTGGGCCTTGCTTCTCCTGGCACTCCAGAGAGTTCATCTGCTGTCTTGATCTGTCATCCATCCTGTGTCCAGTTTTTGGTATCATGAGTAACCACCAGGGTAGCCCCCTGCAACTAAATTTAAATCTGAGTGTGTCATCTGTTTGCTGTGTTGTTCCTTTCTTACTCTAACTGAGCCATCTGACTCTGGATTACAAATAGTGTGTTGTGCAAATTGCTTTTCCATTTCAGGGCCCCAACCAGCTGCAACACCAGCCTACCCTGGGCAACGGTCCTGGCTAGCCCACCTTTCCTTTCACCTGGGTACCCAGAGAGTGTGACTGTGGCAGGGACTCCGACTACATGCACAGCTGTGTGATTGATAGGGTAATTAAGCTAATTAACCTGATTTCCCCCTCCCTTGTTC
The DNA here is from genome assembly GCA_016271365.2 of Neoceratodus forsteri. Taxonomy (NCBI): domain Eukaryota; kingdom Metazoa; phylum Chordata; order Ceratodontiformes; family Ceratodontidae; genus Neoceratodus; species Neoceratodus forsteri. The sequence goes on along the minus strand of CM028135.1, from coordinate 501,597,387 downwards.
ACATTCCCCTGAATAAATCAGATCTACTCTTTTTTTCTGCAATTCAACCACACTGTGATTTCAATTTGTGCTCGAAGTATTGTACTGTTGCCATTTGTTCTGTATACCCTTGTTTTACAGGGGGTCCTCAGGGTCAAACTGGAGAAACAGGCCCTGGTGGTAAGTGTAAACTGTGTGAGTACTGGCCAAGCATATCGGGGCATTGTGAAAGTAATTATTGTGTACTGTGTGGGCCACTAGCAGGAAATGAAGGGGTAACAGTGTCCCAGAGGGCTGTGCCCAGGCTAGTTTGACCACTACCAACCCTGACCTCTGGGTGAAAGCACCCATTTTAGAACTCAGGCCCTTTAACCCACTAGTAGCCAAGCAGGCAGGGGTAGAGCCACCTAGGGGTACATCTTGGAGGCATCGCTGGGATTAGCATCCTCTAGTGGCCAAAGGAGGGAATTACCCCGAGATTTTCAATTTCGGTGAGAAAATGGAGGACCTTGCTACGCCCAAGCTTCAGATGGCCCCCCATAAGCTGTTGGTACAGCGAATGATGGGGTGGAGTGAGGCTGAGGGGTTAGATCCCCAACAGACCCTCCTGTTATTGGATGTCCCCTTAGGGACCACTAATGCTGGCATTATAGAAGCTGTGGAACATGTCAAAGGCTTGGGCAAAGATGAAGTGAAGGGGAAGGATTCAGACCTGTTTGAGCAGACCATGATAGTTTTACTCTCCTGTAGTTCTCCAATAGATCCAGAGAAGGTACCCATGTTATCCTGCCAGAAGGGGTGGAGGGTCATTCAACTGCATAATGATCTGACTACCCCAGACGGGTCCTCCAGTATAGAGGGGTTTAAGGACAAGTTGCTCAAGCTATTAGCGTTTGAAGGACAAACCACTCAAGAGCTAGTAAAGGTGCTAGACCTTTCCGAGGAACATACACCCCATGTAGTCCCTAGCCGCATCTTCTGCTTCTCCTAAGAGTTCCCCTGTAGTCCCTTCCCTCATAGTAATTTCGTCGGTGCACTTGGACTAGTACCGTAAACTCAGACTTTTCTCAGGCACAGTCCCAGTGCCTACAGGGGAGGATGACCTGGAAACATGGATGAACTATGCTAACCCCTTGGTACAGAAATGGCAGTGCTCAGAAGGGGAAAAGAGAAAGAGACTTATGGAGAGCTTAAGGGGCCCTGCACTGGATGCCATCTGTTTCTTGCGAGCCACTAGCCCAGAGGCTACTGCGGCTGAATACCTCTCTGCACTGGAAGGAGTGTTTGGCAGCACTGAGTCGGAGGATGATTTGCTGTGGAAATTCAAGTCAGCTAAGCAATGGAAAAATGAGAAGTTGTCTGCATTTGTTACTAGAATCGAGAGGGTTCTGCAGAGGGCCCACAGGAAAGGAGGGGTGCTGGCTAAGGAACTGAACTGGGTCAGATTGGACCACATTTTAAAGTCAGTCAGGTACTCCAGCATGATGATGTTAAAACTTAAACTACAAGACAGGAAGGCTAATCCTCCAGAGTACTGTCACCTTATGAAAGAGATTCGAGAAACAGAGAATGATGAAGAGGGTTGGGATCCCTGTGCTGGGGTTGTTGGTACCTGTCAGACCCCTGAGAGAAGTGACACAGATGAGGCGCAGCAGCTGAGGGAGCTGATCAAAGAATTGACAGAGGCAGGCACCCCCAGAGACAAAAACTGGGGTGGGGGTGCATGTTGTTTCTTCAGAAACCTGGACTGAAGGTAACCTATTGGAGGAAGTACGAGAGTTGAGAGCCCTGGTGGGAGACCTCCTATGAACCACCCAAATCCCCAAACCTGGTGGAAGTCCAGAGGATCAAGGACACAAGTCACAAATCAAAGAGGAACTGTGTAGTGCTCCTGATGTGAAAAAATGGGGGATGGTCTGCGGTTCCCTAGAGACCCTAGGGATCCCACTTTTTGCTATCATTGTGGGGAGGATGGACACAGCCTTTACTATTGCCACGCACCAGAGACTCTGAGGAGGGTCACTACTGGACTACTAGTTTTATTTCGACTACATAACAACTGACTGCCAGGGGGAGCTGCTTGAAAAGGTTACTCTTCAAAGGCCATGGCCCAGTCGACACCTAAGTCTGCACCACCGGAATGGTCCGAGGTGGTTGGTCCTTCGATGGAGATGACAGTGAAGGTGAACGGTGTACCTACCTGAGCCGTACTTGATAGCGGGTCCCAAGTGACAATCATGTTTCAAGATTGGTATCGGAAGCACCTGCCTGATGTGCCCTTACAACCCTTGGAAGGTTTGCATGTCTGGGGGTTGAGTGAGAAGTCATACCCCTACTCCGGGTATATTCGGATCTGGCTGTCTTTTCCTACCTCGGTGGAGGAAGTGGCGGAGCAAGTTGAGACCTTGGCATTGGTGTGTCCCCCTACTGGACTGTATGATGGGTTTCCCCTGCTAATTGGGATCAACGCCCATATGTTTGGAAGACTGGCACAATTATGCTACGAGAAACAGGGGCACCAGACTGGTAGGGCTCTGAGAATCCCCACATTGATCAAGAGGGCCTATGAGTTGCAGCAGAATCCCGAGGAGGTGGATCAGGATGAACTGGTTGGGATTGTATGGAAGAAGGATCCCAAGTCGATGGTGCTAGCCCTCAATGCCCAGTGTACCCTACAAGGGGAGGTCCACTTACAGAAAGATGTCAAGAATAGAATACTAATACTGGATGCACCAGGTGATGGAAAATTGGCAGAAGGATTGTTGATTAAGCCCAGGATCTTGCCCGCTCATGCCTATGCACGATGGGTGATGGTCCAGATTCACAATGTGTCAGATCGGGAGATTCGGGTGAACAGAGGCTGCACCCTAGCTACAGTACACTGTGTAGACACTGCAGTGTTACCCAGTAACAAGCACCCTGGTGCAACTGATAGAGTGACTCCCAACTTGTTTGACTTTGGTGACTCCCCATTGCCAGTGGAATGGAAGACCAGAATCAGCAAGAAACTTGCCCAGAGAGACCAAGTGTTTTCATTGAAGGAATGGGATGTGGGATGTGTCGAGAATGCGGAGCAACACATACACCTGCACGATGAATGGCCATTTCATGAGAGGCCTTGGCACTTAGCTCCAGCAGACATAGATGATGTGAGAAGACACCTACAGGAAGTGCTTGCGGTTAGTGTGATACAAGGATCCAGGAGCCCCTATGCGTCTCTCATTGTGGTTGTGCGTAAGAAGAATGAGACAGTGAGAATGTGTGTGGATTACTGAACTCTGAACCAGTGGATCATCCCTGATCAGTACACCATGCCCCGTATACAAGATGCTCTGGACTGTTTGAATGGGAGCAAATGGTTCTCGGTGTTGGATCTTCACTGTGGGTACTGCCAGATCCCCATGGCCCTGGAAGACCATGAGAAAACAGCCTTCTTCTGCCCATTGGGGTTCTATGAGTTTCTGAGGATGCCACAGGGGATATTGGGTGCCCCAGCTACTTTTCAGCGATTGATGGAACGTGCGGTGGGGGATATGAATTTCTTTGAATGCCTAGTGTACTTGAACAATGTCACTGTGTTCGGAAGTTCATTGGAGGAGCATGAGAGTCAACTATTTAAAGTATTAGACCAACTGGAGAGTTTCAGCCTCAAGCTGTCCATCGACAAGTGCCATTTTTTTCAGACCTCCATGAAGTATGTGGGGCACATAGTATCCATTGAAGGGGATAGAGGCTGATCCCAGTAAAGTTGAGGCCTTGACCACCTGGCCTCCGCCCCACAATCTGAAAGAATTACAGCATTTCCTGGGGTTCTGTGGCTACTACCGCAGGTTCATAAAGGACTATTCCAAGGTGATTCACCCACTTCTGAATCTTACCCAGAGAACTTAGCGATTGAGACCAGGGAGCATTTGGACTAGTACAGTAAGATTCCTGTGCATATAAATGTGCTGTGTACTGTGTCTGGGTTGCGATCTAGTCCCCCCTTGTGTGAACTGTGTGCTGATTGCTGGAAGCTGTATCCAGCCCGAACTGACTGTACCAGCGGTTATCTCCATGCAGCTGGGCCTTGCCACGAGGGCCTTGCCAGACTACCCTACTGCACAGAGAAGAGCCATCAACAAAATACCTGCCCGGAGATCAGCCCCCTGCTTCATGACTGAACAGGAACGACGCCACGGTGAATCATGTGGGCCCTGCTTCTCCTGGCACTCCAGAGAGTTCATCTGCTGTCTCGATCTGTCATCCATCCCGTGTCCAGTTTTGGGTATCATGAGTAACCACCAGGGTAGCCCACTGCAACTAAATTTAAATCTGAGTGTGTCATCTGATTGCTGTGTTGTTCCTTTCATTCTCTAACTGAGCCATCTGGCTCCGGATTACAAATAGTTTATTGTGCAAATTGCTTTTCCATTTCAGGGCCCCAATCATCTGCAACGCCGGCCTACCCTGGGCAACGGTCCTGCCTAGCCCACCTTTCCTTTCACCTGGGTACCCAGAGAGTGTGGCTGTGGTAGGGACTCTGACTACATGCACAGCTGTGTGATTGATAGGATAATTAAGCTAATTAACCTGATTTCCCCCTCCCTTGTTCACGTCCCCCTGAATAAATCAAATCTACTCTTTTTTCTGCAATTCAACCAGACTGTGATTCCAGTGTGTGCTCGAAGTATTGTACTGTTGCCATTTGTTCTGTCTAACCTTGTTTTACAGGGGGTCCTCAGGGTCGAACTGGAGAAACAGGCCCTGGTGGTAAGTGTAAACTGTGTGGGTACTGGCCAAGCATATCAGGGGTATTGTGAAAGTAATTCTTGTATATTGTGTGGGCCACTAGCAGGAAATGAGGGGGTTACAGTGTCCCAGAGGGCTGTGCCCAGGCTAGTTTGACCACTACCAACCCTGACCTCTGGGTGGAGGCACCCGGTTTAGAACTCATGCCCCTTAACCCGCTAGTAACCAAGCAGGCAGGGGTAGTAGCCCTTGGAGTAGCGCCACCTCGGGGTTACATACAATCTGTTGAACAACATGGTTTCAAAACAAAAACACAGCACAACTACAGTTTTGGGTGAATCCTCTAATTTTATCCATGAGGCCTTGGATAGCAGTGACTTAGTAGGTTCAGTTTACATTCACTTACCCATAGCATTTGATCTGGTCCAGCATTCACTAATGATTGAGAGATTAGGTTAACTTGGCTTTTCTACTTTGGTTGCATTATGGTTTAAGGACTACCTGTCTAACAGAGCTGTGCGGGGAAAAAACTTCCGAATGTGGAATTTGTGTGAAAGTCGGGCTTTCACTTCTGTAAAAGTTCAAAATCATTTTAGCAGCTTTCACTGAAATACTGACTTTTAATGGCAGAATAAATATATGAACAGCAGATTAATGTATAAAACCATGGAAAAAAATTCCACAGAACTGATCACTGTCAGAAGTCAGTACTATGGAATTTATTTTGGCAGATTAAATAATAACATTACTCTGCAATTCATGCATTCATTCCACAACTCAGTGAGTCACTGACCTGCAGAATGAAAGTATGAACTGAACTGTGTTTCTCTGGCCCCCATATTAATTTGTTTCACTGCTGTCTAGTGGTGCCCCGCACCCTCCGATCAGTCACCCTGTATTTATGTTTCACTGCTGTCTAGTGGCACCCCCCACCCTCCGATCAGTCGCCCCATATTTGTGTTTCCCTGGTGTCTAGTGGCACTCCCCACCCCCCAACTGTTCATCCCACCATCTGTTTTTATGTTTCCCTGGTGTCTAGTGGCATCCGCCACACTCTTATCGCTCACCCCTCCACCTGTATTTATGTTTCCCTGGTGTCTAGTAGCACCCCCCCCACACACACACACACACACCCTCTGAGCACTCTCCACCATTTGAGTCCTGTGGTAACTTGTTTAAATCCCTAGCATCTAGTGGCCCCACCCACACCACCCACACCAGATTGGGTACACCAACCTGTTGCCCCCTTCCATAATTACTGGTGGTCAGCCCTCCTCTCACCACACGCCGCACAGCCCTCCTCTCACCACACGTGGCCAGCCACTGTATGTAACAACAGGGAGAGCACACAGTACACAGGCCACACTTTACCTGGTCAGTATGTTAGACACAGAGGGCTCAATTTTCAGAGCCCAGAGAATACCGCAAGCTCCTGTTGCACCGATCATATGGTGGACAGAGCTTGTGGCATTCTCCTGTCCAATAAGCAGGATTTTCAATCCTGAGTGCTAAATGCTGCAAGTTAGACCAGCTTTTCCCTGGTCTAACTTGTGGCATTTGGGGAATTTTATTTACAGGGCTTGCACCAAATATTTGTGCAAGTTGCTGTAAAGTGAGGAAACTGTCTCAACTGCCCCTGACCATATAAAATCGGGTGCAGTTGTGTCAGCCTTTTAAAATCAAGCCCAGAATGCCTATTTTCAGGCATTACTAGGCATAGTAAAAATACAGAACAAGCACAAGATTTAAGAAATAACGCATGACAAGGGTGCATTATGGTGAGATAACAGCCTGCCTCAGGCAGGTTGAAGCAAGATGCAAAGCCAAATGCTTCTGTCTCCTTAGAAGGGCCATTAGCACACCATATAACATATGCCCTGGAGTGCCTTATTGTGGTTATGAAATGGGTCCCTATTAGCAATAAATAAATAAATGACTAAAATCTGTCTGTTTTTTGGGCCAAAACAAGATAAACAATAATAAATGTTTAAAAAGAAAAATAGTCAAATTGGACAAATTTTATTGTGCCCTCTTGCCAGTGAGTGATAACAGTGCTGCATTTAAGCACCATTTGTTCAGCTCACATAATGACAGTAGTGAGAGCAGGCAGTGGTTTCACACTGTTGGCATCAGGTCACGGCCGAGTATGCCATGTAAGAAGCCTCAGTGTGTTTGTTTAAGAAAGCTACAACTGCTAGTGCAGAGCATTTTTTCCTGGGCAGAGTGGGTTCTTTTCGGGTCAGCACTCAGGACAATAAGGTTGCAAGGAGCGAGCGGTAGTGGCAGAGCAGAAGCTACACTCACTGCCAGCTGTGTTTCAGTTCGGAAGAATAATGGGAGTGAGCAACTGACATCTGGAGCCGAGTGCTATGTGCACCTGAAGACTTCAGTTTTAGTGTGTTCGGTGACTAAGATAAAAGTTTTTTTTTTTTGTTTTTTTTGACAGCTGTCACATAATATAGAGGACAGCAGAACATCCTGGTGTGTCCCTTTCAAACTGGGACAGCTACTGAACATAGCTGAGCCATGCTGTTGCCATGTCATCTGTGGGCATTTTGTCCAAGAGGCAGAATACTATAGTAAAGGGGCTGAGTCTTGATTGTGGCGGGTTACTTTCAGCAAGGCTGTTGTGCTGGAATAACAGTCCAGCTGAAAGGACACCTCAGCCAATCATAAGTCAGCATTCTATAGACCCATTTCATGAAGAGGATTGCAACAAGCACAACACAGATTAGAGGCTCAAGTACAGGAACTGTAAATTAATACAATTTAATAAACAAGAGAGATACATCAATTAAAAAAAACTTATATGAAGCATTATATATAACTTACAGTATCTGCAACTACAAACATTAAATTGGAAATTAACACCACATAACAAGCAATAGAGATACAATAGTTTTAGAGGTACATCATACATACGGTAAGTGATGGATATAATTTATGGAAAAATAGCACGGACTGGGTCTTTTCAGTGTGTTAGGCCCATTTATTGTTAAGGAGCCAGCTCTGGATCTTGTGAAAGTCAGAATTTTAATGACTACATCAGTCAAGCAATGTGAGCTATCACACTGTACCAGGTAATCAGCATACATTATGGAAGAGCAGGAGGAAGTGGCTTGAGGAAGATTAAGAGCAAAAGGCCTATACTTGTTCATTGCAGAATACTAGTGACAGTCAGATCATAGAGAGAAAGAGACCAATTCTTACAAATTGCTTTTTAGTCACACAGCTAGCACTGAAACCAGGTCACAGCAGTGTGGAAGATGCCAAAGGCTAGTAGCTTAGAGCATAGTAGAGCGTGATCAACAAGGTCAAAGGTCTTGGTCAAATTCACAAACACAGCACCTGTCTGCTGACTATTATCTATTGCATTACTGATATCATTAGTTACTTTACACTTTAACAAGTGCCGTGGCTGTACTATCTATGACATCTCCTAAATCCATGCTGGCCTGGAGACAGAAGGCTATACTTAAAGCAGCAGTGCAACGATATTGGGCAAAAAATGTGCCCACACTTTTTCTCACTATAAATATTCCAGGCATCTTCCAGTTTTGTTTGGTAGTGCAATGTTCTAATTCCACCAAAATCTGAGTATTTTATAAATGTTGTGATTGACTTTTTTCTCAAGAAAAAAATATGGCTGCTATGTTTTGCGTTGAGACAGCATTGTAGACCTGTCAAGGATTAGGATTGAAAAAATAAAAAAAGTCTCAGAGTGCTCAGCATAGGAGATATCTAGAAAAATAAATCTGGCAGGTATGCTAATATTTTTCTTAATTATAGCTGAAACTAGCTTTTTTCTGAAAAAACATTTTTTGTTGCAATGCTGCTTTAAGAATGAATTCAGTGAGCTGAGCAGAGACCAGTGTTTCAAGAAATTTGCTGAGTACTGACAAAATGGCAATACAGTAATGGTTGTCACTATGTTGCATGATAGGCCTACATTCATTTATGTGGGTTCATATTGTATATGCTGTAATGTCCTTTAGAATTAAGACATTGTCTCTTTAAAAGGCTTTTAGGAATGAAACCACAAAAATAACCATTATTGTTTTAATGGCTAGGGTGAATGGTATGTCTCCAGATAAGGGAGACAGGTAGATAGCCTAGGAAGGCATAAAATATCCCACTGTAGCGTTCCATGACAGAAAAAGGTAATATAATGACCTAGGGGACAGGGGTCAAGCCAAATGCATGGACCAGATGTGACTGGGGGTTGACATGGAACCTGTCATGGAACCACAGTGACACCTACAGGGAAAGGTAAACTGCTGCACCCCATCACACTGTGGGTGTGGCTTGAAGATGACCAGCCTGTATGTATAAGACACACATTTTGAACTCAGGGCAGTTGATAAACAGTTTAGCTGGGGGTCAGAGAGCCTGTCTAGCTGGCATATACGTGAAGACCAGAAGTATATGTGTAGGCTTGTTAAAGTGTAAAGTAACTAATGATATCAGTAATGCAGTAGATTTTTATTTATTTTTTATTTATTTAGCTTTTGTTGACCGGGTAAGTGCACTAGACAAATCCTGTCTATTTTCAGGCACGACCCGGGGAGGGGGATACAGATGAATGCCAACTGACCTTGAACCAGATTAAGCTGTTTGTGGTAATTTTTAGTGAATGAGGGAAATTTGGCCAGGACACCAGGGAAATTCCCCTACTCTGCTGGTGCATGGCTGCCAGCAGGAGTGCTGGTCAGTCTTCCAAGATGGCGCTGTAGAGGTGCAACAGCAGATCAGTCTGCAGATGTGGAGGAGACCATGGAAAATACTGTTTCTCAGGTTGCATTTCCTTCAGCAGATTTGGATGATGCAGAGTTTTATATGGATGCTTTATCTTCCTCAGAAGAGCCCCTGGCATCAACGAGCTTACCTAAGCCAGAAAACGCCACTACGTTTGATTTGCAGCCAGCAAAGTTGCTTGCTTGTTCAGAGAAGCCAGGTTCTGTTGCCCCTTTAAAGAATACTCTGCCTCAGCATGACGTCTCGCTTGAGAATGCGGAAGTGTTTCAGCAGGAAAGCAGCGTTTCGGCTGCGAGTGAGAGCACTTCACATCGAAGGGAACGAAGCATTTCCAGCCTAAGTAAAGATACAGGTCAGTCGGGAGTGTCTCTTGCTAAAACTGAGGCTGCGCTTTGTGACTGTTCGGAGTACTTCAGGATCGGGAATGAGGCACCTAGCAACAGAGACCGGGAAAGAACTGTTACAGAGTCCCATAGTATTGTAAAAGCCCTAAACTCTCTAAACAAGCGGGTTTGTTTTTCTCCTGAACATTTCGCTACTCCTGTAATTTATCAATCACAGTCTAACAATCAAAAGGAGGTTACAACTTTTCTTTCGGAGAAGCAGAGGGTGGGGAAGCAGACATTTCATTACAGCATTCTAATACCGCTTTCTCTCAGTCCATTAAGTCAGACCCTAATGTTTCAACTCCTTCTTCTAGCCATGATAGTACATGGACTCCTGCATCGGCTTTAATGGCAGCAGGGTGGAAACAGCAACCTTCAGGAGAATGGGCAGCTGATTTAACATGGGATTCCTCCTTTGATTTAAATTCTCATTCTCCTAGGTGGAACCCAGAAAAGCCTTCACAATCAATTGAAAAACGGGGTTCAGATAATACTGACTTAGTTCACATGATTTCTCATTCTAAAGACAATAATGTTTCTTCTGAAAATAATATTCCTATGTCTGACCAAAGACCTTTATTGTCTGAGTTATTTGCTAAAACTAAACGTGAAGCTGCCTCTAGACGGAATGCTGTTCGCATCAGATATAAAGGGGGAATGGTTGATAGGCCTGATAGGAGCTATGTTGGGAAAAGATTAATTAAAGAATCTTTGCATTTCTCTCCTAGAGATGTATTCGCCATTATTAATATTTCCGGAGAGGATAATTATGATGTTAGCTTTCGATCTGCTGCCTTATTAGAGTTATTCTGGATAAGATATAACCAGGTTAAATTTTCTCCAATTTGGTCTCCGTTTATGATTATTCCTCTCTCTCAGCCTGATATCAAATTTGTCACCATTATGTTCCGCAATGAAGGAGTACTAGTTGATGATATTACCTATTGGTTATCTAATAAGTGTGACATCCAGGGAGACCCGGAACCTATATTGGATTCAGAAGGTTTTTGGACAGGGGGTGGAAATATAAGGTAAAACTGAGGCAAAATGAGAATGTTTTTTGCATATCCCTAATTCCTTTTTGTTAGGCCGAGATAGGGTGTTTGCTTTTATAGTGGCCAGCCAAGGGCCTGTTATAGATGTGGCTCACGAACTCATTTGTCAAATGTCTGTGATAGTCCTAGATGTGATAATTGCGGTGAAATTGGTCACACAATTGTTCAATGCACAAACCCTACAAAATGTGACTTATGTGAAGGTAGTACACATGCTTTTAAAACCTGCCCTTGGGCAGCAAGGAACAAATTGTCGGGGAATAATACTGAGAAGTTGATTCAGAGAGCTCAGGAAGGACTACTCCCACACCCTATTACCATACCCCTTGGAGAACCCTCTCTCGATTCAGGGAAACCCGTCCCTTCCTCAAAACCTGGTTTGGCCCCCCCCCCCTTACAGCCTGATCAGTCTAGTAGTCCACACTTGCAAGACTCTTTACTAGGCCCGAAGGTAAAACCTACTTGTTCTGCTGAGAATTCAGTTCAGTGCACAGACCCACCCCCCCCTTCTAAAACAACTTCTTCCTCTTTACCCCCTCGAAGGTCTATAAGGAATTTAAAAACTGTCCCTGACACATCACTTGACTCAGTGGAAACCGCTAACCCCTTCTCTATCCTAACTTCTTGGGGGGATATAGAAATGGATATTGCAGACTCGGATTCCCAAATTTCTACCCAGGATCCCATGGAACCTTCTCAAGGTTCTTATAAGTAAAAGAAAAAGAAAAGGAGAAAAAAATAAAATAATTAACCTTTTTATTGCATATACATGGGTTTTCTATGGGCTTCCTTAAATGTACACAGTATTTTAAATGGAGCTAAACGAAAGGCTATTTTTCATATGTTACATGATTCTAAAATATCTATCTGTTTTTTACAAGAAACCTGGATGTTCTCTAAAGAACATATTACAGCCTTTAAAAAAGATTAGCCCTGGGGCCCTTCTTTCTGGTCTTTTGGACAAGATAAAGCAGATGGTATTGGCATTCTCTTTGATTCTTTTCAGTTTAAACTGCATAAATTGATTGATTGCATTCCTGGCAGGGTTTTGATTGTAGATTGTTTTCTGGAGTCTGTCTTATATAGATTAATTAATATTTACAATCCGCAAATTAAAACAGCTAGAATTGCTTGCATGAAATCAATACAACCTTTCCTAATTACTACAAGGCCAGTCCTATGGGGTGGAGATTTTAATTGTGTGCTTGTTGATAAGCGACCAATTGGGAAAAAGATATATTGCAATTCTCATTGTTTACAAACCATCATAAGAGAAGCAGATCTTAGGATTTGTAACCACTTAGAATCAAACCCCCCAAAAAATACATTTTATAAAGGAAGTAATGGTACCTGTATAGACTACCTTTTTTCTTCAAAAAATATTCATATTTCTCATTTTCTGAGACAGCCCTTTGAATTTTCGGATCATCTCCTTATAAAAATAGCAGTAGAGATTCCTGTTAATTATAAGCCCTTTAAAACTAGATGGAGGCTAAATACTTTATCTTTAAGGGAAGGCTTTGTTCGGAATTTCATAGTTAAAATCCTTATTGCCCGATTGTCTGTACAATGTTTATATTCTGATTTAGGGATTTGGTGGGAAGAAACCAAATTGGATTGTATGGACTGGTTTAAAACCTATGGGCAAAAGATGCAGAATGAGAAATTTCTTAACTATCTGACATTAAGATCTAAATTACAGTCGCTATTAACAAAAGCTAATACTTCTTCGGAAGATCTATCTTCTTTCATAAAACACATAAAATTACAGATGAGGAAGTTCCAATATGATCGAGCTAGAACCCTTCAGGCCTTAATAAATAACTATACTTCTAAATTGGTGATAGAAGACCCGTTTAGTCTGTGTAAAACTGTACAGGATAATACTAATTTGGAATTTTTAGTCAGCAACTCAAAATGTTATTCTGCCCCTTCAGATATTTACTCTATTTTCTTTCGACATTTTCAAAACCTGGGTCCACAGATTGAATTTCAATCTGATGCCTTTCAAGACTTTTTGAAAGAGGTGAAAAGTCCTGTTATTGATGCCTCAATTACAAAACATATTACTAATGCTTTTTCAACACAAGAAATCATTGATGTTATTTCATACCTAAAGCTAAATGTGTCACCTGGGGTTGATGGGCTCTCTAATGCCTTTTACAAAACCTTTGTAAAGGAATTAGCTTTATGTTTCTGTGGAGTTTTTAATTCTTTTCTTTCTGGAGGTAAGATTCATCAAGCATTTACAAAGGGGTTACAAATTTATATTTTAAAAAACAGAATAAAGGTGATGTTAAAACTGGAGACCTATCACTCTGTTGAATTCCGATTATAAGATTTTGCAATGTTGCTTAACAATAGGCTTAAATCATGGGCCAGTTTAGTGATATCTCCAGTACAGTATTGTGGAGTTCCTCAAGGAGGATACAATCAGTTCTTTGTTATATTAGAGATTTGATCAAAATCTTAACTTATAGTAAACAGACTGGAATTTTATTATCCTTAGACTTAGAAAAAGCTTTTGATAGGGTTAGTCATCCTTTCCTATTTCAAACTTTAGCCTTTTTAGGAATGCCTTCTATTATATTATATTAGAAATATTACAAAATCTATATTCCCATTCCATAATCTGCCCAGTTATTAAAGGGAAAATTGGGAAAGGTTGGACGTTGCAAGCTGGTGTAAGACAAGGTTGCCCTCTGAGCCCTTTATTATATATTTGCTCCTTAGAGCCCCTTATTAGGAAACTACAGTTGGTCTATTGTTGGGAGGGTCCCAATATTCCTTTATCTAATTTTTATGAATATTCAAGTTTATCGGATGATATCTGTTTATTTTTTAAACAGCAGAATCAGCTAGAGATATTTTTTCAGTTGTTTTATAGATATGCGACTCTATCCAATGCTAAAATTAATTTTCAAAAGTCTAAAGGGTTGTTAATAGGAGCAAACACGTTATCTCCCTTTGTACACAGAAATATTACATTTTCCTCGGCACCTATTTCCATTTTGGGAATTCTTTTTGGTTCCCAAAATTTGTCAGAACAGAATTGGCTTGCAGTTCTACAAAAAGTTGATGGGAAAGTCCAGAGGTGGAAACATTATAAATTCTCCAAACTGAAGAAAGTTCAGATTTTTAAGCAATTTTTATTACCCTGTCTGCAATATTTGGCATTTTTGTATCCTGTCCCGACTAACTTAGAAGTTAAATTATACAGTATTAGCTTTCAGTTTTTTTGGGGAAATAGGTTAAACCCTATTAAAAGATGTTATACTTATTTGGAGTAGGCTAAAGGAGGGGTAGGGATGATAGATCCAGTGGTTTTCTGCAATTCCCTTTTTCTCTCCTTCACTTTTAGGAATTGTATCTTAGCCCTTAATGTTCCAGAATCTAGCTGGTTGAAATTTCTGCTAGATAATTATTTATCTAAATGGATTTGCACTGCTCCAAAACCTCATGCTTCTTTTTGTACTCCCCTCTTTTTCAAGCCCATAGTTCGGAAATTGTATGGGTGGCAGTTGTGCAAAAACCAAATCATTAACTCCCAAAAAAAACTTTATTCTGCTATTATTTCTCAAATTTACCCTCTTTCCCCTGCATTTAAAAATTGCCCTAGTAATATGAATCACCATGTGCTAGAGCAATTAAACAATCCCCGTTTACCCCCATACATGTGGGAAATGCAATGGTTAATCATGTATGGTCGTCTCCAGGTTAGAGGAACAGCCAAGTATAAGATGAAGGAAGAACGGTTTTGTCCTTATTTAGAGTGTATAGCTCAGGAAGAAACGATGGAACACTTTTTTTTACACAGTTCCTTTGCCTCCAGATTATGGGTGTATTTAGCCACTATATGGTATTTCCCATGGTTAAAGTATTTATCTTATGACTTATTAGTTCTGGGGTTTTTCCCCCCATGTTTAGCTAAATTTCATACCTCTACATTACAGATTTTTTTAGCATGTTTAAGGTTTTGTTTATGGCAGGTGAGATGCCAGTGGGTCTTATATCAGAAAAAAACGACCTTTATAAGTTTCAGCCAATATGTTATTTGTGAATTGAATAAAGTTTATCAAAAAGATGCTCAGATCCATGATACTAGGAAAGTTCAATTTTGGTGGAAGGGTTTTTCACATTTGAAAAAATTTAAATGAAGCTTAAGTTTTCTTTATTTTGATTTGAAAAACTTGCAGAAACTGATTATCGCCCTTATTTTTGTTTGTTCCAGTGATTGACTGTACTTCATTTCTTGACTACTTGTATATGATTTTGTTTATTATTCTTGATTTCTTTTGTACATGGCTTATTTCAATAAAGAAGCAAATTACCCCTACTCTTTCGATAAGTGCCATGGGATCTTTAACATCCACCTGAACTACCACCAATCCAGGCAGATGGGACCTCAGTTTAACGTCTCATCCGAAAGACGGCACCTCAGAAGTGCAGCACCCCTCTCATGCTGCACTACAGTGTCAGTACTGGGATATCAACCCAAGTGCCAGATGTGGGAACTGAACCCACAGCACTCTGATCTCCTGGCCTCAGAGGTAAGTGTGCTACCTACTGAGCCAATGACACTAGATAAGGATCAGCAGACAGGTGCTGTGTTTGTGAATTTGACCAAGACCTTTGACGTTATTGATCACACTCCACTATGCTCTAAGCTACTAGCCTTCGATATCTTTCACACTGCTGTGGCCTGGTTTAAGTGCTAGCTGTGTGACAGTGTTATACTGAGTAATGGTTGACGGAAAATGGTTGTACAGTTTGATTGCATTATATGACAATACTCTGTGGCCCTGTTGTGTGTTCCAAAAGGAACAACAAATGAGAATTACTGACATTTCATTGCACGGGTATCTCTAATCTTCTTTAAGGGAGAAAAAAGGCTTGTTATGCATTTTGGGTAGTTACCCAGAGCTGCTTTATGCATAAATGTAGCAAGTTTAACTTTTTTATGATTTTCAAAACAGAGACACCCCATGATCTCATAAAGAGTGCAATGCTAAGTTCGAAGTGGAAGACCAGTTACAAACTGACAAACAAGATTATAAAGATAATTGACTCTGGTTAACAATCTCATCTTGCAAAGGAATAGCAGACAAGCCCATAGTCAACTGTGAAAAATAGGAAACTGGTAGCCAACAGTCTCCTAGTTCTCTAGCCAAGTATTTTCTAATCCTGAAAAGCCTTCCAATCTTGTGATGGATTGTCTTATCTAACCGGGGGCATGCAGAAAATGGATGGCCATGTGTAGGTGAATGCCCGCAGCTTAGGAAATCAAATCCCAGACCTGGCAGCCTTGATGACAGAGGCTGACTTGGATATTGTAGCTATTAGCGAAACATGGTATAATGGGAACCATGGATGAGACCTAGCTATACTAAGTTATACTTTATTCAGGAGAGACTGATCCAGAAGCAAATGGTTTGATACCTTTTATTGGACCAGTATAGATGCTACAAAAGAAAACAGTGTCTAAGCTTTTGGACCAACCAGGTCATTCCTCGGAGACTTATGACAATTGTTCAGAGAGTCACTTTCTATTAACACCCAGATCATGCATAAAAAAATTATCATTGGTTAAAAGTACCTATTTAAAAAAAATCACAATTTTAAATGGAATGAATAGCATTCCATTAGTTGCTATTACTGAAATTCTTTTCAAGGACATCCATTAGATAAGCTGAACACTCAAGCAGGCAGAGCCTCTAACTGAAATTATTTATGAATAAGTGTGTTAGGAGAATACATTCAAAATTAAAAGCTAGACCCTTAGATTTAATACAACAAATGTCCAAATTAAAACATGATAATACTATTGTATGATAAAAAACTGTACAACAGAAAAGTATGTATGGAAATAAGAGGGGAATAAAAAAATATACTGTATCTTGTATGAACAACTGTTTAAAGAGCAGCTGATGCCTTTGAAAAAACATTAGAAAACATAATAGTTGGACACAATTCAGTTTGTATTTCACAAATCTTCCATAGAATTCTCCTCTTCGTTATTTGTTACTGAAGAAATTCCCACAAAAACAGGATATTTATCCCTTAGAGCTCATCTGCCTCTATAACTTACACCCTACTTGACATCATAAAGCTGTGTTGTGACATCACAGTCTGTTGTTATGAGAATAACTATGATGTCACAAGCAGAGTATTATGACATCAGGTTGGGAAGGAGTAATAGGAGCTGATGAGCCCTCAGGGAACAATTCTTCTGTTTTCATGCATCTGACCTCAGTAATAAATAATGGAAGTAAGAAATACATAGCCAATGAGAAATATAAGCTGCTTTGTGTTTAAAATATTTTGTTCTTCAAAGTTCTTCTTGAGGTGTTGGTGACTCATTAAAACACTCATACAGAATTAAACATATCTGGAGATATTTTCTAAACTATACACTCAACCAGTTAACACACTCCATAAATATTAAAACCTACAGTGCTATAACATTATTTTCTACAAGATAATATCAATTGTCAGTATTATTGCCAAATTAAAAAAAAAATCTCTCAAGGACCACCGAGAAAATGAGTTCATGCATCTTAAAATGTTCAAAATTCAATAATGAGTCAGTATATAATCAATTAACTATATGAACAGAAACAGTCTTAGGAATCTGTATAAAACCCAATGGAATTACCCCGGACAAGATAACTAGAAAATAAGTGTGTGTATATTCACTATGTATGTGAGCCAAGAGTCCTAACACCCTGTAGCATAATTATGACATGTACCTGTATATAAGTCTACCTAAGTATGTAAGCACAACCCCAACCCCTTCCCCACACACACACAGCCCCTACCCCACAAAAAAAACATCCTCCAACACCCCCATAAAACACACAAAATTACCCTTACACACACACACACACACACACACACACACACACACACGCATGTGCACACACTAAACTCCCTCCCATACACACTTACCCAGGACCACCCAACCTCCCCCACCCCCCACACATATACGTATATTTGGTGAGAAACCAACATATTGATAGCCAGTTAAAAAGGACTCCATGAAAATAAAAACAAAACAACAACACATTGAAGTCCTGTTAAATGTCCATTCTATGATGTAAAATTCTGTGTAAGTTTAAGTAGGGTAATGTGTCATGAAACCCAAATCAATATTCATGCCATCTCAAATCAAATCAAATCAAATCAAACTTTATTTATATAGCGCTTTTCAAAATCAAGACACTGTACATGATACAATTTACGATATTAAAACAACTAACTTAGTAAATTCATTAAAATCATTCAATCAGGGAAGGCTAGAGAGAATAAATATGTTTTCAACATAGATTTAAAACTACCGACAGTCAGGCACTCTCTTAACCGACGAGGTAGAGAATTCCACAGGGTTGGTACTGCGAATGAAAAAGCACGTGCTCCAGATGTTTTAAGATGAACCCTGGGACTCTCTAGCAATCCCTCATCGGTGGATCAGAGAGGGAAACTGGGTGAGAAGGGAGTCAGAAGATCTTTCAGGTAGTCAGGTCCCTGTTCTTGTAGGGCTTTAAAGGTAAAAAAGCCTACCTTATAGGTGATCTGCCACTGAACTGGCAACCAGTGCAGTCCACAGAGCACAGGCATAATGTGACTGGTCCTAGAAGTGCCAGTCAACAGCCTGGCCACTGCATTCTGCACTAACTGCAAGTGGCGGATATCAACCCCAGACAGTCCTAGGTAGAGGGCATTGCAGTAGTCAAGACGGGTGGTAATGAAGGCATGAACAAATGTTGGAAGGTTGCCCGGTGGAATCAGGTGCTTCACCCAGGCGATATTCCTCAAGATGGTAAAATGAGAATTTAACCACAGCTGACACCTGAGACTTCAGGGTCAAGCCATCATCAAAAATAACACCCAGGTTATGCACCTGATCTGAGGTAATGAGCTGGACACAATCAAGCCATAGGCCCAACAAATGCCCAGCCCCAGAACCCGCCCCCAGGTGGCCTGGATCCACAACCAACACCTCAGTCTTATCCAGATTCAGTCTCAACCAACTTCAGCTCATCCAGTCTTTGATCTCAGAGAGGCAGCTGTTTAGCATAGAAATTGCATCAACCTGTCCGGGCACAAAGGACATATACAGCTGAGTATCACCTGCATAGCAGTGAAAACTCAAGCCGTACCACCTGATGATATCTCCCAATGGCAGCAGTTACACTGCAAACAACATGGGTGCCAATATGGAGCCCTGCGGCACCCCACAGGACAGGGGAAGGGCGTCAGAGGAATATATTCCAGTGAACACCTTCTGAGACCTGCCTACAAGGAAGGATCTAAACCATTTGAGGACTGTACCCGACAGTCCACAAAGGAACCGCAGGGTCTCCAAAAGCACCTCATGGTCCACAGTGTCAAAGGCTGCTGAGAGATCAAGGACCAAGATGGTACTAGCCTTTCAATCTCTCACCATTTTGAGATCAACCAATCAAGTCTTTATCTATCCAGGTGAACACCATTGAGCAGGCTCATTTACAAGGTGGACCTGTGTTACACAAGGTCAAGAATAACACTTTTATGTACAGATAATAAATAGACATAATTATACAGAAATAGAAAAAAAATACACCGAGCAATAACAAGTATTTCGGGTATAGGGTTAACGAGGTTGGGGAAGAATGGTATGAGAAGGGGAATTAAAACATTCTGAAACAGCAAGCATATTAAAACATTTTCAAATGGCATGGCATATCATTGGTCAGGACATATACAAACTTAAGGAGCAAATATGGAGGGGAGGGGTACAGGACTGCAGCTGTTCTAGGAGGGGTGCTACGGTAGATGGGCTGGAGTCTGAGGGTAAGAAAGATAGTGGATTAGCAGAAAAAAATGGGAGTATAGGCAGAGACAATCAAGGGGCTGGGTAAGGTGGAGATGTAGTAGGCAGGTAAGCAGTAGGCACCTTAGCACGCTAAGCATGCTGGAAACAGCTGCATAGCTCCTTAACAGCCTTGGCATACAAGGTCTTGAAGGTGGTAAGGCTAACAGGGAGACTTATTTTCATAGATTTCTGTAGTTTGTTTTAGAGTGAGGGCAACACAAAGCCTATGGCTACTCTCCCAAAGCATGTATTGGCCCTAGGTACCTTCAGTAGAAGCAGAGAATAGCTTCTCAGTGCGTAGTTGCCTATCACGTATAACGGCAAACAGTCGGAAATGTGTTGGGGTAATTTGTTGGTAATAGCTCTGTAAGTCCAGAGAGCCACATTTCTTTTTCTTCTGTACTGAAGGGAGGTCCACCCCCACAGCTGCATATGAGGAGCAGTGATGGGTGGTGATAGGTAGGCCAGTTATGAATCTCAAGGCTCTGTGGTATAAGGTGTCCAGTTTAGTAAGACAGGAGGCATTACGTTGACTATAAATGAAATCAGCATAATCAATTAGGGATAGAAACGTGGATTGAACTAACTGCATCTTGGCATCATTGGTCAGGAGGTGGTTTATTCTAAAGAAGAGACCAAGCCTCTGCTTCAACGTTTTCAGCAGGATCTCGATATGCTCCACGAAGGAGAGTCTGTGGTCTAGCCAGACCCCTAGGTACTTGAATTTCATAACAAATTCCAACCTACTCCTAGTAAAGTGTTTATGGGTGGTAAGGAGTCAGAGATAGCAGGGTTTGCTGAATGAGTAGCCGGAGAGAACAGCATAGCTTTTGTTTTTTTTTTGGCATTGAGTAAGAGTTTTTTATTCAGGAGCTGATTCTGCAACAAGTTAAATTCTGTTTGTAAATCTCCACAGGTGACTTCCGGAGTTGGGAAGCTTAGGTACAACACCGTATCATCAGCAAAAAGGTGAATATTGGCCTCCTTGATGTCAACATCAATATTGTTTATATAAATGGCAAACAATAGAGGCCCCAGAATGGATCCCTGTGGAACGCCTCTTTTTAATGGTTTGAGTGGAGAGAGCTCCCCTTCTGCCTTGACCAGGTGAAGCCTATCTGTATGATAATTATTGAACCAGCACAGAGAGGGCGGGTCCAGACCTATCACTTTTAGGGTGGAAAGAAGCAGATAGTGGTCGACAGTGTCAAAGGCCTTGCTAAGGTCCAGGAACACGGCACATACACATTTTATTTTCCAGCTCTCGTTGCCAGTCATTAGTCACTTTGGCTAGAGCCTTAATAGTACTGTGCTTGGCTCTGAAAACAGACTCCATAGGGTTTAGAAGGTTCTTGTTATCTAGGTAAGTTCTCAACTGAGCATTCACAATTTTTTCCAGTAGTTTAGACAATATCGGTAGGAGAGATATCGGCCTATAATTATTTAGGTCGCAGGGATCCATTGATTTAAACAGTGGAATGACGTGGGCAATTTTCCATAGATATGGAAGAGTCCCCGGGGACAAGGACAAGTTAAATAGGTGTGTGATTGGTATAGCTAGGATGTGGTATGCTATCTTTAAGAAGAAGGGGTCGAGAGAGTCAGCACCAGTGCTTTTCTTGGTGTCCAACTGTAGAAGCGGTCTTCAAACTCTTTCAATGAAGCAGGAAGGAATGATAAGACTGCATTAGTGGTGCTAGGTTAAGGAATCTGTGCACTAGCCTGAGAACGTAACACGGGTGCTGGTGAATTGTCGAATGCTAGGCCTACCATAGCAAAGTGGTTGTTGAAGGCCTGGAGAATCTCCTTGCTATCATTGATAGTAACATTATCAGAGGTGATTTTCGAGGGAAGTACATTTCCAGCTGTATGACCAGACAGCTCTTTGATTGAGATATAAAATTTAGCTGGGCACCTTGAGGCAGAGTCAAGCTCAGAACGGTAGAAGTTGGCCTTAGCCTCTCTAACCAATTTGGTGCAGGAGTTCCTAGCCTTTCTGAAGTGGCACCAATCCTCTGCTGTTTTTGATTTGCAGACTTTTTTCCAGAGTTTTTCTCTCGCTAGAGAGTCATTAAGTGGACTTTTACCAAGGCAGCATGATTATTTATGGCACAAGACACTATTTCATGAAAAATGTCATATGCCATACTGACCGATTTGGCTAGGTAAAAGTTCTGCCAGTGTACAAACAATTTTAGCTCATCGATGTAGGCAAATGGGTCAAAGTTGTGTCTGGACCTTCTGGTGGAGAACTTAGATGTGGAGGGGAATTGGAGTCAGATCTTACACCAGCGATGAAGCAGTGATCGCTGACATCCAAGAAAAATATTCCAATGTAGGAAAATGACTGTGGCTTGCTTGTAAGAAATAGGGTGCTATTCCTGGTGTTTTTCTTGTTAGATCACGTAAGTTCTTCAATAAGTTGTGTGAGCCCAAGAGAGTCACAGAAGGATTTGAGGGGAAAGGAAGCCTTGGATAACCAGTCGTAATTGAGATCCCCTAGAATAATAGTTTCGAGGGTCTCATGTCCCATAATAGTCGATGTGTGAGACAGGAACTGGGACCTAGCATATGGAGGCCTGTAACACCCTATAACCTTGATAGCCATTGAGCAGGATGTTTCAACCTTAAGGGACAGACATTTGAAGCCATTTGCGATAGAGGAGGAGTCAATAGTAGTGACTGTATATTTGTCCTTGATGTAAATGGCTACCCCACCACCCCTAGTCTGCCTGTCGGCTCTGAACAGCCAATAATTAGGGATGTTAACCTCCCTGTCAGGAGTAGAAGATCTGAGCCAGGATTCCAAGACTATCAGCACATCTGGTTCGGTATGAATGACCCAGGTCTGGATCGATGTAAGCTTTTTTTAAAAGATTGCAAACATTAACGTGCATAAAGCTCATTCCTCTAAGCCTTGTAAGGTTGGACAGAGATGATAAGGCTTCTTCAGGACCAGGGTTAAGTTCAACATTGCCTGAGCACAATAGGAGGAGAAACACAATTTTCTTTAGAGCAGCCAGAGATAATTTGAAAGCTCTAATTCTTCCACGACTGCTTGGAATGACAGAACGAGAGTGCTGGGCCCTGCTGTTTATGCAGTGCTGTTCTAAGAATGCAGCTACTAAAACCCTTGCCACATGGCACCAAGTGGCATTATTACTGGGGATATAGGGGTGCATACCCTGTATGGGTAGGGAGGTGCAGATCTCACCCCCAGAAACTACCTCAGACTGATGCAAGTAAGGGAGAGCAGGGGTGCAACAAAAGCTATGAGATGAGTTGCTGTACAAATGGCACTGTGACAGAGGGTCCGACTCCCCATGTGAGTTATTTCAGCCCGGGTGATGCACTACATAAGGCACCAGCCATAGGAAGATGAAGAGAGAGAGCCAGGTATCAGCCCTCATGTTGATGCCTTATAGTGAAAAATAGTAAGCTATGACTACGGCAAAGTGTTTTTATCTCTAGATGGCATAGCCAGATTACAGACTCCTAGAGAATCACAAGACAGAACAAGACAAGTCAGTGTGTGTAGGTATTTGGGGACTTCACTGGGCTGAGCAAGATAGCAGATGGCACAAAGCCTATATGATCACTGAAGATGTGCAGTCTCCCTCGGTAGCTGGTACTTTAAAAGGAGGTAGGATACTGCTGAAGTATACTGCACCAATGTGGTCTCACACTGCTGTATGAGATGGTAATGTGTGTGGTAAAGTAGGCTGCACCAATATGGTCTTACACCACTATATGAAATGATAATGTGCAGCGCTGTTAGCGTATGGAGAGCATCAATGTGAGAGGCATTTAAGATAGACGGAAAGGAGTAGACCAAAGAATGAGAGGGGGTAGGGGAAGGCTGTCTATATAATAATAATGAGCTTAGAGGGGGATGGATGGGTGGGCGAACAAAATGTGGCTTGGCCGTACCTCTTTGCTGGAAGAGTCCGTACTTGTGGTCTCAGGCTAAGGAAGCACCATCCACCCGGTGACCACGTGTCCCACAGCAGATGAGCTGGGAGCCTTGGAGGGATAAGTCTACTGATAGGTAATAAAAGCAGGGTAGATGAGAACTGAGTGGTACCCTTGGGGATTTAATAGAGGTCGGGGACGTGGTAGGTGGGTGTGGCTGGCAGATCATTTAGTGCCCGGACAAGGGCACTCTCTGTGCTATGCCTCTTTCTGAAACCAGATTGGAGAGCTTCATAGACATTATGAGTTACAAGGTGATCATCCAGTTGCAATACCACCTTCTCGATAACCTTCCCCACAAAGGGAAGGTTAGAGACAGGTCGGTAGTTAGCTGGATCAATGGAATCCAAGGAGGGTTTTTTAAGAAGTGGTTGAATAACCGCCTCCTTTATGGTATCTGGAAAGATTCCCCTCTCCAAGGATCTCCATACAATTTCAGCTAGGATTGGGCAGATAACATCTACACATCCCACTAAAAGGGAGGTAGGACCCGGATCCAAACTACAACAGGTTGGGCGCAAAGTCTGGACAATCTTCACAATGTCCATGAATTCCGGTTGGCTGAAATCCGTCAAGACAGACTGGGTGCTCACAACCTCCCATCGACCTCTGCAAACCCTTGTGGAGAGAGCTGGGCCGATTCTGGACCTAATGCTGGCAACCTTATCTGCGAAAAACTGAGCTGGTTCATCATACTCAATTTGTGAAAAAACTCTTCCGGACTGGAGACAGGTTGGATTGCACAATCTGTTAACAGTTCAAAAAAGTTGAGCCAGTCAGTTTTGCACAGCAGAGATCTCCCTGGACAGGAACTCTGCCTTCTTACGGGAGATTTCTGATTGATAGCCCTTATAATGTTTCATCAATTTAAGCCTGTCAGCATCCAAGCTGGACTTCCATCAAGCTCTTTCCAGCCTTTGACCAACTCACCTCAACTCCCTCAAGCACCCAGGAGACCTTGGGCAAAGAGTGAGTGGTCGAACACGAACAGGAGCAATCAAGTCCAAGGCATCTCCCACTGCCTTATTATAGGCTAGTACAAGGTTCCCTGGACTTGCGCTTTCACCCAGCAATCCTGATAGGTCCAGCACCACCGATAGACCATCTGGGGTAACTCCCCTTAAAGGGCAGTACCGGACCATCTCTGAAGGGGTAGGTCTATTTGGGGGCCCCAAAACAGAACCCTATAGTGTGCTGGTTAGACCAGCTGACTGGTTCCACCCCCAAATCAGTGATCTCCATCCCCAGGAGGAACAGCAGATCCAATGAGTGATGTCCTATATGGGTAGAGGAGGTACCTACCTGTGTGAGGCCCAGCATTGTCATTAGCTGGAGGAGATTTTGACCGAACTGTGAGAGTTCGTCATCGACCCAGGCATTGAAGTTCCCCAGAATTATCTATCTGGGCAAGTCCAACACCATGTCGATGACAAAATCCGCAGTCTCCTACAGGAATAAGCCCCCATCACCTGTTGGATGGTAAATGAGGAGTATCCTGCAGCCTACACACTCACCCATGATACACTCAAAGGATCTGGTGGTCCCCACTGGGACCTCCACAAGACCCAGTTCAGTCTTAAAAAAGATGGCTACACCCCCACCCCTACAGTCCAACCTCGGGCGGTGAATCACCGAGAACCCAGCTGGGACTGCAGAAGCCAATACTGGGCCTGCACTTTTGTCTAGCCAGGTCTTGGTGATGCATGCCAGATCCACCATTTCAACAAGATCAGCTATAATAGCTGTCTTGTTTTTGATGGACCTAGCATTACATAACACTGCCCAGATTGGATAAGATGCTGGGGAAGACCTCAACTCCTGTCCAGCATCAGTTGCTGGGTCCTTGGGTATGGAAACAAGACAGGGATTGCCTCTGTCCTGGCACCATTTTGCCCCAGCTACCATATTGAGAAGTAAAATAAGCTTCATCTCAAAAGTCTGTCTCTGTTGTGTATTTTTTTAAAAAACTTTTAAGACTATTACTGACATATCTGAGATTGAGTGGTCATTCTGAGAGAAGTGTCACCCCACCAGTTTGTCAGTCATCTTCAAATTAGTGGTATGTCTGTGTGCGTTCATTCTAGTGCAAAGAGCTTGTCTTGTCTCTCCAGCACACCTTGTTTGTAGACATCTCTTGTATTGAATGAAATGAGCAACATTATGTGATGTGCAAGTATAATTCCTCTGTATACTAAATAGTCTGTTTTGTGATGTAACCACACAATCTGAAGTGGAAATTAGCTCACAGATCCTACATCTGGGTTGATTACAGGGTCATGTACCATTAAGTGTCATGGTACCCTGTTCAGGTGCAAGTTTACTCCTAACAATCAGGTTGGCTAAATTAAGTAGTTGTTTAAAAGATAGCAGTGGTAGTTCTTGAAAAGTACAATTTAGGGTCTCATCTTCACTAAATATAGGGTGGAGGTCCTTAATAATTTTATGTAGAAGTTCAAGATCAGGATGATAAGTGATTACTAAGGGTATTCTGTTGGTAGTCGTCCTTTCCTTATACTGAAGTACTTGTTCTCTAGGCATCTGGGTTGCACATTCTACTGCTCTGTCTATTTCCCTGGATGAGTGTCCCTGCTCCATAAAGGTGTTTTTCAATATAGCCAAATGTGTATCTCTGTCTTCATCATTTGAACAGATACGGTGATACTGAAGCACTTGACTGTACACAACAGATTTTTTTGTGTGGCTTGGGTGATTACTATTCCTGTTAAAGTACAGTATATTTGTCTGTCTGTTGGTTTCCTGTAAATACATGTATGTAAGTTCCATCCTTGATGGTGACAGTAATGTCCAGAAAAGTAACACTGGTGGCAGAATATTCCAAGGAAAGCTTAATGGTAGGGTGGAGGTTATTAAGTTTCTGATAAAAATCCTTAAGTGCGTCGGTGCCCTCTGTCCAAATTATGAACAAATCATCAATGTAACGGAAATAAGCAAGTGGTTTGTGGTGACAGTGCCTTAAAAAGTTCCCTTCCAAATTTGCCATACCCAGTGCTTACCCAGGAAACAAAAGCTAACAAATAAATAAAGAGATTAGCATACTTTGGAGCCTTCCTGGTGCCCATTGCAGTTCCCATAGTCTGAATATGATGTCTACCATTGAAGCTGAAGTTGCTATGTGTCAGAATGAAAGTTTCCCCACCACTTCATGGTGGATGTTTTGGTCTAACCCTTTCTCATATAGGTACTTAAGGCAGGCTGAAATGCCATCCTTGTGTGGAATATTAGTGTAGAGGGATGTTACATCCATCATTGCTAAAATGGAGTTAGGTAGTAAACCCTTATAACCAGAAAGTTTATGCAGAAAGTGTGGGGTGTCCTGGATGTAACTGTCCCTTTCTATAACCAGCGATTTTAAAATGGTTTCTACAAATCCTGAGATCCCCTCAGTCAAGGTACCATTGCTAGAGACGATGGATCTCCCCAGAATGCCCGGTTTATGTATTTTGGGCAGCATGTAGAATGTCATTGGCTTGGGTTCAACAGGGATAAGATCCATTAGTCTGCCTTGGACATGGTTAGGAAATGATCTAACTAAGTCCTGTAGTTCTCTTTTATGTTCTGTGGTGGGGTCACTTTCCCATTTTCTGTAGTAGGTATGGTCAGTTAGCTGTCTGTTGACTTCAGTAATATAGTCCTCTCGGTTAATATCACCACTGCACAGCAAAGATGTCGGAACAGTGGGTTATAATATCACTTTTACAAGGCAACACTTGGATTTACCACAGGTCTTACCCAAAATATTATCATAAATTACCAAAAAAATTGTACAATTTAGATATGATATTATCCCTATTCTCCAGGTTCAAGATGACAATGAAAAATGTTTCTTCCACACTTAGAAATATGAAAAATATACATTTTTTTAACATGTATATACAATTCTAAATATTGCTAACTAGCAATTAGTTCAGGAGAGGCAGGGAGGGTAAAAAGGGAGGAGGGGTGGTTCTTTACATCAAGGAAGGTATTAAGGTGATGGAGGTGCAAGGAATGCAGGGGGAGACAGATGCACTATGGGTCACCATGGAGATGGGCAATGGCACAGCCATTTGCACAGGTGTAATCTACAGACCCCCAGCACAAGAGGAGGAAATGAACAGTGATCTACTGGAAGCCGTCCATGTAATGGCAGATAAAGGGGAGGTACTGCTGTTGGGTGACTTCAATCTGCCGGATGTTGATTGGAGCTTCCCAGTAGCTGCCAGAGCCAGGGGCAGGGACATCCTGGGCTCCCTGCAAAGAGCATGCCTCAAGCAGCTAGTGCCTGAGGCAACCCAGGAGGGAGTGATTTTGGACCTGGTACTAACCAGTGGGGACAGAATTACAGATTACAGGGTTGGTAAACACCTGGGGACCAGTGACCATCGCACAGTGTGGTTCAATATAAGTACTGCAACAGGGTCAGGCCACACAAAAGAGAGAGTCCAGGACTTCCGCAGGGAAGACTTCACTAGGATGGGAGAATGTCTCAGGAAAGCCTTTGCAGTGGGAGAGAAATATGGGGGAGTTGAGGAACAGTGGGGCCATCTAAAAGGAGCCACAGTGGAGACGACAAACCTTTCTGTTTGGCAAATAAGCAAAGGCAAGAGAAAAAGAAAACCACCGTGATTCACAAAGGAAGTGGCTGGGAAAAAAAGGACAAAAAAGGAGGCTTTCAGGAAATGTAAGGAAACACAGAAGGAGGAAGACAGGGCAGTGGATCTAGAGAAGCTGAGGGAGGCAGGAAAAACAGTCAGAATCGTAAAGGCACAGACAGAGGAAAAAATAGCAAAAGAAGTGAAAAAGGGGAACAAGACTTTCTTTAGGTACGCCAGTGAGAGAAGAAAGACAATGGGGGGTTGTAAGGCTAAAGGGGGAGGAAGATGTTGAAGCTGAAGGAAACCAGGAAAAAGCATCAATCCCAAGCAGTTATTTCTGCTCAGTTTTCACAGAAGAAGGGGAAGGGGAGGGAGGGATCACTGCTAAGAAACAGGATTAAAAGGGAAGTGGACACAAGTCAGTTTACAGAGGAGAGAGAGTCCTAAAGGAACTCACAAAACTGAAGGGGGACAAAGCAATGGGACCAGGCTGGATACACCCTAGAATATTAAAGGAGTTAAGGGGGTGCTGGCAGCACCACTGGCAGCCCTGTTCAACAAGTCGCTGGATATGGGAGTGGTTCCAGAGGACTGGAGATGGGCATATATAGTCCGTCACCACAAAAGTGGGAGCATGAAGGAGGCTGAAAACTATAGACTGTCAGCCTGACCTCTGTGGTGGGGAAAATTATGGAATCATTACTAAAAGAAAGGATAGTGGAACACCTTGAATCCAGCAGAGCACAAGATCCGAGGCAGCACGTATTCACATCAGGAAGGTCATGTCAAGTGAATCTGATAGATTTCTTTGACTGGGTGACCAGGGAAGTGGATCAGAAGGAGTGGTGGATGTGGCCTACCTGGACTTTAGCGAGGTGTTTGACACCGTTCCACATAGGAGGCTTGTGAACAAGCTAGGTAGCCAAGGATTGGGGCACAATGTGGTAAACTGGGTTGGAAACTGGTTGAGGGATTGAACACAGAGGATGGTGGTAAATGGAACTAGATCTGAGGAGGAGAGGGTGACCAGTGGGGTGCCACAGGTATCAGTTATTGGTCCAGTCCTGTTTAATATCTTTATTAGTGACATTGTGGAGGGGCTGAAGGGGAAGGTAATCCTCTTTGCAGATGACTCTAAGATCTGCAATAGGGTGGATACTCCAGAAGGAGTGGACAAAATTGGGAAGGACATAGCTAAACTGGAGCAATGATCCAGAGTGTGGTAGCTAAGATTCAATGTGAAGAAGTCAAAACCATGCACTTGGGATGCAGAAACTCTGGGGAGGATTACATGTTGGGTGGGGAGTTGTTAGTGGCCACCAAACAGGAAAGAGATCTGGGTGTGATTATATCTAATGACCTAAAGTTGCCAAATAATGTCCCAAGGCTGTGGGGAAAGCCAGTGAGATTCTGGGGTGCATAGGGAGAGGTATCACCAGCAGAAGAAAAGAGGTGGTGATGCCACTGTACAAGACACTGGTAAGAACTCATTCAGAGTACTGTATCCAGTTCTGGAGACTGCATCTCTGAAAGGACATAGACAGGGAAGAGGCAGTTCAAAGAAAGGCAACAAAAATGGTGCAGGGCCTGCACCAAAGATCATATGTGGAGAGAATGGAGGCATGCAATATGTACTCAATCTACCCTGGAGAAGCAGAGGGGGGGGACATTATAGAGACCTTCAAATACCTAAAGGGAATAAATAGGGTACAGGAGGGTAGCATCTTTCATAAAAGGAGTTACTCTAGAACAAGAGGGCATGACATGACATTGGAAGGAGGGATAGACTAAGGGGCTGCATTAGAAAGTACTTCTTCACAGAAAGGGTGGTGGAGGCATGGAACAGCCTACCAGCAGAGGTGGTGAGGGTAAAGTCAGTGGGCGAGTTCAAAACTGCATGGGATAGTCATAAAGGAACCCTATCGATACATAAGAGGAGGTAAAGCTGGAGATAAAGAAGTATCTGTGGCTTTTGTTAGTAGGTAGGGGAAAAAAGGGCAGTCTGAATATGCCTATCAGTCCTTATCTACCATCAAATTCTATGTTTCTATGTGGAACATATGTTAATGAACTGTCCACTGTCAAGCCAGATATTTAAATTCTTTGACTATCTCAATAAGGTCACCATCAAGAGATTTAATTTTAAAATATAAGTTTACCCTCTTACATTGTCCAGCAAAACATTGCCTTTATATACATATATATATATATATATATATATATATATATATATATATATATATATAATGTGGCATATGTTAAATACTCTACCTGTTCTTCTTCCTTACCCAGTGGAGGGATCCCGTAGTATATTTATCTTTTCCTAACCTGCTTCTTACACTGATCCTAAATACCTTCTACTTACTTCCTATTCTCTGCACCTTCATTTTCTCAATTTTACCTATCCCTTTACCCTGCCACCATTTTCTACCCTTCCCTTCCCTTCCCCTATTTGTCTCTTGCTCTCTCATTGCCCCTTCCCCATACTCTTACACCTCATTCCAGCAACTTCTCCTGTTCTCCCACTCTTTTTAGTGTTAGTTTCCTTCCGTAAATGTTTTGAGTTGTATCTGTCTTGTACAGTTAGCATTGTTTTTTTTGTTTTTTTTTTGTATCTGCCGTCCTGATTTCTCTGTATAGAACCTAGGTAAGCTGTACTTGTACATTACTTGATTTGTACCACTGGCTTTGTTAACACTGCTGTTGAATCTGCCATTATGATTATTAATTCTATGTACCTCCTATGTATGTATGTTAGTCCTTCCAGGACCACCTCACAAATGAGATGTCTCAATGATGTTATTCTGGTAAAAAATAAATTAGAAATTGAATTGAATATTTGTTGCAAAAAAACTCTGTTAATGCATCAGTTAGGGTTCCTATTACAGCAACAAAAGTATGGAAATTTGGTGTTAGAGTTACCAACCCTACCACCCTATCCTCCGCACACCAACAGGCATCAGGGTGGGCCTTGTTCAGTTTTACAAATTTTGTGGCACTACACTTGCGAAGGTGTCACAATTTGTGAAAGTTTTGCAAAAGTAGTGTTGTAAATTTGTGACACTTCCAATGGCCAGCTTGAAAAAACATATTTCCAAACATTATTTTTAAAATCTAACGCCAAGATCGTGTTCCTTGGGCCCTGATTAAGTAAACACAATGGCTGGTGTTTACCAAGGGGCAGTATTTTTTGAATTACAGCAGTTTTTCCCCATCGCTAACTGAAAACAAGATGGCAGGTGCACGACTCTACTTTCCCATTTGTGAAAGCGAAAAGTACTTTCACTAAAGTAAAAGGTACTTTCATGAAAGTAAAAAGTGCTTTCACACCAGACATCCTAATTTTTCCCATAGAAACATAGAATTTGATGGCAGATAAGGACCGCTTGGCCCACCCAGTCTGACCATTTCCCTACCTAATGGATAAGCTGCAGATCCTAGTTAACCAGCAGCCTACTTCTTACTACCCCCACCCCCTAAAATTGCCTTATGACTGTCCCATGCATGCTTGAATTCCACCACTGTTTTTGACTCCACAACCTCCTCCGGAAGGCCATTCCATGCATCCACAGCCCTCTCGCTGAAAAATACTTCCTTAAATACCTCTGAGCTGCCCCCATCTTCAAATTGTACCCCCTTGTTCTTTTTACCTCTGTTTTGAAAGGTGCTACCCTCTTGGACTTTGTTGGTTCCCTTGAGGTACTTGAAAGTTTCTATCATGTCCCCCCTCTCACTCCTTTCCTCGAGGCTATACATATTAAGCTCCTTAAGTCTCTCTTCATATGTCTTCCGGTGCAGACCCTGCACCATTTTAGTTGCCCTCCTCTGGACAGCTTCCATCCTGTCTATGTCTTTGCAGAGATTGGGTCTCCAGAACTGCACGCAGTACTCCAGATGGGGTCTCACCAGCTGTCTGTACAGAGGGATGATAACTTCCTGTTTTCTACTGGTGATGCCTCTCCCTATGCATCCCAGTATCCCCAGCCTTCCTTGCTGCCCTTTCACACTGCCTGCCCACCTTTAGGTCATCTGATATGACTACCCCCAGGTCCCTTTCCATTTTTGTTGTTGTTAGTATCTCACCCCCCATTGTGTACTCTTCCCCTGGGGTTTTGTTTCCCAGGTGCATTACCTTGCATTTCTTAGCATTGAATCTAAGCTGCCATACATTTGACCATTCCTCTAACCTTGCCAAGTCCCTTCTCATCCTTTCCACCCCACCTTGTGCATCAACTCTGTTGCAGATCTTTGTGTCATCTGCAAAGAGACATACTTTTCCTTCAGTCCCTCTGCAATGTAAGCTTATAAAGACATTGAGAGGACATCAATACTGAACCCTCCGGTACCCACTAGTAACCCCCTTTCTCAGAGTGGACTCCATTTACTATTACTCTCTGTGTCCTATTCTCTAGCCAATTCTTTACCCAGGCTGTCATCTTGGGACCCACTCCCAGACTCCCAGGCTGGCTAACTTGCTAACTTGTATATTAATCTTTTGTGTGGGACTGTGTCAAATGCCTTGCTAATGTCTAGGTAGGCCATGTCCACAGCCCCTCCCTGATCTACTACTTTGGTCACCCAGTCAAAGAAATCTATCAGATTCGTCTGGCATGACCTTCCCGCTGTGAATCCATGCTGCCTTGGGTCCTGTGCCCCTCTGGCCTCTAGATACTCAACAATTCTTTCCTTCAGAAGTGATTCCATCATTTTCCCTATCACTGAGGTTAAACTAACAGGTCCGTAGTTTCCAGCTTCTGCCTTGCTCCCACTTTTGTGAAGGGGAATCACATCTGCCCTCCTCCAGTCCTCGGGTACCACCCCATCCTCCCATGATTAGTTAAAGAGGGTAGTCAGTGGTGTCACTCGTTCTACCCTTAGTTCTTTTAGAATTCTGGGATGAATCCCATCAGGCCCCATTGCTTTGTCCACCTTCAGTTTTAAGAGTTCTTTCAGAACCCTTTCTTCTGTAAAGGGTTGTAGGCTGTAATGGGAAACTTTAATAACTTTTGAACAGATTAATATTTTTTCATCAAACCTTCAAAATGCACATCATTGCCCCAGACCCCATATACCCTAGCACTTTCAGACCAAAACCCCAAACTGTTTCAGACTCATGCCCGAGCAAAGAATTTGCACCTAAATGGTAAATTTCAAATTTTTTGCACTCCACAGCTCAACAACCACACCACTAACTGGAATGAATCTTCGCAGATGCAGAGATCTATGGTACCAGACAGCTAAAGCAAAATTTCAGCCAAATCGATCAAACAGTTGCAAAGTTATTAAAGTGCAAAATTTGGGGTTTAACATAGACATGGCCATGCAACCCTAACTATAGTGGCACTACCGTGGCACTATAATTTAAAATCATCCTATTCGACCTAAACCAGTGTTGGTGATCATTGAAATCTTTTTGGATTCGCATATTCAGGGTCCACTGCTCCTCCCTCTCTTTAAACATTACAGCGTCGTTGGCATATAATACCTTCTCCAAAGAAGGGCAACACTAGGTCAATTTTTGAGGAAAAGGGAGAAGAGCAGGGGTCCAAGAATAGAACCCTATAGGACCCCACAATCAATTTTCCTGTAGTCAGAAAATGAATGCTTGACCATGGTCCTGTGTGCCTGGTTGGTCAAATATTTACCAAGCCAATTAATCACATCACCTGAGACATTTAGGCATGACACTGCTTTAAGCAATAGGGGATGATCCACCAAGTCAATGGCCTTGGTGAGATTCACAAACATCGCGGTCACCAGAGCCGATTGCCCAATGGACAAAGTGAGTGAATCCCATCAAGGCTGTTTTGGTACTGTGTTTTTCTGTTGAAAACCATTCTGTGCTGGAGTATAAAGATCATGGCTCACCATAAAATCATTTAAAGGATAAAAAACTATTCTTCTCAAGATTTTTGACAGGTGGGCCAATAAGGAAATGGGCCTGTAGTTGCCAGGATCCAGTATCGGACCATTTTTATGAACAGGACGAATGATCAACAACTTCCTGGCTTGTGGAAAAACACCATGATACAGTAGTGTGGAATAGTGTAATGCCAATCCCAAGATGGTGGTGCCAGTGGAACTGCGCATGTGCACTTCTTCTGTTGACACGAGGAAGTAGTGGCCAAAATAGTGCCGCTACAGCTCTGAAAGCAAGCGACCGTGGTGGACTGTGTTCAGCTTTGTTGGAGTTTCGAAAGGATACTTCAGAAATTCCAACAGGAAGTGTTCCATGATCTCACATTTTCAGAGTGAGTGATCACAAAACTGCAAGAGGCTCCTCCTACAGCCATAAAAAAGAGAAACAGGAAGTTCTGTTACCTAAATGGGAGTCGTTCCCACTGATGTTCTAAAATTGTTCATTTTAGCCCTCTATGGAAGGGAAGGGGTTAGCCATCTGATCCCTTCCACTTCCTGATTGGTGACACTGCCCCCATGCTCTGAAGCCTTGTGATGTAGTAATAGGGAGAGTTTGGGGGCACACTCCATACAAGCCTATGGAGCAGATTTTAAAAAGTTTATTTTATGAATGTAATCAGACTTTTGGTACAAATTGAAGGCAGGGTTCAACTAACAGGAGCCTTGTTAGTTGAACCATGCTGTTGTACCAAAAAGCAGATCCCTTAAACCCCTTTCTAATATTATATCACAAAACATTCCAGTGCGGGAGCAGAGTTGACGATCAGGAAGTGGAAGGGATCAGGAGGCTAGCCCCTCACAGGCAAATTATGATCCCTTCTCTTCCATAGGGGGCTAGATTTAAAAATGTTAAACATCAGTGGAGGGACTCCCACTCAGCTAAAGGAGCCTCAGGTTTCTCTTTGTGAGCACAGAAAAAGTTGCTCTTTAAACTAAAACGCAAACATACAAGGCAATTCATGCAGTGTGAAAGTTGTACAGATAGCTAAATCCAATTGCCATGGTACTTTGACCATTAATGGTCTTTATCAGGGCCGAGGATATAGACTAGTGCCCCTCCTGTTATAGCTCACTATCAATCTGATTAAACAAAGCAAAAAAAGTGTGCTCCATTGGTTAATCAGACTGATACTGAGCTACAAAAGGAGGGTGCTTTTTCTGTTTGTTTTTATCCCCTGACTTTTCAGGCTTTTCCTTCTCTTCTAGGCTACACAGCTTATTTGGAACATACCACAAGAATTCTATATTATGTCTATGAAGATAAATACCTTTCTTGAGAAAGCAATGAGTGAGCGTAACAATGGCAGCTCTGATGCACAGCCCTTCAGCATAACTGGCTTGCATTTCAGCATTTTGAACATGAAAGCCAATGTTTGCAGGAGGGAACAGGTTGGGAACATATCTGAAGACTCAGAAACATTACATAAATCTGGTTGTCTGTATAACTGTGTGAATATTTTGTAATATATTGTACCATGTTTTACCTCTATGCAATTTTCAGACCTGGTTGTCTGTATAATTGTGTGAATATTTTGTAATATACTGTATCACGTTTTGCCTCTATGTAATTTTCCAAACTTGTATATATTATGACTAGGCTCCACTCAAGCTGATTATGGGCCAGATATTCAAAACTTTGCCTCTGGGCTAAATTAGCACTGCCCAGCGGGCAAATATAGCCCGGAGCACAAAGCAAGCTATATTCAAAAGGAATAGCCCAAGGAAAACAGCTTCTGAATATAGCATGGGAATGAGGCCGTGCAGACTGGGCTGGGAGGGCAGGGCAAACGTAGCCCTGGAATAAGACAGCACTGAATGTAGCTTAGGTAGTCTCTGGGCAAACATCCAGATTAGTATCGCATTATGCCCTGATTTGCATGCAGTTTGCCCAGCATTACTGCAGGGTCCCACTGAGTCACCTGTAGGTCAGTCTGGAAGTACAGGAGCTGGCCAGGTCTGACCGCAGCTCCACCTTTAGGTCAATCTGGCAGTGCACAATGATAGCTGCAGGCTACATGTAATCAGTACAGCACAGCATAGCACATTGTACCCCAGGGAACAAGACAGCATAGGCACAGGTGGTGGTGGTGCTGCATGCAACTGTCACACTGTAGGGCATGCTACAGTGCACAGCAGACACTACAGTAGCAAGGGTGCCAGTAGTGTGCAGGACACAGCACTGCCTATGGGGTGTAGAGCAGTGATGCTGTCTGCACTGTACACAGTGACAGGCCCAAAGTGCAGGTGTTTACTGACTGTGAACATTACTGTTACACTGTTGTGTGATCCACAGATGCTGCACCTGTGGCATGGGATGCACACAGTGACATATACATGGCCGTCTGTGTGTGCTGTGGCATCTGTACAGTTGTGCTGTATGTGGTGGGGGGGGGCATGTAGGATCCGCCAGACACACAGGCGGTGGGGTATTCCCACTACTGGCCCATGTGCACTGCATGCTGTGTCCCAGTCTTGTGGCCACACTTGAGCTGTGGTGAGGTCTGGCCACCTGTACACCCTCCCCTCAATGGCCACCGTGCCCACAGTGCTGCCTGTGTGTGATGGCATCTGTTGGGCACTACAGACGTATCGTCTGCAGGTGTGTGCTGTATTGCCACACTACCATGATGACCTCAGTGGGCCCAATCACCCCTTACTGCCTGTGCATGGCTGGGACCTGTGGCAGCTGTTGGCATCATGGTGGTGCCATCAGTGAGCGGCATGTGTCCTCCATGTCTGGCAGTTTCTAAGTGTCATACTCATATGTTAGGGCCGCACAAGCTGCGTTAATGCTGCGCTATCACTGTGCAAAGCAACAATGTCGCGCAAAGTTGTTTGCCCAGGGTTAATTTGTACCGCGCTATGGGTCGCACTAAGTTGCACTAAACACCCCGGCGCTAGGCGCTGAATATCTCATTGCACCAATATTCATGTTCACTTTGCCCCGTGCATATAATTATTGTTTGCCCAGTGCTAATGCGGTTTGTCCACGCTATTTGGCCTTTTGAATATAGAAGACCCGTGCTAATGTTTCAAATATAAATAAAATCATTTCCCTGGTAGTCTAGTGGTCCCCCCACCCCCCAGCATGTATCCCGGCCCCCGTTACACATAAAAGGAGTGCTGAGCAGGTCACCGGCTCTGTTCTGTGATGTTATTGGAATGAGTGGGGTGTCACTGCTGGGTGGGGGGACCACTAGACTATCAGGGAAAAGATTTTATATTTATTTGAAATGGGGGTCGGCATATGTGCTGGGGGGTTGGGGGACCACTGGACTACCATGGAAAAGATTATATTTTTATTTGAAACAGGGGTCAGGATATATGCTGGAGGGACCACTAGACTATCAGGGAAACAATTTTATTTTTATTTGAAACGGAGTTGGGATGCAGGCTGGGGGTGGGGGACCACTAGGCTACAGGAAAAAATATCTTATTTTTACTTAATCTGGAGGTCAGGGATTGTGCTGAGGGGTGGGGACTACTAGATGACCAGGTATTTCTTTAATTGTCAGGGCTACCAGGGGTCGGGGACTGTGCTGGGGGGGGCACTAGCATACCAGGGTGCATACCTCTCAACTGTCCCTATTTATGAGGAACATCCCTCATTTTACCCCTTGAAACTGCCTTGTCCCTCATCTTTTTTTTTTCAAACTCTGTTTATCACCCTCCACACAGCTGAACTCTCTCCAGCGACCTTCCTGCTGCATTCTCTACCTCCATGCATTGCTCAGTATCCTTCTCCACTCCTTCTATGTCTTCTGATGCAGACCCTGCATCATTCTGATTGCCCTCCTCTGGACAGCCTCCACCCTGTCTATGTCTTTGCGGAGATGGGGTCTCCAGAACTGTACACAGTACTCCAGATGTGGTCTTACCAACTGTCTGTACAGAGGGCCAACAACTTCCTGTTTTCTACTGGTGATGCCTCTCCCTATGCATCCCAGTATCCCGCAGCCCTCCTTACTGCCTTCTCACATTGCCCCCCACCTTTGGGTAATCTGATATGACTACCCCAGATCCCTTTCCATTTTGTTGTTGTCAGTATCTCACCCCATTGTGTACTCTTCCCCTGGGTTTTTGTTTCCCAGGTGCATTGCTTTGCACTTCTTAGCATTGAATCTAAGCTGCCATACATTTGACCATTCCTCCAACCTTGCCAAGTTCCTTTTCATCCTTTCCACCCCACCTTGTGTATCAACCCTGTTGCAGATCTTTGTGTCATCTGCAAAGAGACATACTTTCCCTTCCAGTCCCTCTGCAATGTCACTTATAAAGACATTAAAAAGGACCGGCCCCAGTACTGAACCCTGTGGTACCCCACTAGTAACCCTCCTTTCTTCACTGTGGACTCCATTTACTATTACCCACTGTGTCCTGTTGTCCAACCATTGTTTTACCCAGGCTACCACCCTAGGACCCACTCCTAGGCTGGCTAATTTGTTTATTAATCTTTTGTGCAGGACTGTGTCAAATGCCTTGCTAAAGTCTAGGTAGGCCATGTCCACAGCCCCTCCCTAGTCTACTGCTTTGGTCACCCAGTCAAAGAAATCAATTAGATTTGACATGACCTTCCACCTGTGAATCCATGCTGCCTTGGGTCCTGTGCCCCACTGGCCTCTAGGTACTCAACAATTCTTTCCTTCAGAAGTGATTCCATCATTTTCCTTACCACTGAGGTCAAACGGACAGGTCTGTAGTTTCCTGCCTCTGTCTTGCTCCCACTTTTGTGAAGAGGAATCAAATCCGCCCTCCTCCAGTCCTCAGGTACCACCCCATCCTCCCATGATTTATTAAAAAGGGTAGTCAGTGGTGTTACTAGTTCTTCCCTTAGTTCTTTTAAAATCCTGGGGTGAATCCCATCAGGTCCCATTGCTTTATCCACCTTCAGTTTTAAGAGTTCTTTCAGAACCCTTTCTTCTGTGAAAGGACTAATATCAATCCCCCTATCCAGAGTGATTCTATGGACTGGACTAGGTATTTCCCCCTGCTTTTCCATTGTGAATACTGAGCAGAAGTATTCATTCAGTATCCCTGCTTTTTCACTATCGCTGTCTGCCCAACCACCTTCCTCTTTGTTCAGCCTAAGTATCCCTGCCTTAGTCTTTCTTTGCTCCCTAATGCACCTATAAAAGGTTTTATCCCCCTTCTTAACCAAGTTACTTGGTTACTTGGTTTGAGGGACAAAAGAAGGCGGAAGCCCATAGATATCGTCCTCCACATATGTGGATCATTGTTAATGGTACCTATCTGGTTAACCATCTGTCCAGTTTAGATTTAAAGATCATAAAAGAAGGGGAGTCTACAATATCCTGGGGAAGTGTGTTCCATAATCTCGGGGTTCTTACTGAAAAGAAATTTTGTCTTATATAGGTTTTACATTTGGCTATGTTTAGCTGTTTGTTATTTAGTCTGGGTCCCATTTTCCTAGTCGCAAAGGTAATACCGCATTGCCTCATTATGGTTGGGTTTTGAATAATCTTGAAGAGTTGAAGTAAATCCCCTTGCGATCTTCTCAATTTGAGTGAATGCAACCCCGTTTTATGTAATCTGGTTTCATAGTCTTCCTGTGTCAAGTGGGGAATAGATTTGGTAACTCTTCTCTGGATCTTTTCTAGCCTATCCGTGTCACCACAAAGGTAAGGACTCCAAAACGGAGAACCATAATCCATATAGGGTCTGATATTTGATCTGTAAAGTGGGATAATACACTGCTCGGTTCTGGAAACAAAAGTGCTGTTGATTATGCGAAGGAGTGAATTTGTTTGGTTTGCAATTTTTTTGCAGTGTGAAACTTGTGTCAGCTTATTATTGACTAGAATCCCTAAGTCTTTTTCTAAACAAGAGACCATGATAATGGAGTTGTTCAGTGTATATTTTTGTTGGGGGTTGTTTTTCCCAAAGTGCAAAATGGCACATTTAGCTGTGTTAAACTCCATTTTATTAATGAGGGCCCAGTGCTCAATTGTTGAGAGGTCATTGAGTAAAGTTTGTCTATTTACAGCATTATTAACAGCACCACCTAGTTTGGTATCTTCAGCAAATTTTATGAGGATGTTTGGAGAATGAATTTTCATGTCGCTGATGAAAATATTGAACAGAGTTGGTCCCAGGACAGAGCCCTGTGGAACTCCGCTTGTCACCCAGCCCAAATCTGATAGGGAGCCATTGACCTGTACCCTTTGAGATCTGTTTGTCAACCAATTTTTTATCCATAACACAAGATTTGTCGAAAAACCTAGTTGAGTAAGTTTGGAAATAAGGATGTTATGAGACACTTTATCGAAGGCCTTGCTGTAGTCCAATAAAATGACATCAGAAGGAATGTTTAAGTCTAGGTTGGAACTAATGGGATTATAGAAAGTCAATAAGTTAGTGGTGCATGACAGACCAGTTCTAAATCCATGTTGAGTGACATTTGTAAGGTTAAGGAATAATATTTCCTTGTCCAATTGTGATTTGATAATTTTTTCAAGTAGTTTACAGGGAATAGAGGTTAAACTAATGGGGCGATAGTTATTAACTAGTGAGTAGGAACCATGCTTATGTATAGGGGTAACTATTGCTGTTTGCCAATCTGAGGGGACTATAGATTCATGAAGAGATTTATTAAAGATGATTGTTAACGGCAGAGTAATTGTATCTTTGGTGCCCAGGAGGAATTTTGAACATATACCATCTGGACCAGGACTAGTGGATTTCTTGAGCGCTAGTAGTAGATTGTAGATGTCCTTCTGTTGGACAAATTGCTCATTGTTGTTTATGGGTGGAATGGCTGTTATGGGTTGTAAGGGGTCTTGAGTAAATACTGATATAAAGTAGTTATTTAGTGTAGAGGCTACAACAGAATCAGAGTTTATTATTTTATTATCGAGCATAAGGGGACGATTTTTTTGTTGTTCCCTTTTTTGCTGTTAGGTAAGCATATAGGATTTATGTGATCTTTCGTATGTTGCTATGCAAATTCTAGATTTCTTTTGCTGCTAGTATTGATTTTTGAGTAGTCTTACTGATTCTTTATACTGTATTATTAACTTATTATTACTTGTAAGTGAATTTTTTTTTTTGTTAAATAGTTTTGCGTTTTACGTCATTATTTGTTTAATAGATGGGTTAAACCATGGGGTATTTTTCCTTTGCAGTTGTGAGCGCATTTGTTAGGGACATATTTCTGTTTGACTAGGGATATCTGTGATTTTAAAAAGTCCCAAGCCTCAATGGTATTAAGGGGGGATAAGATGTTTTTCCAATCAATATTACTTAAGTGATTGTTTATTTTATAAAAATCTGCCCTTTCATAGTGTTTAATTGTTTTTTTGATAGGTACCATGCAACGGGGGACGGTTATGGAAAGGAATATTGATTTGTGATCACTATTACCAAGGGGATCAGATATATGCAGATTGTTTACAGGAATATCTAGGCTAGCTTGGCTATCTTTTCCTCAGTTTGGGCCTTTGCTATTCTGACTGCCTTACCCGCTTCCTTCCGCTTTAACTGGTTCTCTGTCCTGCTCCTTCTGTGTTTACTTATACTTCCTGAATGCTATATTTTTCCCTTACCTTCCCCGCCACTTCTTTTGAGAACCATAGTGTTTTTTTCTTTCATTTTGATTTGTTTATTTGCTTCACACAAAGATTTGTTGTCTCTGTGATGGTGGTTTTGATGTTTCCCCTTTTGTTGCTCCACCCTACCTTCTTGCCTGTTTGCTAGTGCTTTTCTGAGGCACTCTCCCATTTTGACAAAATCAGCCCTCCTGAAGTCCAGTATCTTCTCTTTTGTGTGGCTTGACTCTACAGCTAAGTTTATCATGAACCACACTGTTTGGTGGTCGCTTGTTCCCAGATAGCTACCCACTTCAAAATCAGAGATCCTCTCTCTATCCCCATTTGAGAGTACCAGGTCTATGATTGCTCTCTCCTGAGTGGGTTCCAAAACTAGCTGTCTGAGGCACGCCCCCTGTAGGGCATTGAGAATGGCCCTGTTCTTGGATGTAGCTGCAGCGAAGGTGTTCCAGTCAACATCTGACATATTCAGATCCCCCATCAGCAATATCTCCCCTTTCTCTGCCATCCCAAGGATGCATGCTATCATTTTCTTGTCCATTTCCTCCCCCTGAGATGGGGGTCTGTATACAACCCCTGTGCAGATTGTGGAGCCATTTCCAGTCTCCAGGGTGACCCACAGTGCCTTCTCTCCTCCCTGTTTACCCTTTAGATCTGTTGCTTTGATCCCTTCCCTTACATAGAGAGCTACTCCTCCTCTTCTTCTTCCCTCCCTGCCCCTCCTGTAGATTGTGTATCCTGGTATGTTGACATCCCAGTCATGGGTCTCTGTGTACCATGTTTCTGTGACTGCCACAATATCCAGGCATCCCTCTTCCATCAAGGCCAACATTTCAGGGAGCTCCCGTTTGCCCCAGGCTAACCAGTTTGCCCCGGGCTAATGTGTAAGCACTGTGCAATCAGGTTAGCCCCAGTCAAACCTCACTTCAGCATAGCACAGTTCTGCAGCGAGTGGCTTACATTGTTGTTTGCAGTAGATGTCAGACATCTCTGTGCATTCCCACACATTGTTCTCCACCTGCAACACTGGCTTTCTCCAAGGTCTAATTAGCTGCAGTAGCAGTGTGCACTTCCTTGTTGCTATATTCAGTGCTGTCTTGTTCCCAGGCTATGTTTGCCCTGCACTCCTGGCCCTGTTTGCCTGGCTTCCTTTGCTTGCTATATTTAGTTGGTTTTGCACTGGGCTATTCCTTTCGAATATAGCTTGCTTTTTGCTCTGGGCTAAGTTTGCCCACCAGGCAGTGTTAATGTAGCCCCGGGGCAAAGTTTT
Organism: Neoceratodus forsteri; assembly: GCA_016271365.2. NCBI lineage: Eukaryota > Metazoa > Chordata > Ceratodontiformes > Ceratodontidae > Neoceratodus > Neoceratodus forsteri. The sequence goes on along the minus strand of CM028135.1, from coordinate 501,554,306 downwards.
GAATATCTGGCCCTAGTGTCAAAACCGATAACAAAGACCTGCAGTAAGAGATGGTAGCATATATAGAGGGTCATATAATAATAGGGATCTCAGCTTCAATCAGGTAAATATTGATTCAATTTATTTTGGGGAAAAAATGTGGAATTGCCACCATTATATAGGAAGTGAGGCAAATCATTCAAGGTCTGCACCATCTCTTCAAGGCATATAGTGGTCACATATAAACAGAACAAAAAAGAAACTACTATATTGATAGTCTGTACCTCCACTTCATAACAAATAATCATCTAAATATATCAATTTGACCATGAACCATGCTGACTCCAAATATTTAAATGACAGTAAATATTGTACCAATTGAGATAATGTTGTGCGTTATGAATATTTCCCTATGTATAAATATCATAAACTGATTCATCATAGCAATGGACATGTTGTGAAATCAGGTGTTGTTTTATACAAATGCATATTAATAATCTACTAGATACTATATTGATGTGTATTTATATATCAGTACATTAAAGGTGCATCCACATGATGTAACTAGATTTCATTTTGTGGTTTATTTGAGATGCCACAGAATGTAAAGCCCATCACAGTATTGCTCCATAATTGTTCATACTGTAATCTGACCGTAGCAAGTATAAGGTCCTACCACACAGTGTAGGTCCATATTGCCACAGTGTACAGGGGATCCTAGCCATGATGTGCTCAGGAAATGTTCAGTGTAGGTCTTTCGAAGTCTCTCATCCATATCTACCTAACTACTTGTGGTGTCGATCTGAAGACCTGAGTCATACTGTCATCCTCACTCAGCTGTGCATTGTTATCCTAACACTCCCAAAGAAGCACTCCTCCGCCCTGTCTCTCAGTTTCTTGATTCCGCCTGCCCATTCAACTCCACTATACTTTCCTGCAATTTAAATACCTACTCTTGGCTAGGATATTGGTTAGCACCAGCCCAGTGTGATTCAGCTCATCAGTGAGTAGCACGTCTTTGCTTTCAGCTGTTCCTCTTCGTTGGCTCAATCTTGAACTCAACATAGACAGTGTCCTTTCAGACAGAGTTCTGCAGTCAGCTGGCTCCCAACAGGGAATAGGCTAGCTGTCATCAGCTGGATTGCCAATGAAATGTCTTTCACTTGATTATAATGTCAAAGCAGCAACACTGTCTTTCTCTGATATCAAATAAATGTAAGATATAATTTATTGACCTACTAGACCCATGGCATACTGATACCCAATGACTCCACTAGTCACTCTATCTGGGTCACAGTTTCCAAACTGGGGCTCGGAGCCCAGACTGATGATGCCCTGATCCTTTTATGGAGAATCTTCTCTGGTTCTAAATTGCTGGAGTGCTCATGGACACATCATACAACATTCAATAACCCTGGTTGCAACCGAGCTATGTGCAGACCAAAGCTCCTCACTGGTTAGAGTTCACGGGCAACATCCCAGCACCTTTGACCTACTGACAGGGCAAATAGTCTTAGGTAAAAGTGTTTATTTATTTGAAAAATTTTCACCAGGAAAGGCATACTGAGCTGCAAACAGCTCATTTCCAGATGCGCCATGGTGGAAAGGGGAGAGTGGGATACAATATGCATAGCAAGATACAAAATACAATGAATTGAAAATAAAAAAAAATTGTTCAAGATACAATTGAAACACGAAGAGCATAACAGTTTAAAAATGATACTGTGCATAAACTGAGAGAAACAAGACACAGCTATCCATACATACATATGTTAGGGTTACCAACCCTACCACCCCACCCCCCACTTTCCACACACCAACAGGCATCAGGGTGTGCCTTGAGGCTGTTGGGATCATTGAGCCTAAATCTCACCCCATTCCATCTGCTAGCAAGCTGAGATGGCACAGTATGGAAGAATGGGGTGAGAGTTAGGCCCAACAACCCCAACGCACACCCCGATGTCTGTTGGTGTGTGGAGAGTGTGGGGTAGGGTGGTAGGGTTGCTAACCCTAACACCAAATTTCCAAACATTTGTTGCTGTAATATCAACTCTAACTGATGCATTAACAGAGTTTTTTGTAATGAATTTCCCTTGTTTTTGAGAAAGTGTAATCTGACCCGTATGTGGGAGGGCCTTGCACTCCCATCACGCTGCTATTACTCCATAATGGTATCCATTTCTGGGAGCATAGGGCCTGTTCCAACTATCCATAAGTGTAGAGACATTGTAATGAACCTTCATCGCCCTGTGGAATCCCAGTACTACATAATGGAGGGCCCTGCACTCCTATTATTGCATAATGATATCCACATGTGGGAGCACAGGGCTCTCTGGGCTCTGCGCTCTTATCTACCCATAAGTGTAGAGACATAGTGCAGGCCTAGAGACATTCCAAGTAACCCTTGTGCTTCAAATGTGGCAATATCTTAGTAACCATAGGAACTCTGGAAAAAAATTCACCACAGTTGTAACCATGACCTGACAACCTGCATGCATGCTTATAAGCTGCACTTAGTAAAAAATCTGTATCTCAAACCATTTTCGAGATATAGACGTCAAAAGGTTCTGCAGTCACCACAATGTTATCCTATGGGAAAATTCTCAACTTTGGAATGTTATAACTATGGAGCCAATGTGAGTTTTATCACCAAGACAGCAAAAGGCATATCTACTGGGCAAACCCTTTCTACCCTGCAAATTTCAGCCCAAAAGCCCAAACCATTTAGTTGCAGTGCAGTGGCAAAGAAACAGTTTTTTTTTTGTGAAGTAGTATTGCAAATTGCAACACTTTTGCAAAATTTACAAAAGTCATCATGAAAGCATGTTACAATGTGTGAAAGCACGGTGTAACACTTTCACAAAATTTGCAAAAGTGTCGCACTGTATTTTCACAAATTGCAACAGTATCAACAAAAAAAAGTTGAAAAATATATTTCCAACCATAATTTTACAAATCTAAAGCCAGGATCATGTTCCCAGGGCACCGATAAGGTAAACACAACTGTTGGTGTTTACCAAGGGGCATTAATTTTTGAATTACATTTTTCTCCATCACTAACTGAAAACAATATGGCAGCCGCATGACACTACTGAGGGTATTTGTGACAGAAAAGCTGCTTTCGCAAATGTAAAAGGGAAGGGGGGAGGGAGGGGTAGCTGCAGTATAGGGGATGCTAGCTGCACAAACAAGCAGACTCGATAGACCACAAAGCCTTTATCTGCTGGCAATTTTGTATGTTCGTATGTGCTTTCGCACAGCACATGTATTTTTTTCCCATAGGCTATAATGGGAAACTTAATTCTTTAATAACTTTTGAACGGATTAGTATTTTTCACCAAACCTTCAAAAAGCACACCAGTGACCCAGACCCCACATTCCCTGACAATTTCAGACCAGATGGCCAAACCATTTGGGCTGTAGCCCCAAGCAATTAATTTTCCAAAAAGCAGTATTTTTTCAGGTTTTTGGCACTCCTAAGCTCCACAACCACACATCTGACTGGAACAAAAATTGCCAGATCCAGAGATCTGTGGTAACAGGCTGCACATGCAAATTTACAAGCACATCGTTCAAATGGTTGCAAAGTCATTAAAGTTCAAAAGTTTGGGTTTAACACAGAAGTGTTCAGGCAACCCTAACTATAGTGGCACTACCATGCCACTATAATACATCAACATATATATATATATATATATATATATATATATATATATATATTTATATGTGTGTATTCTATACATACATACACATATATAAACACATACATATATATAAACATAGTAGAAGGAGGGTAAAATTATGTAATGAGAAAAAATGCAGGAAGAGCATGAGGATGGAGGGAGGGAGGTAAAAACCTTATCACACAGGAGGCGGAGTCCCAAGAGAATGGAAGAAGCCCGAAGTATACCTAACCAGTGTAACAGGCTAATTGCATGACAGAAGAGGGAATAGGTCGGAAAAGGGTAGGTATGAGAAACAGGATAATAGCAAGAAAAAGAGATAAAGTATTGAAGGGAGTAGGGGACAGGAGCAGTTGCAGGCAGGGGAAATACAGTTTCAGAGAAGACAAGACAATGAAGTAGTGGACAGGGCAGAGCAGATATCTAAGGGGACGGAGTCCAAAGATTAGATAAAATAATAGGAGAAGGCAGCCTTACCTGAAGTGGAGATTCTGGCAGGTAAGCTAGAGTCCTGTAGAGGAGTTTCGCAGGGAGTAGGTGATGGGGGGGGTGCATTTAGGTAGGGTGGAAGGGAGCCAAACCAGAACTTCCCAACTAATGAAGCACAATGAGCAAGACGTCTGGCACCAAGGGACAGGAAGGAGAGAGTGAAGTAGCAGTCGCAGTGTTGCATATACACTCACCTCTGAGGCCGGGAGATCAGAGGGCTGTGGGTTCAGTTCCTACATCTGACACTTGGGTTAATATCCCAATACTGACACTGTAGTGCATCATGAGAGGGGTGCTGCACTTCTGAGGTGCCGTCTTTTGGATGAGACATTAAACTGAGATCCCATCTGCCTGGATTGGTGGTAGTTCAGGTGGATGTTAAAGATCCCATGGTACTTATCGAAAAGATTAGGGGAATTTCCCCAGTGTCCTGGCCAAATTTCCCTCATTCACTAAAAAAAGAAATACCACCAACAGCTTAATCTGGTTCAAGGTCAGTTGGCGTTCATCTGTATCCCCCTCCACCGGGTCGTGCCTGAAAATAGGCAGGATTTGTCTAGTGCACTTACCCGTTCAACAAAAACTAAATAAATAAAATAAAAAATATGTGGCGGACAATTTAGGGCAAAGTGGCAGAAGGAGTTGAACAGGGTGTCCAGTCCGGTGAGGGTGGACTCAGGGGCGACACTGTAAACTATGTCTCCAAAGTCAAAAATCAGAAGGATCATCTTCTGGATGATTTCACGGCAGGCTCAAAGGAGGGTGCAGATGCGGTGTCTGTACAGAGCACCAAGTTTGGGATGTAGCTTTTTGTGTATAGCATCCGCATGCTTAGAGAAGTCCAGGTTCCTATCAAGCCAGAGTCCAAGATATTTAAAGGACGAGACATCCTTTAATAGGGAACCATCAAGAGTGTGGAAGGTAGGGGTGGATGTAATCCTGGTGAACCTTTGCATGGTGCCAAAAGTCATTGAGACCGTCTTTTTGGCATTGAGGAACAGTTGATTTGATCAAAACCACCATGGTCATTACTGAAAGACAGTTGAAGGCTGGTTGCCACTTCAGAGAGGGAGATTCCAGAGGAAAACAAAACAGTATCATCTTCGTACATGTGGATATCTGCTGTTGAGTAGGCAGAGGGTAAGTCATTCAGAAATATCGAGAAGAGTATCAGTCCAAGTACCAAACCTTGTGGGACTCCAGTGTTGATGGGGAGAGAAGGGGATATGGAGTTACCTACCCTAACTGATTGGGACCTACCCATAAGATAGGAACGTAACTAACTAATGGCAGTCTCAGAAAGACCAGCTAAAGCCAGTTTGGTGAGGAGCAGGGTGTGGGCAACAGTGTCAAAGGCTTTGGCCAGATCAACAAAGATGGCAGAGGTGATGCAGCCCTGATCCATGCCAGAGAGAATGGAGTCAGTGAGCAGGAGCAGGGAGGTGATGGTGGAGTGGGAGTTGCAGAAACCAGACTGGAAAGGGGTGAAGAAGGAGGAGGAGGAGGAGTCAAGGAATGGGGAAAGTTGAGCCAATACCAGGTGCTCTTGGAGTTTAGCAAGAACTGTGAGTAGGGATATCTGGAGCGGTAATTACCTGGATTTCAAGAATCACCCCCCTTGGGAAGAGCGACAACAGTGGTAAGCTTCCAAGCATCAAGGACAGCAACCAGTGAGGAGAGATTCAGAAGGAAAGTGAGTGGCAGAGCAATGGTGTGGGCAGAGAGGTGCAGAAGCTTAGAGTCGAGCCCATCTGGGCATTTGCCCTCATGGGAGTTGAGGGCTAGAAGAGCTTTTAGGGTGTCAGCGGTGGAGACCATCATGAAAAAGAAATGGGGGGAGGAGAGAGAGCGGAAGGAGCTGTCAGGGTAGGAACTGGGGGGGGGGTAGTGAAGCATGAAGGGTTGAAGCACAGGTGGTGAAGAAGGGAGGAAGGGGAAATTGTTTAACCAGGGGAAAGCACACTAAGCTGGAGTTTGTTTCCAGGTGCGACCTGGGAGCACAAGAAAGTTAAGTGACTTGCTCAGGGTCACACAGTATGAAAGCTGGGACTGATGGGATTCAAACCCAGGTCTCCAGGGTTGCAGCTCAGTGATCTTAACCACTATGACATTTGTTTACATCTTACAATACCACTGCAGCAGTTCCCTTATACACCAAAGATGTACTTATGTTGCCCAAAGTAAGGTGTGTTTATGTTACCCAAAGTTACAATCTCATTATTACTAAAGAATTATCAGAATTCTGGAGGTAGAACCCACTAGGGTGCTACTCCCTATGCTGAAATCTTTATGTCTGTTTCAATGCTTTTATGCATCAGCTGACACACAGTATACAAATGGTTATCTAGATAACTACCAACTATCTAACAGTAATTAAGTACTACTGAATACAGTTTCTGTTACAATACCAACATTTTTTCACATACAAACTTGTAACTAATAGCTAGGGATTCCCTACCAGGTTGGACTAGAGTACTGAATATTTATGAACATGAATGGGAACATTGGTAGAGGTACCCAAGGTGTCATATGAAAGTTTCAAGATGGTTTGTCTTTACCAGAGCATTGAAACAATGCACCATCCTCTTCCAGAAGTGACTGATCAGGCTCATCTTTATTCACTGGGTCTAGCACATGAGATTCAGCAGGACTAGAAGTGGGTGTCTCAGACTCTAAGGCAGCTCCTTCCACTATTTGTTCCAAAGGTGGCACAAAAGAAATCCTCAGATGAATCTATTGACACAAAAGGTTCTGCATTAGGATCTAATCCTGCAGGCAAACAATCACTGTTCACAGCAGCTGAAATGCTGGGTGCACTGTAGAAATCAGGTGTTGGAAAAGACCAAACTACAACACCATTTTCATCTTCACATTCCTCAGATGGATCTGCTGATCTTACTGATCAAGTCTCTATAGGCGATTTACTAGCATCACTGCCTGTAACATTTGGAATCTGAAGCTGACTCTGGCTAGGAGACTTATGCATTTTGGGGATTGCAGTGTTCAGCAGTACTTCAGGCAATATCTGTTCAGTTGGCTGCAAATGATTCCAGTGCACAGTTCTTGACACACTTTGCTCATTCTCTGGTTTGATTCGATGGGTGGAAACATCCTGAAACTTCTGTATCACTACATATGGGGTCAGATGCCCATCAGTTAGCAATGTTATGTGTAACCCATCCCCTAGATGTGGTGCCGCCTGGTATCGCTTGCAGTGTGCTGGAACCTTTGGGCCTTGGAACAGATGGCCCTGGGGTCATGGACTGTTAATCACAGTCTATACAAATAGCACTGTGTCTCCACCTAGCAGGAGCTAGCCGACAGTGCTGATGTCAGAGGCTTCTTTCCAGGAAACTTAAACAGGGTATTGCTCACCCCAACCCAGTATCAGGGGCTAGCATAATAGGTAACAACCCCACATTCACAGTTTTCAAATTGCTATAACTTTAAAACACAGTAACTGGTAAATGCACAATGAATGCAGAGGAATCAATATAAGCAGTTAACCAGAAGGCTAGTGTTTTTAGGGGAGGGGACAAAAAATAATAATAATAATAATAGTGAATTTTGGGGGAAAGGGCAAATAAATATTAATCTCAAATAATACTACTGTAACCCCCTTGTTAACCGGGGTTACTAGAACCCCAGTAAGACCTAGTGGTAGGCAGGGAAGGCAGCTTGTGAAACTCCAGTTAAATGGGTTTCACACTGTCTCACTCTGTTCTCAGTCTCAGCTGAGACTGAGGGATGACATCACCAATAGAACTTTCGCAGCTGCATAAGCCACATTGGAATCTGCAGCAGAGGGAGTTAGATAGAACGTTGGGAGTTTTTAAAGAGTAGTAGTCAGTGTCCAGTTTGTCTTCAGTAAGTGAAGGAGTGAAGGAGTACTCAAGTGGTGGAGACCGCTGTTCGGGTCTCAGTGCCCCCTCCCTCCCGGGGGGGGGATGTAAAGATCCCTAGCAGATTCCTGGGGCAATCCCCTTAATTCTGCCAAGTGGAAGAAAAGCTGCCTGTTTAGTTCAGCATTTATTTTGAATGATGGAAGATTTATGAGTCGCCTGTGGGGCACCTGCAACTAAAGGGTGAGTGTCTGCTCTGACTAAGAGGGCAAAATGTTTTCTTCACCCTGGGACATGTGTGAAAATCTAGGGATTGCACTACATTTTGGGAAGCCTAGAGAAATGGGCCAAGCAAGTAAAGTAGTGTCAAATGCTAGAGTGTTGTGTGATTCGAGTAATATGTAGAGGAGATGCAACAGATCATCTACCCTTTATTCTACATTTAGAAGTTCAGCAAAGGAATGGTTCAGTTTTCCCAGGGAAATGGCCGGGTATGGGCTGTGGGAGCTGGAGGTGGGCGAACCCCCCATCTTTAGTGACCAGGTCCACCTCTGCGGATTTCTGCTGTGGTTGCTACTTTGCCTCATGCACTTGGCCAGTGATGGGGGAAGTACCCAGATGTGGGGTTGCAAAAGGGAAAATCTCTTTAGGAGTTGCAGACTCTAAGTGGTGTGGGGAGCCACAACAAGTAGGAAAAATTCTCTCTAGGAGTCGTCAACTCTAAGTGGTGTGGGGAGCCACGACAGGATAATTGGTTCATTCTTCCAATGGACCGTGGGGAAAACCCAAGTGTGTACAAGTCGGGCTGTGTACCAAAGCTGCGCAGCAAGTCCGGGCTGTGTGCTCAGGGGTCCAGAGCCTGAGGGGCTGAAAATGGTGAATAAGTGTTCTGTAGTCTCTAATCTGCATTACCAGGAAATGTAGCCCCATGGGGGTCCGTCTATGCTTTGTTTGTTCAGCTAGTATGTGAATAAAAGCCACACTGAAGAATCCCATTCCTGGTTCTGGACATTACAGTTATTGCTTCCTGTGTTCGGATTTACTTGGGTGCCCCTGTGCAGAGTAGTCAAACCTAGGTCCCCCTGTGCCGAGTAACCTCATCCTCCCCGAACCCAGGTCCCCACCAGGTACTGCTGTCAGCTTCAACAGCATGCCACCTGTCATTTTGCCAAAAAGGCAGGGGTGAGGGGTTACACTACTATGATGTTACCAAAAGAAATAATAAGCTTCGGTCCTGCCACCCAGCAATTTCAGCTTTCCATTCAGTCCCACAATATCCCCCATCCACTGGTGCACCAGAAAACAGCCCCTCTGTAAACTCCCAATAATGTGTGTATGCACGCCTTTGAGTGGGCACATTGCAGGCCTGTAGTGCAGATGGGTTGCAGTGGTGGTGATAGTGGTATAACTTTAAATGAACACAAAACCCCAGCTAGGAAATAAAGGTCCTGATGTTCTTGTAGAAATTCTCCATTTGGGTTGTTGAGGTTAGAATAGAGATACGTAAATGTCTTTAACTTTCAGCTGCCTTCTAGGTTTCAACTAAGGTCACGCAGAACTGCCCAGCACCAGTCCATCTAAACTAATCTAAACTATTTACATATCAGTGCAGGGCAAGGCCGTAGTCATTATTCATGGCTGCCTGTTTAGGCAGCAGTTTCTGACAGGTAAGTAAGGTTGTATTTAAGACGGCTATTTAAATTGTTAGATGGTTACCATAGTAACTCTATTTAAACAGCCGTCTTAGGGGTATGAGCCACGCTGGGTGGTAATGTTCAACTGTTCCTGTCCTTTTTGTAAACAATAGCATTTTTGCACTTAACTAAGCACCTTATAGAAAGCACTTTATAAAAGATGTGGGGCTCCATTCACAAATGGGCCCATACAGTGATGCAAGCTGCAACAAACAGCAGCTTGCATTGAAACCTGGTGTGGCAGGGACCCTGCACCTGATTCTTGTACAAGTGGGGTCCCAGTGGCAAAGTCCTCCAGGTTGGTGCACATGCTCCTGTGCAACAAAGAAATGGCACACAGGAGGGGAATGCCACATGCCACAAGAGGACCATGCGGCATGCCTTTGCCAGTAACTCACCACTTGTGTGCCCTGTTGGTCAGTGGAGGCTGCAGAGGTCAGGACGGGACTTGTCAAGTGGTGGTGGATTCCCCATACTCACTACAGGGGCAGAGAGTGCTGCTGTGATGCTGCCATCCTGGAAGGGACTGGCATCAGGAAGAGTACCACCATGGGAGGTGGGGGCTCCCAGAGTACACAAATGATGGGGTGCATGGCAGCATGGCTGAAGTGGGAGGTGGCAGAGGGACACAAGGGTCCCTAATAATGGAGCACTGTGCACCATGCTCATGTTGCCCATACGTGGCCACTCTAGATCCCTGGTGGTGCGACTATCATTCAGAGTGGCTGCAGGGATGTAGGGTGCAGGAGCTAGTGTGGGGCATAAACAGAGGCACTGCACAGCTGGGGGTGTGCCACAGGTACTGGTATGTGGGGCAGTAAGTGTGGCATTGCTAAGCCTGGAAGATTGGAGAAGGGGCAGTTAAGAGATCTTGGGACTCAGCAGAGAAGCAGTGAGGGCATCAGAGTACACTGTGCCTCTCTGTCACCAGCATATCACTCTAGATCTCCCTCCCAGACTCATCATTGTGCTGTCATGCCCTGTCCTTCCCCACGCTTGCAAACAGATGCCTCTCATTGTGCCAAGCTCACCTCTAAATATTGGCTTGGAGAACTCCCTCCTTACCTCACCACTTCCCTCTCTACTCCACCCTCAACCTCCCATTCCCTAAGATCTAATAACACTCGCATTTTAGCAGTCCCTCGCCATTCCACATTCATCAGCCAGTCTGGTTTTTCCTATCGCTTCCCCAAAGTCTGGAACTCCCTCCCCCCTAAAATATGCCACTCCTCCTCCTACTCCCTTGGATCTGCCCTACACAATTACCTCTCCCCTAGCTGCTCCGGCTATACTCCCCCTTGACTTTCCCCCATCATTCTGCTCCTGTCTATTCCACCCCCAAATCTCCCAACCCTCTAATATATCCCCATTGTCTCTTTTTCTCTCTTCTACTTCCAACCTTCTGTTACTACCTCTCTCCTGTCCACCACTTAGCAATAGTCTCACCCTCTCCTCTATCTTTGACTTGCGCTGCCCCTGGCAGAGTTCCCAGCATCCTGCAGTGCTCAGTCCCTGGTATGTCTCCCTCTCAACCCATCCATCGCCTTCCCCATCCTCGACTGCACTCCTCAGCACTCACCCCATACCTCCCTGCTGCCCCCCTCCTATCTATCTTCTCTCCTTTCCTCCCTCCCCCCCCCCATCTTCACCTTGTTCTTGCCACCTGGCCGGGTTCTCAGCATCCTGCAGAGGTCTATTCTTGGCATGTTGCCCACCTCCCATTCCCCATCCCTCCTTGTTCACCTTGATTCTGCCCCCCCCCCCGTCAGGGTTCTCAGCATCCTGAAGGGGTCCATTCTTGGCATGTTTCTTACTTCCCTTTCCCCATGACTTCTTGTTTGCCTTGTTTCTGCCCCTGTAGGGTCCTCAGCATCCTGAAGGTCTGTTTCTTGCATTTCCTTCTCCTTCCCCTTAACACCCTCAAATCACTCCTCCTTCTCTGCACTCCTCTGCTAACTGCTGCCCCAAACCAAAAAATGCACTTGAATTTAATTTGCACCTCTGTTTGTATTGATGCTTATTGTACTGTTTATGTTTTTGCACAACTCGCCTTAGACCAAAAAACTGTTTGTGTTGTTTGTATACTATCTGTTCTACTTATTTCTTAATTGTATGCCATTCCAATTGTGTAAACTGTGATTCTGTATAATCTCTGTGTTTATTCCCATGTAACCCCCAACCTCCCAGGTTGCACTGTGAGATGATCTACTTGTTGTTCAGCATGCCTTCCTGGTGAAACATTTCAATAAATAAATAAAGAAATACTGTGTGGCTGCCTGTATATCCAGTGCCCACTTTTTGCACCCAGATGTCCATCCCCAGGGTTCTCCCAGTACAGTGACAGAGCACAGCCTGTTAGACCAGCCCTCTAGTGGTCTAACTTGGGGAGATGTCCTGTGCCACTTCAGAGGTTTCAGAATCCCATTGTTGGGCATATGGCAGCCGCTGACCAGCGCAATACCCCTCAGGGACTTGGCACTGCCTGAGGCATGCCACAAGTTGGGTGCAAGGCTGCTTGCCACAATGGGTCCTGACAGCGCCACAGGCACCATTTCAGAATCAGGAATAATGCAAGGTGCTGTACCGTGAGCCACTTGTGTCATATCCCTCTGGCACAAGCACCTTGTGTCATTCCCATCCCTTTGAGAATCGGGCCCATGTTTTTTTAAGACAGCTTGAACAATTGAGCTATCTTGGCTTTAGCAGAGCCAATTCATTCTGTAAGACACTGCAAGCTGGAGTGGCAGAGCCACATATTTATGATGTATAAGCGCCAGAAGGAAATAAATGCTCTAATGGCCTTAACCAGCATAAAAAGACACGTGTTTGTTTTCTCCAATAAGATGGAATGTTTTGTGTCAATTGACTAGTTGGCAAGTAGGCCCCCCTGGTGAAGTCTTATTCCAAGGCAATATGTAGAGGCAGTGTGGCCCACCATTTTTTCAAAGATTGGGACCATAAATAAATAATAATATAAATCAAAGCCGATGTGTGTAGCACTGTTTATAAATAATAATATAAATCAAAGCCTATGTGTGTGTAGCACCGTTTCTAAATAATAATATAAACTGAAGCCTCAGTGTGTAGCACTATTTATAAATAATAATATAAATCAAAGCCTATGTGTGTAGCACTGTTTATAAATAATAATATAAATCAAAGCCTATGTGTGTAGCACTGTTTATAAATAATAATATAAACTGAAGCCTCAGTGTGTTGCACTGTTTTTCGTGATTTACAACTAGTGAACGTTGAACTGTGCTCTATAAACTGAGTGTGGTAAGATATTTTTTGGAGTACTTGTAAATCCCATCCAGATGGCCTAATCCATTAAATGTTTTCCAAACTATGATACAAGGTGCAGGGCAAGCCCTGAATTTATTCATAGATCCCGGACTAGGGAATCACTCTCAATGCACAGGGGTGTCAGTTTACAGCAAGTCCCTCTGGCAGGCTTCACACATGCACACACTCTCTCTCTTTCTTTCTCACTCTCTCTTTCTCTTTCCTCCAACTGTGACAGCTTCTGAAGTCAGCTGGTATGCGGGCTGCTTCTCTAGTCCAGGTCAGGCCTTTCCTGACTCCAGCATTTGGTAGAGGATTCTCTGATGCACAGGGCAGTTCTGCTTGTGATGAAAAAACCTTTTTCTATCCACCCCACCAAACATGTCCTGGCATCTAGTCCCTATGGGTGGCCATAACCAGTGCTGGGGCTGATGTACTGCCTGGGCAACTTCCAAGATGAACTGCTGTCTCAGCCATGGTCTCTAGCTATAGCACAACAAAAGTTTCTGTCAGGTCTTTCTTTGACCTTAGTGCCAATTCTCATGTGGTGCTTAGCAAATGATTACTTCTTTTTTCGATAGCAGGAGTTCTGCTTTCCAATTTAGCTCTGTATCTGGAGAGACGCAATCTGTCTTTGCAATGAGCAGCACAAGCTGACTCTCACAACAGCACACAGGCACCAGTCTGCTTTGGGTTCTCTTGCAGATTGAGCTGGGTGTGGCAGAGCCTCTGCTGTTCAGTAGGGAATGGCAGCTCTCACTAGGTTGTCCAAGCTGTCAGTCAAAGCAAAGAATACCTGGAAGTCTGTCACTCAAATGGCAATTGGTTGCTGCAAAGGCACCTGAATTAATTATGTTCATTACAGGTCCAGACGCCCTTGAGGCTTCCTCCTCAGGCAGTCAAACCCTGAGGGGCACTTGGTCATAAAGGAAGCATGATTGCACTTTAACATGTTTGTTTAATAAATGTTTATACAAGTTTTGTTATAGGGACCTATACCATTGAATACTGCTGTTGTTGGGGGGTTTGTATCTACAAACTGAACCCTGATTAGTTGCCCAGTCACCATTTTGATCCCGTCACTTTGCCAGCTCAGGTCAGTGATGATGAAGATGGCCAATGTTTTGTAGTCCAAAGGCAGTCATTCTACAAAAGTCCCTATTTACACAACTCTGCAATTGCAAAACAGTTAGGCATGGGTGTGCTTTCAAGTCCATTTTAGTTAGTATAACAATTGGTAGCATCCTGTTCCAGTCAAGATCACTGCGGCAACAGCTTTATTGGTAGTGGCTGGCATCACCAGTGTGTAAGTGCAAGGGATCCTTAAGGAGCAATTGACGTCCTCTGGGGCAGGCAGCTCATAACAAGAGGTTGTCTGCCCAAGGACCTATTAGAGCCACTTTTACATTTTTTTAAAGGAAATTGTTTAGATATTTAATGTAATACTTTGTCAGCAATACTTCATTGTTTGGCAGATATGCCAACTGCAGGCTGTAGCCCTGCCCCTAAAAGCCGTGCTATGATGATGTAAAGTAGGGAAGGGGCTGCAATGTAACTAATAAGCATCTCATAGGTTTTGGGGTAGTGATAGCTTTTATAAGTGTTTTGTTTCACATTTGTAGTCAATTGTACATGTAAATGAGAAAGTGCACTATAGTATACTACCCTCTTTATATGTACAATTGCCTACAAATCTAAATAAACAAATATAAAGGCTATTGCTGCCCAGTAACCTAATAGATGCCTATCGGTTACATTGCAGTCCCTTCTCTACTTCACATCATCATAATATTGTTTTTCGGGGCAGGGCTTCAGCTTGCAGTTGGCAGCTCAGCTGAACAAGGAAGTATTGCAGACAAGGTAGTACATTAAATATCTAAAAAGTGGCTCTTTTAGGACCTCAGGGAGGCAGTTTCTTGTCATGAGGTGCTACTCTGAGGACATATTCATGTCAGCAGCTCTTTAAAGGTAAGGTCCCTATGGGGGGAGGGGCTACATCCTGTTGTTGACTTCAGTGCTTAGGCAGTTTACATTTTTTTAAGTAAGAAATATAGCAAAAATATTTTTTTGGGAAGTGCAAGACAACAGTCTGTTATGATTTGTGTAAGGCTGTGAAATAACAGTCCTGATGTGCACCTCAGTGCTAAGGCAGCACACATTTTTGGTACACATCAGTGCTAAGGCAACACATTTTTATTTTAAGTAAGAAATACAGAAAATAATCTTTTTTGGCTGTGCGAGACAACAATCGGTTATTGTTTGTGTATGATTGTGAGGCACCAGTCCTGTTCTGCATCTAGGCAGTGCACTTTTGCAAAGTAAGAAATATTATAGAAACATTATTTTGTCTGTATGAGACAACAGTCAGTTATTATTAGTGTAGAGCTGTTAAATGGCAATCATATTGTGCACCTCATTGCTTATGTTTCATACTTAGTATGCATACCAGGGGTAAATGATGAGGGTGTGCAAGAAAAGAATAGAGGTGGGAAAGGTCAAGACTGGGGCCTCATCTTCAGGATAAGGAGAAGGAAAATCAGAGATTATCACACCCAGATGTGGTAGGTAGCAGCATTCACTCTTCAGCATCACAAGGCAGAGTTAAGGTGATACCAGCAGTTGACTCATCTGCTTTGATTCTAGATGAGAAAGACAGGAAGCATGAGTCCCAGCCTACCCAACATTAGTTTAAACACATAAGGATGGTGAGGCTGACAAGAAAAATATTGTCACCATCGCAGTGGCACAGCAGTAGTGCTACTGCACACCACACTGTCGACCTAACTTTGGAAGCATTCTCAGGTTGCTGGGGATTGGCTGGTGGAGGGACTGCTCTCTTCTCCTCTCCTCTCCCGGGGGGGGGGAGGTTTGTCAGCCCTGCCACTGACTGCCATCAGGTGGAGGCCTGGTGGTGGTGCTGGCTGAGGTAAGGGAGGGGCCTCTGGTTTGAAATAGTGCATTTGTGTGTCCTCATGGCACATACTACTGCCTGTCCTTAGCAGGGGATGGGAGGGACAGAAAAACAGGAAAGACATATGGGCTTCATGAAGCCCTGCCTACTTGTCCCCGACCCAGGCCACCACCCAGGAACATATGGACTACTGCAATGCCCTGTACCTAGGGCTATCTGAAGGCAATCTCTGCCAGCTGCAGCTGGTGCAGAATGCGGTGGCAAGATTATTGATGGGGGCATGAAAGTTTGATCATGTTACACCTGACCTCTGTGAACTGCACTGGCTGCCAGTTAGGTAGATAATTGTCTTCAAGGTCAGGTTAATGACCTGTAAGGCCCTGCATGAAGGGGGACCAGCCTCCCTGAAAGATCTCCTTGTACTCCATCATCCATCCTGGGCTCTTTGTTCCTCCGAGGGTTGTGTTCTTGGGGTTTCCAGGGTTAGGTTGCGGCATTTGGGTGATTGTGCATTTTCTATTGCCATGCCTACCCTGTGAAGCTCACTGCCTAATCATCATCGGGAGGCACCCTCGGTGGAAACCTTTAAAAGAGGTTTAAAGAAATTTCTGTTTAACCAGGTTTTTAATTTATAAATATGGAATTTATGAATTACATTTATTTTATAATGATAGATAGATCTTAAGTTTATTGTTGTCTGCTTCACCTGAGTTTGATTATTATATTGTGCATGTTTTTTATGCTGTTTCTAAATTGTTAATGTGAAGCACGCTGAGTCTCCGGAAAGGGACACTACTGTATATTAATAATGTTTTTATCTATCTATCTATCTATCTATCTATCTATCTATCTATCTATCTATCTATCTATCTATCTGTCTGTCTATCTTTGTGTTCCAGGAGGAGAATGGTCCTCCCCTTCTAGCCCTACCACAGAAGGCAATCCATTGAGAAACTTCAAGTCTGGTTGGTACCAGGGGACCTGGTAGCAGGTAAGGGAAAGTTGGGACAGGGCTGACAGCTACCCACATGCCACCTGGAAGAAAAACCTTTATTCAAAAAAAGGTTGTCGGGGGGGGATGATGAGTCAAAAGAGACCAGTAAAGATGAAATAGAGGAGAGCGAGGGTGAAAATGATGATATAACATATGTTCCCTGGGAACCTCAGTTCCCCAAGAAACAAAAATCTACAATACCGATACCAACAAGTATTTAATCCCAGTACTCAGAATAGGTTAAAGTTCCCCAAAGTGTGAAAGATAACACTGACAATAAGGTGTGCAAACCTTCCAGGCCAATATGTCCAAAAATCAAATAGCAACCACAAGCCACAGAACCAGAGAAAGTAGCTGAGGAGCCACCCACCCCCATTCACACCAGGGCAGGTTACCAATGCGCATCCAAATCCTTTGTGTGGGACTATTCTATTATTCAGACATTGGATGAAAGGGGCCAAACTCCAACTATAACAGGCACATGCAAGCCACAGTAGAAGGGGATCATGACTTGGGACTTGAAGGCACCACACCCACCTTAAACCCAACCATTTGTCAGTCTGGACAAAACACAAGAGTAGTGCTCATGAAAACTCAGGAGTGCATGTTATTTGTCATCACTCATGCCAGGGAGGGCAGAGTAGTGCTACTAGCACTTCAAAGAAATATAGGGAAAAAAATCGCCTTTTTGTCATCACATCAGGATTTGCCTTTGGGTTGTGGTGGCCATCCTTTGTTACATACCTCTGGTGGTACAGTGGCGAAAAAACACTGTTGTGATCACAAAACATTATTTTTACAGTCAACAGAAATGCAGTCATTGATACTCTTCACAAAGTTGCTCCAAATTCACTCAGTGCCCAGTGAACTTATACAGCCACAGCAGAAATGGCCGCAGTTCATCTCTTGCCATACTTTTTCATTGAAAATCCAGGCTTCAGGAAGCTAATTGCAAAGACTTGTCCCAAATGGAACGGTCCTTAATGTACAGTACATATATTTCAAACTATGCTGTGCCTAGAGTTGAGGGATACTGTTGCACACTGCCTGTCACATAATTTGTCATATTCAGCAGTTGACACAATACACTTTCCCAGTGATATGTGTTTCATACAAAGTAATGAGGAGCTTAGGGGGCCCTTTCTGACCCATACACGCTCCTTTCCTTTCACCCATAATATGTCAGCTTGTGGCCCTTTAAGATATAGGCATCCAAGTTTCTTTTGAACTGAGCCTTATTTGCAGCGTATACAATTTCCTCTGGTAACCCATTCCACAGAGCCACCACTCTCTTTGTGTAGAAAGCTATCCATTTACTTGTGTTACACTTTATATGTCTTAGCTGAAGGTGGTGTCCTCTAGTGCCCAGCTTATTATTTTTAAACTGTAGATTCAATTAATTTAATATATGGTCACCCTGCATTATATCATAACCCAGCATCAAGTCCCCTCTCACTCTTCTAGTCTCCAGTGACATTAGCCTTAGATTAGCTAGCCTATGCTCATAGGGCCCATCCTGCATACTATGCACCATCCTGGTGGCCCTCCTCTGCACCCTCTCCAACCCTGCCACTGCCCCCACACTGGGGCAACATAATCCAAAATAGGTCTCACATAAACCCTGTACAAAGGCATGATCACAGCCTCCTCCCTACTTCTGAAGTTCTTTTTTATATTCCATAAAACCCTATTTGCCTTTATTATCTGTTTGTCACACTGAGCCTGATATTTCAGTTTCTGATCCACCCATATACCCAGGTCCCTTTCCACCTCTGACTTCCTTAAGGTTTGCCCATTAATTTTGTAATTGTGTTCCAGATTCCTATGTCCCACATGGATCACACAGCATTTATCTATGTTAAAACTCATTCTCCTTTGAACGGCCCATTTGTGGATTTCGTCCAAATCTTTCTGGATTGTCGCCACTCACACAGACTGTGTTACAAGGCCAGCAAGCTTTGTATCATCTGCATACTTCCTTACTCAATTATGATCCCCTTTTCCCATCTGCGCTATGAATATTCTAAACAGCACCAATCCCAGGACCGACTACTGCGCATGCCCGAACTCAGAGCTGGAATTTTTAAAAAACAAATTTAAGCACCTTACACTGCTCCGATTTCATCGGGAATTGCTTGTAGAGGTACAGCTCAAAGATCTCTACATGGGACATAGTTTAGTTTTACCCGGTTTAAATGTGCCTTGCTCGTCATGAATGAGCATTCCAGCAAAGGACAGGATGATCCGGGAGGTAGTAAGGTCACATTCTGTCTTCCGGTGCAGCAGCACCTTAGAAATGGCACATCCAGGACCACATTAAAAACAAAGAATAACTTTGCAAAGGTTAGCCGCAGTGATTGTAAACCTTACAGGGTATGTTAATTGGGCATTTCTGCAGCCCTGGTGATTGCAGGCACTATTTTGCTCAGTTTTCCTTTAACTACCCACACAGCATATTTTCAACAGCTGTTTAGTAGATGAAAGTATTAAAAAGAACTTTACATATAAACCACAATAACAGTAAATATAAATTTATATCAAAGTCCATTTTGCACTTGGGGTGAAGCAATGAGGATATCAATCAGTCAATCAATCAATCAAAATCTTTATTTATCCAGGGAGGCACCATTGAGCAGGGCTCATTTGCAAGATGGACCTGGTCATATAAAAATCATAGTACAGTAACATGGTAAAACATAATGCAATATTATACAAAGAAGAAAAAATATACATATGTACATCAACATTTGAGTGAGAGGACCTTTACAACAGATAGGCTCATAACTGGGTACAGCCGGAATGTTCACTTAAAAGGAGAGAGAGAAAGGCAAGAAGAGGGATTCCAGCTTAGGAAGAAATGATGGGGTTGGAATAGTTAACTGGCATACTTCAGGATATAAAATGTTTTGGTGTTCATCCATATATATTCCTTCTCTTGAGAGACATTTTCTCTTGCACTGTAGATCCAATGAACTCTGCAATATGAAATACAAATGTCAGGCATGTATTCTAAAAAACAATAGAAAGCGGGACATTATTATATCAGATGCTCATTTAGTCAATCATACAGTGGCAGCTGTTGAACAGTGTCTCAGTACTGAGGTATACCTAGCCGTTTCTCAGTACTGAGGTATACCTAGGTATACTGAGGCAGAATGAGGCAAAATCACATTACGGTCAATGCAAATTGCAACTTGAGTGCCTCAGTGGTACCTCGAGGTGGTCAACTTTTTAGATAACTACCACTATAATACAATAAAAAAAAAACACTTCTGTTGCAAAGTATGCCTGCCATCTTTATATAGAGGAAATAAAGATTGTCTATAGAAATCATTCACACCTGGGCTATAGCGAGCCCCCAAGGTATAGATCCATTATGGCTGAGCATCTGATATAATAATGCCCTACTTTTTATCTAATGTTTTAGAACAGATTCCTGATATGGAATCATTGTACTGAAGAGTTCATTCTGCAGTAATGGCTATAATTTCTATTGAAACGCATTCATCATTTCAAGAGCATGTAAGATAAATAGCTATGGAACAGCTAACTTCCATAAACAGTTCTGCCATCATTGTCTATGTTTCTTTTTTTTTTCTCTGTAGATTTTTTGGCTCCCTGAGCCTGGCAGGCAGCTCGGTCCCTCCCTCGGGGACTCAGTCTCTAGCTGCACCGTTCCCCACCCAACCCCCAAATCTCCCACAAGTTCCCCCCATGGCAGCGCCAGAGTGAAGGGGCACCAGATGTACCTCCACCCCCAGAGTGAAATCTAGACATTGGGGGGGCTGGCTGAGGCATTGGTGTGGCCATCATGGAGCCTGCTGGCTCCTTTTTCCTTTTTTTCTCCCATCCTTCCTCCCTACTGATGTAAGGACGCCGGTGTGCTCCCTCCTGACCTGTACTGCCCTGCGGCCACCACCAGAGGGCAGTCAGCGAGCAGGCTGACACACCTCCCTCCCCCAAGAGAGGAAAGCAGTCCTCCGGATGCTTATGTAAATAGCAGGCACATCACAATATACAACACTATAATCAAATTTGTTTTCATCATTTACACCACAATATGTACAATTCCTGCTTGGAAAGTTACACCTGGGCTGTGGTGGTAACAATTGTGGTCTTATTTAATGTACAGTGAAGCCCACCAGGATGAAGCCCAACTCTGCAGAATTCTGCAGTAGAGTTACTGCAGCAACCAAAGCAGTTTCAATGGGAGTTAATCCCTTTTGTCATGCAGGAAACCTGTGACAATGCACTTCATCCTGGCTGGCTTCACTGCACATTGTTACTATGGTGATAACTGTGTATAGTCCTATCACCAGTGGTACAACCCCTTTTAAATACCATCTGAGGTGTGGTCATACTATATAGTCTCAGTTTTAGTTCTACCCCCAAAATATGCCAGTGTATCTGTGAGGTGGGGCTTTCACAGTGTTAGGCTAAGCCCCCACTCTATATTGGCTACCCATAGTGCATCTTGGATAACACTATTCTATTACTGCTAACCATGATGATACTGATCATTACTAATATACTGTATTAGGGCACAGTACCTACCATACAAAAGTGGTAACAGGGGCCAATTACTGATTATCGTTTGCTGCTAGCTACAATGTTATGACTACTGATACGAATATAATGTGATTTTACTGTATTTTTCCAACTAAGTATTGTTTTATGCTTTATTGCTTGCAACAATACCATTATATGACTGAGTGTGGTCTGCACCATCATCTGATGGATTATGTTACACTAACATCTGGCTGTATTTGGATCTGCCTTATCTAATGTTGTTATGATTCTGCCTTATTCAACAGCACCACCTAGTGGACTGCTGTCTGCCTGTAATACTAATCTATTGTTTAGTGCCGGAATGCCTTAGCAGGCATATTTCTATACTTTGTATGTTAGCTGTAATTATAATAAATGCATGGACTAGCCGTTGCCATAGTTATTATCTTACTATATAAGATGCTGCACACTGTTTGAACTCCAAGTCTGATCACATGCTCTGGAGTATAGGGAATACTCTGGCTCCCAGTGTCGAGGTAAGGCAACATAGGGCTTATATCTGTAATCAGAATAAATACTTTCTTCATGATCTGGTCCCTTTTGTCTGTGTCCTGTCTGTTTTATCACTGGTCCCAAGCTCTTCAGGGGTCTGGCCCTATACCTTCCAGACATTATAGTGACCACAGCAGGACCTGTGCAAAAACGAGGATGTTAAAGTCATTAGGGTATCAACGGATTGGTTACAGGATGCCCTGCCAGTCTGAACACTCTGAGGAAATTTCCTAAGCCAGTTTGTGCGCAGGCGAGACAAGGATCACACTCCCCTCTGCCTGTCAGCTTTGGAAGACAGAGTAGCAGGTGCCCAACCTGGTGGACTGACTGCTATCAGTAGCGGATTGATACATGCCTCACAGTCACCTGGAAACTTTATAGATGTTCCCTAAAATGGCCAGCAATATCTGTACAGATCTGAGACTTGACATCTCTAATTTTCTTGCCTCCCAGGGGGGGTGGAATGATTTCACTACCGGACGCAGAATCAGAGGGAAATGCTATGTGGAGAGTCTCCACACTGTAAGTGGATGCCAAGCAAACAGAGAAAAAACATGACCAGAAGGGTTTGCTTGTTGCACCACTTTTCACTGCCTTAGAAGCTTCTGAAGCATTGGTAACAGCCGGTGAACTGAAAAATGCAGCTCTGAAACAGGAGCTGGGTTCTCAGGTGAATGGAATGTCACAGCAACGTAAGCAGATGGACCAAAACTCCAGACACTACGCTGTAAACATGATTCAAACTTGCCAAATGCTGTTCAAGAAAGTGAACGAGAATTAATTCGTTTGAGAGAGGAAAATGGTAGGTTGTTGCACGATAAGACACAGGTAGTGCATATGAATGACATGTTGAGTAGAACGAATGAGACATTACATGATGAGAATGATGAGTTGGAGGAAGAGTTACAGAGCTTGTCTAGGAAGTCAGATAAATAACTTAAGGAGAACTGCGAACTAAGCACCGAGTATAGAGTTTTGCAGAAGCATGTGAATGAAGGGGGGCAGCATAAAAGTAGAGTTTGCCTTGTTTCATGTACAGCCAGGATGGCGAAACTGCGCCATCAAAGAGGGGTGTTGGCAGAGCCAGCCCGGTGGTGCTGAGGGTTGAGGCACTGGACGCCACACCTCGCACCATGCTGGCGACCAGGGTTTGGGAACAGATTCAGGTCATCAGGGTTTGGCAGGGAAGGAAAGGATCAAGCATCCGGAGGACAGTTCTCCTATCCTGGGAGGGAGGGGAATAAGGTCTCACTGTCTGGAGTCCTCTAGTGGTGACTATGGGTAATTCAGCAGTGGGGTCCTGGAAATTGGTGGGATGGCCACGGCAATGCTCCTGTGGGCATTAAAGGCAGCACTCACGTGCTGCACTGGAGTGCATTGCACTGCTGGGCCAATGGGGGGAAGTACAGTTAAAACACCCCCTTCTCACTGGTAGTTGAAGGTGGGTCTAGGGGCATGGCACCATGTCAACTCCGGGTCCTTGACATCCTTCAGGTTCTCCTCTCATCCTTCCCCACCACACACTATGAGACAGAGCGCTGGGTAGGAGTGGTGGCCCTTGCTCCTGGGGGGCTTAGATCCAGGGGGATTTCTGGGATAGTGTAGAGAGAGACAGAAGTGTGTTCCCAGAGAGATGCCAGGACTTCAGGAAGATGGGAACAGCCGGCTAGCAAAGAGACCCAACTGGAAGCTGGAGAGAGTCCAGTGAGGTAGGGTGAGAAACAGAGTTGACAAAAAAAAAGAGGGGTGTTGGCCGACCACGTCAAAGTGATGGATGGACTCCAGTACCTACCCATTGACTTAGTGTCATCAGGAGATGATGATGAACCTGATGACGCAGTCATCAAAGATGGTGACCACCATGACCGAGGCGGTGGGCCAGGCCTACCCTGTACTGTCACTGTGATTACCAAGCAGGATTAGAGTGAAATCATGGACTGGATCGATGATGCATTGGTAAAAACTACCATGAACCACGAGCAGATCTCTACTTTGCAGACTTCCATGAAGGAAATTTTCTTGAAACAAACTGAGAGGAAACCCTTCATCAAGACCATGGCTGATGCCACAGTGAGCACAGTAGCTTGGTCTGCTGCTGCTCATCCACCTCCACCAGTAATTCTGGCAAGCCCTTGCAGGTCACTCAGTCAGTACAACAGATTGCCAACAGCATCAGTCGCATGACCCCCAGTGACAACCTCAGCTGTCACCTGGAAATGTCTGAAGCCAGTGCAAGATGCTCAGCCTCCCCAAAGAGTGCCAAGTACAAGTACTGTGCCAAACCATTGACCCAGCTCTATGGGGGAAGCTCCCCATGGAGGTCAGGAATGCCACCGACATCAAGTATGATGATATAGTTGTTGAGCTTATCGCCACCTCCAACCCAGGGGTAGTAGGCGTAATGCTTGCCCAACCAGTTAAACAGTTCACTAAAGAAAGTCCCATGGATTTTCACAACCATTTATGGTTGGCCTACTATGCAGGTAAAAAAACTAGTGGGGGAAGGAACCAATGATGGCCAGGTTGAGTACAAGGCCCTTTTCTCAAAAATCTGGTCCCTGCTATCCGCAACATGCTCAAACCCACTGTGTTCCCTAGAATGGATAAATTTTGTGATATTCTCCAGAGAGTGGACTGAGTGTTTACACTTTAGCTCCAAGACCTCACTTCCGGCAACAAGGGTATGGTAGCCACGGTGCAAAACACCAACGAGCTACCTATGCACTATGCCATGGAAGGAAAGTCCCAGGCCGAATAGAAGGTCTACCAGTCCCAGGGCCAAGGCTACTACCAGCCTCCATCCTACAATCCACGGGCCCATCCACAAGATTCCCAGGCTTCAGGACAGGCCCAACCCAGCAAGTCACAGGCCCAAGAGAGGAGGGGGTCAAAACTGGAACTACAACAATAACCGGAACAAGGCCCAAAACCAGCAGCAATCCTTGTACAAAGGCCCAAACAAAGGCCCTCCCTATTGGGAGATAAGGGACAAAAACATTATGATTAAAAAGGAGAATGACAATCTCTGCCTAATCCTTGGGAAACTACAATCCGTAGCAGATACCATTCCCAAATAAGCCATTGCGGCAGTCGCAGCCAGCAACATGTGGCCTCTTATGGGGATCGGTGACTTAGGTCCATCACCAACACCCTCAGCCCTAGAACTTCCCGAGGAAATGGAAGGACCTGTGGCCTCCACCACACAGGCCCAGAAATCCAAAACACCATCCCTGTATCCAGTTGAGGAACTATGGAAATCTCAAACCCCACAGGCCATGCTCCAATACCAATACCCACTGGAGGATGAGCTTGTGCATTCCGATTGATGATTACAGGCCCCAGATTGTATCATCAACAAACTCATGCTTGATGGTAGCAGATAGCCTTGCACCAAGGCCGTGGTCAGGGGCCACCAAACGCTTTTGCTGTTGGATACTGATGCAGCCATGTCCGTATTACACCAAGAAGACCCAGAGAAATTGGCCTGGTCCATGGGCAAATGAACCATCGTCCATGGAGTGGATGGAACCAAGCTAGCCACCTATCAATCACACCCATTGGCAGTGATCATTGGTATCTTCTGTACTACATTTGTGTTTGACCTGATGGTTCTACGTCATCGTCCCAGCATCTTGGGAATTGATTTTCTAGCAAGACACGGCTGTGTTGTGGATCTAGCTGATCTACTGATCATTCAGATTGAAGGACAGTATCATGCACATGTCATCCCTGACTCGCATTTTGTGGCTGCAATAGCCAATAATGACACGGAGTACGATGTCATCACATCACTTCAAAATCACCCGCTCTACAGTAGGCTCTTGCCTATTGTGGAAAGACACCTGGATGCTTTTGCAAAGCATAAGCATGATTGTGGATGGATGGACACCTGTATAGTTGTCCCCAGACCCACACAAATCAGACTCAAGCAGTATCTATTTCCTGCAGAGGCCTTGCTATCCCTGAAAGGCACCATTGGATCCCTATTACAACAAGGGTTCATCAGACACTGTGTGTCAACCACCAATTCCCCCATTTGGCCTGTAAAAAAACCCAGTTGTTATTGGAGACTCACCATTGATTACAGAAAACTTAATCAAGTCACATTTAGCTGTTCACCCACAGTAGCATCAGCACCTGATGTGCTCAAATTGCTGAAACCAGAGCAAAATTGGTTCGGTACCCTGGACGTCTCCAATGGTTTTTGGTCATTACCTTTGGACCACGATAGCCAGTACAAATTTGCATTCACATTTGAAGGGTGCCAGTACACCTGGACATGCCTACTCCAAGGATTCCATTATTGCCCATCCCTCTTCCATATTCACATGCATGAAGACATCAAGAGCTTCAGTGCCCCACAATGCCTCATACAGTACGTGGATGACTTACTGCTAGCCACTGCAGACTTAGAAGAGCACCTGGAGCTCCTGAATGAACTACTGATCCTCTTGCAGAGAGCAAGCCTCAAATGCAGCCCATCAAAGATACAACTTTGCCAGAAGGAAGTTACTTTCCTTGGCCTCCGTATCAACTCCCAAGGGAGGCATCAAGCACTGAACAAGATTCAGGGCCTGCAAGATCTGCCACTGCTAAGTGTGGCAACACTCAGATGTTTTCTGGGGGTGTAAACTACTCCAGAGACTATCTGCAATTTTGCACAAAAGGCTGTCCCTCTGTATGAGCTCCTGAAAAAGGATGTCCCATAGATATGGGAACCAGTACATACTAAACCTGTCACTGTCTTAAAACACATCTTGGCCTCTGCCCCAGCATTAGTCAACCCAAACCCTGATCTCTCTTTCCATTTGAAAACAGCCACTTCTGACATTGCTATGTCTGGAGTACTTGCACAAAAGGTAAATGGAATACTCCGGCTCATTGTCTATGCATCCCAAATGTACACTCCAGTGGAACTCTGTGAAAGAAGCCTCCTGGCTGCCTACTGGGCTGTCAAACATTTTCTGTATATCATTGGGTTCTCACCCATTGTGCTACACACCAACCACACCTCTACAGACTTTTTGCTATCAGACGGAGTGAAGGATGGGACAGTCTCAAACACCAGACTGACCCATTGCTCACTGCTTTTGCAAGATAGAAACATCCAAGTACACACAGTCAAAATGCCTTCCTGTCTTGCCCATGGACTGCTATACATGGGAGAGTCACATGAGTGTGGCCTCCAACCTCCTGTACTGCCTGACCCAGGTCCATTTCTCTCAGCAACAGACAAACACTTGGAAGACACAACCATATGTCACATCTTTACAGATGGCTCTGCCTCATAACATGAGGGAGTTCAAGTGACTGGGATGGGAGTCCTGATTCACAGTGTACAGCCCCTGATCAGGTGCTTTACCAGCCGCTGGCATGGCCAACTCATCTCCGCCACATGCCGCACCACTGAACAGCCACCCAGACCTTTCCACTTTTCAGTGTACAGCCCCTGATCGGGTGCTTCACCAGCCACCAGCATGGTCGACTCATCTCCGCTGCACGCCACACTACTGAACAGCTACCCAGACCTCTTCACTTTCCAGTGTACAGCACCTGATTGGGTGCTTCACCTGCCGCTGGTGTGGCCAACTCATTACTGCCGCATGCCACACCACTGAACAGCTGCATAGACCTCTCCACTTTCCAGTGTACCGCCCCGATTGGGTGCTTCACCAGCATGGCCGACTCCTCTCCGCCGCACGCTGCACCACTGAACTGCCTCCCAGACCTCTCCACTTTCCAGTGTACCGCCCCTAATCGGGTGCTTCACCAGCCACCGGCATGGCTGACTCATCTCCAACACATGCTGCACCACTGAACAGCCACCCAGACCACTCCACTTTCCAGTGTACAGCCCCTGATCAGGTGCTTCAGCAGTGACCAGTGCAGCTGACTCATCTCCACTGCACGCCGCACCACTATACAGCCACCAGGCCTCTCCACTTTCCAGTGTACAGCCCCTGATCAGGTGCTTCACCAGCCACTGGCATGGCTGACTCATCTCCTCCACATGCCGTACCACTGACAAGCCATCCAGACCTCTCCACTTTCCAGTGTACTGCCCCTGATCGGGTGCTTCACCAGCCACCGGCATGGCCAACTAATCTCTGCTACATGCCGCATCACTAAACAGCCACCCAGACCTCTCCACTTTCCAGGTACAGTCACAGCACCAACCCAGTACTCTCAATTCTTGGCCTCTACTCCATGACCTAACTCAAGTTGACTAGACTCCCTTATCCTCAGACACTTCCATAGATGATGCAGTAGCATACTTTACCACAAATTTTTCCAACACCTGGAACAAGCATGCTCCTCTAAAGCAAGTGAGGGTGCGTAGTAGCCACCTCCCCTGAGTTACCCCTGAATTCCTGGCCTCTCAACAAGCATGTGACAAAGCTTGGCAAACCCACAAATGCTTCAGATTCGCTAGTGACTTTGTTATCTACTGAACTCTCCATGATGTCTGTACCAAAGCCATCCACCTGGCTAAAGCTGATTATTTTTGGTCCACCTTAGACACTAACACAAACAACCCATCTAAGTTTTGGCATGTAGTCCACTTACGTTTCTCTCCCCAAGCTAAGCCCCCATCCCCGCTGCTCAAAATAAACAATAAGCTTATTGCTGACCTCCACACAGTAGCTGTGGAATTTAATACCTACTTTACCTCCTCCGCTTCCTCCCTGTTAGCCTCCCTCCCACCCCTTCTCTCAAACTCCATGCCTCCCCCAACTCCATCATCTTGAAAACAGCTTTGCCTTCTCACTCATCTCCCCAAATGACACCCTAAATACACTACGCTCCCTTAACCCATCTAAGGGCTACTCCCCTGATGGTCTTGGCCCTAAGCTGCTGTACCTCTCTGTGCCTGCCATCTCACTTCCTCTCTCTGACCTCCTCAACCTTTCTTTCCACACTGCATCTATCCCTGTAGCCTGGAAACATGCTATAGTTCTCCCATTACCTAAGGGTGATGATACATCCTCTACTGGGAACTACTGCCCCATCTCTCTCCTTCCCACCCTGAATAAATTCAGGAACACCTTGCTCTCTCCCAGCTTTCCTCCTTCCTTGATGACTCCTCTTTCTTCACTCCCTTCCAATCGGGTTCCCGAAAGAATCACTCCACAACCACTTCACTACTGAGACTCACTGACTCTATCCATACAGCAATGGATCGAGGCCACATCACTTCTGCAATCTTTGTCGACCTTGCCAAGGCCTTCGACACTGTCTTCTACTCTCTCCTCCTCGAAACCCTCTCGTCAGCTGGCTTGTCTCAGTCAGTCTATAGCTGGTTCAGGGCCTACCTGGTAGGTCACACTCAATCAGTTAAAATAGCTGACTCTTCCTGTCTGCCACTACTGATCTCTACTGGGGTGCCTCAAGGCTCCGTACTCGGCCCTCTTCTAGTCTCTATTTTTCTAAATGATCTACCGTCAGTATGCTCTTCATCCTCTCTCCATATGTATGCCAACAATACAGTACTGTGCACCTCTGGTCATTCTCCATCTGTTGTGACTACCAAACTGCAGCTTGACTTCATCAATCTTCAACACTGGCTAAGTTCTCACCAACTCTTCCTCAACGCCAAGAAGACAGCCACCATAACCTTTGGCACTAGGCAGAGACTCTCTCAGCTGCTCTTCCTCCCCTCCTTCTACATCCTCGACGGGACTACTCTAGAGGACACCTGCTCTTTTAAATACCTGGGTGCCTGGCTTGACCAATACCTCAACGTTTCTGCACATATTGATGCTATCCTGCAAAAACTGTGCCCCAAGCTTGGCACCCTTTATAGGAACCGTAGTTCCCTACCACTACCAGTTTGGCACAATATTGTTCAGAAAATGATACTCTCTATATTTGACTATTGCGATATAGTCTACAGTGCTGCTCACAAGTCTTCCCTCACCAGATTGGAAACTCTTTTCAATGCTTTCTGCTGCTTTGCTTTTGACGCCGCCTACTGCTCCCGTCACTGCTCTCTGTACCACTCTCTTGCTTTCCCCTCCCTGGAGAGTAGGCGTCTCTCCCACTGTGCCAAGTTCACATCCAAATACTGGTTTCGGACACTTCCCTCCTACCTTGCTGCCTCTCTCGCTGCTCCTCCCCCCCCCCCGCTCTCTCAGATCCACTGATGCTCGCACTTTAGCTATCCCTCATTGCTCTGCCTCCACTGGTTAGGATCTTTCTCCTACTGCTTCCCAAAGCTTTGGAACTCCCTGCCACCTCCTATCTGTCTCTCCTTGTCCTCAAACTCTATCAGCACTTCATAATTTCTATTTCCCAAACTGCACCAGTCTCTAACCCCTCACCTCCCTCCTCTCAAAGCGGCTTCTCCATCTACCCTACCTATCTGCAGTCCCCCACCAATCTGTCACATTGGTTGCAAGGTCTCCTCCCTCCTAACCTCCCATCCCTTATCTCTATCCCCTACTCCCCTCCCCTACTGTCCTAGATTATAGCCCCTCCCCTCCTCCTACCTTTCCCTTCTACTCTCCTCTCTGCCTATGCCCTGAGCCCCTTGCTGGGCTGTCTGCACCCTGAAAGGGTGTAGGTCCTGGCCTCTCTCCCCTTTGCTCATTTTCTCCCTCACTCTAATCCTACTTCCCCTTGTAGGGTTTCATCACATCCTGAAGGGGACTAGACTAGGCACCTCTTCGCATCTCTTTCCTACCCTTCTCCCTCCCCCACCTCTTTATCTTTTGTTCTCCCCTCCCCCCTCCTGCTCCCTCACCCCCTCTTCCTCCTCCTTCCCCTTCTATCCTCCTCCACTGCTGCTAGTCCAGTTCCCCTGGCAGGGTTTCTCTGCATCCTGAAGGGGTTCTGATTCTAGTCTCCCCTTTCCCCCTTTTTCTTCTCTCCCCCACCTTCATTTCACTGCCCTCCCACTCTTTTTTACCTGTCTCAGTTCCCCCTTGCAGGGTTTCTCTGCATCCTGAAGGGGTTCTGTTTCTAGGCTTCCCTTTCCACTTTCTCTTCTCTTCCCTCACCCTCATTTCATTGCACGTTCCTCTCCTGCCCCCTTTCATCCCCCCCTCCCAGGCAGCCCTGTCCTTCTTTTCTTGTAGGGCCCTGAAGGTTATTTGTTGCTAGGTGACCTCCCCTCCCCCTCCCCCTACCCTCGAGTCATCGCCTTTCCAACTCCAGCTCTGCACTCTTCTCACTTCTGCCCTCCCATGGGCCTATAAGCACTTCCCTTCTTATGCTCAGCCTATCTTCATGGCACTTCAACTTTAGTCTGCCTTCTCTGGGAGTTGCCAAGCCCGCAGCGTGCTGCTACACCTGCTTTGCCCCAGTCTAGGTTTTGATGCCTTTCCTAGTGCCCTTTTTGGCTCAGTACCAACAACGCACTGTTTTGCTTTAGATATTGTTTAAACTCCTGTTATTGCATTGTTCCCCGACAGCTAATTGTCTGCTGCTCCCTGTTTTATTACCTAGGATTGTACTCCTAACTGGTTGTCTAAAACACCCAGTCTGTACCTGTGCCACACTGTTATGTTTTGTAATTTGTGCTGCATTGCTTTGCTCATCTATTGTTTTGCTCCTGTACTGTAATTTTGTTTTGCTGCTCTCCAAATATTGTAACCCCCCTACCCCCAGGTCACTTCTGGAAAAGAGCTGTATCACAGCTCATGTTGTCTTTCCTGGTGAAACATTTTCCAAATAAATAAAATAAATAAATAAAAAATTCACTACCCTGATGGAGAAGTTGTACACACCTCAAAAGGGTGTCACATCAAATCCTCACAGTATGCAGAACATTCAGCTATTGCTGTGGCCTTGGAACTTGTAAAAGAGGAACCAGCTGCCACCATTGTTTTTATGTTGGCTTGCCTCACCTGCGCGCAAGTCAACATCTTGTGGTAGTGCAGCTTTGGAGGCGCAGCCGCTGTTGGGTAAATGCAGGGCACGCATCAGTAGGTGCGTCCCTCATTCCCCAATCAGCCTGCATGCCGGCAGCCACACCATGCATGCTAATGTGGTGAGCACATCTAAGGGAAGGTCTGCTGCAATCCAAGCAATGCTCATCAGACGCAGCGGACCATTCCTGCGTGCTCGCCACATTAGCAGCATGGCGGGCGGCCACCCAATGGCTGACTTCGGGGGTGCCCAATCCCCCAGCCAGCTTACTGTGGCTGCACACATTTGCCGACGGCAGAGCCCACTCCCGTCAGCATACAACAGCCCCATTTCCTATATGCTGAGGTGGGTGCCCAATCCCCTTGGTTCTTGCCTCCCCGCTTTCATTGTGTGCGATGGGGAGCCCACTTCGCGGCATAAATCAGCCCCCCCGCATTTCTTATATGCCAATGGGGTGCCCAATCCCGTCAGCTCTTGCCTCCCCGGCTGTCATTGTGCGTCCGGGTGCCCAATCCTGTCGGCATAAATTAACCCCCATTGTCTGCCAATGAGGGTGCCCAATCCCGTTGGCTGCAGCAACCCCCTCCCAAAACAGTTAGGTGGCATGTAGGAGCCCACCCCAGCGTGCCAAGTCCCCCGAAAAAAAAAAGTTAGTTTTTTCCTCCTGTAACATAAGCAGGTCCCTCGTAGTCTCTGCCCCCACCGCACCTACCACTGCGCACCCTGCCTCCCCACCTCCCTCACCCCTCACCCCATACTTACCTCTGAAGTCGACACGACTATCTTCGATGGACCGGGAACAACGTCTGCACTCTTCAAAGTCGACCGCAAACTGAGGAAATGCCGGTAAGCTGTATAATGGAATGAATAGGGTTTTTCAACTTTGCTGCATATCTCGGGCATTTGTTGGAATTTTGGCACCAAATTTTCAACATGGGGTTTTTGGGGCCCCTCCTCATGAGTTATATCACTGTCATGGTGTTAATCAGCCTCGAAAAGTGATTTCGCAGTCACTTTCGCAGTCATTAACGAAATGACAGTGCCAGTGTTCATGAGGTGGCCTCTCAAAAAGCCTATGTTCCAAATTTGGTGGAAAAAATCAACAAATGCCTGTTTTCTGGCGATGCTGCATTGCACAGTTGCTCACATGAGCTCATAACCCAGCGGAGTGCAATATTTTAACGCCAGATTTTCAGCATTGCCATTTTTGTACACCTCCTTGTGAACAGTACAGCTGTCATTTTCCACATCCTGCCCAAAATGTGTTTCCACACTTCCAGCGCACAATAGCATAGTCGCTGTGGGAAATCAGTGTTTGGACCAGTTTATGAAAATGACAGTGACACAGTTCATGAGCAGAGGTCCTAAAATGCCTATGTTGAAAACTTAGTGATGATACTCCATAAAATGACTGTGTCACGAGCGTGCGTTGGCAGATTGCACGCACGCTCGTACCGTCATGCATTTGTGATATTTTCACTCTGGGTTTTCACCATTGCCATTTTTCTACACCTCCTGATGAACAGTACAGCTGTCATTTCACATATCCTGCCCAAAATGTGTTTTCGTACTTCTGGCGCAGAATAACGTGGTCGCTGTGCGAAATCACTTCTTGGCACACTTTGAGGAAATAACAGTGACACTGCACATGAGCAGAGGTGCGAAAATGCATATGTTGAAAATTTGGTGCCGAACGCCCATAAAATGGCAGTGTTGCAAGCATGCGTTGCATAGTTCCCACGCACCCTTGTAACTTCGCTAATTTGCTATATTTACATGCCACATTTTCAACACTGGCATTTTTTTACCCCTCCTGTCATTTTTCACATCCTGCCCAAAATATTTTCCTGCACTGCACTACCAAACACCCAAAGGTACACCCCGATGCCTGTCAGTCTCTGCAGGGTGGGGGTGGGTTGGCATCAGTTCAATACTTCACTGCCATGCCTATTATGCATCTCTCTAACTCCTGCACTACCAATGCCAATGCCAGTAAGACAACATTCGGCATTGACAAATGCTTGTTATGGACTCTAGTTGGGTCTGTATCTCTCTTAGAGAGCTCCTACCATTCTGGAAACTCCATTCCTTTTCCTCTTCTGATGGCACTCCAATCAAATACAGAGACCTCTTTGTTTACACTGAGACTCTGATACAGAAGTTTGTTTTCAAACTGTACATCCACAAAGTTAAGGCCCATTCTAAAAACAAGCCTTATCACATCTTAAATGAGAAAGTAGATCTCCTTGCTAAGGAAGGTGTCCTGGGGGGATATCTGGGTAATGAAATATACAGATATCGCTCCTGCAGCATTGCAGCCATCCAAAAACAAAAAAACAGTAGTCCCATTAGACTTGCAATCTGCACAAAAATCTAACAAAGAGCTCAGGCAAGTGTTTGGTTTCTTGAACAAAGCCACTGAGAAGGAGCTGCCAACCCATAATCCCTACATATGCTATGCAAACAAACTCCATCTTTCCAATGATGCAAGACTGATATGGTATAAGCCTGAAGATGACTCACAACTGAAGTTATGGGTAGTTCCAAAATCACTGCACACTGAATTCATACACCAAGTACATGATACCCCCACAGGTGGTCACCAGGGGACAGAAAACGCATTATAGAGACTCAGGACCGCCGGCTGGTGGCCTGGCATGACTGTAGACATCGAACACTGCATTGACAGCTGTCTTGTCTGTGCACAAAACAATCCAATTCCTACAAAGAAAAATGCTAAATTACACCCACAGAGGCAATCAGGCCCCTAGCATGTATTTCAAATTGACTTAATTGGTCCACTCACAAACACTAGTAGGAACAACAAGTATGCGCTTGTAGTCACTGACTTATTCTCAAAATGGGTCAAGGCTTTTCCCACCTGTGCATGCACAACAAAGGCAATTGCAAAAATCCTGGTAGAACAATTGTTCACCAGGTGGGGCCTACCCCTCAAGGCAGATTCTGATCAAGGAACCAGTTTCACAGGTGAGTTAATGAGAGACATTTAAACTTCTTGGTGTACACCCGATGTTTCACATCCCCTATCACCCCCTCCCAGTCCTCAGGGCAAGTAGAAAGAACAAACAGAATAATTAGTTTAGTTTAGTTTAGTTTATTAGTCTAGGAATTAATACCTTTGAGCCAGGGCTCTTTTACAAAGGTTCCACGTCACAAAGAACATTTAACAAAGCACGATACACATTACAGGTAAAACCAGACAGGAAAGTTACATCATAAATTTGCTATTAACAGTTTAAGGCAGTAACGTTTTTAAGTTTCATAGAAAAACAAGCTATAACAGGTTCAAGCGAGTAGACAATTTCGAGGTTAAGGAAACTTCCAGGAGAGGGTGATCATTAAGCGCCAAGGAGGCTAGAGAGGAGGAAGGTGGTGAGCGGAGAGTAAGTGAGAGGACAGGAAAAGGGGAGTGAGTTTGGGTGGGAGACAGGAAGTAGTAGAGGTACCAGAGGGTTCATTAGTCAGGGAGGAAGAGGCCTCAGATGTGAGGATGGACATGAGGAGTAGTAGTCTTTATCTAGCGTAATCACAGTTGCTAGTGGTGGTGAGGTGGGCATAGAGCATGGATTTGAAAGCTTCAAGCAAGGTTGAGGATAGAGTAGGTGGACTAAGTGCATTGAACCATGTCGGGGCCCTGTATGCGAAAGATCTTTGTCCCTGTGCAGTCCGGCATCTCGGAACCAGGAAAGGTTGGCGTTCAGATCTGGTGGAGGGTCGTGAGCCAGGATTCAGTTGGAGTAGGTTTTGAATACATAATGGAGTCAGTCCCAAGATAGATTTTTTGCCATTGTGCAGGTGAGATAAATAAGACGATTTGATAGGTTCAACCAGCCTGATTCATAGTACAGATCACATGTGAGGTCAGTCTTTGAGCCCCGTGAGGAGCCGGCAGGCCTTATTTAGAGTGATTGAGATACGCCTTAGAGCAGTGGAGGTAGCTGAGCCATAAATAATAAGGCCATAGTCAATGATTGAGATTATGGAACTCTGTATAGCTATTCTCAATGCCTTGATTTAGAAATTGACGGTTCAGGAATAGTATTCCAAGGCGTTGGTTCACTGTTTCGCAGTGTTGTCAATGTGGGTTGCAAAGGTGAGCCCTTGGTCAAAAGTGATGCCAAGGTATTTGAAAGTATTTACTTGGTCCAGTGTAATTTCCGCAGAGGTTTGTATGGTGAGTGGAGTATACCTATTTTTGTTTGGTGATTGGAGAAGAGCATGGCTTTTGTTTTATTGTGGTTTAGCACAGGTTTACTATCTAGGAACCACCTTTCAACACTAAAGAAAGCAAGTTGCAGGCTTTTTCGTAGGGAGTTTGGATCCTTGTGGGAAGAGAATTACAGCATCATCAGCGTATAAGATTATTTTCTCCTGGCAGATATCTGGGAGGAGTTAAGGAACAGGCTAAAGAGGAGCGGTCCAAGAATTGATCCTGTGGTACACCGAGAGAACTGGTTTGAAGTCGGAGAGTTCATTAGAGATTTTACAGCCTGTGACCGATTGGACAGGTAACTTTTACCCAAGCACAAGGACCTTCGGCCAGGCCTAGGCTAAAGTAGGGAGGTAAGTAGGCCATGATGGACTGTGTGAAAGCTTTTGTAAGATCGATAAAGACTGCACCTGTTTGGCACCCTTTGTCCAGGGCTGAGTGGACTTCTCCAGAGAAATCAAGTAAGGCTGTTGTTGTACTATGTCCTTTCCTAAAGCCGTGCTGTTGATTACAGAGTAGATTGTATTTGTCCAGGTAATCAGAGAGTTGGTCTGCCACTATTCGTTCAAGTGCTTTGGAGAGGGGAGGGAGTATTGATATTGGTCGATAGTTTCCTGTTGAGGTTTTGTCCCCCCTTTGTGCACTGGCGTAACTATGGCAGATTTCCATTTGTTGGGAAATTGACTTTGGCAAAGTGACAGATTAAAATTTTGCAAGGGGTGAATTACTTCATCAGGGTGAGAGACAGTATTTTTAGATCTAGCGTGTCACTACTTGTTCTGGATTTGGAGCAGGCCTTTCTTATGTACTTGTGTGCTTAGTACACTTGATTTTCTTGAAGTAAAATTGTGGTTTGTCACGAGGGGTGTTTTGTGATACTAGGCTAGGCACAGGTAAGTCGAGAAAGAAATCTGGGGAGGACCCACTAAGGTCTGTGAATGTCTTATTAAGTGCATCTGCAATAGACTTTGGGTCAAGAGTGGTGAATCCATCAACTTTCATAATGGTAGGTGGCGATTTTGATTGTTTACCCATTATGTTTCGGATGTTGTCCCAAAAGCTCTTCCATCACCCCAGGTGGATTCAAGGGCATTTTTGAAATAGGCGCTCTTCATTTGCCTAATTTGTGAGGTACATCTATTTCATGCCTGCTTGTATTTTAGGGTATCATGAGGTGAGCCTGTGTCTCTGGCAACTGCCCAGAGGTGGTCCCAAACCTTGAGCTCGGCAAGTAGTTTGGCAGTAATCCATGGATTTGATAGCGCTTTGATTTTACGTTTTTTTACTGGGGCGTATAAGTCGCATGCAGAGTTGAAAGATTTAATGAAGTATTCTAGTGCGGTATTAATATCAGTTGATTCAAGGATTGGCGTCCAGTCCTGTTGTAGGAGATGGGTTTTCAACTTGATAAGATTCCCATAAGGCAATACTCTGCTTGTTATAACTTTGGGGGGTGGCTTGAGAAATTTATTAGACCAGGTACAGGACACTGGGAGTGGTCACTGAGGGTCAGGGAGGACTTTAATGTTTTTATCCGGTCAGGGTGATTTGTGAGAACCCAGTCAATAAAGGTGCTTGTACCAGTTTTGTAATTTTCCGGGTGGGGAGGTTACCATCTGAGTCAGGTTTGCTGCTAGGATGTCATCTTTGTAAGAGCCAGTGTCAGAGGTGAGCCAGTTTATGTTGAAATCCCCGAGGAGGAGGAGCTCATTTTCAGAGGGCTGCAGACTAACAAAATCAAGTACAGACTTAATACTGGCACGGTGGTCTTTTGGAGGGATATAGACTGCGGCCACTGTGAGAACTTTGTTTTGTGCAAATTAAATCCATGATTCTATGTATCACATCTCAAAGAGAATATTATTAAGACCCACCTGCTTGTTGCCCAAAACATTGGAAAAGCCCAACTGCAATCAAAAATGCACTTTGACAAAACATTTAAAGAAGCTGACTGGCAAGCTGGAGACCAGGTAGTGGTACTCAAATTTACATATCCCACACATCCCTTTGCCAGTAGATGGGAGGGACATTACCCAGTCATCAACAAGCTCAGTCCAGCAGTCTATCAATAAGAATCAACTCTAAAAACAAGCAGAAGGACAGATGGCTTCATGCCAACCAGCTCAAGCTGTTTAAAGGAGAGTAGCACCCTCCTTCCTTACCCATTTGGTAGAAAACAGTGAATACTGATGTTAATTTTCTTTCTTCCTTACAGGTTACCTGCAAGATGGCTATTTGCCTCTTTTCCTTATCCCTGGAATCCTGACTGCTGTTATACCACAGGATGCATTTACTAAGCCCCAAAACATGAATCCTAATATGAACCCCAATCTGAAGAGACTTCTCCTTGCTCTGCATCCTTCGGATGAGCGTTACTTTCCCCTTGGCCATGTATCAGAATACCCAACTCTTAAAC
Organism: Neoceratodus forsteri; assembly: GCA_016271365.2. Classification (NCBI taxonomy): domain Eukaryota; kingdom Metazoa; phylum Chordata; order Ceratodontiformes; family Ceratodontidae; genus Neoceratodus; species Neoceratodus forsteri. The sequence continues at coordinate 501,515,851 of CM028135.1, read as the reverse complement.
AAGGAGTCAGTATTGCTGTCCTGTCCAGACTGATTGCAGTCCAGGAAGGCAAGGATGCCTACCTCAATGCCATGGTAATTTCTCCTGACCAGTCCTCTCTCCAAATTGAATGGCAAACTGATCGCCAGGATAAACAAATTCCAGTAGACCACCTAGCCAAAGGCACATTTTAAGGTTGGCCCAATACCCATATTTTCTCCCAATGGTACCCTGTCTATAAGACAAGCCCAAGCCCAACATACTGGTCTATAAAACCTTACTGCACTTATCAACACCACCTTTTGTTGCACTTATGATAATGAATCTAGCAAGCAATTCTGCACACAACATTCTATTGCCAGCACTGCTATGTTTTTAATTGTGGTACCCCCAACTGAAGAATTTGTTACTGAGTGCCCCATTTTGGAACAAGGACCGACTAGCAGACTTGTTGCCACTTCTCTACCAGGTACCCTTGTCAACAATGTACAGTTCGTGCACATTCCTGTTGTTTTAAATCTCAACAACTAGAATATGGCTGAACATGGTTGGTGCTCCACCACTAACACTTTTAAATTCCATAGTGCCATGCTGCTTGGCCTCCTGTCAGCATATCAAACTCGCACTCAGGACCCTGTAGCAGGGCCACATACTACCCCACATCGAGGTGTGTTTACAGCCCACCCCAAACCCAAGAAAACTAAAGGAAAACCCTGCAGCAAGTGTGGCTTTGCTGACATAGCAGGAGTCACAGGTATTGTTTCTGGTCTAGCAAGAACTGGTATGTACATTTGGAATAGAGCAGACTTGGCTGCCATACATAGCCAGACTTTGAAATTACAAACTGGTGTAGGACAAGATGTTATTTCCCCCTGTTTTACAATGTGAAGAGTGCTTTACCCGTGGAGGAGCGCTTTATAGTTTACAACATGCATGACACAGCTTTGTTTTCCAGAACAATAAAGAAGCAGAGCAGCATTTTATAGCCAGAGAACTACTTTGCTCAGCCTATGGCTCTTTTGTAATGAATACTATGACGAATCTGTTTCGGGATTTCGAATCAGGGGTGTATCCCAGATTTGATCCATGATACCCATATGGCCAAATGGTATTGCCCACATTGTAGGTCTATATCATGCACTACTAAATGTATGGAAAGAACTGTACAGTTTCTGTTATCTACTACCAGAAATCTAGGGTACCTTACTAGACACTTCAAACAGGGCCCATGTTATGAAACTAGACAATGTTCTATTCAAAATACAATGTATTTTATTTATTTTTTATTTATAAAAATTTTGTTAACTGGGTAAGCCCACTGGGCCCCAGAGGTTCCTTTTTCAGGGGCAACCCAGAATTTGTTACAAAAGAAACAGTGCAAATACATAAAGGTGAAACAGTGCAGTGCAAATACATAAAGGTGAGACAGTGCAGGACATAGGACATTAATACAAAGAGAGTATACAGTTATACAATATTCATTGAAGAGGGAGGTAGTTACAGCACATTTACACATTTTGTCCATGGCAGCTGCCAGAGTTTGGGCAATGGGTTTATTGGGCAGAACCACGAAGGGAGAGTTATCTAGCATACGGAACGCAGTGGTGGTTGTGGTTTAGGAGGTGTGCACGCAGATCTTTCTGGAAGGTAGTGAGGGAGGGTGCTTTCTGAAAGTGTCTGGGGAGTTTATTCCATCGCACAGCGACGTTATGAGCAAATGATTTACTGCCAGCCACGGAGCAGGTCCTGGGGTGGTCCAGGAATTTTCTGCCTGAGGTCCTGAGTAGTAGGCTGGGTTGCTTTAGGGCTGGTATCCCTGATAGCCCAGCGGGGGGGGTCAACATCGAGAAGCTTAAATGTCCAGCTCAACAGGGGGTACTGGAGCCTGTGTATCAGGGCAGCCAGTTGAGCGAGGCAAGGGATTCACAGTGGCGGGTCCTTGGATTGGCATTCATGGCGAACCGAGCAATTTTATGGTACAGGGTTTGTAATATAGAGTGGTCAAGTTTTGCTCTGCCCAATAGTGTTGAGGCAGCATATGTAACAGTTGGGAGGAGTATACGCTGCGTGACTGCCAGTCCGAAATCAGATATCATGTTCACACTTAGTCAATCGAGCAGGCCAAGTTTTTGGTAAATGTTTTTTGTCACTACAGCAACATGTGGATTTAGGGTGAGCCCCTGGTCCAGTGTGAGGCCCAGGTATTTGAAGAATTTCACCACTTCGATTGTGGAGCCAGATACAGTGACAAATGTGAGGAGGTGGGCTCGGGAAGAACCCAGGGAATTCGAACCAAACAGGAGAGCTTTGGTCTTGTTAGTGTTAAGGACCAGACTGTTTTCAACTAGCCAGGCTTCCGCCTTGGTAAAGTCTGACTAGAGCAGTGGCCCTAGGTCATCCAGGTGCTACACAGTTCCGTAGAGGACAGCATCATCAGTATACAGCACCATGGTGCTACTCCCACAGTGGTCTTGGAGGTCATTGATGAATAGGGAGAACAGAAGTGGGCCCAAGATCAAGCCTTGCAGAACCCCCTCATTTAGAGGAAGGGACCCAGAGATGGCACTTCTCCACTTAACCAGTTGGGGGTGGCCCGACAGGTAGTTGTGGAACCAATTCAGAGAGTGTTGATCAAGTCCAAAATTGCTCAACTTTGTTAGGAGGAGGGGGTGGTCTACCAGGTCAAAGGCCTTGGTTATGTCAATGAAAACTGCCCCTGTGGAGGTGCCCTTGTCCAAGGTAGCTAGGACGTCAGTAGTGAACCTGATAAGGGTGGTATCAGTCCCATGCTTTCACTGGAAGCCATGCTGGGAGGGGGCCAGGAAATGGTTGGCTTCTAGATAGTCCCTCAGTTGACAGTAAACGAGCCACTCCTGGATCTTAGCAAGGGGGCAGAAGATAGAGATGGGTCTGTAGTGACCGATAGTTTCTCTGAAACCACCCTTGTGGAGAGGGACATCAAGGGCCTCCTTCCATACATTGGGGACTACACCTTCTAGTAGTGATCGGTTTATAAGCATGGTGACAGGTAAGGCTATGGCAGGGGCAGCGGCCTTGAGCAACCGTGGGTCCAGGCCATCATGCCCCAGCAAGCTGGAGGGTTTCAAGGATAGGAGGAGGGGTAGTACTTCTTTGACACACACCATCCTAAGGTGGAAGTGCGGGGTAGATGGTTCCTAGGTATCTGTGGCCAGGGGGCCTTGAGAGTAGCATGGAAGATTAGTCCTGTAAGAACCCAGGTCAGTGAAGAAACTGTTAAAGGCAGCAGTCAACTCGCCTGCATCAGTTAAGGTTTGTCCATTGTGGGTTAAATTGCCCAGCTAGGATTTGCTTGGGCCTTTTATGAAGGAATTGATGGTAGACCAAAAGGACTTAGGGTCTGTCAAGGTTTGTCGCTGGAGGCTTTTGAGATATTCCCTTTTTGCTATTTTTGAGGCTTTCTTGCACTGGTTCCTGTGGGACCTGTATTTGGCTAGGTCAACACGACTTGCGGAGCACCTGGCCTTTTTCCAGGCCTTGTCTCTGACCTTCATTAGGTATTTCAGCTCATGTGTGATCCATCTGTGGCATTGGCCTTTTGTCCACCTTTTTCTTACTGGAGATTGACCACAGCAGAGAAAGTATACTGGAAGAACTGGGCGGCATCCTCAATACTGTCAAGCAGTCTGATTGGTATCATCGATTTTTCTCAAACAGCTCTGGAAGGTTTCAGCAGAAAAGCTAGAGAAGTCCCCAGCTACTATGAGCCTGGGGGGTAACCTGGGCAGACGTTTTTTCCATATGCAGAAGGTGGGGGAATGGTCACATAGGGCATTGGACATCACGCCAACAACTTGAATGTTTGCCGAGTTAGAGGCGAAGATCCAGTCAAGGGTGGAGTGGTTCCCTGTTTTTGAGTTGTGGCTGGTGACCTCCATAATGATCTGGGTCAAGTTTGCATCAAGTAGCGAGGCCTTCTGAATTTGCTCAGTGGCAGGTTCCCACTTAAGGTTGAAGTCCCCTAGGATCAGCAGTTCAGCGGGAGTGGTCCCTGCCGGGGAGTGTGTTAAATCCTGAAGCGCTGAGTTGCCACCGCTGAGAGGGTTGTATATGCAGCCTATAGTGAGATATTTTGCTTGGCACAGGACAATCTTGATAAAGAGTGATTCGAGCCCTGAGGAGCATGGCTGGTGTGTAGTGGACAGGCAGGCCTCCAAGGGGTGCACACATAAATTAGGACTCCCCTGCCTTTTTTACCATGTCTGTCCTTTCGGAAGGTGACATAGTTTGCAAGCTCCACTTCATGATGGAGTATGTGAGGCTTCAGCCAGGATTCAGAGATAGTGAGTATATCTGTTTGTACATTTCCACCCAGGCTTGAACCTCATGCATCTTAGGTCGGAGACTGCTGATATTCATGTGCACAACTCTCAGACCTTTGGTGTGGCACCATAATGGGTAACTGAGGGATTGCAGCATTGAGTTGGCAAGCAGAGGTCCAGGGTTAGGTTGGACATTGCCTGAGCGCAGTAACAATGCTAGTGCAATAAGGCTAAGGACCCCCTGCCTGGAGAGGGAGATAGTTTTGTATGAGTGACTGTCAAGCCTGAGGAGATGAAGTAGCAAGCTCCCTTATGAGTGAGCCCATGCATAAGGATCACGGTGTCCATATTTGGAGATGCTGGGCAGACTGTAAGGTGTGGGAGGTGCTGGTCCCATACACCTCTGAGCAGGAAGGGGTCATGGTAGGCAGCAATATTTAGGTCTACCCACAAAGCAGCACTGATATACAGGATAATCAGGACAGGGAACCTGTATGGGGCTATATTTAGGTTGGACCATGGGTGCTGGGGGTCCCACTGAAGTGGGTGAGCTGTATCTGTGAGGGGCATGGTGCTCAGGGCATTCAGTCCAGAGGCAGTGAAACTTGGAGTCAGAATTGTGGGCACTTGGGAGCACTTGCCGCCAGGGAGCGAGAAACCCCAATGATGGTCCTGTGAGTGTGGGTGGAAATAGCCTTCGGAGCGTTAGGCAGGATTACTTTAAGTAAGGGTGGCTGTTCCTTGCTTTGCTAATATTAGCCAGTGGTGTGTTATCAGTATGCTCATACCCAGGGGGGCTTGTGGAATCTCAACCCCCACTTCTTGTCTTAGTGGCAGGCTACTACGGTCCCAAGATCCAGAATGAGCTGGCTGAGCTTCACTAGGTAAATGAAGCTAGTATGCAAGCGAGAAAAGAGTGAGGTAGTGCGCTGTGGTGGTCACAAGGAACAGGACAGGCAGACCGGTGATGATGACCTCTAGCGGCAGGAGCTGATAAGCTGCTAAGGGAAAGTGAGTTGATGGGCTCAAATGTTTGCATGATCACAGATATAAATGTCTGTGTTGACCAAGGGTGGTGGTGAGGGCAATGTGGGTTCCTTTGGAGCAGGCCACGTGGTGTGGCATCCACTGTTTGACTATACCTTCAGTTCTGGGAGGGAAGGCTCTCCACTGCTGGCCTTCACGGCCATCCACCCGATGGGGGTGGGGCTCTGTCCATTCATTCTTCTGTGGTAAGATCTTGCTGTGGAAAAGTGGAGAGAAAGGAGCAGATTAAATAAGGTAAGGGGTCCTTTGTTTCCAGACAGAGGGGAGGGGGGAACAGAAAAGGGAGGGATGGGGAGATATTATTTTATTTTATTTTGTTTGTTTTAACTGAGGTTCAAGATTCAGGGTGGAAACAGTGGGCACAAGAGTGAGAGCTGCTCTACAAATTAGCATAAGGCTCCTTGGAGCACATTTTAAAATACAGGGACTACAGCAGCACTCTATTAAGGGACTTTGTGGGTCAGGATACAGCACTGGCCTGTTCATCAGAGAACTGAGGGAACTTGATTACAAATGGACAGAAAATAACCAGCAGTCCTTAACAATCAACTACTGCAACAAGGTGAAACAGATACAATTAATGGAACTGCTTCCTTTAATGTCCAGCAAGCAACATTAGCAAGTCATTACTGCAGCAAGGTAAACTAAATTAAATTAATAGAACTGTTTCCTTTAACGTCTTAAAGAAGCTTAGTGGAGAGACAATTATTCGGTCTTACAGCAGCCCAAGCATTAAGCAGGAGACTATTTCCACTCATATGCCAATGTAAAAGCAGTCCACATTTGAATTAAAAATGGCGCCAAATGCCAAGGTTCCTTTGGAGCAAGCCATGTGGCATGGCATCCACCATTTGACTGTACCTTCAGTTCTGGGAGGGAGGGCTCTCCACTGCTGGGCCTCATGACTGTCCACCCAGTGGGGGGTTCCGTCTGCTCGTTCATCTGTGGTAAGATCCTTGCTTCAATTCTGGAAGGAAGGGCTCTCCACCACTGGCCCTCACAACTGTCCACCTGGCGGGGGGGTCTGTCTATTCGTTCGTCTGTGGTAAGATCCTTGCTTCAGTTCTGGGAGGGAGGGCTCTCCACCACTGGCCCTCACGACCATCCACCTGGTGGGGGGGGGTTGACCTTTACTGTTCTCTTCCACGTTTTTGAGCCTAAAAATGCCATTTTTGACAACCTTGCCAACATCCATTCTGTGGGACATCTTCAAGAAGACATCTTCAGGGAACAGATCGACCTTCCTCCATTGCTGGTATTCCATGATATCCTAGATGCCTTGGTGGCACCATCAATGGACTGCTATGCAAAAAAGGGTTACCACTACCTCTGTCACTGTGATGTATTTGATGTAATCAAACCCGTCTGTGGCTATTCCACAGATCCAATTGATTGTTTTTTTTCTCTTGACATGGAATTGCAATCTAATGAAACTTTTAACCCTAGCACAGATAACTCCACTTCGACCTCATCACCCCTTCTGCCAAAGGGGACACCGCCTCAACTCTACGACAACTACAAGGAAGACGTCCATCGATATACCAGCCACCTCACAAACTCATCCTTAACCTGTCCCATCAAGCTCACCAAATTGCACATTCAACAAGTAAAGGTATCTTATAATGCTGATGGCCAGTACTATGTCATCACTAACCATAAACAATTCACATACGGGTCTCTGACTTGTAATATTTCTGAACCTAATTTTTATTTTATTCTACATGAAACAACTGTTATTGGCCATACACTTATCACCCCAGTCCCAGTCCTGGAAGCACTTTACATTTCTAGTGACCCTGACTATTTGAATGCTCTCTCACAATATTTATCCATGTTCAATGTTAAGATGGATCCCTTGTCCCTGAAACTCAAGTCTCTATTAGAAAGGAAGGATACACACCTCATCCATATTAGTAATAACATCTCCAAAGCTGGAGAATCCCTTAATGACCTCTTCCATGATGGAGACTTAAGTGTCACCCTTAGTAATACCTGGTTAGAGCTTGTTTTCAAAGGTTTTGTAGTTTTTCAAGTATTTTTGATATTTGCCTTTGTTGTCTAAGATGCACACTGAAACAACACCGTGCCCAACTCGACTTTCTATACAAGGCCTGTGCATCAGGCTTGTAATCCTACATCCACTTACCAATGTTGTTGCCTTAGCAGGAAGGCAACGGGGAGGGGGGTACTGTTAGGCTAGGCCCCCAATCCATATTGGCTACCCATAGTGCATCTTAGACAACACTATTCTGTTACTACTAACCATGATGATACTGATCATTACAAACATATTAGGACACAGTACCCACCATTTAAGAGTGGTAACAGGGACCAATTACTGATTATCGTTTGCTGCTAATTACAATGCTATGACTACCGATATGAATATAATGTGATTTTACTGTATTTTTCTAAGTATTGTTTTATGCTTTATTGCTTGCAGCAATACCATTGTTTGACCAAGTGTGGTCTGTACCATCATTTGGATTATGTTACACTAACTTCTGACTGTATTTGGATCTGCCTTATCCAATGTTGTTATGATTCTACCTTATCCAACAGCAGCACCTAGTGGACTGCTGTGTGCCTATAATACTAATCTATTGTTTAGCAATGGAATGCCTTAGCCAGCATATTTCTATACTTTGTATATCTTTAGATACCATGAGTCACCTAACTTTTAGCCAATAGGGCTTGTTTTGTATGTTAGCTGTAATTATAATATACACATGGACTAGCCGTTGCCATGGTTATTATCTTACTATATAAGATGTTGCATACTGTTTGCACTCTGAGCCTGATCATATGCTCTGGAGTATAAGAAATACTCTGGCTCCCAGTGTTGAGGTAAGGCAATGTAGGGCTTATATCTGTAATCAGAATAAATACTTTATTCATTATCGGATCCCTTTTGGCAGTGTTCTGTCTGTTTTATCACTGGTCCCAAGTTCCTCAGGAGTCTGGCCCTATATCTTCCAAACAACAGACTAACATACTAACATACTATTTGCCAGCAGATTAGGCCTTATGGTCTATCGAGTCTGCTCGAACCTCAGATCTCTAGTTGGGTGCCGAGGCCCTACCCTCCCTTGTGTTCCAGAAACCCCTATCATCCATCCCACCCCCCAGGACAGGCCATCATCTGATACATCCACTTTCTGTGTCTGTCCCACCCTCTCTTGAAGCCCTCCACTGTGGATCTCTGAGCCAGCTCGCCAAGCAGTGCATTCCAAGGGTCCACCACCGTCTCAGTGAAAAACCTCCTCCTCTTTTCCCCCCTCACCCTTCCACCTTCCAACTTCAAACCATGCCCTCTGGTGATACCTCCCTGCTTTAGTCTAAAGATCCCTCCATGTTTACCCTATTTATTCCCTTGAGGCACTAGAGACCTCAATCATGCCCCCCGTCTCTCTCTCCTCCAATGAAAACAGGCAGAGCTCCTCAAGTCTGTCCTCATATCAAATCCCTAGCCCTCGTATCATCTTAGTTGCCCTCCTCTGTACCCTCTTCAGGAGCTGTATGTCCCTCTTCAAGTGTGGTCTCCAGTACTGTACACAGTACTCAAGGTGTGGTCTAACCAGTCCATTGTACAGTGGCAGAATCACTTCCTTTCTCCTAGAGGTGATCCCCCTTACGATGCATCCCAATATCCTGTTTGCCTTGTTAGTTGCTCTCCTGCACTGCTCAGAGTTATTCATACATGCATCTACCATGACCCCTAGGTCTTTTTCCCCTATTGAGGCCTCCAGCGCCTCCCCTCCCAGTGTGTACCTGTGTTTAGGGTTTCTCCACCCAAGATGCAATACCTTGCACTTGGTGATATTGAAATTTAATTTCCATGTGTGAGCCCAGCTTTCCAGGGTGTCCAGGTCCCCTTGCAGGGCCAACCTCCCCTCTTCTCCCTCAACTACTGCTCCCATCTTGGAGTCATCAGTGAAGAGACTCATTTTACATCCTATACCCTCCCTGATGTCCGATAAGTATGCATTAAACAGGATCGGACCCAGGACCGAGCCCTGTGGTACCCCACTACCAACCTCTCTAGGGTTCGAGGGCTCCCCACAGACCACTACTCTCTGGGTGTGTCCAGCTAGCCAGTTTTCAATCCATCTGACCATCAAAGGGCCAACTCCTAACCCCATCAGTTTCTCCACCAGACCATTGTGGGGGACAGAGTCAAATGCCTTGCTGAAGTCCAAGAATAATACATCCACAGGCTTTCCCCTGTCCAGTTCTGATGTTACCCATTCGTAGAACTCCACAAGATTGGTTTGATATGATCTACCTGGCACAAACCCATGTTGCCGACTATCCAGACCTCCCACCTCCTTCAAGTACACCCCCAATCGTTCCTTTAGTATACTCTCCATTAATTTTCCCATCATCGAGGTCAAACTGATGGGTCTATAGTTACCTGGTACTTCCCCCGACCCCCCTTTATGGATTGGCACCACATGTGCCTCTCGCTAATCCCTAGGTACCCTCCCTGTCTCAAGTGACCTGTTGAAGAGCTCCGCCAGAGGTGCAGCCAGTATGTCTGCCAATTCCCAACTAATGTGACATTAACTGTTCATCTGTAGGATGTATGGCAGAGGCATACCTGATGGACTTACAGAATCTGAACATTAATAAGGAACCACTTTTGTACAGGTCAACATATGCTCAAGAGTGGCTGGCACTATCTTCTGTAGCTATACGCTATTTGAAAGCCATACCTTCCCCCCAGCACACTGGATTCCAAACAGATATTGCTCTTAATCTCCAAAGCAAACCTGTAAAGCTGTTATTTAAAAGAAATTAGCAGATTTATGCTGAGTGTCTCTTCTACAGCAGTAGCCATCACCACACATAATGATTTTGCACCATGGCACCATGCATAAGACTTACGTTGTTTATTTTTCCATTCAGCTCCAACATCAGAATTTATCTGGTACTGCAATTCCTGCAGTGGCCAGCAGATGTTACTATACAGCATTTATACAGTGCATGCATCACCCTCAAAGATGGTCTGGGGAAGAAATGCCTGAGTGTACCAGGTTATAGGTGATCTAGTGTAATAAACACTCCAATACACACTCTGTACAACTGTACACTAATATTCTGTGCTTCAGTAGTACTAGGGTTTATTTATTAATTTATGTATTTGTTAACTGGGTAGGTGCACTGATTCAATGGACCATTTTCAGACACAACCCGGGCCATGAAGATGGCACAAGGGTAAATGCAAAAACAAAAGTATAAAAATACAGTACAGGATAAATACAGTACAAAACACGAAAATACAGTACAGGAATATCGAGAGTTTATTTGCCTCGCTGCCCCTCCTATATTTCCTGCAATAATGCCATAGACCCTTAGCTCTGTCACAGTTGTGTTTCTATTTTATCCCTGAACAAACTATATTATGAAAGTCTGTATTTATAGCTCAGACTCTGCAACTCTGTATCTACCGCTGTTAGGTATATTTAATTTCTGTATTATGGTAGACATATAGACTGGGTGCCAGTATCCCACCCACAAAGAATCTTGTCCTCTAGCACCTTGGCAGACATTTTCAGCTACCACTGTATGACATACCGTGTGTGGAAAATTAAATCCACCAAAGCCACCCCCCAAATAATCTACACCAGATTATTTAAAGCATTCTGCCCTCACAATTTTACTCAGGATCACTTGACATCCAACTGGTCCCCTGTCCTATCAGCCCTTGATCCAGTCAAAGAACTGAAACACTCTTCCTCTATATTCCTAGATACCTGTGACAAACATGCAACAACTAAGTGGCACAGAGTCCATTGCCACCACCTCCCCTTGATCACAGCAGACATAATTGAACTCTTCTAGTGGAGGGACATGGCCAGGGTCAGGCTCAGGTAAAGCATGCTATCCCAGGACAGTCAAGCCAGCACCACACGTCAGAATCAGTGCACCAGAAGCATATGCTTAGCCAAAGCCAAATACTTCAAGAGCAAGCTGACCTTCCTAAATTCTGAAAAATGGTCAATAGCCTGATTTAACCATCCCTCAGTGGGGCTTAGAGCCCACCTGGTTCCCCCTTAACCACCAACGCCCTCAACTAATACTTCACAGAAGGCCCCAAGGCTCTTATCCCTAACCTGCCCACCCCCCACTACCCAAGTCCCCTACCAATGGCAACTTCTGTCTGCAGGCAATCTCAGTGACTGATGTTCACAAAGAGCTTTCAACACTAATTATACCATCCAGCTGTGAAGCCAATGGCATCATGGCTAAATTTCCTCAGAATTGGTGGTCCAGCAATATCTGTCCCTATTGCCCACATACTTAATAGATCACTATGTATTAGCACCTTTCCTCACAGCTAGAAACATGTACAGGTAGTTCTGATCCACAAAGATGGCCCAGCCAACTCATCTTCCAACTACCAGCCAATAACTCTGCTCCCTATCCTCTCCAAAAGTCTTGAGAGGTTTATCAGCAGGCAGCACTTGACCTACTATATCCAAACTGGCTTCTTAACTCCCTACCAGTCTGGCTTTCACTCCAACCACTCAACCTCCTCTTCCCTTCTTAGAGTCACCAACCACATACACACCAACATGTACAAGGGCCTGGGCACAGGGGCCATATTTATAGGTCTTGCAAAGGCCTTGGACACCATGGATCACCAATGGCTCCTACTCAAACTAGTTGATGCTGATGTCTTCCTCTCAGCCCTAGCATGATTCCAATCATACCTGACCAACCAGACCTAATCTGTCAAGTTTGCCTATGCTCCTCCCCCACCCTACCAGTCACCCTTGGGATCCCACAGGACTAGTCTTCAGTTTGGAGTGGGAGAAGGAGCCTTTAGCTGGTGGCTGTGAGTGTAAGTAGATCTGAAAGATTTTTCTTAGCTGGTATTTCTGGGTGTTTGTAATTGCATTTGAGTGCTGGTCTTACCTGCCATTTATTGAGCTTTTACATTTAGTTTGGGCAGGAATAAGGGATTCTAGCAGACAAGATGGTGTTTGTGTGTTAAAAGTTGCTGTCTGGCCTATAAGTGCAGGCATCATATTGCAGGGGATTAGTGCTGTTTGAATGTGAGGTGTAACTGCTATCTCAGCTAGTCTTCAGTTTGGAGAGGGAGAAGGAACCTTTAGCTGGTGGCTGTGAGTGTAAGTAGAGCTGAAAGATTTTCTTAGCTGGTATTTCTGGATGTTTCTAATTGTATTTGAGGGCTGGTCTTAACTGCCATTTATTGTGCTTTTACATTTAGTTTGGTCAAGAGTAAGGGATTCTAGCAGACAAGTTGATGATTGTGTGAGGTGTCACTGCCAGAGGACTCCTTGGCTGATTGTGTTTTGACACAGCCTGTGGTGTAATCTCACCCCCACCCACGACCCACCCACTCCAAGGCTCGCCCTACATTTATTGGGTGAGTCCCATAAGGCCTTGCAACATCCTAATCCTATTAGGGTGACACTTGGCTAGTGCTGGCTACTGCATCTTGGGTACTGTTTGTATCAATTGCTCGGGCATATGCTGGCTACTGCTGGGAAAATGGTAGATTGATTGAGTGTATACAGATTGGAGGGTACTTTTATTGCTGAGGGGGGCCCATATTGCCCACACCTAACAGTGAGGATGGGATCAAATGGTGCAAGAGCCGGTATCTTCGGGAGAGTGATTGGGTGTACAGGGTGCAGAGTGGACATAATATTGAATTGGGCATGGAGATTTGGGGGATGCCCAGTGTGTTACCAGTTGGCAGGCCTCAGGTGGGAGGTCAAGGGGATCATGAAGCAGTTGGAAGGAGGGGGGTGGGTTGGAGAGGGAAGGGGGCAGAAACCATATGATGATAGGTGAGGACAAAATGGCATACCCCAGGGTATAGAGGTGGGCGTGAGAGGACTAGGACCACATGGTCGCTCTTGGGGGGACATGAAAATACCAGTGTACGGTCTTCACTCCAAAAGGAGGGTGCCGCCCAGATAGAGCCAAGGAAGGGGGAGGGGGACAGGAGTGGGCGAGCTTGGGGCAGGCATCACACTTACAAATCGCTTCACCCTTCTATACCCAGATGATGAGGTGGAAGAGGCTGATGGGCAGGGGGTGCAGGATGATGGGGAGGGATTGGTCAGGTGTCGGAGGGGGGCAGGGGATAAGAGGGGGGCCTTATCCAAAGGAGGGGAGGGCATGGGGAACGTGAGACCAGGGCACCAGGTAGGTGGGGAGGGGGGGCAGGAGCCCAGGTCTGAGGGAGGTAAGGCAGAGGGGGACGCACAGAACAGAGTCAGGGTGGATGAGGCCAGGACCCAGGAGAGGGCAGAGTTGAGGAAGGGAAAAGTGGACAAGGAGGGGAGCATTCTGGGTAGGCCAACTCCAAGACTGGAATTTCCAGAAGAGGGGGGTGTAGAGGCACTAGGGCTAAAGGGTCCGTTACTGCAGAACCTGAGGGGAGGGAGGAGAAGGAAAGCAAGAATAGGAGGCCTGGGTGGAGAAGTCAATGGCAACAGATCAACCGGGAAAGAGTTAAGGGGGCAACTAGTGATATTCAGGCTGTGAGGGGTGCGAGGAGCAAGCTGGGAGAGGGAGACAGAAGAGGGAGCCTGGAAGAGCACAATCAAACTAGAGATGCCCAGGCTGTGGGAGGGGCGAGGAGCAAGCATGGGGCCATAGTCAGGAGACACCCAGGCTGTGGGAGGGTACAAGGAGCAAGCTGGGGGACGAAGACAGAAGGAGGAGTATGGAAGGGCACAAATGGGCTAGTAACTTGGGGGGAGAGGTGAAGGTGCTTCTGCTGGTTGACTCCATGATTAGAGGTATCCAGTGGGAGGGGGTTCGGTAGGGAAAAGACAGCCCAGTCAAGGTTAAGTGTATCCCAGGCCTATCAGTACATAAGGCCAAATTCCAGCTATACTCAATGGCAAGGGAATACGGAGGATCTCCAGACTTTCTAGTTCACCTGGGAAGAAACGATTTAGAAGGGAACAGTGGACTGGAGATACAGGCAAGATTCAGGGAATTGGCCAGGGTTTGCCACTCTATAGGATGCTCAGTCTCCTTTTCTGAGATACTGCCAGTACCAAGGGCAAGCGGGGAAAATAAGCAAAAACTTAGGGGGGTGAACCAGTGGTTCATGGAGTGGTGCAAGTCAGAAGGGTATGGATTGATGGGGAACTGGGGTGATACATGGGAAGACAAGGGGCTATATGCCAGGGATAGGCTGCATCTCAACCTAGAGGGGAGGGAGATCCTTAAACTAAAACTTTTTGGATTCATTGGTGATAGGTGGGGTTTAAACTTGTAAAGGGGAGAGGGATAGAAAGGCCGAAAGCCCCAGCGAGGAAGCTTGAGGGTTCAGGACTAGATCATGCAAATTGAGCTGCGGGTAGCATTGAAAGACCATAGGGAACTGAGGGGGGAAGAGAGATGGGGGATTGCACTGGGCTGAGAAGACTGGAGAGGGGGGCGGGGGAGGAGGGAGAATGATCCTGACTGATGCCAGGAGCATGGGCAATAAAATGCCAGAACTCTAGGCAATGCTAGTTGAGGGTGAAGCAGACTTGGTGGCAATTACTGAGACATGGGCCACCCAGAGGCATGATTGGGACCTAAATTCAGAGGGATACACAATGTTTAGGAAAGATAGGGGGTCGTGAAGAGAGGGGGTGGCATTGATAGTCAAAAATGACTTAGTAGTTGGTGGAATCAAGGAGGAAGAAGGAGATGTGGAGGCATTTTGGGTAACCCTACAAACGGGGGGGGGGTTAAAGATTAAAGATAGGGGGTATACAGACCCCTGGCAATGGAAGCGGAACTGGGGGATGATCTGGCTGAGAACATCAGTGGTCACTGTGGCCTAGGAAAGAACAGGGTGGTGATCATGGGTGACCTGAACATGCTGGGGGAAGACTGGGGCACTGTGACATCCTCTGTGGCCAGGGAGCAGAGGTTGATGGATGTCTTCCAGGATGCCTTCCTAGCCCAGCATGTGGGGGAGCTTACTAGGTAGGATTGGATCCTGGATATTGTCCTAGCAGACAGTGACCAGATAAGGGGCCTGGAGGTGAGCAGCCCATTGGCAGGTAGTGACCATGCCATGGTCTGATTTCTTATGTTCCTGCGGGAGAGGAAATTTGCACTAACACAAAAGTAATAGATTTCAGGGGGGCGGACTTTGAGGGCATGGGAAAGATTCTTGAAGTGCTTGGATGAGATAAGGCCAGACATGGATGCTGGTAGCTTGTGGAAGACCATTAAGAAGGGGATGCAGGAGGCTTCGAGGGCCTGCACGAAGGTAAGGTGCAAGCAATGTAGGGCCAGTAAGCCATGTTGGTGGACCCAGGAGGTGCAGGAGACAGTGAGGGAGAAAAAGGCTGCCTATGCACACTTAAAGCACTCAAGGGGGCTAGAGAGAGGGGAGAGTATGATTTCCTGGCTAAGAGGGTCACCATAGTGGTTAGGGGGGCCAAGGCAAAGAAGGAACTTAACCTGGCCAGGGATATCTGCGGGGGGGAGGGGTTCTATAGATACATAGGGGAGAAAAGAAAAGTGAGGGCACAGATCAGCAGGATTAGAACTAATGGGGGATGGGCACAGGAAGCTGGGGAACAAGCAGAGGTGCTAAATGAGTACTTTGCCTCTGTCTTTACTGGGGGAGGTGGGGGATCTTTCCAACCCGATGGGAGGGTAGAGGAGCCCACTGAAATAGGAGGTCAGTTGGAGACTAAAGGACTGGATGAGACTAGGGCAGGGGTCATATATAGAAGAGGAGGAGAGATGCACGTGGAGGGGGGATGGGAGGTGAAATCACAGCGGATAGGGTGAGATAGGTCCTCCGGTCACTAAAGACGCCAGGGCCAGATGAGCTGCATCCAAGGGTGCTGAAGGAACTGGAGGATGTGCTGGCAGCTCCACTGGCCTCAATCTTCAACATCTCCCTGATGACAGGGTGGGTGCCTCAAGATTGGAAGGTGAATCATGTGGTGCCTATCAACAAGGGGGGTCCAGAGAGGAGAAGGGAAATTATAGGTCTGTTAGCCTAATGTCTGTGGTAGGCAAGGTTATGGAGGGCATTATCAAGGAGAGGCTGGGGGGGGCAGCTGGAAAGGTTGGGGCACCTGGATGATAGGCAGTATGGTTTTGTTCTGGGGAGGTCATGCCAGACTAACCTGGTGGAGTTTTATGACTGGGTGATGGGTGCCCTGTACCAACATAGGCCGGTGGACGTCCTCTATCTGGATTTCAGTAAGGCATTCGATTCGGTACCCCACAACAGCCTACTAAAAAAGCTGGGGGGATGGGGTGGGGGGCAGTTGCTCAGATGGGTGGAAAACTGGCTTATGGGGTGGATACAGCGAGTGGTGGTTGAAGGGATAGTTTCCTCTCCCAGGAGAGTCATCTGTGGGGTCCCCCAAGGTTTGGTCCTGGGGCCACTCCTGTTCAATTCCTATGTCTCGGACATAGGGTGGGGTGTTAGGAGTAGGTTGAGTCTCTTTGCAGATGACTCAAAACTGGGAGCACTGGCAGATGGGCAGGAGGGGAGAGAGGCCATGCAGGGGGATCTGGATACCCTGGAGGGGTGGGCAAGAAAGTGGGGGTTGAAGTTCAATGCAGGGAAATGTAGGGTGCTGCATCTGGAGGTCAGAAACCTTGGGCATGCATATACCCTGGGGAGGACCACACTGCAAGTCACATTGGGCGAGAGGAACTTAGGGATAGTGGTGGACAGCAAAATGAATAACACAGAGAGTTGTCGACAAGCTGCAGCAAAAGCAAACAGGATACTGGGCTGCATAACCAGGGGGATTACCTCCAGGAGGAGGGAGGTGATTCTCTCTCTGTATAATGCCCTGGTTAGGCCGCATCTTGGATACTGTGTGCAGTTCTGGAGACCCCATATTAAGAGGGACATAGTGGTGCTGGAGAGGGTCCAGAGGAGGGCAACCAGGATGATTCAGGGCATGGAGGGTAGGACCTATGAGGAGAGACTGAATGAACTCAATCTGTATGCATTGGAGGATAGGAGGGACAGAGGGGACATGATAGAGACTTTCAAGTATGTAAAGGGGATAAATAAGGGTGGAGCCAGGGAAGTGTTCAGGCTTAAGAAGGGGGGAACTACCAGGGGACATGAGTGGAAGCTGGAAGGGGTAAAGTACAGGTGGGAGCACAGGAGACACTTCTTCACAGAGGGTGGTGGAACTATGGAATGCACTGCCCAGGAGTCTGGTAGAAGAGACCACAGTGGAAAGATTCAAAAAGGGTTAGGACAGGTACAGGAGGAAGCTGAGGCCAGGGAGGGCCACCTCTGGGGCTGGGGGGGTGGATGAGTGAGCTCCCAGTGGGGGGCTAGCTTCCGAGCAGGCACGATAGACCATGGGACCTATTCTGCTGGCTTTTACTATGATACTGTGATACTATGACTGAGTCCTTGGGCCCCACTTCCTACATTAATGACCTACTCAACTCCCTCACTACCAGCAACATATACATGTATACAGATGATAATTAACTATGTAGCTGGTACCTCTACTCCCTCCATTGAGGGTCACCATCAACAGGACTTCACCACAGTACAAAAATGGTTCCTGGATAACCTCCTCATCATGAACCAAAAGGAAACCATGCCCATGTTTTTCAGTACCAGGAATTGGCTCAGCTCCACCACCCCCACTCTGACTCTACTCACCCCAGATGGATCCTCCTACAAATACCTTGGTCTCCACCTGGACCAACACCTTGACTACTCAGGGCATATCTTCCAAGTACTAACCAAGTCATACACCATGCTACAGTAGGTGCCCTATATAGAGTAAAGGGATGCCTCAACTGAATCATCAGCAACCAAAGTTGTAGAACACTCACTCCTTCCCCTTACAGACTACAATGATGTAGTCTACTCAGGTTTTTCCTCTACCTCCCTTGATAAAAATCAGTATCCTGTTCAATGCACTATGTAGATTCACCCTGTGCTGCCCTCCCAGCTCCCACTGATGCAGTATGTGCAATGAGCTAGAGTGGTCCCCTCCCGCCACAAGACAGATGATGCATACTACACTCCTGGGTGTCAAGTATTGGTCTGGCAAACTGCCCGGATATCTTTCTGGCACATTTTGAGCATGATTTGAAAAATGACAGCTGTCACATTAATGAGGTGGTATGAAAAAAATGGCTATCTTGAAAAGTTGGGGTAAAAATATTGAAAATTACCATGATTATGGGTGTGCATTGAAATGATTTCAATGTAGGCTCATAACTTTGTTGTTTTCTCATATTTTTACTCCAAATTTTCAACATAGCCTTCCTAAGACTCCACAATGTTTTCTCATGACTCCACCTCATGACCAAGAGTTCTTTCTCCAGATAAATGCTTTCATGGTATGCCACACCATCTAAATCACAGTCATATCTGGAAACCTGTTGTTACAAAAAAAAAAAACATTATGAAGCACTGTAATGAACATGCTCTGTTATCTGGCTGCTGTGCAGTGCTTACTCTGGTGGTGTTCGGACCCAATTAATGTCTGCAGCAGCAATAGCCAATGCTGATGCAGTATGTTTATGATCATTGTTCTGCAAGAAGTGCTGTCCATCTGGATATTTTTTCTTATGTATTTCTTCATGGCATCCATGATGATAATATAGTCCCTGAAGAACTCCCCATCCATGGTTCCTGTCAGCATAGTGCAAATGGCACTGTACAAAGACTGTTATGTGACAGTAACTGCCATAAACATCTGACACCTAAAAGTGAGCATCACTAACCCTTAAAAATGTGCAATGAGCCACACCCTCTGTTGGCTGTGGAGCCCTAGACATAAAGCTTAAGAGAATGATTGGCTTTGGTTTGATGGAGTCCCTGCCCTTCTTATGAAATGCCAAAACCGCTCCAACGTCTCTGTAATTTCATCTGAAAAAAATCATGTCACGGAATGTTTCCATGTTCTTCAGCCATCTCCTGGCCTGCTTGATTCACTTGAGTTTGTTCACATCCCTGGTCATGGGGCAAAGCTGGAGGAAACGAAAGATGGGTTATGTCATGGTACTGAATCTAATAAACAAATGTGAAAACGTTTTCTTGACAGGACAACAACAGGGCCACTCAGACTGGAATTGTGGTAGAAGTTGAGGGAATACCATGGCCTTCTGCTTTCCCAAAGAAAAAAGGAAAAAGTAAAGTACAGTAGAGTACAAGACAGTGTTAATTGTTGCATAAAAATAACAGCATATCAAACTCAGCTATGTTTTCAGACTATTCATTATTCATTTTTTCCTAATGTTCTGAGTTTTACTAAAGGTATTCTTATCCTGTGGTGTGCAAACAATGTGGGGGTAAAGTTATTTCTGATGGATGCATCTATGTGGTGTTTGGGAAAGTGCAGCACAACAGTTCCTCTCCTCTAAAGGCCTGCCTTTGTTTCACAAACACCACACAGAAGCACTCATAACTTTGACATTTTTTTTTTTTTTGCTGTTAATCTTTTTATTGAGTGATTTCAGAGTTATTACAATACTGGTACTTTCTACTCATATATGACAAAGTGGTTTACAACATCACCACCATATATCCACATATTACAGCAGTAATGTCAACATGAGTAGAGCATATACAGTACATAAAGAAAAATAATTAACTGAGGCTATCTACAGGATGCAGTCTACCTAGGGTTAAAGAAGGTCTCAATGGGATGGACTTACTCGATTCCCCCTTGGGTCATAGCACTGTGGAGCCTATGTTCAGTGGTTCTTATGGGGGAGAAGGATCTGTAGAAGAGGTTAAAATTCAGCTTCTATAGGGAAATATGAAGAGATGAGGGGATAGTAGGGGAGACCAAAGTGGCTATCCACCGATTAGCACTCAAAAGGCCTGTCAGGAGAAAGAGAATAAACATTTATAAACAGACAAATCCCACCAGCTTTACAAGGAACTTCAAAGGGGGCAAAGTAGATCTTTCATGTACATAAAGAGTTTCCCATTTTGCATATGGTTATAGTAAGAGAGGTAGGGGGCCCAAACACTTTCAAATTTAGGTAGGTTTCCAGATTTACAACAGGACATTCTAGTCAGGTGTGCAGCCCTTTCTATGGCCTTATGCCACTCCATAAATGTAGGGACCAATGTTGTTCTCCACCGTTTCAGGATTAGCCTCTTCACTTCCACAGACGCTTATATGATCCATAACAATTGGGATTTGGGCAATCCCGGTGTGGAGTGAGACAGGCCCAGTATCCAGAGCTCAGGAGCTGATGGGAGGGGTACCCCCAGAACTCAAGAGTAGTGTTTAATTACCGCAGTCCATAATGATGATAGAGGTGAACATTCCCAGAGTATATGTGAGATATCTGCCCCAGGGGTGCCGCACCTCCAGCATGTGTCAGTTGCAAGCAGTCTCATCTTTCTGAGCTGGGAGGCCGTGCGGTACCAGAGATGCATAATTTTGTTCTGAATGAGTAAGCTTCTCTGGTCACAGCAAGCTTGGTGCGTTCTCAGCCAGCCCTGTTGCTATAATTGTTCTGTAATAGGGAAGCCCAATCTTTTTTCCCATTTGAGTTTGGTGGGGAGGGAAGGGTTGGGAGCAGAGTCCCTCATACACTTTTGAATGGTGCCCGCTCTCCCTTTTGGGTGCTTGAACCAAGGCTCTAGCGGAAGTGAGGTGCACATCTTTTCCTTATGTTTAAGACATACCACACACCTACATTTTTGTTTGACCCAGGTAAAGAGGTTTCTTATTCGGAGGTATCTCCAGAATTCTTTTTGTGGCAGGCCATATCTGGCCCTCAGCTCTTGAAAGGAGTCCAGAACTATGCCCCCCCCCCCGTAGTAAGGTCCTCCCCAGTTTTCTGTGTGTTTGGATTACCAGTTAGGCCACCTGACAGGTATATTTTCAATACCAAAGTGAGGGTGAAGCCAAAGAGGAGTGTACTTGCTAAGGTGAAGGCAGCATTTGGTTTGGAGCCCTAGTTTTTGCCAAGCCAAGAGGGAGTTGTATAGAGTGGGCCATTGTTGTATTTTCTTGGAGAGAGGAAAGGGCATAATGGCCAAAGGAATGGGCCATTTAATAAGTCTCTCTCTATTTGTATCCAGGCCTGGGAGAGTGAGGAGGGCGAGGGGCTTAGCCCATATAAGGATTTGGCTACTATGAAAGCTATAGAATACTGGGTGAAATCCGACATGTTCCATCCTCCTCTTAATTTCTAGGCTCGTAATTTAGCCTCACTATACCAGGGCCTGGAGGCACCCCATAAAAATCTACTAAGTAGACTGTTTAACCAGTTGGTGCATATGTCAGGCAGTAAGATAGGGATGTGAGATAGTAAGTGAAAGATCTTGAGGGCTAACATCATCTTGATCGCTGAGATTTTTCCTTCTAGGGACAGGTGTAGGTGTTCCCACCTAGCCGTGTCTTTCCGAAGAGCGTCCAGCAGCGGTTTGAAATTGACATCCACCAAGGACTGTATTTGAGGAGAAATTCTGATCCCCAGGTATTTAATGGCATTGTAAGCCAGATCACCTAGCCTGGTTGGGGAATACAACTCATTTAGGGAGAGAATTTCGGATTTGGAGAGGTTAATTTTCAAACCCGAAAGAACCCCGCACATTTTTAATGTAGACAGAATGCTGGAGAGGCTGAAAGGTAAGTTTCTAGTCAATATCAGATAATCGTCTGCATATAGTTTGGTGGTATATTGTTTGTCCTTGATAAGTATTCTCTGGATGGGTTCTCAGAGCTGCAGCAAGTGGCTTGATAGCCAGAACAAACAACAGGGGGGAAAGGGACAACCTTGTCTTGTCCCTCTATGTAGTCCAAAGGGGTCAGACAAGTTTCCATTGGTGAGTACCCATGCTACTGGGCCAGTGTATAACATTGTAATCCAAGAGGCAAAGTAGGGGCCTATGTTGAATCTTTCCAACATGGCATGCAGGTATTCCCATTCCACTGAATCAAAGGCCTTTTCAAAATCAATGGTGATTGCTGCGGCTGGTGTCGGTAGTCTCTTTGTTACTTGCATTAGGGAAATCAGGGCCTTTATATGGTCAGAAATTATTCCTCCCCAGACAAATACCACTTGGGAGGGGTGCACCAGTCTGGAAGAAGTTTCTCCAGCCAGGAGGTCAATACTTTGGCCAAGATCTTGGCATCTGTATTGATGAGCGAAATGGGCCTGTAACTTGCTGATAGGGTATGGTCCTTTCCTTCCTTGGAAAGAACTGTTATTATGGCGTCTGACAGGGTGGGAGGAAGCATTCGGTTCAACTGGGCCTCCTGCAGCATATTAGACATCGGAATGGTTATCAGGGGCTGGACCGTTTTGTAGAAGTCTGCAGGGAAACCATCCCCACTAGGGGCCTTATGTAGGGCCATACTAGCTATGGCCATGGCTATTTCTTTATTGGTTATCTTCTGGTCAACCCTTCTGGGTTTCTGTTAGTTTAGGGAGAGATAGGGGTTCTGTAAATTGGAGGAACTTATCCTTGTCCCACTGTGCTTGGGATGTATATAAGGATTTGTAGAACTTAGTCATAATGGTATTAATGGTCTTGGGATCGGGGTTTAACTTCCTTGCCCCATCTCTCATCTTAAGGATCGATCTCTGTCTGCTTTTGTTTTAACCTATAGGCCAGCAGTTTACTTGCTTTTTCTCCCTCTGCCCAGTACCTATGTTGCACCCTGTGTATATATAATTGGGCTTTTCTAGTTGCCAGTTCATTAAGTTTTAGTCTGAGGGCTGTAAGTTTTGCCATCACCGAGGGCGACTGCAGCATAGAGGGGCGCGATTTATATTTGGCCTCAAATACACTAAGATCTGATTCGAGATGTTTTTGTTCCCTCCCTCTCTCACTGTTTCCATCTATAGAATGCAAAACCAATTATTTTGCCCCATATGGTGGCCTTATAAGCTTCCCAAATATTGGCAGCTGATGCCGAACCAGCTGGGTTATCATTGAAGAAGCCCTCCATTTCTTTGTGCAACCATGGAACAAATTCCTTATCATGTATTAAAAGGGGGTCTAGTCGCCACATTAATGATTTGGGGTTTGTGTGGGTGGGGAGGGAAGTAAGGGATACCGGTGCATGATCTGAAATGTATATGAGTGAGATCTGAACCTCAGTGGTGGCTGACGACAGGTTAGGAGAAGTAAGCCAGAAATCTAACCTGCTGGCCATAGCTCTCAGGGCTGAGAAAAAGGTAAAATCCTTGACCGTAGGATTTAGTACCCTCCACGTATCCGACAGCTGGTGATGTGTCATAAGCTTGTGCAGTGCAAGGAGGGATCTCTGGTTGGGTTCCAATTTGGCATTTGATCTGTCCAACAGGTGGTCCATTACCAGATTGAAATCCCCTCCTACTAGAATGTCTGGGTTGTCATAGGCGACATCCATAATTTTTTGGCAAATGGTGTGGAAAGATTTGGGGGAGTCTTAATTTGGGACGTACACGTTTTATTTATTTATCAAGTCTAGGATTACAAATACCTTTGAGCCATGGCTCTTTTACAAAGGTTCCACGTCAGAGAAATACAAATTATGGGGAACATCAAGACAGGCATTACAACAATGTGGACATTGCAAACAGAGTACAGATTAATAGAGTTCAAGGGTAGCTTTGTAACAAGGCAGCCAGCGGCATTTGTCAGAGAAAATAAACAACAGATAAGAAGTGCCAGAGTCATAGGGAGAGGGAAGAGGCTAGGGGGGGAGAAGGAATGTAGGAAGGGTGACAAGAGGGTGAAAAGTGCAGCATTGGGTATACCAAGATGTGAGGGTAGAATCCAGTGAGGAGGGGGGGGGGGACAACTAGAGCAGAAGGGAAGTGGAGAAACAAGGTTAAGTTGAGCAGTCACAGGAGCTGTTGGTAGTGAGATAGTCCCGGAGCCTAGTTTTAAACATACCAATAGTTGGGACAGAGGAAATGGTTGGGCTGAGACCATTGAACCAGAGTGGTGCTCAATAAGCAAAAGAGCATTGTCCCTGTGAAATGTGACAGTGTGGGACTTTCAGTAGCTGTAGCGTCGATCTCCTAAGGCACCATTTGTTAATTCGGTGTTGTAACAGAGTTGAGACCTCAGAAGGTGCAAGGCCAAGGTAGATTTTTTTGACCATGGAGCAGGTGAGAAACTTTATGCGGTTTGATGGTTGGAGCCAGCCGGTCTGAGTGTACAGGTCACATGTGTGGGTGAGACGGTGAGCACCAGTGATGAGCCGACATGCTTTATTTAAGGCAGTTGAGAGGCGCTCTAAGGGTTGTGGTTGTGGCGAGCCATAAATGATGAGACCATAGTCTATTACAGAGATCACAGAGCTCAGGACTGCAACCTTCAAAGCTTCTGGCGTGAGATGTGGTCTGTGTTGATAGAGGAGACCAAGCCGTGTATTAGCAGCTCTAGCTACATTATCTACATGAAGTCCATAGAGAGATTAGGCCAGCTTGAATCCCTAAGTATTTGAAGGACACCACCTGATCTAGAGTGTTGCCCTGGGTGGTGGAGATAGCCAATGGTGTAGCTTGTGTGGGTTAAGTGAGCTGCAGAAGCATAGATTTGGTTTTCTTGTCATTGAGGACCAGTTTATGATTAAGAAACCATGTCTCTACAGAACTGAAACCAAGTTGAAGGTTGTGTTGAAGAGTTGCAGGATCTTTGTGAGTGAATACAACAGCATCATCGGCATATAGTATGATCTGCTCAGAGCAGTGGTAAGGGAGGGAGTTTAAGAAAAGGCTAAAAAGGAGGGGGTCCAGTATGGATCCCTGTGGGACACCCGAGCGAACAGGCAGGGTGTTAGAAAGAGCGTCCGCAATTTTTACTCTCTGTGACCGGTTTCTAAGCAGCTTTTAAACCAGAGAGAGGAGTCAGGTGATAGCTCCGCATTCAGTAGTTGGGTGTATTAGTAGTCCATGGTGTACTGTATCGAAGGCCTTGAGAGGTCGACGAAACGGCCCCTGTGAGAAGGCCATTGTCAAGGGATTTGTGCAAAGCCCAGTGAACTCAAGAAGGGCTGTGGTGGTGCCAGACCTTTCCAGAGTCAGGTTGTTGTGGACAAGGTATATTGTATTTATCCAAGTGGTCGGTAAGTTGATCAGCCACAATGTGCTCAAGTGCCTTAGAGAGTGGGGGCAGTATGGAGATAGGACGATAATTTGAGTGAATCGTCTTGTCCCCACTTTTATGGACAGGTGTCACGGTGGCTGTTTTCCATAGGTCCGGGAATTTTCCACAGCTGAGGGAGAGGTTTAGGATTTTTGTTAATGGATGAATTACCTCATCAAGGGTGAGCAACAGAAGCTTAAGGTCCAGGGTGTCGCTACTAGATCTAGATTTAGAGATAGCTGCAGTAATATAGTGGCGAGCTTCATTCAGCCTTACCTTCCTGAAGTAGAAGAGGGATGGTTAGACTGAGGGACTGAGGTATTTGGGGAGTAGGCTCTGTTTTCAAAAAAGTCATGGGGTAGAACAGCACTAAGGTCTGAAAAAGCCGTGTTAAAGATGTTTGCGATCACCTTGGGGTCAAGGGTTGAGGATCCATCAACCATTAACATGGCCGGAGAGGTTTTTGGCTGCTTCCCTGTGCCATTCTTGATATTGTCCCAGAAAGCACGACCATTTCCCCATGTATTGGTGAGAGCGTCTTTGTAATAGGTGGATTTCATTAGCCGTATGGCTTTTGTGCAGGCATTTCGTGCTTGTTTGTACTTTGGATGTCCAGTTGTTTGCCAGTGGCCCTAGCAACTACCCAGAGGTGATCCTTAGTTTCAGCTAGGAGAAGAGCCATGTGACCCATGTGTTAGAGAGAGATTTTGTTTTGGCGCTTTAGCAGGGGCAAAGAGGTCAGAGGCTTTGTTGAAAATTGAGATGAAGTGATCAAGAGCCAAGTTAACATCTGTTGCTTCATAGATGGGTAGCCAGTCTTGTAGAAGCAGGTGTTGTTTGAGATGTGGAAGTTTTCCACGAGGAAGGACTCTGCTAGCGATAATTTTGGGAGGCTTAAGGAATTTGTTAGACCATGCACACATGACTGGGGAGTGGTCACTGAGTGAGTCTGGGAGAATGGTAGTATGAGAAATCCTTGTGGGGTGAGGGTGAGGACCCAATCCAAGAGGGTATTAGTGCCAGTCTTGTAGTTAATCCTAGTAGGGAGTTTACCATTTCATGGAGGTTAGCAGCTGAGATGGAGTCTTTATAGGCACTGGCACTCGATGCTAACCAGTTTATGTTGAAATCCTTAGTAGAATAAGTTCAGCTCGAAGGATGAGAGTTGATAAAGTTTAGGACGCCATTGAATCCATGTTTAGGTCCCAGAGGGATGTATAGGAGACAATAGTCAGGGCTTTATGGTTGGGACCTAGGACAATTTTATTGGCAGAATCTGGGCTGAGGCAGAAAGTGATGGAGTTGCTACAGGGTGCCAAGACAGGGAGTCTTTGATATAGATTGCGAACCACCGCCTTTTTGGATATCCGTCCAGCCTGTGGACATTGTAGCCCTGATTGTTACTGCTAAGTCAGGAACTTTAGGTGTCAGCCAAGTTTCCACCACTGCAAGGATGTCAGGGTTGTGTTGGCATATGAAGGCTTGGAGTGCATCCAGCTTTGGTAGTAGGCTGCAGATATTAATAGTTGCAAGGATAAGGGCACCTGGAGTTTGTGTGTGGCCTGAGCTTCTAGGGCCAGGATTGGGATGGACGCTGCCTGAGATGAGAAGGAGGAGGAGTAGGAGTTTTAAGGAGCAGAGTCGCAGCTCTTTGAGAGATAGTTTTGATTGTTGTTTCCTGGAGTAGAAGTTGCAAGGTTCCAGGCGGTGTCCCATATGGACTGCAAGGTGGTACAGTGTAGAGAGGTGGCCACACTTGTTGAGAGTAGTGGTCGGGTTAAGTAACCAGGAATATCCAATCGGTGCACCAAGCACAAGACTCAAGTGGAAGTGGAGAGTTCCCTTGGAGTAGCAGTGAAACCAGAGTAGAGGGTGGCGGGGCGGGCGGGGTGGGGGTGGCTAGGACCAGGGAGAGAGAAGAGGGGGCCAGGCAAGGAAGAGGAGGAGCAGAGGCGAGAGAAAGGCAGAGAGAGCCCACATGGCTTACGTACTAGATAAAGAGATAGAGATATAGCCCTCTAGTGGTGAGAGGATATAATCTGCTAATGGAAAAGTCAACAGTTAAAAACGTTAACCAGTATAAGGGGGCCTGTGGGTGTGGAGACCTTTAGAATAATCCACCTTCCTTCTCCTCCTGTATGAACCTCTATAGGCTGCCATTGCAGCTTCTTGTGCAGCAGAACGGAGACCCCCTTTGGCTGACCCCACTACACTATGGACTTCTTTACCAACCCAATCCCTGATCAACCTGGAGGCTTCTTTGGAACTTAGTTTAGTCTCCTGAAGGAAGGCTACCTGGGTGCCTAAATATTTAAGTCGGGGTAAGACCATTTTCCATTTCACTAGGGAGTTTAACCCCCTTACATTCCAAGAAGTGGCAGTTATATTGTTAGGATCAGCCATATTCAGCATGTATGTCTCCATTTTGCATGCAAACTGATAACTATTATACAAGCCTCCCTCTTGAGTGCTTTGGGACCCCTACCTATTCAAAGGTCCTCCTATCATCCCCACTGATAGATATTCTGTTGCCAGAGTTAGATTCAGCCCTGTTCAGCGGTATTGTTCCAAAAATGGGATCAGAAGTCACTAGTTTTATCTTATTTAACATTGGAAACAACTTGTCCTTGTCCAGGAAGGCAAATACCCCCCAACAGAGGTCACCCATTAGAGCAATACTGAGCTACAGGGAAGGGTACCTCCCTGGGTTCTGATACGCACAACACTGGTATCCAAAACAGTTAGAAGATAGGTCTGAAAAGCCAACCTGGTGTTCTTGTACTTTCAGAGGTGTGAAATTAGTACAGAGTGTAGAACCGTCACTGACCAGGGATGTATGGATTAGATCCCCCTCCCAACGGTCAAGTTCTACACTTCACAGGGGTTATTTTTGTTGATCCTGTCAAACAAAATGGGGCTGTCTGGGAGAAATAGGTCCCAGCCATCTGGGGTACCAGCCACACATGTGGTCTGTGTCTGTTCATCCCACTATCCTTTAATTAATGTATGCATCTTAGGTCCTGTGAAATTCCCAATACTTTCCAAAAAGGGCAGTGCCTGCTGAACCTCCAACAAGACTGTGGCAGCCCAACTGTCATATACACAGTCCTGCTAGGTGCTATAACTTACAGTGACTACAATATTGGATGTACCACCCTTACTGAGGTAGGGGTGCCACCCCAGCCCAGGTCCATCCATCAGACCCCCAGCTGTCCCCTGAGAGAGGATTGTGGCTCCTCCTGCTTACATTATGCCTTTCCTAGGGTAATAGGCTTTGTGCCATAAACTCAGTGTAAGCGCTACATGTTTTGCTTCCTGTTACCTCTTTGGGTTGCCGACAGGGGGCTAAATTACAAGACATGGCCAAAGTCTAGTCTCAAGAGGGCAGAGGAGGAGCTTGCCCCCTAGTCCTGTCATGGTAGCAATGAATGCTCGGCAAGCCCTGACCTCTGGTGTGATCTCATCAAGACTGGGTGATATTTAGGGAGCAATTGGCTTTAGTCATAGAAGTGAATAGGAGCTATCCAGATGAGCTGATGCACTTTGCTTGTACAAGGCAGCAGGCTATGGGGCACGACTTCTTTGGCCACATTAAATTTTTTGATCACAGACTTTTTTTCAGGCTGTCTACTGTCTCTTGCTAAGGAATAGGCTGATTAGGCCATGTTTGCTTCTATCTAGGGCTAACTGCTTTGTTGTGTGCCTGGCTGTGGGTGTGTGCAATGGGGTAGGAACCGCCTGTCAGCTGTAAAACTACATACAGTCCTGACCCAGAGCGAACTTTGTCCGTAATTAACAGAAAACATATTTCAACAATAAAACCATAAGTATGAGCTGAAAACCAGAGCTCGTAATTCAACTGGAAACTAATGCCTAGTAAAAGTCTCATTACTGCATCGACAAAGCCTCGATACGCAGTGCGTCACAAAGTGGGCATTGCGACTATACTCAGAGGGAGGGGATGAGAAGGAGAAGGTCTAGACTCAGCAGCGCATTTAAACCCCTTTCATCGAACATGTTACCCACCCCCTCAGCCCTACAACAGGTAGGGCACCTGAATCATAAGTGCAAAGACCCTGCAGGACAGGGATGGGGCACCTCTCAGGAAAAAACGGGGGGGGGGGAGGTAGCCGCAGCCCCTTACCTGTGTGTTCCCAAGGCTGATTCCAGTCCTCATCCTGCGGTAAACATGTCAGATGGAGGGACCGCTTCTGGGTCAGACTGGGGAATGCCTGTGTTCGCGGCCCAGTCTCCGGAGGTCAGAGCCCAATCCTCAGCCAATTCTGACAGTGTTGGCTCTGTAGTATGGTCCGCATGAAAAGAGCTCCTCTCAGGTAAGTCCAGAACCCTAGAAATTATATCACCAAGACGCTGGTAGCAGTTAGAAAGTCTCGCCAGGGTGGAGTAAGTGGACGATCCGCTGCCTTCAGAGTGTTACACCTGCCTCTGTTTGCTTCTGGACCGGGATCTTCTGGTGTTACTCTTCGGCTTGGATGTGTATTTGTGCTGCTTAGCGGCGGCCTTCTTCCTCTGTCTCCCCCGGTGAGTTGTCTGCCAGTCCAACAGGTTATCCACCACTGGGGCTGGGGATCTGGTGTTTCACCTATTAGGGGTCGATCCTTGTGCAGTATCCATTGGATGTTGGGCCTCGCCATGCGGCATAAGCTGCTCCGGGTGGAGAGCATTCTCCCTCCCATGATGTCATCCAGGAACATTTCTACTTCTTCCTGCTTGTTGAAAGTAATGTAGTCCCCCCTGAATAGGATCCTGAGTTGGGCAGGGTACCTCAGAGAAGCCTGAATGCTGAGTCGGTATAGCACTTGTTTCATAGGGCCAGTGTGCCTCCTGCAGGATAAATCATACGAGTAGTCCTGGTGCATTTGGACCAGCGTCCCCACCCATTGCAGACCCTTTAGGTCCCTTTCAGCTCTCGGATATGTCTCCTTAGTTGGGCAACAGGAAAACTTGCACAGTATGGAATGAGGACGTTGGCCTGGCAGTGGTCTGGGCACAAGAGATCTATGGGCCCTCTCCAGCTCTGGGGTGGGGGTTGGTTGGCAATTTTTAACATTACTGGGAGGACACGTTGCAGTAAGGTTAGCATTTCATTTCCTTCAGCCCCCTTCTGGTAAACCCACAATCCTCATATTCTTCCTTCTTCCCCGGTTCTCCAGGCAGTCTACCTTAGCCAGCAAATATTGAATTTGTTCGTGGTGCTCTCCCAATTGACAGTGATGATCGTTCAGAGCCTCCTTTTGCTGCTTAACATGTGGTTCATTGTCAGTAACCCTGTTAGTTAGTTTCACTACTTCTGCTTTAGTACTAGCGGTAGTCTCAATAAGAGCAGCAGTGTCCAAAAGAACTTTGTTAAGCAAGAACATTATATTACCCAGTTGCTGTTCCGGGGACTGAGGAGTGGTAGGTTGAAGGTCCCTAGGCTCTACCATCTTAGTGCCAACTCAACCCTAGTGGTTTGAGGATGTCTCATAGGCCGGGCAGTTGCAATGAGGCAAGATATAGTTTTGAAGTTTAAATGGCAATCCTACATCCAATTTACACTATTTAGATATCCCAGCATTCAGCCCGCTCTGAAGAGGTCAGATCCACTGAGTAATTTCTGGATAGTGGTGTTCAAAATGTCGGATGGATCCTGATGGGTGTAGCTGGTACTGCAGTAGTACAGTTACACTGCTGCTATTTTGGATGGCAAGCTCCGCCCCCAACTTTGACATTTCTTAGTATTTTGACAAGAAAGTTTGATACATGTTCCCAAAGGTGTCCACTGATGTCACTCTAAAGCCCAGGTCAAATTTTTAAGTGTAGAGGATTTTTTGAGGTGTGCATCTGTGTGGTGTCTTTTAAACTGCAGACTGTC
Source organism: Neoceratodus forsteri (assembly GCA_016271365.2). Taxonomy (NCBI): domain Eukaryota; kingdom Metazoa; phylum Chordata; order Ceratodontiformes; family Ceratodontidae; genus Neoceratodus; species Neoceratodus forsteri. The sequence goes on along the minus strand of CM028135.1, from coordinate 501,484,593 downwards.
ATTCGCCATTTAAAAGTGCTTAAGTTTCAAAGCTATCAAACAGAGGCACTCATAACTTTGTCATTATTGACTCTTTCGCAAAAAATAAAAAAATAAAAAACATGTTCCCCAAAGGGTCCCCTGCCACTCGCCAGAACCCCAAGTTCCCACAAAAAGGGTAAAGTGGTTCTTGGGGGATAATTTGATGTGATGAGTGGCAAGAGCCAGGGCTAGTTTCTCTTTCCTCTGACAGCACGCTTCTGTTTGACTGACATCGCATAAAATCACAAATAACTTTGGTATTTCTAGTTGTTTCAACAACAGATTCAGAATACATGTTCCTAAGGTGTCCTCTAAAGTCCTTCAAAAGCCCAGTTCTATATTTTAAGTGTAATGTGGTTTGTAAGCAGTGCATCTGTATGGTGTCTTTTAAACCACAGGTTGTCATTTCAGTGTTTAAAACTGCCTAGGTTTCAGACATACCATAGTAACATAGTAGTTGATGGCAGATAAGGGCTGCTAGGCCCACCTAGTTTGCCCATATTCCCTGCCTGCATCAGTGGTCACTGACCCTACTTGGTTATTGGCTATCACCTCTCTTCACCCCATCTAGGGTTCCCTTATGTCTATCCCATGCATGTTTGAATCCCCCCACTGTGTTAGCACCCACCACTTCCTGAGGCAGGCTATTCCAAACATCCACCACCATCTCCATGAAGAAAAATGTCCTCATGTTTCTCCTTATCCTGACCCCTTCAATCTCATATCATGTCCCCTCATCCTTGTACAACTCTTGTAGTGAAAGATATCATCCACCTGCACTTTGTTCAAGCCTTTAAGATACTTAAAGGTCTCTATCATCTCCCCCATTCCTTCTTCTCCTCAAGTGTATACATACTGAGGTCTTTTAATCTGTCCTCATATGCTTTCTGACACAAGCCCTTCACCATTTTGGTTGCCCTTCTCTGGACCACCTCCACCCTGTCTATGTCTTTGCAAAGATGTGGCCTCCAGAACTGTACAACTGTTCAGAGGCAGTGTACTTTGGGTGGTTGTAGGATTCAAACCCATAACTAGGGAGTCTTTTGGTTTGTAGCTAAGTGCTCTAACCTCTATGCTACATTGCAGGACATTACACAGAATCACTCATAATTTTGACATTTCTTGGTGTTTTCACAAGAAATTTGGGAAACATGTTCCCCAAAGGGTCCCCTAATGACAAAGGGTAAAGGGTTTTTTGGGATGGTTTTATGTGATAAGTGTCAAGACCAGGGTGAGATTTCTTTCTTCTCCAAGGGCCTGCCTCTGTTCAACTGACATCACCTAAAACCAGTAATAACTTTGGCATTTCCTGGTGTTGCATCAGGACATTCACTGTACTTGTTCCCCAAGGTGTTCCCTAAAGTCTTCCAAAAGCCCAGGTTGACATTTTAAGCGTAAAGTGGTTTTCAAGGGGTGCATCTATATGGTGTCTTTTAAATCACAAGTTGCCATTTCATCATTTAAAAGTGCCAGCATTTCAAAGACATCTCATGGAAATAATCATATCTTTTGCATTTATTGGTGTTTTCAGAACACATTCAGGAATCATGTTCCCAAAGGGTCCCCTGAGGAATAACAGAAGACCAGGTTCCTACAAAAAGGGTAAATCGTTTTTTGTGGGTGGTTTTACGTGATGAGTGTAAAGATCCAGGGCACATTTTACTATCCTCTAGAGGCCTGCCTTTGTTTGGCTGACACCACATAAAATCTCTAATAACTGCATTTCTTGGAGTTTCAATAAGAAATTCAACACAAAGGTTCCCCAATGTTTCCTCTGAAGTCCCCCAAAAGACCAGGTTCTAGCTTGAAGTGTAACGTGGTTTTCAAGGGTGTGGAGGGGTTATGGGATAACAGATGAACCAGACACCGAACTTCAAGTTCAACACACAATCTCTGTGTGATGTTTATTCAAAATGCAGAGATAACCTTCAGCAATGGCATGTCCCTGCTTCAGTACATCAGTTTGTAGCAACAGACCATGCAAGTCCCTCCTCCACACCCAGCCAGCACCGACTGACCCACTGATCCCCGATCCAACCCATCTGCCGAGACCCAGCCTCCCCCATGCAGGCTCCGCTCATTTGGGTGGCAGGGGACCAAAAAAAAAAAGACAAAGACAAAGAACCCCAGCACAGAAGCACCAAACAAGGGCCTCCCCAAAGGGCACCAACAATAAGCCAAGCCTCAAAGACACACAACACCACACACACCTTCACAGTGCAAAGCATCATGGGACACATGCAAATCACCATGAAACTCCAGACCTGCCCAACCCACAGCAATCCACATGCATTCCAGACAGCACAACCAACTCAACTTTCACAACACAGTCCCCCAGAAACTCTCCACCTCCAACAAAAACATCCAGTGTCATGGCATCCTCAACATCCACAGGCCCCATACACACAAGGTACACACACCAAAGCACTCCACAACGTAGTGCCACCGTACACCAAATCCAACGAGGAACATAGCCTCCCATCCTTCTCATCAGCCCAGAGGTCACCACAACAACCTCCCTGCACAAGGACCTGACAGGGAAAAGGAAAACCAAAGAGGACACCACAGCACAGCCAAGAAAGGGAAGGGGTGCCCACAGGCGGCCAACCCCATGGACAAGAAACTATAAAAAATAGACTAGGCTAAGAAACAGAAGAACTGCCGCAACAGACCCAAGAAAAGGTGGGTCCTCAAGAGTGGCAGGAGCTTCCTGTCACATATCCTCCACCTTAAGAGGGAAGCAGTTATTGCTGACTGCTTACCACCTTCCTGTCCCAGGAAGGGATGGAGCTTCCACCCATCCATCTTCAGAAGCTACTTCTCAGGGTCCCTATTAACGATAAACATTCCATCATAAACATAGTGGATATCATCATTCTTTACCCTGAGGCATTAACACATTTCTCAACAGAGACTAATGGTACCTTCCCATCTCCTTTTAGGGAAAGTCCATCATATTTCTTAACCAAAAATCTGGACTGCTGTAAAGTCCAGTACCACAGAGAAAACTTTCTCTGGGGTGAGTAATTACCTGCTCCAACCCCACTAGACACGTCAGTTTTAAGCAGGGGTCCATTCCTAGGTTCGACCTCCTCTAAATAAACCCACCATGTCTCTTGATTCATTCATTTCACTTGGTACTGATACAGACACCTGAGGGTAGACACTCTTTTGGTGTTACCCCAACACAGGTCCAATCCATTTTCCACCCATCTCCTTCTTGGTAGGTTTTCTCTCAGAAAGAATAAAACACATGTACCACCTCAGACTCTTAACATATTGTAACATTTTGGCAACATTAACATCTTTAGCCTGCAGTACACCCCAGTCAATACTGTTAATAGATTTAGCTGCATTAATACAAGAAAAAGTCCCTTCTGCCTCATGGACTTCTTCTTCCTCACTTGGAGTCTTCAATTCCAGCACAATATTACTAGGCACAGTCTTACCTGGGGTCTCACATTCAAGTTTCATACTTGCATCTCTGCCCTCCAACAAGTAACATCCTGGGAACACAGGCAACAAAGGAATATCCTGCTCAGTCAGGGGGTCCTCCTCCAGCTGAACCCATGAAAAATCCTCCTCTGATTCTTTATCCAAACTCTCTGGCAGGGAATCTCTCGAGAAGCTGGCACAAGTGTTCTGCCCCTCTTCATAGTTGGTCTGCCTCCAGCCAATGCCCAGTCATCCAGTGGATCATCCTCATCAGGGTCTCCACCTCCTGGGTGTTGTCTTTGCACCGCCAGTCTGCTTCATCCCCACAGTAGTTCCTCATCCCTTTGCATATCTTCATCATCTTCAGGCTTGGACTTCCTCCAAGCTTCAAGGTCCAGTCCAGGCAGCAGCTTCTCTCCATCTATCAGCCATGGTTCTGGTCAGAACTTCATGGACTTTATTCTCTGGGTTCTTCTCTGGCAACTCCTGGTGCATCAGTCCACTTGGGATAGCCGGGCAATATCCATCAGAAAATGTCCCTCTTCGGCCAATCCAGATGCTTCCAGCAAGTTATCTTACTGCTGACACCAAGTCTGTAGAGAGGTGGTAGGATAACAGATGTACCAGACACCGAATGTCAAGTTCAACACACAATCTCTGTGTGATGTTTATTCAAAATGCAGCAGATAACCTTCAGCAGTGGCATATCCCTTCTTCAGTACATCAGTTTGTAGCAACAGACCATGCAAGTCCATCCTACACACCCAGCCAGCACCCACTGACCCACTGATCCCAATCCAACCCATCTGCCAAAACTCAGCCTCCCCCATGTGGGACCCACCTGCCTGTATGATGGGGGCCCTAACAAAAAAAAAAGACAAAGAACCCCAGCACAGAAGCACTGAAACAAGGGCCACCTCAAAGGGCATCAACAACAAGCCAAACCTCAAAGAAACACAACTCCACACACACCTCCACAATGCAAAGCATCATGGGACACATGCAAACCACCATGACACTCCAGACTCGCCCAATCCAATGCTATCCACATGTGTTCCAAACAGCACAACCAACTCAACTTTCACAACACAGTCTCCCAGCAACTCTCCACCTCCATCAAAAACACCCAGTGTCATGGCATCCTCAACATCCACAGGCCCCATACACACAAGGCACAAAAATTTTTTTTTTTTTTTAATAAACAGAAGAAAGAGTAAGTATTCAAAACAACAGTTAAGAGGCCAGAAATAAGACATGATGGGAGTGGTGCAGTGCAGTGGCTGTCGAGCAGCAGTCTTCCAGGAGACGTTCTGGAGGGTGCGCTGTTGTCTCATCTGCAGGCACCTCGCTTGGCTGAGGGAGGAGGTTGCTCATCTCCAGGCTGAGTTGGCCAGAATTTGGAGGACCTCCTCTTCCACCTAGGACCACCAGGGCCACTGCCATTGCCTCAGAGGTTGCCAAGAAAGAGGAGCGTTTGGACCACAGTGGGCTCAGGGAGGGTGAGTGTGGTGGAACAGAGGCGCATCCTTCTAGTTGTACCTTTCCACAATTCATGTGCCATTCGGGCAAAGTGTGGTTCCTCTATGGAGGCACCCACAGTGGAGGAGGAGGATGCTGGGAACTTCCACAAAGGAGACCCACAGGAGAGTGGCATGGAACCCAACAGGGGAAGGAAACAACTCCTGGTGGGGGACTCCATTATTATGAGGGTAGAACTGGGGGAAGAAGGGGAGAGGAAGGTAAGGTGTCTGCCTAGTGCCATGGCTTGGAGGGACAGGGAGAGAATCCTCAGGATTGCAGGAGCAGCTGCATGGGGGGGGCTGGATGTCATTGTCCACATAGGGACAAATGACCTGGCTAGGAAAGGGATCAGAGCAGTGCATAAAGAGTTTGTGGAGTTGGGGAGGGGCCTTAGACAAGTAGCACACAAGGTAACCTTCTCAGAGGTTCTGCCTGTCTAGGGCATGGGTGAGGCTAGGGTGCTCCACGCCATGGAATTCAATCAGTGGTTGAAAAACTGGTGCAGAGCTCAGGGGGTTGACTTCATTGGGGACGGGGGTCCACCTGGAGTGATGCAGGCCTATACTGGCATGTTGGCCTGCATCTGTCCAGGAGGGGAACCAGAATCCTAGGTGATTGGTTTAAATGCTTCATTGGCATTGGGGAGGCACTGGAAAGGAGCAGGGAATTCCTAGCCCACCCAAAAATCAAGGTAGTTAGTGAGGTAAACACCAAGATAGAGACTTCGATAGGGAGAAGGGCAGGGGTAAATGGAGGAAACTACAAAGGCAATAAGAACAGGGATGGGACAAAAAGGGGTAAGGCCATCAAGAAATGGAGGATAATGAGTACCAATGCCCATAGTCTGGGCAACAAGCTCCCTGAACTGGTGGCCTTGATGAAAGAGGGATGCCTGGATATCCTGGCAATCACAGAAAGATGGTACACAGAGAACCATGACTGAAATGTTAACATACCAGGGTACACAACCTACAGGAGGGACAGGGAGGGTAGAAGAGGTGGAGGAGAGACTCTTTACGTAAGGGAAGGGATAAAAGCAATGGAACAAAAGAGTAAACAGGGAGGAGAGGAGGCACTGTGGGTCACCTTAGAGACTGGAAATGTCACTACAATCCACACAGGGGTTGTATATAGACCCCCATCTCAGGGGGAGGGACTGGACAAGGATATGATAGAAGGCATCCTTAGGATGGCAGAGAAAGGGGAGATACTGTTATGCCAGAGGGGACCTTAATATGCCAGATGTTAACAGAAGCAGCATTTCTGCACCCACATCAAAGAGCAGAGCCATTCTCGATGCCCTACAGAGAGCATGCCTCAGACAGCTAGTGCTGGAACCCACTCAGGAGGGAGCAATCTTAGACCCTGTACTCGCAAATGGGGATAGTGAGAGGATCTCAGATCTAGAAGTGGGTAGCCATCTGAGAATAAGTGACCACTAAACAGTGTGGTTCACGATAAACTCAGCTGCAGAGTCAAGCCATACAAAAGTGAGGGAACTTGACTTCAGGAGGGCTGACTTTGGCAAAATGGCAGAGTGCCTTAGAAAAGCACTAGCAAACAGGCAAGAAGGTGTGGTGGAGCAACAATGGGGAAACATCAAAACTGCCATCACAGAGGCAACAAGCCTGTGTGTGAAGCAAATAAACAAATCAAAATGAAAAAATAAAAGCCACTATGGTTCTCAAAAGAGGTGGCAGGAAAGGTTAGGGAGAAGAAGATAGCATTAAGGAAGTATAAGGAAACACAGAAGGAGCAGGACAGAGAACTGTACCAGTTAAGTCAGAAGGGAGCAGGAAAGGCAGTCAGAATAGCAAAGGCCCAAACTGAGGAAAAGATATCCAATTTGGTTAAGAAGGGGGATAAAACCTTTTATAGGTACATTAGGGAGCGTAGAAAGACAAAGGGAGGGATAGTAAGGCTGAATAGAAAGGAAGGTGGGTGGGCAAAGAGGGACAGTGAAAAAGCAGGGTTACTGAATAAATACTTCTGCTCAGTATTCACAAAAGAGGAGGAGGGGGAGGTACCCAATCCAATTAACAGAAGCACTCTGGATAGTGGGGTCGATCCCAGTTCTTTCACAGAAGAAAGGGTTCTGAAAGAACTCCTAAAACTGAAGGTGGACAAGGCAATGGGGCCTGATGGAATTCACCCCAGAATTCTAAAAGAATTAAGGGGAGAACTAGTGACAACACTGGCTACCCTTTTTAACAAATCGTGGAAGAATGGTGTGGTACCTGAGGACTGGAAGAGGGCAGATGTGATTCCCCTTCGCAAAAGATTCACAGCGGGAAGGTTATGTCAGATGAATCTAATAAATTTCTTTGACTGCGTGGCCAAAGTAGTAGACCAGGGAGGGGCTGTGGACATGGCCTACCTAGATTTTAGCAAGGCATTCGACACAGTCCCACACAAAAGATTAATAAACAAATTAGCCAACCTGGGAGTGGGTCCCAGGGTGGCAGTCTGGGTAAAACATTGGTTGGACAACAGGACACAGAAGGTAATAGTAAAAGGAGTCCACTCTGAAGAAAGGGGGGGTTACTAGTGGGGTACCACAGGGTTCAGTACTGAGTCCAGTCCTTTTTAATAGAAACATAGAAACATAGAATTTGACGGCAGATAAGGACCGCTTGGTCCACCCAGTCTGCCTATTTCCCTACCTAATAGATAAGCTGCAGATCCTAGTTAACCAGCAGCCTACTTCTTTCTACCCCCACCCTGTAGAATTGCCTTATGACTGTCCCATGCATGCTTGAATTCAAGCACTGTTTTTGACTCCACAACCTCCTCCCGAAGGCTGTTCCATGCATCCACAATTCTCTCTGTGAAAAAATACTTACTTACATTACTTCTGAGCTGCCCCCCCCCCCAGTAACTTCAAATTGTGCCCCCTTGTTCTTGCACACTCCTTTTTTTGAAAGATGCTACCCTCTTGGACTTTGTTGATTCCCTTGAGGTACTTGAAAGTTTCTATCATGTCCCTCCTCCCTCCTTTCCTCGAGGCTATACATATTAAGCTCCTTTAGTCTCTCTTCATATGTCTTCTGGTGCAGACCCTGCACCGTTTTAGTTGCCCTCCTCTGGACAGCTTCCATCCTGTCTGTCCTTGCGGAGATTGGGTCTCCAGAACTGCATGCAGTACTCCAGATGGGGTCTCACCAGCTGTCTGTACTGAGGGATAACAACTTCCTGTTTTCTACTGGTGATGCCTCTCCTATGCATCCCAGTATCCCCCCAGCCCTCCTTACTGCCCCTCTCATTGCTTGCCCACCTTTAAGTCATCTGATATGACTACCCCCAGTCCCTTTCCATTTTGTTATTGTTAGTATCTCACCCCCATTGTGTACTCTTCCCCTGGTTTTTGTTTCCCAGGTGCATTACCTTGCACTTCTTAGCATTGAACCTAAGCTGCCATACATTTGACCATTCCTCTAACCTTGCCAAGTCCCTTCTCATCCTTTCCACACCACCTTGTGCATCAACTCTGTTGCAGATCTTTGTGCCATCTGCAAAGAGACATACTTTTCCTTCCAGTCCCTCTGCAATGTTGATTATAAAGACATTGAAGAGGACTGGTCCTAATACTGAACCCTGCGGTACCCCCTAGTAACCTCTCTTTCTTCAGAGTGGACTCCATTTACTATTGCCCTCTGTGTCCTATTCTCCAGCCAATTCTTCACCCAGGCTGTCATCCTGGGACCCACTCCCAGGCTGGCTAACTTGCATATTAATCTTTTGGGTAGGACTGTGTCAAATGCCTTGCTAAAGTCTAGGTAGGCCATGTCCACAGCCCCTCCCTGATCTACTACTTTGGTCACCCAGTCAAAGAAATCTATTAGATTCATCTGGCATGACCTTCCCACTGAGAATCCATGCTGTCTTGGGTCCTGTGCCCCTCTGGCCTCTAGGTACTCAACAATTATTTCCTTCAGAAGTGATTCCATCATTTTCCCTATCACTGAGGTTAAACTAACAGGTCTGTAGTTTCCTGCTTCTGCCCTGCTCCCACTTTTGTGAAGGTGAATCACATCTGCCCTCCTCCAGTCCTTAGGTACCACCCTATCCTCCCATGATTTGTTAAAGAGGGTAGTCAGTGGTGTCACTAGTTTTAACCTTAATTCTTTTAAAATTCTGTGATGAATCCTATCAGGCCCCATTGTTTTGTCCACCTTTAGTTTTAAGAGTTCTTTCAGAACCCTTTCTTCTGTAAATGGGCTGGTATCAACTTCTGTAACCAGAGTGTTTCTATTGTTTGTTTTAGGTACCTCCCCCTCTTCATTTGTAAATACTGAGCAAAAATATTTGTTTAGTATCTTTGCCTTTTCACAAACACCTTCTGCCCACCCCCTTCCCTTTATTAAGCCTCACTATCCCTCCCTTGGTCTTCCTTCAGTCCCTGATGTACCTAAAAAGAGTTTTTTCCCCCTTCTTAACTGAGTTGGCTATCTTTTCCTCGGTTCGGGCCTTTGCTGTTCTGATTGCCTTCCCAGCTTCCTTTTGCTTTAACTGATACAATTCTTTGTCCTGCTCCTTCTGTGATTCCTTGTACTTCCTGAATGCTTTCTTTTTCTCTTGAACCTTCACTGCCACTTCCTTTGAGAACCATAGTGGTTTCTTACATCGTTTAGTTTTGTTTATTTGCTTCACACAAAGGCTTGTTACCTCTGTAATGCAGTTTTTATTATTCCTCATTGTTCTTCCACCCCTCCTTCCTGTCCATTTGCTAGTGCATTCCTTAGACACTCACCCATTTTGGCAAAGTCAGCCCTCCTGAAGTCCAGTACTTTTGCCTTTGTGTGACTTGACTATATTGCTGTGTTTATTGTGAACCATACTGTTCGATGGTCGCTAGTTCCCAGATGGCTACCCACTTCTACATCTATGATCCTCTCTCTCTATCTCCGTTTGAGAGAACCAGGTCTAAGATTGCTCCCTCTCGTTGTCTTTATATGTGACATTGCAGATGACTGGAAGGAAAAGTATGTCTCTTTGCAGATGACACAAGGATCTGCAACAGGTTTGATACACGGGGGTCTCAAAAGGATGAGAAGGGACTTGGCAAGGTTGGAGGAATGGTCAGAAGTATGGCAGCTTGGGTTTAATGCAAAGAAGTGTAAAATAATGCATCTGGGAAACAAAAACCTAGGGGAAGAGTACACAGTGGGGAAAGAGGTAATAACAACAACAAAAATGGAAAGGGACCTGGGGGTAATCATATCAGATGACCTTAAGGTTGGCAAGCAGTGTGAGAAGGCAGTAGGGAGGGCTGGGGGGATACTGAGATGTATAGGGAGAGGCATCACCAACAGAAAACAGAAAGTTGTTATCCCTCTGTACAGATAGTTGGTAAGACCCCATCTGGAGTACTGCCTCCAGTTGTGGAGACCCCATTTCCGCAAGGACATAGACAGGATGGAGGCAGTCCAGAGGAGGGCAACTAAAGTGGTGCAGGGTCTGCAAGAGAAGCCATATGAGGAGAGACTAAAGGAGCTTAATATGTATACCCTTGAGGAAAGAAGGGGGGGACATGACTGAAACTTTTAAGTATCTCAGTGGAATCAACAAATTCCAAGAGGGTAGCATCTTTCAGAAAAAGAGATGTGCAAGAGTAAGGGGACTCAGTTTGAAGATAGACGGGGGACAGCTCAGGGGCAATGTGAGAAAGTATTTTTTCACAGAGAGGGTGGTGGATGCATGGAACCACCTTCTTGAGATGGTTGTGGGGTCTAAAACTGTGGGAGAATTCAAGAATGCAGGGGACAGACACAAGGCAATTCTTGTTGGGGGGTTGGAAGAAATAGGCTGTTGGTTAACTAGGATCTGCAGCTTATCCAGTAGGTAGGGAAATGTGCGGACTAGGTTGGCCAAGCGGTTCTTATCTGCTATCAAAGTCTATGTTTCTATGTTACACACCAAAGCACTCCATGACATAGTGCCACCGCACACCAAATCCAACAATGAGGAACATAGCCTGCCACCCTCCATGTCAGCCCGGAGGTCACCACAGCAACTTCCCTGCATGAGGATCCAAGACGGAAAAGGAAAACCAAACAGGACACAACAGCACAGCCAAGAAAGGGATGGGGTGCCCACAGATGGGCAACCACATGGACTAGAAACTGCAAAAAATAGACTAGGCTAAGAAACAGAAGAACTGCCGCAAGAGATCCAAGAAAAGGTCAGTCCTCAAGAGTGGCAGGTGCTCCCTGTCACAGAGGGGTGCATCTGTCTGGCGTCTTTTAAACTGCCATATCACTGTTTAAAGTGCCAACATTTCAAACACGTAACACAGAAGGGCTCATGGCTTTGCCATTTCTTGGTATTTTCATAAGAGATTCAGAAAAAAATGATCCCCAAAGAATCCTCTGGCAACCAACAAAAGTCTAGATTTCTACTAATATGGCAAAGTGGTTTTTAGGGGGTGGTTTTGTATAATGAGTGTCCAGGGTGAGTTTTTCTCTCCTCTGGGGGCCTGCCTTTGTTTGGCTGACATCACATTAAATCACTAATACTTTGGCATGTTTTGATGTTTGAACAGGAAAGGTGGGATACATGTTCTATGTGGTGTCCCCTGAAGTACCCCAAAAGCCAAGACTGAAATTTTCTGTGTTAAGTGGTTTTTGAGGGGTGCATTTGTATAGCATCTTTTAAACCACAGGCTGGCAATTCATGGTTTAAAAGTTTCAAAGACATCACACAGAAGCACTCGTAACTTGGGCATTTCTTGGTTGTTTCACTGAAAATACAGGAAACATATTCCTCAAAGGAAACATGTTCTCCAAATGGTCCCCTGAAGACCAACAGAAGCCTGGGTTCCTACATAAAGCTTAAAGTGGTTTTCAAGTGGTGTATTTATGTGATGAGTGTCAAGATCCAGGGCAAGGTTTTCTCTCCTCTGAGGGCCTGCCTTTGTTTGGCTGAAATTACATAAAATTACTAAAATATTTGGCATTTCTTGGGGTACAGTATTTATATAAAGTGTGTCCACGAAGTGACACAGATACAGTACTGTAGTGTAACCAACCCCCCATGGAAAACAGATGAAGCATTGCAGAGCGGGTGTGTAGCTGGTGTATGCACATAATGGACAGTTGGAAATGACACATGCAGCTGCAGTTAAATACATGAAAAAAATACAACCCCAAAAATAAATAAAGTCAGTGCCACAAAGGTGACACAGCAGGAGAGCACAAAGACACGGTGCACAAACAATGTACCACTGCCCTCTTACGCAGTGCAGAACAACATCCCATTGGGCACAACTATAGCTCCTGTGCATAAGGGCTATAGCAATACCAGGGGCTGACAGAAAAGTATCATAAACTATTGCCATCTTAGCAGAAGTGCACTTAAGGCAAAGGGGATTAAACAGCATCCCCATGAGTTTCAATAATGACTGCAGTCTTAGAATAACATATAAACCACATCTAGAAGACTTACATCTGTTTAGTCGGAAAGTCCCAAAGTAAGATCCAGAGACAGTGAAAAGGCTTCAAAAATATAAAATCTCCAGTATTGCCTCAGAAAAATAACATCCTTCTCTGCATGAACACAAAAGTCAGGTGTTTGGCCAAGACTCCACAAATGAATACATTGCCAGATAACATGTAAGTTATTTCCTAAGCAGGATGCTCATTCTGGTGCTTTACAATTTTTGTTATTTTCTTTTCACTTTTTTTTGTTTGATTATTCCTTTTACTGTTTCTCAACCAGCTTGTGTCTTTCCAATTGCACCTTGACCTCTACCACTGGGAAGTCTCTGGTTTCCCTGTTTTTCTTTTTGTGGTTGTCTACCATGTGCCTGGTTGGTGGTTAGTACTTTTTGTTCCATTTTTCTTATTCTTATACTTATTTTACAAGTCTTCTGCTTTGTCCTGCTCTTTTGCTCTCCTCTGTAATAGATGAGCAAGCAATGGCTACACAGCAATGTCTTACAGTGGGATTTTCCATCTCACCATTTGGTGAAGTAGAATCTTCTCTCCTTTCTTTCTTCCTCTTCCTCCATGCCCTCCTTTCCCTCCCCCTTTTTTCTTTTTGTTCAGTTAACTGGAGTTAATATAGAAGTGAAGCAGTTGCATCACAGTGTGTAATCACTGAAAGTACCTTGACTGGATAAAATATATGATTTGATGCTTGGTTCCACCTCTCCTTCTCTCCCTGCTTATCCACTTATTTGCCTTCCTTCCCAACTCCCCAGTACACCTCCCCGTCCCTCTCCTTCCTGGTTGAGATGGTCTCCTAGATCACATGCCGTATGATGACTATTTAAGAGAGTCTGTTGATAATTTGACTATGGTCTCTAAAGAAGAGGTTGGTCCTCACAGCACTGGGGCTTGTGTTGTCTGTAGTCAGGCTGGCTTTGTTATTTTTGTATGTGTGCTTTTAAGTAGACTGAGTGCATTGTACTCACTGAGCACAAATCTAATAAACATCTTACCTGGCCTCCCAGGTTTTGTTTGGCCAATACCATCTTGGAGTGCATATTTCTTGTGGGAAACACCCCTCAAAATCCTTTGTTTTGTGAATGTCAGAGAAAACTTGTGTCACTTTGTTTACAATGATCTTTAATTTAGTAGGTTTTAACAAAGAATACACATACTTTCTATTTATCAAACCTGATTTCATAGGCTCAGATGCCCTCCTGTGTTAAATAAGGGCTGCACTCAGAATAGGGTATACAAAAATGGTAGATCCACAGAAAGAGAGGTCACTTTCCCATCTCACTTTATGCCAGAAAAGTTCCTTTTCTTTTTAGCGATGGAATGTAAATATCTCAAGATTGGAGCTATTGGGCAGGCTTCCCCTTCTATGTCAAATGTTTTGTCTACAAAATCGGTCCTCATAATGATTTTAAACAGGTCTTCAAAAAAGGCATCTACATCACAACCCTCTAGTCCTTCCTTGCCCCGATTCATTTCACGTTAAATCTCTTATCTTGGTTCTCCATCGCATCAACTTTTGAAAGAAGTATTTTAATATATTTATCATGTTGAGTAGTGACTACTCTAATGGTGCCAAACTGCCTGCTGTTTCCCCTACCCTCGTCTCCACTCTCCATTTTGGATGTCGGTTCAGAAACTTTGCCCGAAATGCCGGCCATTTGCTGCTTTTAAACTTGCCAGGCCAAAATTTATTATTGCAAAGCCCTGATGGCACTCCATGAGAAGTGTGTCCTGCATTGTCCCTGCTGCCATGACCAAGTCATCTGAAACTGGTTCCATGTCATAAGGGCGAAAGAAAAATGGCGACCCGTCAGAAGGGCGCCAGACACCCAGGGCAACAACATTTGGGAAAGTTTTTTTATGAAGGAGGTTTCACCAACGCATCCCTTTTGGGGACTTTGCCCCACATCCCCCCTTACTATGGATTCCTACTCTGGGGGACACAACTTGGGGAAGGGGGAAAACCCGGGTCTCCCAAATTTGTCAGCGCCATTGTTCCATCGCCCTTCTGACTGGTCACCGTTATTCGGTCAACCTTCTGATGTGTTACCCTGAAAATGAAGGTTTGGGGTACAGGGTTGCTATCTTTCCTCCAGGTCACAGAACTTTCTCTAGAGGGTCCACTGTCCATCCACAGAACAAAGCAATAACATGGGAGTAACTGTAGATTTTGGATTTATAGGATTTACTGTTAATGTAGAGCACCGGTTTAGGTGAATTAAGGGCACTGAGACAAGTAGAAAAGGTTGTTTTGCCTGTATCCCTGAGGATCTCAGCTGATAATGTCTTTACAGGAGCATGACCTTTTTGGATCTGACACTCATTCTTTAAAAAAAATAGCTACTTAATCTCTCTCAACATCATCACATCTCTGCTACCACACATTATTTATTATTATTATTTTTTTAATCTCTTTCTTCCCCTTGGCTCCCTGGTTGGCTGTACATCCTGACCGACCACCCAGCCCACACCCCCGACATCAGGCCAACTTCCCCTATTCCTCCCCCGGGGCTTACCACCCTGTGGCAGGGTGGTGAGGAGCCTCTCACCCTAAGCTCAACTCACTGGTAAGGATACAGACGAGGAAGTGCCATTCGGGGTCAGTCAGAGGAGGTCGGAAGCTCATGCTGCCCGACCAGGAGCCAATTTTTCCACTTTTCGCCCCCTGGAGATGTGGTGTGCAATGACACCGGTGGAGGGAGCATGCACGTGTCTGCATGCTCTCCTCCAGGCATCTGCCCATCTCCACCCCTATTCTGCAGCTTCAGCACACTGCCTCCCCCAGCCTCCACTAGGGGCTAGTCAGGAGCCGACCACTGATGTCCCCCCTCCACGGAGAAGGAGAGCAGTCCCTTGGATGCTCAATCCTTCTCCTCCCCTGTCAACCCCCAGTGCCCAGCCCATGCTCATTCCCGAACATAGGGTCGCCAGTGTAGTGCTAGGGGCATCCAGCGCCTCACAGCCACTCCAGGCCAGCTGCTGCCACAGATTATTAAAAGATTTTTCATCAGAAGGTCTGCCTGATTTCCTGCCTACTTCCAGTTCAGATATTACAGATGGAGACAGAAATTCCAATATTAAAATCATAACATAGATAAATGATTGGATGAAATTGTCCATTGGCTCAACCATCTTAAAAAACAAAACAGCACTACAAAGCAAGCTCATATTTCACAGTGGTCTGTTGTAGTGGGCCTAGTTACAGTCTCTGCAAGCCTCCTCCTCCTCCTCCTCTTTACATGCAAGACTTTTGAAAACAGTGGCAGCCTACCATAGGGCCTTTTGTACTGCACCTGCTATTGTGCCAGTCACAATAAACATGTCAGACAGATATAATTTTTTGAAACAGTTCTAGCTTACCATATTTGCTGCTGTATCTGCGATTCTGCCAGCCACAATAAACATGTCAGGGATGCAGAATTTTGTGAAAAAGTGGCTGCCTACCACATGGGCTGCTGTACTGTACCTGAGGCCATCAAGATTAAGGAAAGCCTCAAGGCACATTTGACCAGGTAATGTTCTCTACCATCCATAATCAACAGATGATGAAAATCAGGGACATACTGAACAATCATTGGGATATTTTGCAATCCCATCCCACCAGTAGGATCATCTTCACCAACAGATCAATCATAACTTTTAAAAAAGCTCCCACTATTAAAGACAGGTTGGTCCATACAGATCATTATGGCGCAAACAATGAACCTAAACCAGGAAGACACCTGCAACTGAGACCTTTGAAACCTGAAACATACTCCTGTGGCCGCTGTGCTGTTTGCGGCCACACTTTGAGAAAGGAAGTGTTTTGGCACCCTCATGCAGGCATGGAGTATCCGATCAACAGTCACATCACCACGTTAGAGAGGCAGTATAGTGCAGTGGTTTAAGGCTCTGAGTTGCAAATCTGGAGACCTGGGTTTGAATCCCACATCCCCCACTTGTATACTGTGTGACCCTGAGCAAGTCACTTAACTTCCCTGTGCTCCCAGGTCGCACCTGTAAACAAGCTCCAGCTTAGTGTGTCTCTCCTGGTTAAACAATTGGGAAGAAAAACAAACATCAATTGCAACACATCTGGTGTAATCTATGTTCTGCAGTGTCCCTGTGACAGATTATACATAGGGATAACTGAGGGAAATTAAGAAACAAATAGGGAAACATAAAAGTTCTATCAGGAGGGGAGATGAAACATCCAGCATTGCCACACACTTCAAAGACAAACACAATGGATCTCCATTGAGGTTCTGGGGCCTACAGCAGGTCCATCTTCCAAAGAGAGGGGGAGACTACAACAAGCTGTTGGAAAAAACAGAAATGCGGTGAATACATGAACTTGGAACATAAGACAAAAGATGGGGCCTCAACAAAGAGGCGAATTGGTAGGCCTGTTAGTAGTCCCACTCCTTCCAGAATATATTGTTCATAATTTAATATGATGGGGACACGTCTGAGATTACAACAGTGGCCCTACCCCCCCCCCAAAACACTACTGTTCATAACCACTTCCCCTTGGGAATATGGGTGTGGGCAGGACAGTAGTGTGGTGGGTAGGTAACTGGCTGGGTGGCAGGACACAGAGGGTGGTGGTAAATGGCTGTCACTCCACAGAGGGAAGAGTGACCAGTGGGGTACCACAGGGGATCAGTGCTGGCACGGTCCTATTCAACATCTTCATCAGTGACATGGCGCAGGACCTAGAAGGCAGAATTTCACTGTTCGCTGATGACACAAAGCTCTGTAACAGAGTATACACCAGAGGTGTGGACAGAATGAAGCGACCTGCAGAAACTTGAAGAATGGTCAGGGGTTTGGCAGTTGAAATTCAATGCAAAGTGCAAGATAATGCATATGGGGCACAAAACCCTGGCACAATATATCAGTTGGGGGTGAGGATATAGCATGCACCAAGCAGGAAAGGGATCTTGGGGTTGTCATCTCTGATGACCTCAAGGTAGGGAAACAGTGTGACAAGGCAGCAGGTAAAGCAAATAGGATGCTGGGATGTATGGCAGGGCATCCCCAGCAGGAAAGGAGGTCATAATTCCGCTATACAAGACACTAGTGAGGCCCCACCTGGAGTACAGTGTACAGTTCTGGAGACCATACCACGTATGGACATAGACAGGGTAGAGAAGGTTCAGAGGAGGGCAACAAAGATGGTGCATGGATTGCATCACAAGTCCTATGAAGACAGGTTGAAGGAACTGAACATGTACTCCCTGGAGGAGAGGAGGAGAGAGGGATATGATAGAGACATACAAGTATCTTACAGGGAGCAACAGGGTGCAGGAAAACACTATTTTTAAGCGAAAAAGATGTTCCAGGACTAGAGGCATGGGATGAAGTTGGAAGGAGGGCGATTCAGAGGAAACATGAAGAATTTCTTCACAGAGCGGGTGGTGGACAAGTGGAACACCCTGCCAGAGAAGTGGTGGGGGCTGAAACAATCACGGGATTTAAGAATGCATGGGATAGACATAAAGGAATTCTGGAGGTCAGGGGTAAGGGGCAACAGACTTCTAGGAAAACAAACTGAACTTACAAGTTCAAATGGGCAGACTGGGTGGGCCATAGGCCCTTATCTGCCGACACTGTCTATGTATCTATGTATCTATGTATCTATGTAACTCTTTGAATAAGTCCATTATGTCCCTAAATGCATTTTCACCTTGTGAGGACCAGGATTTTAACTGCACCCTCTTTATGTTTACACAGGGCAAGAGACTTTTTCAATATAGCCTCTTAGACAATACTATCAGGTTAACTATTGACTGGGACAGCACCACAGTGAGGACCCAGTGGGGCTAGTCCAGTGGTAAGACAGTCATCTGTCTCTTCCGCCAAACACCCCCCCACCATAGGCTAGATCATCATTTTGCATAAGAGCACGAGTTCTCTTCAGGATAATAGGATCACGTTCTTACACGGTGCATCTGCTTCAACAGGTCACAAGGCTATTTTGATAACCCCCTCTGGTAATTCTATCAGAGGAACCATTTGTGAGAACAGCATCACAGTGTGGATATTATGGTGATATTTCTGTGGTAAGGCAGTCGCCGTTCTCCCACCCACCCCACTGCCCCCTGTTAGTATTCTGTTTTGTACAAGAGCCTGACATGACTGTTCTTAAGTCAGTCAGGATCAGGGTCTTTCATGATGAGTTGTGGACTTACACCGTGGAATGGTGTTTGGATCCCTGCCAGCCACATTAGCCCCAGTATTTTGGGAGCTTTTCACACATGATGTAGGAGTGGTAGTTAAAGGGTGGAATATAATTTCACTGCCCTCCAAATCTTTTATATGAAGGTAGAGTGCTCTACATAATATGCAAACACAGCTACGATGTGACAACTAAAGCCCAGAGAAAAAGTCACAGGCGATTTAGCTAAGTAACAGCCTACAGTTCTACACACTGCTCCAATCCAACACCAACCTAACAGAACAGCAAGAGATACAGCATTAACTGACTGTAGTATACACTAATTAAATTAGCAGTTCTATTACAGGAATCATAGAGTTCTCACAACATCAACATGTTAAAATGGGTGCAATAAAGGAAATGTACGCATCGATACAGAACTTCTTTTAAACCCATGATTATTTAAAATGACTGTTTTAATAACACTTGTGTGCCTGCAGAATATGACCTCCAGATTGCTGACAGACATGATCAGTGAGCCCTACATTTTGCCCGCAGTAAAGCCAACAGCATTTGTTATGGGAGTGATGGTTGCTAGGCAACAATGCACCCAACATCTGGTGACAACATCTGACATCAGCCATGCCCCTGTTGCTGCAGATATAAGACGACAAGCCTTTGGCTGGCCCAGTGCTGTCAGTTACCACTCACAAGGACAACAGAGACGCACCAAGAGCAGTAAGTTTATTTTGCCTTATAATATTTCAAGCAAACAGTGCTACACTTGCTCAGTAAGACAGCAAAGAGATTATTTACTTATAGGAAGGCAGCATGCAGCTGGGTTCTGTGGCTATAACAAACAATGTTTTTAAGGGAAATTAAAAGTAGATCAGAGACTGGCTCATAGCAAAGAGAAGTAGGCTCATGTCAGCATGCAGAAATAAGAATTTTAATTCATTCTGTGCATCATATATTAGTCTCATGGAATCCTAAAGTAACATTAGCACCGATAAGAGGACTAGTCTGTGCAACTCATATTCAAATGAACACAGAGGGTGGGATATTCAGAATTGCTCCAGAGGCAGCTGCAAGATGGGCTCAGTGCAAAAACAGTGTGCCATGGTGCACTGGGCATGATATTCAAAGGTTGCACACAACAGGATGCGCCAGTGCAACACTGCTGAATATCACACGGATGCACCATAGTGCAGCCAGGGATGCGCCAGGGAGCATGTATTGAAGCACCATAGCACAACCAGGGATGTGCAGGGGAGCAAGTCAAGTAGCACAATAGCAGCAGCCACTGATGTGCAAGGTGCAGAG
This sequence comes from Neoceratodus forsteri, assembly GCA_016271365.2. Classification (NCBI taxonomy): domain Eukaryota; kingdom Metazoa; phylum Chordata; order Ceratodontiformes; family Ceratodontidae; genus Neoceratodus; species Neoceratodus forsteri. Next base: position 501,464,709 of record CM028135.1, on the reverse strand, counting down.
GAGCATGCGCCAGGACACACATGGAAAGTCAACAGGCACAGCAGGTGGCATGCCACAGGGGCAGGAGTACCCAACACCAGGGTGCAGAGTGCACCAGGGGAGAGGCATGGTAGGTACACGTGGTCACACCGCCCAGTGAGCATGTGGAGGCAGTAGGCCCCTGTCCACATGCACCTCAGTGGGGCACAGTGGCAGGGTGGCAACAATGGCCCCTGACGCACAGTCCCTGGCAACCCCTACAGGGAGGCTGGTGACACGCCACCCGGACAACAGCCAGCAACACACAGGCAGACAGCACATAAGGCACACCGCATGACCTGAAAAGACAGGCTACAGCCACCCCAACCAACCCATGGTGGATCGCCACTAGGTACAATCCCCCGTACACCCCAGATGCACCACACAGAGGCCATGCACACCACTGCAGCATGGCTCCAGACGCCAGCTGCAAAGCAGACATGGGCACAGATGGGGTACCAAAAATAATGTATTGCAACAGGCATAACAAAGCTATATACATATATACAAGGTACAGGGAAAGGAAGGACCACCCACATACAGGGAGGTCAGGAAAGGAAGGCGGGGGGCAGGGGCAATGGCAAAAGAAGTTGACAAGGGAGGGTAAGGGAGGTAGCTCAGGGAAGGGGATGTTGCTCTGGTAAATGTGCCCTATGGCTGTCCATGCCCCACTGTAGGTAGACGCTGGCGTTGGTGCTGCTGTCTGTGCGGTGACAGCGCCAGCTGCTGTACCACCTGTAGCATGGCAGTCAAAACCTGCAGGATCCACTGGAGTAGCAGTGCATGGACATCAGTGGGCCCAACACCTAGTACAAAGGAGTGAACACCATAGAAGTGCATGTCTGGAACGCTGCAGTCCACTCCCCATGTACAGCGGGCATCGGTGACATGCGCCCCTTGGCTGGCTATCCACCATCTGCAGTGAGTGCGGCCACACATGCCGCCTCCCTGGACACCCACAGCCATGCAGAACACTGTACACCAACACCGCCCATGTGTAGCACACCACCGCCATGGCAAGCAGGCGACATGGCCATGCAAGTGGTTGGCAGTGGCACAGCTGGGACCCGGGTGCACCCACAGCCCACCTGCAGCAGCCACCCACATGTGCGATAGCTGCATTGCGGTGCAATGGACACCACAGGCAGTGCACAGCTGGAGGATGCCATGTGCACAGAGGGCTGTGTCCCAACCCTACCCCTGCTGCCCACCCTGCACAACATAGAAGCAAGGAAATGTGCCTACCTGCATGCTGAGGTACACACTGTTGCTGTCTAGCCACCACACCCATGCAGCCTGCAACTGGTGCACTGCCCCCTGCGGTGGCCCAACCCAGTCCAGCCACTTCGCCAGCAAGGCAAGCCCACCTCCAATCTTCAGGGCCTAGGAGGAAAGCATGGAGACGGACACATCAGTAATGGGCAACATCACAGGGTCCTCCCCCGGCAAAGAGTGACACCCTGCACAGCGTGCCAGTGGTGCAGAGGCACAGGGCAGCCACGGCGTAACACCACTCCCAACAGGGCGCAGAGCCCCATCCCCCCACAGCATGGCATGCCAACGGCACTGCCCCATGGACCAATGGATGGGAATGGGCACAGGTGCTGTGCACTTACCTGGCTGTGGCATGGCACTCCTCCAGACGCCTGCCTGTAGTGCCCATAGCTGCTCCGGGTCTCTCCTCTGCAGGTCCATGTAGCGGTGCCTGCACCGCTCCCCAGTGTGCCACGCACCTGTGGCCTCCTCCAGGCCATCAGCCACCTCTTGCCACACCTCTGTCTGAGGCCTGTTGAGGGGCATCTGCCCATACAAAGTGCCAGCATGTGGCTCCACTAGGGCCACCAGATTGACTAACTCAACCTGTGTCCAGTTAGGGACATGGGGTGCTGCTCTACGCAGCATGTCTGCAGCTCTCTTGGCAAGGTAAAATGGCACCCAGAAGCACATGTACCACACATGCTGGGGATGCACGCCATGCACTGCTATGCGCTGTCGCTGCCTACCACGCAGGCATGGAGATGCACGGCTTAGTCAACTCAGCACTGCCACATGCTGCAGGGTGCCTACAGGGGCAAAGGTCACCCGTGGGGTCAAGGGTCAGACTGCGCACCCTGCGCCACAGTGCCATTGGGCAAGGCTGGCATGCTGCATGGTACGGCCATGTGGCAGCCACAGTACACGGCCCCATTGCACACGGGCACCATGGTACCCATCACGCAGGGGGGCCATCGACATAATGGTGCCACAGAGCTATCGGCATTGTGGCACCAGGATGCTGTAGGCCATACAGCACACACACGTCACACGTGCAATAGAGGATGGGTGCTGTACTGCCTATCACGCACGTTGTGTATGCTGCACCACTGGCGTATGTGATGGCGGCACACGCGTGCACATGGCATGGGCTGTTGTGGATGTTACAATGTTGCGCCTTGACTTGTGCATGCCTAGTTCCATTGTACAATGCACAACCACGTGATATTCAGCTGCTATATGCAAAACAGCTGATTAGCATATTCACGGTGCATCAGCTGTATTTGCATGTCATTACAGTTGCGCAATGCCGCATTTACATGCAATGCACTATAAAGGCGCCAGGGGAATGCACAGGTTAAGGAACGGTACTGCAACCCTTAGAGGTAAGATACACGCCGTGGGGCTGGCCAGACAGTGGAATGGGAGGCTTGGGGGGGACATACTAGGCCAGACTAACACATGTCCAACCTTACAGGAAGAAGCTTGTCCGAACGAGAGGAGACTGAGAAGCATGGGTCTGCATGCAAGCGCAGGCCCAACTTCACCAGGTCGGAGTCTGATGCCCTATTCCAGGCGTACCTGGACCAGGAGCCACTCCTGAGCATCTCCATAGGCACCCCACAGGCCTGGATGACAGCATGTGAGGGTGAGGCCCATGCTGTGAACCAGCAGGGCTGCCACCAACGGTCTCTGTAGGAGTGCAAAAAGAAAGTCGGCACAGACCGGAGGTGAATCAAGGAGAAGGTGGCAGCCATCCGGGCAGTGTGTGCCACCACAGGCGGGGGTCAGCCTGACGTGCCCATCCTCATGCCACAGGAGGAGTTGGTGGTGGCCACCATGCAGTGCAGCGCAGTTGAGGGCATGCCCAGTGGAGGATTCCAGACAGGTGGCAGCCCATCACTGCATGGTAGGCATGGTTGTGACGGGGCAGGGGTGGGTGACAGCAACACTAATGAAACTGTGTTCCCTTTCAGTTCCTGAGTGCCTGCATGCAGTGGCAGGGTTGGAGGTGTCTACTGTGGGGGTGGTCCTGGACCCAAAGGACCGTCCATCCACCTTCACTGGACACCGTGGCCCGGATCGACTGTGGGGCAGCACCGCTGTACTTCCAGATGCCAGTGGTGTGGATGCGGACGAGGTCCTGGCTGAATTTCAGCATGACGCCAGGCATGGTGTCCTGTGTGCTGAGACACAGATCAGGGTGGGATCCAGTTCCGATGATGACGAGACCTACATCATGGACAGCGATGTTGTGGCTGCAGGGGAGACACCCATGCCACACTCCCACCACGGCAGTGCAGTCGGTGGCCCGGTGGTGGTTGTCTGCACACCGGCCACTGTGGCCTGCGTAGCCATGGCTTACACTAGAGCAGCAATGGCTGGTGGCAGTGGCAGTGGTGCTGGTGGTGGTGGTGCAGTTGTGCCGGTGTTACCCTGTGCACAGTGGATGGAGGGGTGGCAGCAGCAGCTGGGTGGCATTGAGGGGGGCCTGGGGCAGTGCCTTCCATCAGTGCACTGCATGACACCCAGCCCCAGAAGGGACCTGCTGTGCAGCACCCACCTTCAAGGGGTGCTGGGCCACAGGGTCGGGATACACCCGTGGGTCGGCACAGTGCCCCAGTGCCCCAACCCCATGGACGAGCACACCCGTCAACTCTGGGCCTCCATTGAGCAGCAGGTGCTGGTAGTGGCAGGGGTGTGTGCGCTCCACGAAGAGCTGCACCAGGCAGCTGAGCAGCGGGACAGGGACTTCACCCTGCTCCTGGCTGAGAACACTCGTATGTGGATGGACATGGCCGCAGCCATGGATTGGCTGACCACTCCGGTCACGGCTGGTCTGGCACCACTGGCCTCCCTTGTGCATGGCTGTCTGCCGCTTACACCGCAGAGTGCATTCTCCACCCCTCGTGCCCGGCGTCATGTAACCCCCATGGTGTCAATGCCGGGGTCTGCTGTGGGCATTCCCAGCATGCCTGGAGTGGGCATATTTGGGGGCCTTCAGACACCTGTGAGGACCCGTTCACAGTCCCGCAGTGTCACCCCTGGGGGACCATCTGTGACACCCCCTGTGGCCGATGCTCAGCCTTCATCCACTGTGCGTTCTCGGTGGGGCCATCCACGTGTCCACAGTGGCCGTGCTACCATGCGGCATTCCTGAACCCCCCCAACTCCGCCATATGCTGCTGCCCTGTGTGCACATTGCTATGGCATGTGCTTGTGCATCCCATGGCCGTGGCATCTGTGGTCAACGCTGCACACAGACCATGTGCCCACCCACCTGGCTGCTGGCCACTGTGGTGTGTGCATGATGATGCCAGCACAGTGCTGTCTGCCACTGCGCAGTGCCACTCAGCATCTGATACACACCCGGTGCCTGCCTCTGGGCGGTGGCATGATGGGTCCTGTGTGCATATGTGTGTGTGTGTGTGCGTGGTGTGTGGGTCTGTGCTGCGTGCTGCAATGGTGTCAGTTCCCCACACCTGTCCATGCCCCCCTCCCGCTGTCCCTGGCACAGGGCATGCCCATGCCTGCCTGTCCACTGTGCCCTGGGCCCTAGCCCTTGCATGTGGCCATGTCCACCTACCTGCGTGCTCCACAATGTTCCTCAGCAAGTGTGTTCTTGGTGCTGCTGGGCCAGCCTGGTTAGCTGGGGTTCCCTTCGCCCGGGGGGGGCTGCCAACTACCAGGCCCGGTGGGCATGTTGTCCCCACTGCTGTCCCCCTCTTTGACCTCGACAGCTATCCCATAGTCGGTGGCCATGTTGTATAGTATACAGCAGGATAGGAATAGGCTGCAGGCCTTTGCGGCGCTGTACTGTAGGGCACCACCAGACCTGTGAAGGCAACAGAACCAAGCCTTCAGCAGCCCAAACACCCACTTGATGATCTTCTGTGTGCTGGCGTATGCCTCATTGTATTGCTCCTGTGCTGGGGTCGACAGGCACCGGTATGGGGTGAGCAGCCATGGCCGGAGTGTATAGCCACTGTCACCTGTGTGTAGAGATGTCTGGTTAGCATGGTGGACTGTGTCATTGCACCCCCCCCCGCCATCCCGGCCACACACCCCCGGCACCCATGCCCTGGCATCCCCCATGCCCTGCCCTGCTTACCCTGGCATACCGCATCCACAGCATACTCACCGACTAGGTGGCCAGTGTGGATGTCCCCACTCTCGAACCTCTAGCACGGCACTGACTGGTGCCAGATGAAGGCATCATGTGCTCCTCCAGGGTGTGTGGCACAGACACTGATGATGCACCCCTGGCATTGCACACCACCTGGCAGTTGACACTGGGGTACTCCTTCCTGTTTATGTACGCTACCCTCTCTGGGCCAGGTGGTGCACGGATGCCAACATGGGTGAAGTCGATGGCCCCTAGCACACCAGGCAACCATGCCACCCTGTGAAACTCCTGCATGTTTGCTGTACACTCTGTCTGAGTGCTGGGGAAATGGATGTACTCCGCAGCATGTGGCAGCAGTGCGCTGAGGAATTGTGTGAGGAGCCATGACTTGGCCAACTGGGTTATGCCTGTGGTGTCCCCTGTTGGTCACTGGAAGGTACCCATGGCGAGCAGGCACATAACAGCTGTGACCTTCATCTCCACTGACAGGGCATGGCTCCATCTTGTGGGTGCCTGCATCTCCTCACTGCACAGCTCACAAAGCCATCTCAGAATTGCCTGGTTCAGGCGGTACTGGCCCACGATCTCTGTATCACTATACTGTTCAAAGGTGATGCGGGCACGGTACCACCTGTTCCAGGCGTATTGCCGATGGGCCCTTTCATGGCTGCGCTGTTCTGTGAGCTGCCTCCTCACACCCTTCATTACTGCCTCTATCTGGAATGTGGCACTGGCCATGTCCAGGGTTGTACATCCTCCCCCCTGGGCCGCTCCCTTCCCAGGCTCCCTCGGCTGTGGGCTGCTGTCTGTGCCCCTGCAGTGGGCACACCTCTGTTTGTAGCTGCCTGGCCTGCAGTCCATGGCCTCCACCTCCCACCTCTCTGTGCCCCTGTGCAGCCCCTCCTGTGCTAGGTAACACTGGCTTCCACTGCGTGCTGCCTTGCACCCTGTCTCATGGCCACACACACACACACACACACACACCCTGACTCTGGCTGTTTCAGGCACCCTGGTCCACACTCTATGCCTTTCCCAGCCTGCCTCTCACTCTGTGGCTCCTCTTTGGCTGTTCTGCCTGCCCCCTCGCTCTCCCTCTTTCAGGCTCCCCTGAGGTGCAAGCCTCCTTCCCTTGCTTGCTCCTACTTTTTATGTGCTCGAGTCTGCTCCATGCAAGTCCCTTTTGCTCCACGCTTGCGCCATTCACCTGCCACTGAATATCACACTGTGCTGCTTATTCATGGCTATGCCCCCTGCACTTGTGCATGCATTCATTACTATTGCACACTGGTGCATTGGAACTTGCACTGTGCATTTGGTGCTGCTGAATATCGCTCTCCGGTGCATTTTCGCAGTTGCGCTGGCACAACCTCTTTGAATATCCCACCCAGAGTATATTTGTTTTCCTCAGTCCAGAGCAGCACAGAGCTTATAGGCATTCACAACTGTGCTATTTTAAGGCAATTGAAATTTCTTATGAATTCTCTAAGTTTCAGAAAATGGTGCATTTAACGGAACTGTATGCTGTAAAGAAATCACTATAGCATTAATGTACATAGAAACATAGAATTTGACGTCAGATAAGGACTGCTTGGCCCACCCAGTCTGCCCATTTCCCTACCTACTGGATAAGCTGCAGATCCTAGTTAACCAGCAGCCTACTTCTTCTTACCCCCACCCCCCAGAATTGCCTTATGACTGTCCCATGCATGCTTGAATTCCACCACTGAGTTTGACTCCACAACCTCCTCCAGAAGGCTGTTCCATGCATCCACAACCCTCTCTGTGAAAAAATACTTCCTTAAATTACCTCTGAGCTGCCCCTCTATCTTCAAATTGTGCCCTCTTGTTCTTGCACACCTCTTTTTTTGAAAGATGCTACCCTCTTGGACTTTGTTGATTCCCTTGAGGTACTTGAAAGTATCTATCATGTCCCCCCTCTCCCTCCTTTCCTCGAGGCTATACATATTAAGCTCCTTAGTTTCTCTTCCTTATGTCTTCCGGTGCAGACCCTGCACCATTTGAATTTGCCCTCCTCTGGACAGCTTCCATCCTGTCTATGTCTTTGCGGAGATTGGGTCTCCAGAACTGCACACAGTACTCCAGATGGGGTCTCACCAGCTGTCTGTACAGAGGGATAATAACTTCCTGTTTTCTACTGGTGATGCCTCTCCCTATGCATCCCAGTATCCCCCAGCCCTCCTTGCTGCCCTCTCACATTGCTTGCCCACCTTTAGGTCATCTGATATGACTACCCCCAGGTCCCTTTCCATTTTTGTTGTTGTTAGTATCTCACCCCCCATTGTGTACTCTTCCCCTGGGTTTTTGTTTCCCAGGTGCATTACCTTGCACTTCTTAGCATTGAATCTAAGCTTCCATACATTTAACCATTCCTCTAACCTTGCCAAGTCCCTTCTCATCCTTTCCACCCCACCCTGTGCATCAACTCTGTTGCAGATCTTAGTGTCATCTGCAAAGAGATATACTTTCCTTCAGTCCTTCCACAATGTTGCTTATAAAGACATTGAGAGGACCCGGTCCTATACTGAACCCTCGGTCCCACTAGTAACCTCCTTCCTTCTGAGTGGACTCCATTTACTATTACTCTCTGTGTCCTATTCTCCGCCAATTCTTTACCCAGGCTGTCATCTTGGGACCCACTCCCAGGCTGGCTAACTTGTATATTAATCTTTTGTGTGGGACTGTGTCAAATGCCTTGCTAAAGTCTAGGTAGGCCATGTCCGCAGCCCTCCCCTAATCTACTACTTTGGTCACCCAGTCAAAGAAATCTATCAGATTTGTCTGGCATGACCTTCCACTGTGAATCCATGCTGCCTAGGGTCCTGTGCCCCTCTGGCCTCTAGATACTAGACAATTCTTTCCTTCAGAAGTGATTCCATCATTTCCCTATCACTGAGGTTAAACTAACAGGTCTGTAGTTTCCTGCTTCTGCCTTGCTCCACTTTTGAAGGGGAATCACATCTGCCCTCCTCCAGTCCTCGGGTACCACCCCTTCCTCCCATGATTTGTTAAAAAGGGTAGTCAGTGGTGTCACTAGTTCTACCCTTAGCTCTTTTAGAATACTGGGATGAATCCCATCAGGCCCCATTGCTTTGTCCACCTTCAGTTTTAAGAGTTCTTTCAGAACCCTTTCTTCTGTAAATGGGCTGGTATCAACTTCTGTATCCAGAGTGTTACTACTGTTTGTTTTATGTACCTCCCCCTCTTCATTTGTAAATACTGAGCAAAATATTTGTTTAGTATCTCTGCCTTTCACAGTCTCCTCTGCCCACCCTCCTCCCTTTATTAAGCCTCACTATCCCTCCCTTGGTCTTCCTTTGCTCCCTGATGTACCTATAAAAGGTTTTATCCCCCTTCTTAACTGAGTTGGCTATCTTTTCCTCGGTTTGGGCCTTTGCTGTTCTGACTGCCTTCCCAGCCTCCTTTTGCTTTAACTGATACTGTTCTCTGTCCTGCTCCTTCTGCGATTCCTTGTACTTCCTGAATGCTTTCTTTTTCTCTTGAACCTTCCTGCCACTTCCTTTGAGAACCATAGTGGTTTCTTACATCGTCTTGTTTTGTTTATTTGCTTCACACAAAGGCTCGTTACCTCTGTGATGGCAGTTTTTATTATTCCCCATTGTTCTTCCACCCCTCCTTCCTGCCCATTTGCCAGTGCATTCCTTAGGTACTCACCCATTTTGGCAAAGTCAGCCCTCCTAAAGTCCAGTACTTTTGTCTTTGTATGGCTTGACTCTATTGCTGTGTCATCAGAGTGAAATAACCACTAGCACCGAGTGTGTTTGTTTTCCACAATTCAGACTGGTTTAAAGATTATAGGCATTTGCAGCAGGGCTATTTAAAGGCAATTGAACTTCCTTAAGAAATCATGAAGAGTGCATTTAAGATCATTTCTGAAAATGTAAATGGTCTGTTCAGTCCCACAAAACATTCTAAGCTGGTGTCTCACTTAACAAAAACCCCAGCTCATATTTATGCAGGAAATCCACATGACCTCCTCAGAACACTTAAAATTAGTCAAATATGGCTTTGACCACATCATAGAGTCCTCCTACGGGACTAAAAGGAGAAGGGAGGCAATCATTCTTGTTACAAAGAACACTATTTTAAACTAATTTCATCACACACGCATTAGGTACTGGACCTATCGGGTGTTTCGGATGAGAGCATGGGTCCAGGGAACCTTGTTACTGCCTATAACAAGGCAGTGAGCAGGCCCTGACCAAATTGCTCCGAAATTGCTGGTTCAGCCATACTCAGCACCCTAAGACTCCTTGGTTTGATGAGTCTTTGAAGGAGCTGAGGAGAGTGGGGCGAAGGCTAGAGAGGTCCTGGTGGAAATCTTGCCTGGATGCTGACAAACTTAGATTGATGGATCATTATGTTATCTATCAATCGGCAATAACCTGTAAGAAAGCAGAATTCCTGTCCAGGGAGATTGCTGCTGCGCGAAACCGACCGGCTCAACTCTTTCGGACTGTTGACAGATTGTTCAATCCACTCTGTCTACAGTCTGGAAGAGATTTTTCAAACAAAGTGTGACGGCTTAGTTTCGATTCTTTTTTCGCTGATAAGATTGCCAGCATTAGGTCGATATCAGCCAGGCTCACTCTTCAAGGGTTTGCAGTGATCGGCAGGGGAAACAAACACCTGTGTCACCTGGTTTGACTTTGGAAGGCCGGAATTCATGGACATTGTGAGGATTGTCCAGACTGTACGTCCAACCAGTTGTAGTTTGGATCCGGGCCCTACGCCTCTATTATTGGTTGCGTAGATATTATCTGTCCGACCATTGCTGAAATTGTCTGGAAATCTTTGGAGCAGGGGATCTTTCCTGAACCCTTAAAGGAGGCGGTCGTTCGACCACTCCTAAAAACCTTCATTGAATCCGGACTGTCCAGCTAACTACAGACCTGTCTCTAACCTGCCCTTTTTGGGCAAGGTTATTGAAAAGGTGGTTGCACTGCAGCTGGATGACCATCTTACAAATCACAATGTCTATGATACTCTTCAATCGGGATTTAGGAAAAGACATAGTACTGAGACTGCTCTTGTCCGGGTTCTAAATGATCTCCTGATAGCGAGAGATCGAAAAGCTTGTACTATTCTAGTCCTTCTTGATCTCTCTGCAGCATTTGACACTGTGGACCATGGTGTGCTTTTGGAACACCTGCAGTTTTATTGTGGACTGTCTGGTATGGTTCTGCAATGGTTTCAATCTTTTCTCACAGGGCGGAGACAGAGGGTTATCACTGGAATTTATTCCTCTGACGCTGTCTCTTTGCCTTGTGGGGTTCCGCAGGGTTCCATTTTGGCACCCATGTTGTTCGCTGTCTATATGCTGCCATTGGAGACATTATTAGGCAATATGGCCTGGGTTTTCACTGCTATGCAGATGATACCCAGCTATATTTGTCCTTTAGTCCCAGACAGGAAGATACAGTCTCTATACTTAACAACTGTCTATCCGAGATCAATGATTGGATGAGTGCCAGCTGGCTAAGGTTAAACCCGGATAAGACTGAGGTGTTGGTGGTGGACCCAGGTCACCTTGAGGCGGGTTGTAGGGCTGGTCTCCCTTCGGGCGTATGGATCGATGGTGCCCAGCTCTCGACCTCAGACTGGGTTCGTAACCTGGGCGTTATTAGTGACCACCGTCTGACCCTGAAATTTCAGGTGTCTTCTGCTGTCAAATCTTCCTTTTACCATCTGAGGAATATTGCTCGGGTGAAACACCTTGTTTCTCCGGCCGACCTTCCGACATTGGTCCATGCCTTTGTTACTTCTCGCCTTGATTACTGCAATGCCCTGTACCTAGGGCTGCCGGGGGTTGATATCCGCCGCTTGCAGCTAGTGCAGAACGCAGCAGCCAGGCTTTTGACTGGGGCGTCTATGAGGTCACGTGCGCCTGTGCTCGCCAAGCTGCACTGGCTGCGATTCAATGGCGGATCACCTTTAAGGTTGGGTTACTGACCTATAAAGCCCTACATGAACAGGGACCGCGGTATCTTCAAGATCTGCTTGTTCCCTACTGTCCCTCTCGCTCGCTCCGCTCCGCCGGTGAGGGATTGCTAGAGGTTCCCAGCGTTCGTTTAAAAACATCAGGAGCACGGGCATTTTCTTATGCTGCCCCTACCCTGTGGAATTCTCTACCTCGTCCGATACGAAGTTGCCTGACCGTCGAGAGCTTTAAGTCAGAATTAAAAACTTATTTATTTCAAATGGCATATGGGGAGTGATTTACTGTATTTTATTGTAATTACAAATAGAATAATAGATAGATGACTGTGTATTACAAGGCAGTTAGCCCATCGAGAGGTTTGGGGGACTTGGAACCTCGAGAGCGAAGCTCGAGAGGTTCCCAGAGTCCCCCAAACCTCGAGATGGACTGACTGCCTTGTAATACACAGTCATTTATCTGTTATTTTTTGTAATATATGGATGCAGTTTTACAAAGATTACTTTTCTGATGTGAAACGGGCTGGCCGACCACCGCACTGAAGACACGTCGTTTCTAAGCTGCACATAGCACTGAAGACTCACTCGTTTTAAAAAAAATATTTAGCCAGTCCTACCTTTAGTTTTTTTAATTGTCCTGTGAATGCAGGATCAGTTAGATAGTCTGTTAAACGGTGTGGTTGGGAAAAAAGGCGCAAGTTAAAATAATGCAGTTCACGAATTTCTCTCGCTAAGCGAGAGGAAACCGCCGCCATGTTTCTTAGTTTGTTCACCCCGGTCTCAGAGAAAAGCTACCAATGGGGATGCACGCCGTCACTATGGGCATGCAGGAAGGGACGTGGCTACATGGCAACTGGGTTTCTTGCCAGGTAGAGTTGGACATGCGCTGTGGCATTTTCATGATAATACTATCGTTCATTCGAACGATAGTATTATTGGCAGTGAAGTGTGGTATTATTGGGAGTGGAGTGCTCTGTGCTATCAATTACAAGGATTTTTTTGAATCATTTTTAGTAGTATTATTTTCATTATCCATATATTACATTGTTATTGTTGCTGTTTGTGTCATATGTATGTATGTATTTTAATTGTTTTATTTGTACAGCGCTTTGATATTGAAAAGCGCTTAAAAATAAATTTTACTTACTTACTTACTTACTAGGAAGGGAGAATGGGTCTAGCCCCCCTGCACTAGCCATGGCAGTCCCAATTACAATCGTTAGTCTTTATATCTCACCAGGCAGCGATGTCACTAACATAATTGGTGGAGATCTTAACTTTCTACATAATCCCTTCCTAGATTCCAGCAACCCAAGACCCCCACCTGCAATGACAGGTCAAAAACACTATAACGCCTGAAAGAGTTGGGATTGGAGGATTTCTGGTGTTTCATCCCAGGGACCACCAATATACTTTTTATTCTAATACCCTCCACAGCTACTCTTGCCTTGACTATTGTTTTATTTCTGGGAAACATAGAGATTGAATTGCAGAGCATACAGATTGGATTGAGGAAGTCTCCATGGCCCCCATTCTTCTTTCCAATCACTCTCCAGTCACAGTAGCATTGAAAACTGCAACAGAACCAAGAAAAACTCTTTGGAGATTAAATCCTTCCCTTTAGAGAGATCTGGAATTTGTATTCGCAGACAATGACAGCCCTGAGATTACTGCGGTAACCTTATGGGATACCCTTAAAATGATTCTGCTTGTGGAAATAATAGTTTTTGCCTCTTAACATAAGAAAGAAAGGGGGATAAGTTGGCAGCACTGCATGACAAGCTTCAGTTCCTGCAGATTGTCCATATGCAGGGGGATACCATACTAGGCCACCACATCAAACAAACACATAACTCCATTCAGGAGATCTTAAATTATCAAACCGAGCAGAACATTATGTAGCTCCAGCAGAAATATTTTGAGGGAACAGTGAAGGCAATCAAATTATTGGCTTAGCACTTGAGGTAGCAACAAAAAGCAGCCACCAAGACTAAATTAAAACACCCGGTTATGGGTAATCTCTGCACCAAATCAGCAGACATATTGGAAGCCCTGAGACAACTCTATACAACCTTATACACCACAGATGCTAACACAAAACCAGAAGATATCCTCTCCTTTCTAAATGGCCTCCAACTACCTGCACTATCATGCCAGCAACAGGAGACTCTAAACCACCTTATTTCTTCTGAGGAACTAACAGTAGCGATACAGGCCCTTGTCCAGATGGGTATGGGTTGGAGTTTTATAAGGCTACACAAGAATTGACCCACAACATGCTCCTTAGAAACTGTAATGAATGCCTTACAACCGCAAAATGTCCAGACACCTGGAATTAGTCACAGAATTAGCCAACGTGAAACCAGCTAAGGATCCAACAAGCTGTGAGTCGCACGGCCCCTATCTGTCTTTAACACAGACTACAAGATGTTTACCAGTATACTAGACCACATGCTGGACAATCTGCTTCCCCAATTGGTCAATTCTGATCAGTCAGGATGTATTAGATCTCGCCAGACAGTGAATAACATAAAATGCGCAATCCTCATTACAGAGTATGCCAGGAAAAACACAAGTCCCTTACTAATCCTTAGCTTAGATGCACAAAAGACATTTGATAGGGTTGCTTGGCCATGTCTCTATCAGACACTGGACAAATTTAAGTTCCCAAAACAACTTCCAGCAAACACTACAAGGCATCTACTCTTCCCATCAGATTATGGTAAACCGATGAACTGATAAATAAATAAATAAAGCCAATGGCTCAATTTCTCTCTGATTTCCTCTGACACAGGGCACAAGGCAGTGGTGCCCAGTTTGTCCCCAAACCTTTTTTTGCCCTCTGTGCAGAACCACTGGCACAGTTCCTGAGACAGCAAAAACAAATCAAAGGTACCCGCATAGCAGTGCAGGACCATAAAGTGGCCTATTATATCGATGACCTGCTACTATGCATAACAGAACTCCCCCCCCAACACCTCCTTACTTCATTGACAAGACTGCTTTAAAACCATAGAATATATCACAAGATATAAAATAAAAAGTTGTAAGACAGAAGTGTTACAAATACATTTCTCACCCTCACAGGTTTTATGAACCAAGTTTCCCAACCACTGGAACAGGCCCTCAATTTAATATTTAGGGGTACATATAGGGAACTGACCCCGTGAGTTGTACCAACATATTTGATCTAGTACAATGAATCAAAAAAGATTTGGAAAGATGGGCCCTTCTACCCCTATTATTTCTTAATACAGTACATACCATAGGGATGAATATTCTTCTGAGATAGTTAAGTTTATTTTAAACTCTCCCAAGCCTGTATCAGCCTCCACAGACTTTAACCTGTGGAATAGATACATTTCAAGATTCCTGTGGAATGGGAAATGACCGAGAGTGGCATACTGCCACTTACAATTACCGAAGGCTGGGGTGGACTGGTTCTCCTTGACTTGCTGCCTATGCCCAAGCCATGGTTCTTCACTATGTAGTTTCTTGGATCAGACCACCTCCACACCCTAGATGGGTGGAAACTCTCCTACTTACCCACCCAAATAACAGCTCTCCTATTCGATAAACCTTACCAATCACCACTTAATATTAACACCTGCACCATAACACACAGTAACAATCTACTATGCAAAAAGGTAGAATATGGCAAGAACTCCCCACATTCAGTAGTAATTTTCTTCCCTCACTGATAGAACTGATCTTTCACTCCTGGAGGAGGCAGAGGTTCTCGCACACCTATGACTATTACCTGGCAGGAGTTTTCAAATCATTTGAACAAATAAGACAAGCTCACAACCTACGTCAAATGGATTGATACTGGTATCTACAGATTCAGCACTATCTTCACTCCACCATTGGTCTATATGTCACAGAAACATAGCTCACTGTCTGATACAACTACTAAAATCTATTCTACAAGGTTTGTAGCCTCCTCACTTTATCTCTGTTAGCTACCAGGCCCTATTAGCCAACACCATGGTGACAATGACCACCACCAAACAAGCTTGGAAGGCAGAACTAACAATTAATTTGTCCCAGAAACAGTGGTCCAAAATTTGGCAACACCAACCTAAAATCACTGCATCGTTGCAATGGAGGGAATTTGGCTGGAAGACAACCATGAGGTTTTTTAGGACACCACATATTGCAGTCAAGTTCCATGAAACTAGAATGCCAGTTTGCTAGTACAACTGCCAAACAGAAACAGCTACACACATGTACATCTTTTGGACATGCCAAGTCCTTCTTTCATTTTGGGAAACCGTGTCACAGGAACTCATGGCTATGTATTTGACCATTCTTGCTCTAACCCTAGACCTGTCCCTGCTTTTCCATTATCCCTCAAACATCTGAGATAATTTATTTTATTTATTTAGTTAGTTGAAAACTGGCAACTGGGAGAGGCACACTGAGCCAAGGCGTGTTTCCAGGTGTGACCTAGGAGGGGAACAGTGTAAGAACAGCAGTACAATACATACAATAGTAACAAAACATCAGAACAACATCCTGTAAAACAATTAATACAAGTTACAATAAATACCAAGCAACTGCATGTGCAGAAAATAAAGTGCAGTCCAGCTCAGTAAGAACACCTAGCAATTCTATATTCAGGAGTGGCAGTAATACTTGTTGGGAAAGAACAACATTGACAATAGGTGACTGACTTGAGGGGCAAGATAATTGCCCAACCTTGTAATAGAGAGATAACTGCAGTGGTGTGGAAAGTTAAACCAAGGCAGGAACAGGGATCTAGCTGGCTGCTTACCATGATAGTTAAGGCTCAGTCCTGGTGGTTTTTGGAGAATGGTAACAGGAACATGTGGGGAGGGGTTGAAGTTTCAACTGGTGCCTGAGGGAGCCAGGGGATGGTGAAAAGTGGATGGTGGAGGAAAGCTGGTTCCAGAACAAGGGAAGTCAATAGGAGAAGGCAGATTACCCAGCAGAGGTGCAGAGCAGAAGAGAGGAACAGGAAGTGGGGGGGGTTGGAAGAGGAGAGGTAAAAGGGAAGGGAACCAAACCCATATTTGACTATGAAGTAGGTACAATGAACCTGGTGATGAGAGGACAAAGGAAGAATGGATAGGGATGACTACAGTGAACAGTGGTGAGTGCAGAGAAAGTGGGGAGTTTGTAGCAAAATTGCAGAAAGAGTTGCACAGGGTGTCCAGTCTGGCAACAGAAGTGGAAGCAGTGGTGCCATAGACCACATCCGTGTTGTCAAAGACAGGGAGCACCATTTTGGTAACAAGCTCCCTGTGGAGACCACATCTGTGTTGTCGAAGACAGGGAGCACCATTCTGGTAACAAGCTCCCTGTGAACATGCAGAGATAAGTAGTCTGTTGCAGTACAGGGCAAAAAACCTGGGATAGAGTTTTGCACGGATGGTACTGATGTGGGCTAAGAAGTCAAGCTTACTATCTAGCGAAAACAAAAGAGAGTCGGTGGGTCCCACTCCAGTGAATATATTGTACAATTTATCATGGGGCTGGAGTACAGATCATCCAGTGTTCAGAAAATCAGGAAAACCAGCCACTCAATGGCTTTAAAAAAGCTGATTATGTTATTTTTTGAAGTATTTCTTAGAATCAACGATCCCCTGTGCTTACTCAATGTTTCACCCACATTGGGCTCCCTCAGGGGCCAGGATTTATCATAAATACATAATTACAGTTTTCAATTCTAGACATGAATGTTTTGTATCACTAATATTTCAAAAAAATCATCAGAAACAGATGCTCAATAGATTTCATGTGTGCTCTGACTGAGGCATCTATTGAAGGTAGAAGCCAGTTAGCTGAAGAAATTAACAAAGTGCATGACTTACTAAAATTGAAAACAGAGGAAGAACAGTTCAAAATAATTTTAGAAGAAGTGAAGAAAAGGTTACAAACTGTTGAAGAATTTATGAAAACCAAAACAAAGAAATTCAAAAGAGATACCAATGATTACAGATTAAACAGGGTACATAATTGGAAAATAACATCAAAAATACAGAGGACAAAGAGAGGAGACAGACTCTGACAGTTCTGGCAGTTATGCCACCAGGTTTGATAGAATCCCATGCAGTATAATGCTTATAAACAAGAAAAAGTTTTTTTAGAGCACGAGAACTGAGATGAGAGGCCATCGAACATGCCACCAGAAAACAGACCACTCAGATACCATACCAGAGCGCAGGGCCCAGTACAAGAAGATACTTACTGATATCAGAATCCAAGAGGTGGTGGGAGAGGAGGTGGAGGCAAAGGGAGAAGAGGGGACTGGGTGTAATGCACACAACGTAATTGTCTTGCAGTTCAATGGAGAGCTTGTCCAGATTTTTTCCTTTAACAGAGATGGGCACATCATCAGCATAGAGCATGATGTGCACTGGGAATTCTGAGGGTAAGGGGTTGATAAAGAGAGTGAAGAGGAGTGGCTCTAGTATTGACCCTTGGGGGACACCTAGGCTCACTATCCTTGGCTCTGACAGCTTACCTTTGATTTTGACGCACTGAGTCCTGCAAGAGAGGAACTGTCAAACCATTCCACCGTGTCACTGGACAGGCCTATAACAAGGAGGTTTTGGAGTAGGAGTTGATGGTTGACAGTGTCACATGCCTTTGTAAGGTCTATAAAGATATATAGATAGATAGATAGATAGATAGATAGATAGATAGATAGATAGATAGAGCTATCTATCTATAGATAGATAGATAGATAGATAGATAGATAAAATAAATGCTCCTGGCCCTTCTGCTAGACATTTACAGAATGGTCCTCTACAGCACAAGGATCTCTGCATCTGGTGCATGATGCCAGAAGACAAAAAACATCCTGGCCAAGACAAGTGGTGTCTTTTCCAACAAATGGATGCATGGCACATGTTCAAGGCTCACGCAGTATACATAGAAGATGCTACAATGCATGACGTTATCTTAGCTGCAATTGACTGTACAACAGATCCTTTTGCTGCTGAGATTTGGCATCATCACTCCTGCTGGAAAAACTGTGTCTCTCCAATATACTACCAGGACAAAAACATTAATTCAGATCTCCACTTACAAAAGGTTTGTCTTGCAGAAGTTTGAGAAATGTTCTTCAAGCATTTACAGACAGTTGTACTGGATATGAATGAGCCAAGAACATTACAAGGACTAATGATGGACTGCAATAACCTGGAAAGGAATTTCAGTTATGATACAAGTACAACAAAATCAAGCATATTTAAGCAGATGATTCAAAAGGAGTTTGCAAACAGGATTGGATTTCATAATCATTTCCACAAAAATGAGAGTACCATAGTGTATGACACATCTGCAGGTGGAAGTCATGTTGAAGCATCAATTTACTCGTGGGGAGTGAGCGATGAACAATTACTGAATACCATTGCTAGGCATGTGAAAGATAAGTTATTGCATGATTCAGGCATAAGCTGGCCTTCGCATATTGATGAGCTTGAGAAAACTGAAGAACCTAATCCTGAGTCATGAAAGTTTCTCACCTGTCTAAAAAACCCTGCTGCTAGTGACTTCAGTGATGTCTGCCAGGATCCAAAGCTTGCAGCCTTGTTATCACTGTTATTTTCATTCATCATGGGAAAACACACTTACTCAAAGGTCAAGTTATCAATGACAATTCATGTCCTGACTAGAAGTTGTGAGATTATAGTCATGATGAAGAAATTATCACTCGGAATAAGCTACCAGGATGTTCTTAATCTGTATGTTACATGGGCCAAGTTTGAGCTTGAGAAGAATGACAGCTGTCCTGAAGTGCTTGCCAATGATTTTCCTGGAACTGCCATTCTAGACAATGATGACTTTCAGGATGACACATTGACCGAAGCAGATACATTTCACTGCACAAATGTGATGTTTGTTCAACCAGAGGATGTTGCTACTAGAGTTTCTATGGAGAAGCATCCTAAACTGGCCATGGCAAAGCCTCTTGAGATGAAAAATATCAGTGCAGAACAACATAAAGTTCCAATTACAAGATGATAAACCATGGCTTACCGTCAGTTCGATCTGAAGTTCATATCTCATCACAAAGCACTCAGGATCAAAAGATTTGAGAAATGGTCCATTCTTTGGATCATCTTGATAGCAAATGGAAAGAGGTTCCTGCAGAAAGCCAGAAGATTTGAACATTTGCTGTATTTCAAGCTAATATCCAGAAGTTAGCTACAAAGAGCAAGGCATACTACTACCTCACATTGCCCAAGCCACCTCACAAGTCAGTACAGTAGTACATGAGGTGATGTGTCACATAGTCACTATAGCAAAAAAGAAATTGATGCCTTTCACTCAACTGTTTGGAGACCAGCCAGTCTATGCTCTGACTGTTCAGTTGAAAAATGAGAAACCTTCACATTTTGAACTCATCTTTCTATTCCTAGGTCCATTCCATGCACTGTGTTCTTTCATATCAGCAATCAAAAAGCAATTCAAAGGATCTGGTTTATCTGACATTCTTGTTACAGCTAGTGTGATTACAGAGGGTTCAGTTGACACCTCACTGCGTGGAAAACATTATAAGAGAAGCATCAGATGTCTTCGACTGATGTACAAGGTACTGGCTCACAGAATAATTTGAAAAGGATGTAGTGATGGTCTGCAGTTGTCTCCAAAGCTACAAGAAAAGCTAGAAAAACTAAAACACCCCTCCACAAACATAAGAAGAGCTCCAGATGATCTGTGATGAACTAGAGGCTGATCAAGAATTATCTTCATTTGTTGTGAAAGCATTCGAAATGGTTGAAAATTCTGATAGTTCAATGGCAAAGTATTGGCTCAGTTTCATGTATATGACTGAAATACTGATGATGAATAGCCATGCATTAAGAACTCAGGACTGGGAGGTATTCAAGGCACACTCAGACTGATGTTGCCATGGCTGCAAGTATATGACAGTGACACGTATGGAAGATGGCTTGTTAAGTTCTGGCTAGAAATTATCTGTCTACCTGAGGAGAAAGTCAAGTACATGTGTGATGGTTTATTTGCACAATGAATGACAGGGAATTCCTACCCTTGCTTGCCACTGGATCTATGGATAGAAATGTCAATGAACAAGGGTTCAAAGATGAAAGCCAGTTGGATGAGAATTCTGAAGAATGAGAAGATGCTGCTAATTCACACTCAAAATGCAAACTTTATAAATAGAGTCTCTCTGCATGCCATTGCAAACATGAAGACACTCTCTTAATGCCACAATGAGAATTCAACCACCTGATTCAGAGCAGGTGAACAGGTACTACAGTATTTCAATAGTTGCATCACATAATTTGACCGTGATCGTTTTGACATTACAAAGCCTACTCTGAGGACTCTCCAATCTGGAATGTTTGTATCAGAAAAACTTGTACAGGACTTTGAAACAGCACATAAGGATGGTGAATCACTAGTCAATGCATTCTTTCAGGAGTGGATGTTTTCAGCTAAGAAATCATTTGATGCAACAGTTCACAGAAACTCAAGGTACAACTTCAGTAGACAACCTATTATCTGAGATGGAACAAAACTATTTCAACGAGGACTAGTGTAACGGAAAACAATGCCATGGCAGAAGTAATCTCTGTTGCTCAAAAGCACAAGGAGAAATCTGACCTGTCACAAGTAATGGAACTCTGTGTGACAGTGGAATGTCTGTCAATATTCAATCCTAATAGAACTATGGTCAAAGTGCAAAAATCTAAGTTAGTTGAAAAGTGGAACCTAGTTCCATTACACCCCATCAGTAGCTACATTGCCCTGGTAGACATGGAATTCATTTGGAAGCTTGCCACTCCTTCTGCAGAGGATAGAGAAAAGCATGAGGAAACTGACTTCACATGGGCAGATTATGCTCATAAGATATTTGCACTTCTCCTGGCTCAACACTCCAAAGATTCCAAGATTGTCATTGTGAATGATCCATATGACTTGAAGATAAGCATCAAAGACAGTGAGCATAAACATGGACAACATGCACGTCATAGACAGGAGGGATGTGGAATATATATATATATATATATATATATATATATATATATATATATATATATATATATATATATATATATATATATATATATATATATATATATATATATATATATATATATATATATATATATACACACACATATCAAGAGAGAAGATAAGCTGCCAGCTTTAAATGAGTTCCACAACATGTTCAAAAACCCAAGCAACAAAATATGTATCCAGCAATTCCTGAAGGGTGAATTCAGGATGTTTGCATATCAACATCCAGCCATCCGATTTCTATATTCTTTGAGGAACAACTGTTGGTATCTGTCCTCTGAGGATGAACATGTGCAAATTAAGGAGTTCTAGTGTCACCACATAGAAGCTGACATGATACTTCTGTATATATACTCACAACTGAGGAAGAATGGAGTAAAGGATGTTGTATTTGATGCAAAAAAAAACTGATGTAGTAGTCCTAGCTGCATATGTATCACACCAGGTTGATGGTGTTCTCGGCTTGAAGAGGAGGAAGGACATTTGACTGCAAGGCACTATGTTCAAAATAAGTTGTTCATGTCACTTTCCCTCTTTATATACACATGGGAGCAGATACAGTCCCAGGGTACTTTGGACATGAAAAGAAGTCAGTATTTCAAAGTGCACTGAAATTTGAAGCAGCACATAAGTTGTTGTCAGGTGTTGGAAAGAGTGTCCCAGTGTCACCAAATATTCTGGACAACATAGCAAAATTCCCTATCAGGTCTGTCTATCAAGATAGTATCAGCAAGATGCTAGCTGAGGCTTGAGCATGAAAGTGAGGCAAAATGAAGAGAAAGCCAACCCAGAGAATACCTCCTGACCGTGATTCACATGATTTGAAGGAGAAGGGAGTTAACTACCAGGTGTCCATCCGGCTCAACTATGACAAGCCTGATGCTCCACCATCACCACTGGACCATGGCTGGACTCTGATTGAAGGGAAATGTCAACCTCTCTGATACACAAAGGCACCTCTGCCAAAGAGCCTCAAGGATATTGTAGCACAAGAAAGTCTCACCAGCTGAAAAGTTGATGCAAAATCTGATACAGACTATAATTCTGATAATCACTCTGAGAATAACATGGAAGAAGAAAATGAGTAGGAGATTTTGGGCATGCTCAAATGAAGACAGCTCTTCAAACATTAATTGGAGAATGTTACAACAGCAATAAGGCTTCAAACTTAATGAATATTAGATAATTGTGCAATCCGACTAATGTTACTAAACTAGAACTTTTCAATTAAAAATGTTACTGACTCTGTAAAACCAGATTTTGTAAAAAAAAGTTATCTATTTTTCTGACACTGAAAAATTACATGTGTTATATACTTAAGTTTAGAAACACACATTTCAAGTTTTGGGGGTGGGGGGACTTGAAATTAAGCAGCCATTGTTGTGGAAATGTGAAAGTATGTTGTCATGGTGTCTTTGGCTTCAAGAAAGAAAATTTTTATTATAAGAAATTAATTTCTTGGCCCTCAGAACCACCATTTAGACAACAGATACAGTTTTACATGACAACTATGGGCTGAGATATGCCATTTTAGAGATTTTTGGCAGCCATCTTGAATGTGGCCACCTAGCGGCAATTGCACAAATTTTTGAGAGGGTCCCCAAGTCTATCTTTTTTAGCACCATTTATTCATATAAAAACCACCTTCAAACCTCTGTCCCCATAAACTGGTCATGGAATCGTATTATTTTTCCTTTACTATAGCGCTTTAATCAGCATGAGACAGCATAGAAGAATTTTTCACACTGTGTCTAGGAAGCTTCCTAAATATGACTCTTCAAATGCTACAGTGCTTACCATAAGTACTGTATACTGTTTTTAGGCAGATGCTCAAAAGAACTCAAAATAAGGTAAATATGTTCTTTTTAATGCATGATAACATATTTTATTGTTTGCATCGTAACAGTACATGATTGTGAAACTTATAAAGAGTATTTCAAACATGTTTTAGGCAAAGAAGTTTGAAGTGTCAGTAGGTGCAAAAGAATGGCAGCTAGGCCACAGAGGTTGGTTATAAGATGAGTGTAGCACAGGATGTGCACTTTGTAGACCAGTATTTGGTAGTACGTAGTGTGTGGAATATGTACAGAATGAATTCATACACTTAGCATTTTTCTGTTTTACTTATTTACAGCCAGAACTATGTCATGGTATAGATACAGTACCACTTCCAAGCTCTGGAAATTAAAAAAATAAGCTCAGGTATGTCTGTCAAGAAACTGTATTCAGGCAAAAGATGCTGTAAATTTGGAACATGATTTTATATGGCTTTAATTTGCATTTTTTTCTGCATTAAACTTTAGTGTCCCCAGAAGAAGCCATAAAGAGAATGGCGAAATGTGGGGAATTGTAAATAAATGAAGACTGAACTAAGCATCCTAGTATGTGTGCATCTTTCTGCCTAGAGAGGTCCAACCCAACTCTTTTGAGTTACATTTGGACTTTGCAAGGACCAGCTCCATTACCTAAGGAATTTATACTCATAGTGATTACCTGTCAGGTACTTTTCTCTTTGCACCTGATATTCTGCCAGACATACTGTAATACACTGGTGGCCTACCATGTAGGCTGTTGTACCTTTTATTCTGCTAGCAACCATAAACATGTTAGATCTTAATAATACCACATATCGTTGATTAAAAACTGTAGCTTCTGGCAAGGCTTGGATGCCAACAAAGGCGGATGCCCTGATCTGCAGCTCTTACCTACCTAATAGTATTCCAGCAGCATCAGACCATTTAGCTAGCCCTTTATCAAAAATCTCAAATGCATACAAATAGCTCTCGGTGTGATGCTTGATCATAACATTTATGTAAAACCTACACCTGTGGTGCTCCCCCAACAGTGTAATTCCAAGTGCAGGGAATCCAAGCCTACCTGAAGTACACTGACCCTTGAAGCAGCATGGTGTTGGCTCACACTTCGCCAAGTGGCAATGGCCTGGCATGAGTCCAGGGCATGTTCTCCAGGCTGCTCACAGACATTATGGAACTATGAGCTGCCTGCCCACAAATCACAGTGGATGCTACTTTGCTGACTGAGACAGTGACCAATACAGAAACTCATATTCAGCCAACAGAGGATAACATGGAGGACCTATGCAGTCAGCTAAGTGTGCAAGACAGAGTTGTTTGTCTCCTCTGGGATCAAGCCAAGGATTCTGAGAACAGGCGCTGATGAAACAACCTGCATTTCATTAGCTTCCCTGAAGGATGTGAGGAACAGGACTCTTGTGGCTTTCTCTAGCGTGTGCTGTTAATCCTTTTACATTCACAGGCACCTCATGACTATGACATGCTGCTGGCCCACTGCTCCTTGGCACCCCAACCTAAAGATGGAAAATGACTGTACCTGATCTTGGCATGCTTCCTCAGATTCCCAGTGAAATACAGGAACAGAATTTGTTGGCAGAAAAGGACTGTTGACCCATGTAGTCTGCCTTATATTTCCCTTGCCTATACTGACACCCTGGATTCAATTTGGTCACCGGTGTTTCTCCTGCCTCCCTTTCCTTTACTTATTATGCCCATGTGCCTATCCCTAACATGCTTGAAGCTCCCCACTGTTTTTGCCCCCAGCACCTCTTCTAGCAGGCTGTTGCAGGCATTCTCCACCCTTTCTGTGAAGAAGTATTTCCTCATATCCCTCTTAAACTCCCCCTCCCTCACTTCACTGCAAGCCACTGTGTACTATTTTTTTATCCTCTGAAAGAGACTACCCACCTGCACCTTGTTCAGCCCTGTGAGGTACTTATAGGTCTCAATCATGTTCCCTCCAACTCTCATCTCCTCCAGGGGGTACATGTTGAGATCCCACAAACTCTTCTCTTATGGCTTCCCATACAACTCCTCCCTACCACAACCATTTTGGTAGCCCTCCTCTGAACTGCTTCCACCCTGTCAATGTCCTTGTAGAGGTGTGGCCTTCAAAACTGGACACAGTACTCTAGGTGGGGTCTCACTAGTGAGGAATACAATGGCAACACCCACCTCCCTTCTCCTGCTAGAAATCCCCTTCCCTATGCACCCCAGTATCCCACTAGTCTTGCCTACTTCCCTGTCACACTGCCCTGCCACCTTAAGATCATCAGATATGATTACCCCAAGGTTCCTCTCATGCTTTGTGACTGTAAGTACTTACCCCAATCTTATACACAGCTACCAGGTTTCACCACCCTAGGTGCATGACTCTGTACTTTTTTGGCATTGAAACACAGCTACCACACCCTAGACTCTAGACACCCTAGACCACTCCTCTAGTTTCCCCAGATCCCTTTGCATTCTCTCCACTCTCTTCCTGAGTGTCCACCCTGTTGCAGACTTTTTTGCCATCTGCAAGGAGACATACCTTCTCTTAAGAAGACATTGAAGAGATCCAGTTCCAGTACTGATCCCATGGCACCCTGCTAGTCACTCTCCCATCCTCTAAGTATCTGCCATTTTCCAAAACCCTCTGCTTCCTATCCTTCAACTAGTTTGATATCCAGCTTAACACTTTCTCCCAAAGCCTAAGCCTGCTTAGTTTCTTAACTAACCTGTGCGACACAGTGTCAAAGGCCTCACTGAAGTATAGATAGGCCACATCCACTGATCCACTTCCCTAGTCACCTAGCCAAAGAAATGTATGAGATTTGTTTGCCATGACCCCCCCCCCAAAACCATGCTGCCAGTGGTCCTGCAGCCCATTTGTCTCCAGGTACTCCATCAGCCTCTCATTCAGCTGAATCTCCATTAATTTCCCTACCATTGATGTGAGACCGACAGGCCTGTAGTTGCTAGCCTCCTCCCTGCTGCCGCTGTTGTGCAGAGGGACCACATTAGCCCTACTCCAGTCCTCTGAAACTACCCCCATCTCTAATGAGGTGCTGAACTGTGTTGCCAGAGGGGTTGCAGTTCTTTTTAGAACCCTTGGGTGAATCCCTTCTGGTCCCTTTGCCTTGTTCTCCTTTAAGGCTTCCAATCTCTTTCAAACTCTCTCCTCCAAAACTGAACTTGCATCCACTTCCCCATCTCCATGGTACCTGCTGATGCATGTTGGTCTGCCCCCGCCACTGTGAAAACCAACCAGGAGTACTCATTAAAAATGTTAGCTTTTCTCTGCTAGAAACATAGAAACATAGACTTTGACAGCAGGTAAGGATCGCTTGGCCCACCCAGTCTGCCCATTACCCTACCTATTTGATAAGCTGCAGATCCTACTTCTTCCTAACCCCACCAGAATTGCCTTATGTCTGTCCCATGCATTCTTGAATTCCCCTACTGTTTGTGACCCCACAACCTCCTCAGGAAGGCTGTTCCATGCGTCCAGTACCCTCTCCATGAAAAAATACTTCCTCACATTGCCTCTGAGCCATCTCCCCTCTATCTTCAAATTGTTCCCCCTTGTTCTTGCACATCTCTTTTTCTAAAAGATGCTACCCTCTTGGACTTTGTTGATTCCCTTGAGGTACTTGAAAGTTTCTGTCTTGTTCCCCTTCCTCCTTCCCTCGAGGGCATACATATTAAGCTCCATTAGTCTCTCTCTTTGTACGGCTTCTGGTACAGACCCTGCACCATTTTAGTTGCCCTCTGCTGAGCTGCCTCCATCCTGTCTGTGTCCTAGCAGAGATGGGCTCTCCAGAACTGCACACAGTACTCCAGATGGGGTCTCACCAACTGTCTGTACAGAGGGATAACAACTTCCTGTTTTCTATTGGTGATGCCTCTCCCTATTCATCCTAGTATCCCCCCAGTCCTCCTTACTGCCTTCTCACATTGCTTGCTTACCTTTAGGTCATCTGATATGACTATCACCAATACCCTTTCCATTTTTGTTGTTGTTATTACCCCCCCCCAATTATGTACTCTTCCCCTGGATTTTTGTTTCCCAGGTGAATTACTTTGCACTTCTTTGCATTGAATCTAAGCTGCCATACTTTTGACCATTCCTGATCTGCTTCTGAACAGTCCCTCACCCTTCTGATTCTCACTATCCTGCCCCTTGCTTTCTTCTTTTCACTCATGTACCTGAAAGATTCTGGGCAACACGTCTACATATATTTCTACTTGCTGCAGTTCTGCGTTCACTTACAGGGTACTGATGAGTCCTCTGTGGCATTTCTTGGTCTTCCTTCCTCATGCAGTGAGATTAGTAAGATGACTTGCCTCACACATACTGCAGCTTACATTTTGGCTAGATTTCACACTTCCCACTGTACAGTCTTGAAAACATCTAATATGTTGATGTAATTTGGTTTAGTGGAACTGTGGAAGGAGATTCACAGTACCGAAGTGCTGTGTGCCATTTAGGATCTAATTCCATGGATTTATGTGATGTGAGCAAAAGCGGAATCGTAATCAGCAGCAGGGCAAGTGTACATTGCTGAAAATCTATTTTGGCAATGTACACCCCCAATGCACAAGAAAATGGCACCAGGGACTTAGATTTAAATGTTTTGTGGGGGCTGTGCCCCCTACTAAAAGGTTCTTAACTCCAGGGTATGTCGGGGTGCAAAATCTGGATACAAAATAATTTCGAGCTGGACGCCTAAAAATGTTGGCACACCCAGACCTGAACCCGGAACCCTCGAAGCTTTAGGCTGCCACCCACCCACCATGCTATGGGGCCAGCTCGGCAGCCCCACACCAACCATGCCAGGCCAACCCTCCTTCCCTCCTTTCCATCATGCTCGCTCCTCCCCTGCGCGCATACATACAGTGACATCCTGTCGCTATTTGCAGCCACCTCCCCATCTTGTCACCCTTCCTCAGCAGTAGCCTCTTCGACATGCGCCGTGATTGAGTCGCCATTATTGCAAGCACTCAATCGCTGACACCCATGTCACGTGCTACCAAATCCACATATGAACCCTATCCCTGAAGTATACTGCCAACTCCTTCCCTCAGGCCTTCCCACTTCATAAACTATCACTGTTCGATACTTACAAACAGCTGACAATTCTGAATCCATTAGATGCTCCTCTGCTGAATGCCTCAAGGCGCTCCCACTGTAAAGAGGATGTACCTCTACATGACATCATCCCTGATCTGCTAACAAAGTCACACATGCACCACCTATGCAGTATTTGTCCAACGTAAGAAAAATAAGTACTCATATAGAAGGATTCATCTGGAATCAGACAAAGTGATTCATTATTGAAAACAAATATTACAGCCCCCTTAATGAGCATTAGAAAAATTGAAGCCATGGCTCGACACATGCACATCAGCAGTAACCCTGGTGTGCATATTTATTTCTTTATTTATTTAAGCTTTTTACCAGGAAGGCATACTGAGCAGAGTACTGCTCGATTACCGATGCATCCTGGGGGAAGGGAGAACATAGAAAAACAGTTTTACACAGTATAGAGAAGAAAATACATAGTGGGAGAAATACTAACAATTGGATCTGACTACAAGTCAGTAGTAGCTTGAGAGAGACAATTGGTAACCACAGTGCGTAAGGTATTAGATAACACTTGCAGTCAGGATAGACAAGTAAATACATTGTGGAAGATCACTAACATTTGGTTCTGAAAACCACGTTCATATAGGACTGAGTGTGTCAGTTGGTAACACAGTTACATACAGTAAATGTACACCAAAATTAAGTTTTGAGCCATATGAGAGACAGTATAAGGCAAGAGGCATATGCTGAATCACAGCTTCAATTTTTCTAATGCTTATTAAGAGGGTTATAATACATGTTTTCAATAATGACTTACATTGTTCGATTCCAGAAGAATCCTTCTATATAAGCACATATTTATCTTTCATTGGACAAATAATGCATATGTCGTGCTTGTGCAACTTTTTTGGCAGATTGGGGGCCATGTCAAGTGGAGGCGCGTCCTTTTTACAGTGGGAGCACACCGATGCATTCAGAGGAGGTGCTCTGGCTGTAGGAAATAGTGTTTGCAGTAAAAATAATGCATGATGAAAGAAAGTATTCCTAATTCAATTAGGTCAAAACAGTAAACATTTTATGTTGCAAAGGATAGGCATACATGCAAAGACAGCAGCAGATTGCAAGTCACTATTACACATGGGCACCATGGCTGACTACTCCGCACCTGACATGCACATAACATGATATTTTGAAAGTGCAGAGGCATTATATAATAAATACTGGCAGGAAGAATACAGTCAGGACTACAATCACAAAGTCTGCGGCCTTCAGATAATATTCATGACAGTCAGAAATCCAGTGACACAAATGCTTATATGAGCACTTACAACCCCTCAATGGCGAATGGCATCATGATGCTACTGATGCCTCTAGTACTGCATGGCCCAGCATGTGTACATATCGAGGATAGCACAACACAATGGAGCAACAATCATAGAAGGTTGATGGCAGAAAAGGGCCATCTTGTCTGCCCTTTTCTTGACCCCCTTCACCTTCCCCTCTCTGCAACAACACAGCATAAAATAAAAAGCCATATATTTAGCTATACTATAGAAAAATGACAAGGCACAACTTGGAAAGGTATTTTTTTATTGATTATTGATGCTTGAATGAAAAAGCAGTGCGTTGCATATAGTCTTTTCCCCTTTTCTGACCTCCTTGGTGATCCCCATCTCTGTTTGTGCCTTAGCTGCCCCCTGTTCTCCTTCCTGTCTCCCTTTGTTTTTCCAGATAAACCTCCATGTCCACCTCTGTTTGGGTCTTTCTCCGTGTACTTCCTTAAATCTGTTGTTTTTTTTCCTTAACACCTTAACCATCTTTACTGAGAACCACAGCGGCTTCTTGCTCCTCCTCCTTCTTCCCTTGCTTACTCCCTTCAAACAGCATGCCACTGCCTTAGCTATTCCCTCCTTGATCTTTTTCCACTGTATCGCCACTACCCCACCCCCGCCACCCCCCCTTTGAGTTGTTTACTGAAGCAGTCAACCATTTCTTTAAATTCTGCCATCCTGAAGTGCAGAACCCTCATCTTAGTGTGATTTTACTCTTGTCCAGTCTGTTTGCCAAACCACACAATACAGTGATTGCATGTACCCAGGGGCTACCCACTGTGCCATCTGCAATGCTATCCCTGTTTGTAAATACCAGGTCCAGCACTACCCCATCTCTAGTGGGTTCCATAATCATATGCCTGAGAAATTCCCCCTGTAGGGAGTAGAGGATGGCCTTGCTTCTTCTTGTTGCTGTGGCCAGAATGCTCCAGCCTACATCCAACAGATTAAAGTTCCCTATTATAAATACCTCCCCTTTGCTTGCAATTCTGCCAGTGGCCTCCCCCAACATGTTATCTAACTCCTCCCCAATGTTGGTGGTCTGTATGCCACCCCCATGTGAATAAAGGCCCCAGACCCGGTCTCTAAGCTGACCCATAGTACCTCTAGCCCTTCCTTATCCCCCTGGTGCCACTGTATCTCTGTTGCCTTTATACCTTACTTCACATATAAAACAGCTCCCATGCCTAAGGAAAGCATCCTCACAATAGCCGGAGAACACAGTCCCTTGGTATGGCAGTGGTATGCATTCAGATTTTTCAAGACTTTTAAAAGAGATATCAAAAAAGAGAAGGGTATTTATGGAGGTCAGAAAGTGCCTGTATCAATGTGGCACTACGACTTTCACTATCTCACTACCCTCAGGATCATGGTAAATAGGTCATCAAGCGGCTTCCAAATAATGTTTCCATGCAATGGCCCTCTTGTCCTCCCTCTCACCCAGCTGCCAGTACCAGCTCCAAGAACGCGGCCCCCCCCCCGATGAATATCGCCAGTCCTGCAGCCACTGAGCAGCAGGTGAGAAAACACTCTAGAGCACCATCATGGTCCTAAGGCAGCCCTTGGTTAGTAGACTGGTGAACTTTGCTCTGCTTTGGCTGGCCACAGCTTTCCCGACACCTCAGAAGCAACCATTGACATCCTGGGTCAAGATTGCAGCTTTCACTGCTCCCCAGATAGGAAGCTATTTAGACCCATAAGAAACTGTTTCAGCCCCCAGCCAGCCACTCTCTGTCACCAGCAAAAACCATCACTGAAAACTGAAGCCCTAGATGACTCTATGGACTTTGAAACAGTTGTAAGCATTTTTTATTCTCTGTTCAGTTGTAATGCATCCTATACTCTTCCCCTCAGCCCAACTATCACATCCCCTTAATGAGAGTGGTCCATTTCCCAGTGACCAAGCTGACTACTGGGACAGATAGTAAAACACTGGTTTTTAACTTTCTAATACCCTAGGATTACTTGTCAGTCTTCCCCATGTGGTTGTGAGGAGGAGGAGAATCTGAAGGGAAGAAGCACTTGATGCTGGCCTGGGCTAAGGCAGGGCACTTAGTTTGTGGCTGCAGAGAAACATCTGCTCTTAGGGAATAGCTCCACTCCTTGTTCATATTGCCACAATTATTTTTCCCTGAATTGGTGCCAATTCCCCAATATTGGAAGGCCTCACTGCTACCAGGGCAGCCACAAACCAGTGACAGCACCCTTTCGCTCATCTTGTGGGTCCTTGATTGAGTTGAACCTGAGGGTTCAAACTGCTGGTTTTTTTTTAGAATGGGAATGATGCTGTTATACATTACCACTACCTACCAATGCCAAAAACTCTCCCCTTTTTCCTCTTCCTGTTACTGACTGGCTGGCAGCACAAGGTTTGGGGTAACACCACGAACTTCCTGCTGACACGGTTGAGAGGGCTTCCCAAAGATGTGCACACAATCTGACCTCCAGCACTCAGGAACCACAGAACACTGTTGTGTGTCCCAACCACCCAAAATGGTCTTATAGCAATCCCCTTCTCCCTTTCTCTCGCCCCCCATTAATATCTGGCTGGCAGCAGGAGACCTGGGGTGACACCACAAACTCCCTGCTCGCACGTTCAAGATGGTTTCTCTAATGTGCGCACATAATCTACAGCAGAAACCACAAAATATACTTCTGTGTCCCAATTACCTGAACTGGTCTCGTAGCAATCCCCTTCAGTACTTTCCATAAGCTTTGCTATCAGCTGACTCATTAGAGCAATGAGCAGACTTAAATGTGTCACATTTGTGAGGGCATCACCTTGAGCAGGCCTGTTGTCCCATCCCAGGTCTGGTCCTTGTCCTTACTATACCCCCATTCATTGGGCTTAAGCCAATCCTGCTATTAGTCTGCCATTTTGCCACATTGGAGCAACCCTAGAAATACAAGGTAGTGGCCACAGCACTTTCTAGCTCTCCGCTAGACCACCTACTGAGCACCCAGACAGAAATGGTCAGGTGACCGCTGGTCATGCAAGGGTTAGGAAAACCACAACCTTAATCGATACTCACCCCCATGCACAAACACACCAAGCCTCTCGCCAGTAGGGGCACCTGAAGCTGAAGGCAGGACTATTGGGGGAGGATGTAGATTGCTTGTCACCTACCCCCTATAGCACTGACTGCGGTGGAGGGGGGCTCTCTTCATTATTGGCTTGCAGAGGGGCCCAAAATACACACCTTTAGGTACCAAATTCCCACTAAGGTTACCCTCCATAACCTGCAAAAAGCCTACTGTTCCTAATTGTGAATTTTATCTCTCTCCTCTCTCCTCTCTGTCTTCCTGTCTTTCTGTGGTTGTGTGTCCAACCACTCAGGGGAGCCTCCTGCTGTCCTGAGCCCAGTCCTACAATGTCTCCTATTAGTTTGACTGCTGTCAGGGCAGAGGAGAACCAGCTCCATAAACAGATGATGGAGAGTAAATCTACCAGTCTTTTTTTTTTCATTCCATATTACTGTCCCTCTCCACTGAAACTTACAATGGGCAAACAGCAGTGAACAGTTTGAAAGAGCTTATCACCACAGGGTAGGAAACATGGCAGTGGGGTAAAGTAGATGCATCAAATTCCCCAACAAAGGGCAATTACACCATCCCCTCTCCCCTTTTTGACTTGCACCTGTACCCCAACAATGGGACAGCTGGAGGTCCAAAGATAGTGGGTAGGTGGAGATGACGGCTACCTAGACTCACATCCTAAGCTTTTCTCTCTGCTTCCACTTGGAGTATTGCTGTTTCACTCTGTGGATCTGGAGATAAAAACCCATGGGTTTGGGAGGAAGGGGAGCCAATTAGCATTCTGTCAAAAGGATATTTCAGGTCTGGGGTTTCCCAGGGGACCAGCCCTGGCAGTACATAGTTTCGCTGCTACTGTTGAGTTTTGTATATTCTGTGTATGCTGACAAACTGACAACCTGTGCAGTTTTGCATCTTGACATTGTAAGCTATAGGTATGTAGAGTGAACCAAGCGGCAGCACCACATGAGCATGACTGGGACAGCCCCAACCATTATCCTATAGTTCCCATATCTGGTCAGGTATGGCCCATTTAGTGGTTAACTTTGTCACATGGGACATGAAGGGCAATCACAATCACATTAAGAGAAAGGCAGTATTGAACCATCTTAAAAATGAAGCAGCAGTGGCCATCCTGCAGGAGACCCCTCTTACCTGGGAGGAGGAAATGAAGCTGAAAAAAGAATGGGTAGGGACTGGGGCACATGCCACTTTCTCCAAGAGGAAACTAGGGGTCCCCATCTTTTTCACAGATGACTACATGACAAATGTTATGCCATAAATCCAGCCTGAAGGTTGGTGGGTACTGGCCATGATTAATACCCCAGATTTAGAATTTATGGTGTGGGGTATCTAGGATGCAAATGAAAGGAACTCCAAATTATTCTCCCCCACCCTTGCCCAAACCATTGAGGAATTTAATGCAGAAAACCTCCCAGTCAGGCTAGGAGGGGTGTGCCCTTCACACAGCAAATGTACAACGGCAAAATCCCTCATAGCAACGATCTCGACAGGTTTCAAGATTGTCGCTATGAGGGACCCAAGAGTGAAATTTTGCCCTTTTACTGTCTTTCGCCCTCCCCTCAAAACAACTCAGACTTGGAGTTAGATATCTTAAGAAAGGGGGATGTGGGGGGGCACAGCCCCCAATAGAAAACACAGAATGTCTGACAGATGCAATTTCAGCTGCTGACATTGGGGATCTCGTCATACCAAACTTCGATAACACTGTTGTCGTTTCGGCATGGTAGAACCAAAGGAAGCTCTGGGGGGGTGTATATGCTCTGTGGTGAGTTTTGGGGGTTTTCTTGAAGAAAACACACTCTTTTGTTACATGTTTCCCACCCCTAAATTATTTGGGAATCCCCCCCCATGGAATCAAGGTTGTGGAAATCAGACTGACTAGCATTACGGTCTGCAGAACCTCCAATGGTTGTTGACAACTGGCTATCCAACAGTGCGATCAACCACCCACCCCATATGTAGTTTTCATACTTTGATGTCTGAAAGATTTCTACATTAAGGCTGTTGCCAGGGGCCACTAGCCGCCAGATGCTCTGGGGGGTTTACATGTTCTGTGGTGAGTTATGGGGCTTTTTTGAAGGAAACACACACTTTTGTTACATATACCCCACCCCTCACTTCAGGGGAATTGTTTTTCCCCATGGAATCAGGGGTGTGGGTCTGGGAGTATAGATTATGGTTGGCATTACAGTCTGCAGAACCTCCAATGGTTGTGGACAACTGGCTGTCCAACAGTACCATCAGCCACCCACCCCATATGCAATACGCTATGCAGCTGTGCCGCAAGCAACTGTGGTGAGCAACTGGCTGACCCACAATGCCATGATCAACCACACCACCAACACAAACCCTTACAGCTTGTGAGAGGCATTTGGGATAAAGAGAATGTCTCGGGGGGAAAAATGTTAAACATGTTGATGTGAGTGTTAAATAAACATTTTACTTACCATTTTGTGTCTTATTGACTTCCTTTTCATCCTGGGCAATTGCTCCAATGATGGCGGTAATGCCTTTGTAATGCCAACTTGTGGGTTGATGCCTTGTCTGTGCATAAGTAAGGGTGCTCTGGTTTTCAATATGGCATGCTTGGACTGGGGACAAAACTGAAGTCTAGCATTTTTTGGCCATAAAGGGTTTTATACTCCACAGGCCAGATGGGCAGCTGTTCATCCCCATCCCTGCTCCTCCTCATTACCAGATGGGCCTGCCTCTGTGACTGCAGTAACTCAGTTACTGCAGTCACAGAAGTAGGGCCCTTCCCTACAGACCACAGTCCAGAAGTTCCCCAGGGACCATTGGCAGTGCAGCCAAGTGAAATAGATTGGGGCCTCATTAAGTGCATCCCCCTTCCATTTTCCATTGTTCTCCCAAGCACCTCTCTGGTTGCAGAGGCACAGAAATGCAAGTACGTAGGCATGCACACACTGCATAACTGCAGCTTACTCCAGCTCCCTTCAAAACTCTTTGGGAGCCTCCACTACCCACGAGCTTCCACCCAGTGGCAGTCATTGGACAAGACCTCTTTGGCAACCCTCCCTGGTAGAGGAGAGCAGTCCTTGGGACCCTCAATCATGTCTCCACCCGCTCCTAACAACCTGGGGTCATTACCAAATCTGGGACACCCTAATGAAACAGCAGGCGAGACTTAAATGCCACAGTCTTCTTCTGTACCACAATGCCAGACCTGAATTCTGCCATTTAATAGATACACGGAACAGTATCATAGGAACAGCATTCATCTGACGTTGTTTTTATACAGTAAAGAGATTCACGGAGTGACAAAGATGAGCCCTTGCACCTGAATTATTAATCTGTGACTTACCGCCACAGGAATCCAAAATTGTAAAGCTTTCCAAATGATAATGCAGCATTAAAAAAGGCAAAAGCTATATCCTCTGTAAAATTAATGAAATGGGTCCCAATATAATCAATGGGTGATGGCTTTACAATAAATTTTTACTAATATTATGGCCACTTGATAATAAAATGTGGGTACTGGTGGACTATCAAGGGCCTTGCTGCATTATCTTTGGAATGCTTTACAATTTTTGACTCCTGTGGTAGTAAGTCACAGATTACTCAGGTGCTGCAAGGACTGATCACTCAGGATATATTGGTGAATCTCTTTAACCTCTAAAAGCCACAAGAAATGTCCCATTAAGTTGCAGGAACCCCAATCTTCTACAGAATATGCACACATACAGTGGTCAACCTCACTGTTTTTGCACTAGCCACAACACAAGTTGATTACAAATTGCTCTAGCCCATAGGCGATTGCACTACTAGGCCACAATTATAATGGTGAATTTTTATCACCACAACCCAAGGGGCTTGGGAAACAGAAAACTTCCTGACATTTTCATCAGTACAATTATTG
Organism: Neoceratodus forsteri; assembly: GCA_016271365.2. Classification (NCBI taxonomy): domain Eukaryota; kingdom Metazoa; phylum Chordata; order Ceratodontiformes; family Ceratodontidae; genus Neoceratodus; species Neoceratodus forsteri. Next base: position 501,428,165 of record CM028135.1, on the reverse strand, counting down.
ACTGAAACGTTCTACCACAACAATAACATTTAAAACAAAACATTTTCCTTTCATCAGCACCAAGAGAAAAAGTACACAGATCTAATCCTGTACAACCTTTTTCTATATAGAATGAACGATGCACACCAGGAAAGGCAGGAATGCCTATTTTAGCACTTTAGATTATGCATGGATGGTGTTGGCTGGCATGGTACATTAAGAAGGGTTGGGGACCCCATATACTTGCCAGTGATGGCAGGCTGGCAGCTATGGATCGATGGATGTCACGTCAGAGTTTGGTCTGAAGTGGTGCCCAGGGAAAGTACAGAGCTGAGAGGTTTGGAGGAGAGTGGGAGCAGCTATGGTGATGCTGGGAATCTGGATAAAACCCACCCCCTGCAGGGCAGAACCTGTACCTCTTAGCATTTTGTCACTGAAATGTTAAATACAAGTACTCAAAATGTAGGGAAATATTGTCAGACACAGCGACACATTCAGAAAAATGGGAGCTGGTGTCTTAACAGCACTCTACCCTTCTACTCTTGATCACACTGTGGACACTAGCTGAATGTCCTAACAGTAGAGTGGTGTTTTTTTTTAATTTAGTATACCTTTTGGCCACAGGTTGCTGTTCCCCTCAGCCCCTTCACCAGCGACCTGCCTCGCTCTCCTATAGCAGCCACCACAGACACTCCCTGGCTTGCCCTCCAGGTCGGGGCCACAGCACCACATCATGTCCGTCTCTGATGGGGAAAGGTGTCAGCAGTAGCCGACATTGCCTCCCTGGCTTCCCCCCGGGCAGGGCTCAGGGCATTGGTGGTGCCGTGAAACTGGGACTTAGTCCATGGTGCTGTGGATAGCCATAGAGGCTAGGTGCCAGGGTGGCATCATTCTGAGCAGCTGGTGGAAGTTTTTTCTGCCATTTTCCTGGAGCAGGGATGTTCAATGATGTCCAGTGTTTACCCTGCCCCTGAAACATTCAGGTGCCAGTAGCTGTGGTGCCCCTGGCCTCTGCCAGGGGTCCAACAAATGCTGGACACTTGCCCCACCCTCCCCCTCCGAGAAGGAGAGCAGTCATTGGATGCTCCATCCTTCTCCCCCAAGCTGGCCCTCCAATGACCTGGGTCTGTTCCTGAACTCAGGTAACTGCAAGTGGAAAACCAACTGCTGCTCCGACAGGCCAGTGTTACAGTGGTGTTTTTGTGTGAAGCCCCTCTTCAACTGCCATATAATTGTTGCTCTTAATGAGCTGTTAATTTCAGACTCACACCAGGCCATCTGGAATATTTAAGAGGGATTATCATGAGGGGTAGAGCCTACTAAAGTAGGGTCTTTAACTTCATTAACAGCAATGGAAAAACTGCACTACTCAAAAAGGCCAAATAGAGTGTTATCTGCACTAGCCCTGGCCAGTTTGCACTAGGGCTAGTAAAACAATATTAAAATCAAGCCCTGACATATAAATATACAAAAGAGGCACATGCTTGCACACTTAGTAACATGGGGGACAACTAGGAATCCATGACAGAAAACATGGGTGAGTTATGGGGGACCTGGTGCTGGTAGCATGACATTCCACCACCATCCATGTATGTGGTGGTACAATGCCTTATCACCAGGCATTACTAACACAGCAGGTAGAAGAGACTAACCACTTGTAAGGGGGGGGGCACATCCTATTCATTTCACAATAGTGTCTGTGTATAAATGAGCAACCCCCCAGTGCAGGACAGACAGACACCATACATGGCACCCTACAGTCATACGGGGCATACTGGGATGTTGGGGTTTTGTCCAGCTACACTTTTTTAAGCACATATTTGCAGGCACCATCAGAGACAGGAGTGCACTTTCTCTTGTTTAACAAGGGAAAGTGCACTCCTATGTCAGATGGTGCCTGCAAATGTTCCAGTAAGTAACCACCACACCCAAAAGCATGAGATATTATGTGGATTAACACAAGACATTATTGTCATATGCCTGCCCCTTTTTGAGAATACAGTTCAATGTAGTGTATGGAGACCCTTGGATTGTTCCACACTGAAATCCATCATAGTCAAAATGTTGTTGTACCAAAGTTCATGGAACGCGGTTACACCACACTATGGTACAACAACATCTTGGTTGTTTTTCAGAGGGCACAAGATGGCACTTTCAGACATAATGGAAAAACTGCCACACACACATCTCAGTATTCAAACAGTCAATACTGTGACAGGATGGCACCGGCCTTTTCCAAGGTGGCTGAGGAGTGCCTTGAAATTCATTGATAAGCAGCAAAATAAGCATTCAAGGGGCCGGGGCAATCAAGGTGTCTCCATACACTATATTTAATAATATTGGCTGGGCTACTGTGCCCTGCCAGCCTGTGCTGCCACCTCAAGATTCTGATTCCGTAAGACCTCTCGAGCTTCGCTCTCGAGGTCAAATGGAATCAGAACCACTTGGTAGCCACTGTGGCAGCACAGACTGGTTGTGCACAGTGGCCCAGCCAGTATGCTCTATATTTATTCTTTTAATAAAATTTAACATAATTTTCCTGACTGTATATCATTCATTTTGGACAACATTCTGTTTGCAAAAGGAAAGATAGAGGATAATGTATGGTCATCAATTTTTAACCTGTTTGTTAACAATTGAGAGGTCGCAAGGGTGACCATGTAAACCTCGAAAGTGAAGCTCAAGAGGTTTACATCGCCATGGCAACCTCAAGATGGGTTAAAAAGCTGGTTGACAATCAATGTACCATACATTATATATTATAGTGTATGGTACTGTTTATGTTTAAAAAAAAAACCAAAAACAGTTCCTTACTGAATTTTTTTTTATGTTATCGCCGTTCTGCTCCAGGTCATGCTGTCATGGCCACAGCCGTTTCAAGGCCACCAATCAAGTTCCACCCATGCGCAGACTGCTCCAGGTTGTTAACCCATTGATGTGATGTACAATCGATGGGTTAACAACATCATGACCTCGCATTGACGGTATATATGGAGGCAGTATAGCGCAGTGGTTTAAGGCTCTGAGCTGCAAATCTGGAGACGTGGGTTTGAATCCCACAGCCCCCACTTGCATACTGTGTGACTCTGAGCAAGTCACTTAACTTCCCTGTGCTCCCAGGTCGCACCTGTAAACAAGTTTTCAGCTTAGCATGTTACTCCTGGTTAAACAATTGGAAACAAAAAAAATAATGTTGTTATAAAAAGGTAGATTTCTACCTATAACAACGTTCTACCATACATTATTAATACTAATTGTGACTAAGTGGCTTCTTTCCGTTTGCAAATACATATAATATGAACATTATTCTGGAAGCAGTCCTGTCACAGTAACAGGATTACTTCCAAAATAATGTCCATATTATACATTTGCAAATGTCACACTCTTAATGGTGATAAGGCTACACTGTCCAGTACCTCACTCACTCAGTATCTTAATGTAAAGAAAACAAAATGCAATACTAATTGTGATTCTGGTCTCTTCTCTCTTCCAAGAAGGTTGTTTGAGGCTTAGGAAGACATATACATTTCAAATGCATTATGCAACTGGCACCCACTTGGTCTGCTCAATCCCCACCCCTCCACCCATGTGTGTCAAATTTAATTTAATTCCTCACTTCCACCTCAAGGCCTCTGTCTGAGATGACAGGAGAGATCTGGATTAATTTCTTTCCCGTTCTTCGGATGATTCTGAAGATGAATCAGAAGGCAAAGGGTCTTCATGTAGTGCTTGTTAACAAGTCTGTGTGGGGGGGGGGAACCTACCCGACGATGCGCGAGGGGGGACTGACAGTAACAGGCTGGCCAGGTGTCTGGCCTCTAGATGGGTAGTCTAAGTAATCCCTCTCTCTTCTCCAGGTGTTGTGCTCTCTCTCTCTCTCTCTCTCTCTCTCCCTTCTTCTCCTGCAGCTGGCTCCAACTCATGAGCGACTCTCAGACAGTACTACAACTACCGGCAGCTATAATTAATTTCTTTCCCGACTCCTGTTTTTCTCAACTCAACGCATTCAGTTAGACCACCACTCTTCCTCATATCCACACTCTCTCTCTCTCTCTCTCTCTCTCTCTCAACAACATGAACAAGGTGCAATGTGTGTGGTGGTGCGCCAAGTCGCCAATTCCACATCAGGCGGCTTATTGGCTGCTGCTGTGTTACAAGGAGGAGCCGAGCCGAAGAGGAGCAAATGGCAGTGGAGCATGGAGCCTCAGCAGACTAGCAATGCAGAAAGACACCAGTGGATTTGATCAATGTTGGTGAGTGAGAGCGAACCCATACATTACCCGGCCCCCCTCCCCTGTTGCAGCCTAAGCAGGCTAGCAGACACACCAGCCCCAGCACACTTCACAGACAGCACTGCCTCGGAACGTGGAAACACGCATTTGAAGTATCAGCGTGCTCAGCCTTGCTCTGTCAAATTCCTCAAATTCCATTTTTGTTAAATTTCGGAGGTCATTTTGGGGGGTGTTTGAATACTCTAAACACACCCCCATCTACGCCCCTGGCATGCACTGAATGAGAGAAACCCAGCGCGTGTTCATCATAATAACCTGCAGGTTATAATGGCAAATTGTAACTGGGTTTCCCTATGGGAGAAAATGCTCCCCAGTTATTATAAAACAATATGGGCCTTTTATGTGGAGCTATACAGCTCCACCAATCTACCCATTGAGCAAGATATGCAAACATTCCTTAGTGCATTGTTTTGATCCCCCTAAACAAAGCTCACTAGGAAATCTGATTTACATGCTGGAGATCACTGAAAAATAGAAATATTGAGTTTGATGGCAGATAAGGACTGCTTGGCTCACCTAGTCTGCCCAGTTCCCTATCTATTGGATAAGCTGCTGATCCTAGTTAACCAACAGCCTATGTCTTACTACCCCACCACCAGAATTGTCTTATGTCTGTCACATGCATTATTGAATTCCTCCACTGTTTTTGATCATTCAGGCCATTAAGGCACTCCTCTCTAAGGACCTAGGGGATGGTCATATCCCAGCCCACCTATGTCTTATTTATGCCAGACCAGGTTGCTCTGTAGCTCAAATCTATCTTTGAGCATTCCTATGCTGCAGGCATCCCCCACACTATGAGGGGCCACCATCACTGCTATACCTTAAAAAGACAAGGATAACACCCTCTGTACTAACCACTGCCCCATCTCACACATAAACTCAAACTGCAAGATACTAGCTAAGGTACTGGCTACAGGCTTTGAATACTGCTTACCAAAGCTGTTTCACCCTGCACAGGCAAGCTTTGTAAAAGGGCAGCTAGGCTCTAACCACTTGGATTCCTTCATCACTCTCATGTCAGTTGCACAAAATTCAGGCACTCTGGCAGGTACAGTTTCTACTGACTTTGAAAAGACTTTTGATTCCAATAATTGGATGTTCTTATACAAAGCCCTGACCCAATTTGGATGTAGCCCACAATTTCTACAATGGGTTCAGTATTAGATACCAGCCCAGTTGCTAATGTTGTCACTAATGGCCTGTTATCATTCCCATTTTCTCTGCAAAAGGGCTCAAGGTAGGGGTACTCCCTCTCCTCACTTCTCTTAATGTTCATAACAGAGCTGCCAGCAGTTGCCCTCAGGTCACACCCAGACTTGAAACATATCTACGTGGCCCTGGAAGTTACTCCACACTGACATACACAGATGACCTCCTGGTTCTACTGATTTCCCCCACTACTTCAGTATCCACCCTTATACATATATCACAGCAGTTTTCTAACCTTTCCAGTCTTCGTGTTAACAAGACTAAAACCTAAGTTCTTCACCTAACAAAACACTTCCAGTATGTACCCTTCACTCAAGCAGGACTGAAGTGGGCCAAGAGGGCATCACCTACCTAGAAGTGAAAATTTCCACTGACATACCCTCAATTTTAGTGGTCAACCTGACCCCCCTAGTACAAGCTCCTCAGTCAGAGTATGACCACTGGAGGGAATTAAAACTCTCACTGACTGGTAACATGGAGGCCCTGTGGATAGTCACCTCCTCAAAACTATGGTACCTGTTTTTCTACCACCTCCCTACCTTTACCCAGCCAATGGGTCTCAAAAATTGATAGACTAATGGACTCCTTTCTCTGGGAGTTGAAACCACCACATTACAGTAGGGGTAAATTATGTGCCCACTGGATATTGGGGGTGTGTGGACTACCATGGGTCAAGGGGTACCATCTGACCTTTTTGGGAACACAAACCCTCCGTTGGCTCAGTGACAAAGCAGAGTACTCCACCCTTTGGGTTCAGATGGAATAACAGATACAGAAAGGCTCTTCCCTAAGTGTATCCTTGTTCAGCTTTCTCCCTATCAAACTGAAACTGGTCCCCACCATGGCAGCTTCCTGGAGTGGATGGCAAGCCCTTAGCAAACTCTTAAAAGCAGAACTTTGCCCCACTGAGCTCATGCCCCTTTTGAGCAACACCCTTAAAGAAGCTGCTCAATTGAAACATGTAGAAGGCATGTGATCCTTCTTTTTTCATTAATTTTTTTTTCACTCCAGTCACCAGCGTCCCGGGCATCTGTCTGGTGGGGACCCACTCAGTGTCACCTCTACCACCTACCATGCCCTTTCCCTGACCAAGAAATTGGGTGCTGGGTCCCCCCTCCCACAGCCCTGTAAAGGAGAGGCAGGGACCATGGAGAGTCAAGTCAGGATCGGGGCTGGCATTGGGCATATGAGCTCAGCCACCACAGCCCCACTGTCACCTCTCAGGAAACCAGAGTTTTCCACCTTCGTTTCATCCCCAATGAGGCGTGGATGTGCAATGACATCTGTGCCAAGGGAGTACCCTTGGTTGACATCTGGCACCGCATCACTCCTGTAAGTGGCCCACTACTGTGGTACCTCTGGTCTCCACCTGGGGCCGCTGTAAAGCAGCTCATCCCAAGATACCCACCCCAGGAGAGGAGAGCAGTCTTCTGGACAATCAATCCTCCCCTCCCCTGCTGACCCCAATGACCCGAGTCTGCTTCCAAACCTGGGTCACCAAAGTGGCACGAGGTGTGATGTCCAGTGCCTCAACCTTTAGTGCCACTGGGACAGCCATGTAATCCTTCTTGGGTATGAAACCTCCTTGTCCCATGTTCCAGACAACTCCAGTGCTTTGAGTATTTTGCAGTAATAAGGGTATACCCAGAAAGAACCATTGTAAATTCCTACAAATATGGGTAGCCTGTGATAACGGTGACCACAATTGAGCACTTTCAAAAAGGTGACTCAAACACAGTGCCTTTACACAGGGCTACATGGCAGTAGGGCGACCGGATGTGGGGGTAGACAAGTATAGCGATGGGATGTCGCTATCTATATACGCGCGAGGAGGGGGTGGGGAGGGACCATGCCATGCAATAGGCAGAAGGGGAAGGATAGTTTCCTGTTTAATGCCTACATCTCCAATATCAAGGAAGATATCATGTGCGAAATGAGTCTCTTTGCGGATGACTCTAAGGTGGGTGCAGTAATAGAAGGGGAACAGGGGCAGTTGGCCCTGCAAGTGGACCTGGATACTTTGGCTAGGTGGTCCTACACCTGGAAATTGAAATTTAACTCCTCCAAGTGCAAGGAGCTACACCTTGGGTGGGATAACCCCAAACATGTGTACACCTTGGGGGGGGTGAGTTGCAGGCCGCAGCAGGGGAGAAAGACCTGGGAGTCCTGGTGTATGTCAACATGAATAATTCAGAGCAGTGAAGGAGGGCTGCAGTCAAGGCAAATAGGATGTTGGGTTGCATCACAAGGGAGAGTACCTCAAGAAACACAGAAGTGATTCTGCCACTTTACAAAAGCCTGGTTAGATCACACCTTGAGTACTGTGTGCAGTACTTGAGGCCGCACTTATGGAGAGACATCCAACCCCTGGAAAGGGTTTGGAGGAGAGCAACCAAAATAATCCGGGGCCTGGAGGATATGACATATGAGGCAAGACTGGAGGAGCTCAGCCTGTTCTTGCTGGAGGAGAGGAGGGACCAGGAGGACATGACTGAGGTCTTCAAGTACCTCAAGGGTGTCAATAGGGTAAACTGAGATGGGATCTTTTGGATGAAGGAGGGTGGGATCACATTAGGACAGTGTTGAAAGCTCGAGGGTGGGAGGATTAGGGGGAAAGGAGGAGGAGATACTTCACAGAGAGAGTGGTGGAACCACGGAATGCTCTGCCCAGGGAGTTGGTGCTGGCTTCTGTGGTGGAGAGGTTCAAGAGAGGGTGGGACAGGTATAGGCAAGGGGTGAAACAGAGGATGGTTTGCTTGGGGGGGGCCGGGTTTGAGAGATGGACAAACAGGGAAAGGAGCCAGGGTGATAGCTACAGTACCCATTCAGGGTTCTGAAGCACAAGCAGACTCGATAAACCATGAAGCCTACTCTGCTGGTATTTAGTATGTTAGTATGTTTGGGGGGTGTAGTGCGATGGTGGGTTACCTAGCTGGCCATGTGGCATGATGGGTTGGTGGTAGACTGGGGTTGGGAGGGTTCCAGGTGCGTTCGTGTTTTTTGAGATGGGTCTGTTTTTTGGTTTTTTTAGTTTTGCTCCCCCCAACCGACATGCAGTCCCCTGGAGTTGAGAATCCTTTAGTAGGGGGGTGCCGGAAACCTAACTCTCAGGCACCCCTGTTGCTGTTCACCGTGAGTGTACATCACTGAAATTAATTAGTGCTGGAGGTGCCAAGCCACAGGGGCTGTCTACTACACATTCTCTGGTCATGCCCAGTAATACAAGACTTCTGGAAAGGTATTCGTGTCACCTACCAGAAAGCCTTCCAGCTACAATACCCCTCTCACCACTGCTGCTCATCCTGGGGAAGCCACAAGCAGCATCTACATGAACAAATGGTTAGTGGAACTTGACACTGAGGCCAAATGCCTCATTCTGCAGAGACAGAGAACACCTGAACTCCCCATCATTCTTCTCTGAAAACAAGCAGTAGTCACCCTAGCCCATAATGAGAGACTTAGTCACCTAGCTCTTTCTAAATAGTATGAGTATACCCACATTTGGAACCTCTTCCTGGCATGTTTCTCTGGTGCAATAACTTAGAATCATTGAATCTTGGCAGAATTGACCCTCAGGCCCATCTAGTCTGCCTTTTCCACCCCTTCATTTATTCTGCCCACTTTCCTGCAATCCCTTTCCCATTCCCTCACAGCCATTGTGTCTGTTCCATGCCATCTTAAACTCCACCACTGTTCTGGTGCCTACCATGGCCTCCGGAAGCCTGTTCCATGCCTCCACCAACTTCTCTGTGAAGAACTGCCCTCTCATGTCACTCCTGAATCCCCCCCCCTAGTCTCAAACTATGTCCGCAAGTTACTGCATCATCCTTCCTATGGAATAGACTCCCTGCCTTTACATTGTTGATCCCCTTGACATATTTGAATATTTCAATCATGTCTCCTCTTTCCCTTCTAGTTTCCAAGGAGTATAGCCCCAGTTCTCTGCATCTCTGTTCATATGGTTTACCCTTACCCTGCATACCCTGCACTATTTTAGTTGCCCTCCTCTGAACCCCCTCCAACCTGTTTTTGTCTTTATACAGATGTGGCTTCCAGTACTGGACTCCATACTCCAGGTGTGGCCTCGGTACCTCACTTCGCCTGCTATCAATGTCCCTGCCAAGACATGTCAGCATCCCACTGCCCTGCTGCATAGGTTGCCTACCTTGAGGTTACTAGATACTATTACTCCTAAACCCTTTTCCCGCTCTGTAACCCTAATGTTCTCCCCCCTTGAAACCCATTCAGCCTCTGGCTGAACTATGTAGGCGAGGTCCCTCATACCATGGTGTCAACAATTATTCCCAGTACTAACCCAGGACACCCATATGCATGTCAGGATCTGAAGTTACTTATTAAACATAGATCTCCTAAACTGTGGTTTAACAGTTGGTTGTCACTGGGTGTTTTGTTGTTGGTTAACTCGTTTTATGGTCAGGGTCATATCACTGACTAGTCCTATTTGTGCTATAATTCTGACATGATGTAAAACAGCATAAATAATTTTAATCTTTCCTATCGGATGTGCAGCATGTGACTGCCATGATTCGCATCCTATTTGTTTCAAGTACTGTACCTGCCTTTAAATGTTGAAAAATGTAATGAAGATTTTAACTACAAAAAGTGTCTTCTATTTTAGTTTTCTGTTTTGGGCTATGGCTTTTAATCGACAGTGGTCTTTCATTAAGGGCAGCTTCTAATTTTTTTTAATGCTTCTTTTTATTTCCTTGGTCGACTGAAACTGACAATCAGCTGTCTGGATTCAGCTAACTGACAGTGGTCCATCAATATTATTACCTCAAAAGCGGATATGCTTTCAGTTGCAATTTTGATCAGAGTTGGAAAGCTAGTAGTGTTGTTTGGTGAGAGGAAGCACCAGTACTTGCAAGTGTAAAATCATGTTGAAATAAAAGTCCCTCAACCTTGAGTTTAAACTAACTGTTACACAATGTGCAGAGAAGGAGGGAACAGACCAGTAGTAGCTATAGCCTATATACTGATAAAAAACAACTCTGTGAGCAGCGGAAAAAGGAGAAAGTGTCTGTTGTCGTGTTGATAGACTCCAACTGCAAATGCCAGCATCTGGATGGTGGAGGCCATCAATCAAAATACCATGAATCTGAATCAGAGTTAGCTAGCTGGATAACAGAGCAACGTTGCCATAAAAGCTGTGTCTTCAGTACAGGGTGCTGCATTTACAACTGGATGGGGGGGGGGGGTAGACACATTTTTCTGGTGTTAAGGCTTTAATATGCACCAGAGAACCACAGTAGGGCAGTGACTTCCCAAAGAGTTTGTCCCAAAGATAACACAGTTTGTCTGCTTCTGTGAAAAACATATCCAGGTTCATGATCTGAAATGCCACATGATTGGTAACATGGATGAAACTGCCATATGGTGGATATGCTAGGAAACAAAACTGTCAATCTTGTTGGTTTCAAATCTGTTCCCCTACTCACTACCGGCCACAAAAATACAGAGGATTACCATGTGCCTTGCTATGATGGCTGGAAGCTTCCCCGTAGTGCTAAAAAGGAAAAGAACACCGAAGGAGACTACGGGTATTTCAGGGGTTGTTATTAGCTACACACAGGAAGGCGGAGTAGTAAAAAGTCTGGGAAAAGCTAACTTGAAAGACAGTGCTGCAATTCTCAGGTGTGTCAGAAATATTACAGATGTCTGAAACTGTAGCTGACAACAAAAGTCGGGACTAAGGAAACTGCTCCAACTGCTAACTCAGTAGTGATGCTAAATTCGAAAAAAATGGTCTATTCCATCACAGTGTTTTTTCACTGACTAAAGTTTATCTTCTGAATAAACTAACTTGCACAATACCTGTCAGTCTCTGAGTTCAATATGGATGATGTGCATAGTGTCTAGCACACTCATTTTCCCCTCCTTCCGCCTCACTCACCCTTGCTGGTAATTGGGTATACAATATGTTGCCAACCTGGTTACTCTGGTGTGCTGCTGCTGTTGCTGTAACCCAACTGAACAGGCCTCAAGGAAGTCTGAGAGAAAACTTGACATGACTGCTGTAGAGTAAATAAGTAATCAAGTACCTTACAATAGGAGTGTCTCAACTCACTCTTTTCGCAAAACAAAATCAAGAATCCCTCCATTGTCTAAGTCCTTGATCGCAGCTTCTGGCATTGGTATGCAAGCTGCCATGTCCATGAAAGGGTTTGCACAGCTTACACAGTGACTGCCAATCTAGCTATCCTGAGTGAACAGACTTGACAAACACAGGGCTGACCTTCAGATACATTGCATGGGCACTAATTGAGATGAATGACTGTTATCTAGACTCTGTTAACTTCATACCGTCAATTCTATTAGTAACCAGTTCCATCCATCTGGCATTTTCTTTTATCACTGATGCACTCTGTACACCAGCTGGGTAAGTTTGAAAGTAGTGTCATTTTTCGTGATTGGGCAAATGCTCAAGCTTTGGCAGGAAAAGTACGGTTGTATGAATCTATTCAATTGGCAGCAGGGCAGGCAGGCAATCATGGGCTAGACTGTTGAATAGAAACTAAATGGAAAATAACCAAAAAAGAAAAACTAATGAAAAACAAAAGAAATTGTAACACACAGGGGTTGAAAGCTATGGGCATGGGGTGGCAAGTGCCCTTGCACTTTATTGTGCATCTCAGAAGTGTCCTTTAGTTCCACTCCCTTCCTCTACTGCAGGAAATCTGTCAAGCAGGCTTTGAAGCTTTCGATTACTGTCTGTCCCATCTATCAATTTGCAATAGTTTACCAAGCTTACCCCCCAAAACCATAGACCTCCGTAGTGCGTAGCCCAAAGTCTAGGTAACACCTCTTTGTCATGGCTTTAATCTCTTGCTCATAGGCTGTCCTTTTGTTGTCTCCCCCCCCCCACCCCTGCTGCCCAGGTATCTTTTCGACAGCTGGAGAGGAGGGCAGCTATCTCATTGACTCACTGATTCAGCAGGTGGTGAGGAGTAAATGAAAAAGTTATTTTCATTTTTTCATTTTCACTTGTTGCGGGCAGCTGGCTACATTTCCTCTCATCTGCTACCTCTTGTCTCCCTTGCTTTCAGCGTCACTAAACACCAGGAGAGAGGTGCTAAAACTGTCCCTGTGACACTGACAAATATAATGATGCTGCCTGGAACAGTAGACAGATTACAAGAGAGAGAGATGGAAAGCAAAGGTGCCAGGTTTGAAAGAAGAGATTCATTTTAAAATTCTGCCAAAGTATGTGCAACTTATGTCTTACTTTCATGTCATCTCAGTTGTGGTTTAGTGATCAAAAGGGCAGCAATGCCAGGATCAGGCCACTTGAGAGGAATTATGGACCCCGAGAAAAGTTCAGACTCTGGGGCCCCTATGCAGCTGCATACAGTAGCATGCTGGGTGGCCTGGGTCCTTCTTTGGTGCTTGGCCCCTGGAATTATCCCTGGCTCCCCCACCCTCTCAAAGGCCCTGCCCAGGATATTTGCATGTAGGGCTATGAACAGAAGTTTCTTGGGCTGAATGAGTATGTAATAGATACAATGTAATAAATGTAACACACTGAGGTTTCGTGCAGAGCTGGAGGTGTGTACTATCTAAACATTAATACACTGCATGTGAATCTAGCTTTTGATGTTGAACAGCAAAGAGTGATTTCTTCAGGTGAGAGGTGAATGGAAAGCTGCTTTACAGTAAGTTCCTTTTATCATCCGAGAAATAGCAGAGGGCTAGTAGCTAACAGAGTGAAATCAGTAGTCTCATTGTTACCTGGTTGAGCATAAGGAAGTTCAGTGCCTGTGTTACTTATGTCTGTTCTGTATAAACAAGCATTTGTCAATGCTGAATGTTTGCTTGCTGGCATTGGCATTGGTAGTGTAGGAGTTAGAGAGCTGCATAACAGGAATGGCAGTGAAGTATTGAACTGAAGCCAACCCCACCACCATCATGCAGAGATTGACAGTCATTGGGGTGCGACTTTGGGTCGTCAGGCATAACGGTAACGCCATTTCACCACACCCTACCCTGCAGACACCGACAAGTGTCAGGGTGTGCCTTGGTCTTTGGCCCTTATGCTCACCCCCATTCCATCAGGAAATATGGTGAGATGGGTGCTGTATAGGAGAAAGGGGTGAACTTTGGGGCCAGAGTCCAAGGCACACCTCGATGCCTCTCACTGGCTGCAGGGTGTGGAATGGTATGAGCATTACAAGTGAGGAATCCCAAGTCACACCCTGATGCCTGTCAATCTCTACAGGGTGGGGGCATGTGGTGGAAACCCTAATGCCTCAGGCGTTCGTTGGCATTTTCACTCCAAATTTTCAACATGGTTTTTGTGACCTCCACCTTATGAACAGTGGCAATATCAGTTTTTAGCAAAGCTGATTTTGCACAGCGACTACGCCATTTGGCACCACAGGTGTGAAAACACATTTCGAACAGGATGTGAAAATGACAGCTGTACTGTGCATGGGAGGTGCAAAAATGGCAATGTTGAAAATCTGCAGTGAAAATATTAAAAAAACTGGTGAAGTCATGAGCGTGCGTAGAAACTGCGCAACACACACCCATAATGCAATTAATTTGGGGATTTTTTTTATAGCAGATTGTCAACACAGGCATTTTGGAACCTCCACTCATGAACAATGTCACTGTGATTTTCTTAATCTGTCCCGAACAGTGTTTTCCCACAGCGACCATGCATTTCTGCACTGGAATGCGAAAACACATTTCAGCCATGGTGTTAAAAATGACAGCTTTACTGTTCATAAGGAAGTGTGGAAAAATGCCAGTGGTGAAAATCTGGACTGAAAACATTAAAAATCCATGAACTTATGAGGGTGTGTGGAAACTGCGTAATGGTCACTCGTAACACAGTCATTTTATGGACTTTTTTCACCCAATTTTTAACATAGCCATTGTAACACCTCTGCTCATGAACAGTGTCACTGTAATTTTCTTAATCTGTCCCAAGCATTAATTTCACTCACCGACTGCACCATTGTGCGCTACATGAGCGGAAACACGTTTTGGGCAAGATGTGAAAAATGACAGCTGTACTGCTCATAAGGAGGTGTGGTAAAACAGCAATGTTGAAGATCTGGAGTGAAAATAGTGAAAATGTGCGAACTTATGAGCGTGCATAGGAACAGAGCAACGCATGTTCGTAAAACAATCATTTTTGGGAATTTTTTCACCAAATTTTTAACATAGCCATTTTAACACCTCTACTCATGAACAGTATCTCTGTGATTTTCTTAATCTGTCCCAAACATTGATTTCGCACACCGACTGCGCCATTGTGCGCTACATGCGTGGAAAAACATTTTGGGTGAAATGCAAAAAATGACAGCTGTATTGCTCATAAGGAGGTGTGGTAAAATGGCAATGTTGAAAATCTGGAGTGAAAATATTGAAAATTCGCAAACTTATGAGCGTGCGTAGGAACAGCGCAACACATGCTCATAAAACAGTCATTACGAGGAGTTTTCCGCAAATTTTCAACATAGGGTTTTGGGGCCTACCTCATGAACTGTGACACTGTCATTTTTAAAATCAGTCCCAAAAGGTGGTTCCATGCAGTGACCGTGGAAATCACCTTTTGGGGCCGATTAACAAAATGACAGTGACAGAATCCATGAGGTGGGGTCCCAAAAACCCCATGTTGAAAATTTGGTGAAAAAATTCCCAAAAATGCATGAGATATGCATCAAAGTTGAAAAAAACCCTATTTATTACATTATACAGCTTACCAGCATTTCCTCAGTTCATGGTCGGCTTTGAAGAGTTCAGGCGTGTTCCCGGTCCACCGAAGATCATCGTGCTGAATTCCGGAGGTAAGCATGGGGTGAGGTGGGGTTAATGGGAAGGCAGGGTGTGCAGAGGGTGGGCGCGGGTGGGGAGGGGGTCAGGACAGTCAGCCAGGAAAGATTTCTTCTTGCAGGTTTTTTTTTTCCTTGGATGTGGGACTTGTGCCACACTGGGGTGGGCTCCCAGCATGGCAGCTGGAAGGCTGTTTGGGGGCAGTGGAGCCAATGGGGGATTGGGCACTCCCATCGGCCATACGGACTGTTGCCACGCCGGGGTGGGCTCCCAGCATGGCACCTGGAACTCTTTTTTGGGGGGGAGCACAGCAGAGCCGACGGGGGATTGGGCACCCCCGTTGGCCATACAGTGTGTGCGTAGGGGAGGAGTGCATTAGCACGCAATATGCGTGCATTTGTGTGTAGGGGGGCGTGCATGCGCATGCAGTATCTTCTCACTGCTCACTGAAGCGGAGCTCTCCCTTTCAACTGTACGACACTGCATTTTCAACTGCTGTCATAGACAGCTGCAGCATTCATTGGTGAACTGTGGCCGCTCCTGCAAACACACTGACTGAATTGGAAGACAGGGTGCCACACCTACGAAAACTCGGATGATGGCACTGTTTCTTGCACATGCGTGCAAGCAAACATAAAAAAATGGATTACACAGTATGCTGTGCTCACTGGCTAATAAATAATCAGCATTCAGAATCATTAGACAGGTGAGTTATATTTTATTTTATTTATTTATTTAGCTTTTGTTGACCAGGTAGGTACACTAGACAAGTTACATGCCTATTTTCAGGTACGACCTGGGAGAGTACAATAAGAATACAGGTTCATACAGAGGACAGCATGACACAAGTTAGGCAGTATACTGAGTCAAAAGAACCAGGTGAACATAACCAGTAGACAGTAATACAGTAAAAATATATACATAGAATATATATACATAGAGATACCAAGGCTAAGAGCAGTACATTTTTCAAAGTATAAACTACTCTGAGCCACGACCAGAGCCGCAGTCTAAGACTCTCCTGAAACAGAGAATAAACACATCATATGCATCTCAGAGTCCAGTCAGGCAGGCTGCATCAGCAGAAGCTGCAAGAGGGGTACCAAGAAGGTCAGGAGACCCCAGTTTAGGGGTCCAGAACTAGCTGTGGTGGCTGAGAACACCCACACATATAGAGAAAAGCTTCAAGTAATCCCACAGGGAGCTCCGGAGGCACAGGTGGGAGGGGGAGATGAGGACTTGGGCAGGAAAGGAGTTCCATAGTCTAGGAGCACATGAAGCAAAATCCCTGTCCCCCATTTGCATATGGGTGATGGGGGCTTTAAGCACACCAGAGCCCAGAGACCTGAGGGAGTAGGAGGAAGAGTCTGCCAGTTTGAGGAGCTCAGCCAGCCCTAAGGAGATGCCAGTTCTGAGCACCTTGCCCATGAAGCAACCCAACCCAAATTTCATGTGGTTGGCCGGGGAGAGCCAGCCAAATTTATCATATAGGTCACAGTGATGGGTGAGGCGAGGGGCCGCAAGAGCAAAGCGACAAATGTTATTGTAAGTCATGTTCCACCTAGTGAGGTGAACCTTGGAGGTGCATGCAAACAGGAGAAGGCCATAGCAGACAGAGGGGAGGAGCACACCTCTGGCGAACGCCAGGCGAGCAGCAGACGTAAGATTTTTCTTCGCTCTGTAGGCCAGGCCCAATTTGCAGTTAACCGCTCAAGCATAAATTTTGGATATGACACCCAAGGTCAAGTTGGGGGTCAAGTGTCACCCCAAAGTATTTGATGGAGACAGTAGTTAGAAAAGGAGTGCCATCAACACCAGTAACACGCAGAGGGGCAGGGGAGGCCTTAATCATTGATTATATTATAATCATTATAAACTTGTAACATGAAGATCCCTTTATTTAAGGCACAATGTTCTAACTGAGAATGTGTATGCTTAATTCCAGTAGACATGTGCAAATATATATTCTGGTGAGCATTTACCAGGTCCTGATATTGGGACCACATACTGTCAGGGAGTGAATAAAATGAAAAATATGTTTCCTCCCCAAAGTTCCTCGAACAAGTCTGATGCCCAATCCGGTCTAATAAAACTCAGCCCGCTACTTTAACAGGTCTGGTGTCCAACCCATACCGGCAGAGAATAACAAAATAAACAGTGATATGGGGAGGCGATAAGTGAGTTTGGTGCTGGGAGGATGAAACTAATCACCTGGTATTGGGCAGACTTGAACCACTGTGGACAATGTGGTGAGCATTTCTTGATAGCAGTGCTGCTGTGTGTTCAAGCCCTCCCTGTGGGCACTGTGTACATAAAAATCTCTAAAAGTGACATTTGATGTGGTACTCATATAACTGTAGTTATAACAGGAAGACTAGTGAGACAGTAAGGCCTGCTACAAAAATAAAAAACATAAAAAGAAAACAGCCTTGTTGGTAGGAGCCAACTCTTGTACCTCCTGTTGATTTCAAGCCCTAGAGTTTAGGTTAAGATAATTTTTACCTAATCTTCTTAACCGCAATCTGTCCTGTGTAGTGCCAAATTAACTTGCAGATCCTTTACAGATTTTTTTCCCACTGCTCACCTTCCTAGTTAAATATTCAATCTGCCTTTCAGCTAGCCCCTTTTTGTTTTCACCTTCCTGACCCCGATCAATAGTCCAATTTACACTTGTCATTTCCATCTGTAGATGGTTTGGAGACACATTGGTGTACATTTGCCGGTGTAAACTGTGCAGGCATAAAAGCAGTGTGGCTCTTCTGCTTGTCTCCCAGATAGAGGAGCTGAAGTGGGGTAGGTGGTTTCAAGTGCTGTGTAAATAGTGGCCACTTTTCACCTCACTGCCTAAGGGTAATTTAGCATCACGACACACAGGGAACTCCTTGAGGATAGGTCCCACAATGCAGTTTCTAAGACACTGGTGAGACACCAGTGTGGAAGCTGTACCATGATGTGTGGCGTGTATACCACTGACTTCATAAACAACCAGGCACAGACTGACACTGGTGTGAGCCACATCAGTGCATAACAGTTTGGTCAGTGTAAATGGGGCTAATGATGGGGGTATGTGGTAGTAGTTTGATTGACACTCCTGGCTGCTTAGTTGTCCTGCCTCCTAACCCTCCAGTGCACGTGTAGTGGCGGTATAAATATAAAAGCTGTTGTCTGACAGTTTCTGTGTGTGTGTGTATGGGGGGGGGCTGTCTGCCTAGTGTCATTGAAGGCTCATTTACATGGCAAAATCTGAGCCAGTTCTGCTGGTGTACCTCACCTGGGTTGCTGCAGCTGGTCCCATCTGAACACTTTCTTTTTTTTACCATTTTCCATAGCGTAGTGTTGTGAACACAATCCCTGTTTTCCTGGGATCGCATGGTGATTTAAGTGGTGTCACTGGCCATGTGACCAGTCAGCAATTGCTGAACCATTCTCCCCTGCTTTTACCCAGAATGCAACCAGAAACCAGAGTGAAAACACAGGTACTTGAATGTGCACTTTCAACATCGGTGCACAACAGTGCCATCTGAACGGTGGTAGGTCAGCGGTTCTGAACTGGCAGACTGAATGATTTGATGGGCGGTGCTGTAGCAAGCTCCCATGTGAATGGAATGGATATCATTAACTGCAGGTACTGTGGAACACTTTTCAGAAGGGCAGTCTTACAGGATTTAGGACACTGTCCCACATGCTGGGCCACTGGAGATCTTAGGGCTCAGCTCCAGGCAGCATGGGCAGAGATTGTGCACCTCAAATTTCATATTCAAGAGGAAATGTATTATAAGAACCACCCACCAATTCCCCAGCATCCAACAGAAGCACCTTGACCGCAGAGGGTAGTTGGTCCAGGAGGTTGGCAGCTGGTTAGGAGGGGCAAATCGGGTGCCCCATCACTCAGTGCTCTCCAACATATTACCTCCACAAACTACATATAAAAACTACAAACAGGTATCTGCCTCTATCTCTGAAATCAAACAAAGTGGCAGAGGACACTGCAGAGCAGGACACTGCAGCACAGGGGCTAGCCCAACAAAACTCACCCAAAACAGGAACCAAAACAAAACAAGCAATAAGGAAATCAAAAAAACTTCTGATCGTAGAAGACTCCATGATTCAGGGAGTCGATACCTATCTCCAGCCGGGGTAATGGTCAGATGTATCCCAGGTACATCAGCATGGAGAGACACTGACCATATTGCTAAAACTGTTCAGGAAGCAGAAGAAAACATTGACATCCTGGTACACATAGAGCTAATGATCTCGCCAGCCAGTCAGTTGTGGAGACCATGTAACACCTAACCAGGCTGGGTGACAAACTATCATCCAGTTCACCCGGCGTCTCCTTCTCTGAGATCTTGCCAGTCTGGGAAAGGGGGGCAGATGGACGGAAGGTCAGAGAAGGGGAGATAGGGGAGCTAAACATATGGCCCAAGGGCTGGTGCCTGGAAAAAGGACACACATTTGTAGGGAACTGGCAACAGTTTTGGGAGCGAAGGTTCTTTAAATTTGATGGACTGCATCTGACTAAGGAGGGAGTCAGTGTATTGGGACAGAAGTTTGATATCTTTGCAGAATATTTAAACTAGCAAATGGGGAGAGGGGTGCAGCACCCCATACATCGAATGGGAAGAACACCCCTCCCCCCTCAGCTAGTGGTCAAACAGGAGTTCAGCATGTTTGCAGTTCATTTGCATCACCAAGTAAGGAAAAAGGTCCAGCTCCCCATACAACGCACAGGGGAAACACCGGACATCACCCAACAACTAACACACCAAAATCTGGCCAATGGAAAATCATATACACAAATGCTTACAGTCTGGGAAACAATATCCCAGACCTGCAGGCAATAACGACAGAGGCTAAACTGGACATAGTAGCCATTAGTGAGATGTGGTTTACCAGTAACCACACTTGGGAGACTTCAGTACCTGGCTATGTACTGTTCAGAAGCAACAGAGGTGCAAAAAGGGGGGTGGGGGTGGAGTGGCCCTTAATGTCAATGAAAATATCAAAGCTACAGAAATTCAGAATACACATAAGGAGCCAGAAGAACTGTGGGTCACCCTGGAAACAGGAAATGGGACAGCCATAAGAACTGGGGTTGTCTACATGCCCCCAGACCAGGGGGAAGGCACAGACACATTACTGTTAGAAGATACACAAAACATGACAGCTAAAGGGGAGGTTCTGATAATGGGAGACTTTAACATGCTAGATACAGATTGGTCAATAACATCTGCCAGAACTAGACACATAGTGGATTCCCTGCAGGAGGAGGGCCTCAAACAACTGGTACAACAACCCACAAAAGACAGAGCTATCCTAGATCTAGTACTGACTAACAGGGAAAGGATCACAGATCTCCAGGTAGAAGGTCACCTGGGGGACAGTGACCATCACATGGTATGGTTCAATTTGGCCACTACAACTAAATCATCCCATTCCAAGGCAAAAATATGGGACTTCAGAGGAGCTGACTTGGATAAGATGGCCAACAGAGTTAAGCTAGCCCTGGCAAAAAGAAATACAGGTGAGGGGGTACAGGTAACGTGGGCAAGCATTAAGGATGCAATACTTGAAGCAACATCCCATTGTGTTAGAGAGAAAAGGAAGTGCAAAAGAAGAAGGAAACCACTTTGGTTCTCAAAAACAGTAGCAGAAAAGGTCAGAGCCAAAAGGCTGGCCTTCAGGAAATATAAGGGAACACAGCAGGATGAAGATAGGGAGGCATGCCAAATTTCCCTAAGGGAAGCAGGGAAGGCAGCAAGGCAGGCAAAGGCCCAAACCGAAGAAACACTAGCACAAACAGTAAAAGAAGGTGACACGACTTTCTATAGATACATTAGTGAAAGGAGAAAGTCCAGAGGGGGTATTGCTAAGATCAAAGGAGATAAGGGGGCGTGTGAGGAGGAGGACCATGTAAAAGCATACTGAAGAGAAGGTAGGACAGGGCACACAGCTCAGCACCATGGACACAGCGGGGAAGGAGGTAAGAAAAAGTCCCTCAACAAAAGAAAGGGTCCTGCAAGAGCTCAATAAGCTCAGGGTGGACAAGGCAATAGGACCTGATGGCATACATCCCAGGGTACTAAAGGAGCTAAGGGTTTAACTAGCAGAGCCATTATCAGAACTGTTTAGTGAGTCTCTGAGCACAGGAGAGATCCCAGAAGACTGGAGAAGGGCTCATGCAGTCCTGCTCCACAAGAGTGGTAGTAGGGAGGAGGCAGTGAACTATGGACCAGTCAGTCTTACCTCAGTAGTGGGCAAGATTATGGAGGCACTCCTTAAGGAAACGATAGTGCAACACCTGGAGTCCATAGGAGCACAGGATCCAAGACAGCATGGGTTTACAGAAGGACGGTCCTGTCACACTAATCTCATAGACTTCTTTGACTGGGTAACCAGAGTGGTGGACCAAGGGGGAGCAGTTGATGTCACCTACCTTGACTTCAGCAAATGTTCCATGTTCCACACAGAAGATTGATTAATAAGTTGGGTAGGCTTGGGGTGGGTCAGAAGTTGGTCAACTGGGTGGCAAACTGGTTGATGGGCAGAAAACAGAGAGTGGTAGTAAACGGTATACAGTCAGAAGAGATGCAAGTCACAAGTGGGGTACCTCAGGGATCAGTCCTGGGGCCAGTCCTCTTCAATATCTTCATCATTGACATTGCAGATGAACTGGAGGGTAAGGTTTGTCTTTTGCAGATGACACCAAGATCTGCAAAAGAGTAGATGATCCAGATGGGGTAGGCAGAATGAGAAAGGACCTGGATAAACTAGCAAAATGGTCAGAATAGTGGCAACTGGGGTTTAATGCAAAGAAGTGCAAGATCATACACATAGGGAACAGAAACCCTGAAGCCACCTATAGGCTGGGAGGGGAGTTGCTGGCACTTACAAGGGAAGACAGAGACTTGGGCATCATCATCACCGATGATCTAAAATCATCCAAGCAGACCACTAAAGCAGTAGGTAAGACTAGGGGGATGTTAGGGTGTATTAGTAGGGGTATCACAAGTTGAAAGAGTGAGGTAATAGTCCCTCTTTACAAGACACTGGTTAGGTCCCATCTGGAGTACTGCGTGCAATACTGGAGGCCACATCTTCACAAGGACATTAACCAAATTGAGGCAGTCCACAGAAGGGCAACCAAAATGGTGCAGGGACTGCATCAGAAAACATATGAGGACAGATTAATGGAGCTCAATATGTATACCGTAGAGCAAAGGAGGGAGAGAGGTGATATTTTCGAAATATTCAAACATCCTTAAGGGCATTAACAAGGTGAAAGAGTCTAACATGTTTCAATAGAAGAAAAATAGCAGGACAAGAGGACACAGCAAGAGATTAGAGGGAGGTCGATTAAGGGGTAATGTGAGGAAGTTCCTTTTCACAGAAAGGGTGGTGGATGCATGGAACAGCCTACCTCAGGAAGTGGTGGATATGAACACAGTGCAGGGCTTCAAACAGGCATGGGACAGGCATAAGGGAGCAATACAGATGAGTATGAATAGATAGGCAATTGACAGAGCAAAGGCCAATGGCACATTTATAAGGTAGAAAAAGGAATGGGCAGACTGGATGGGCCTTGAGGTCCTTGTCTGCCATCAACTTGAATGTTTCTATGTTTCTATGAATGAGCTTTGAGTGACTCTAGGCAGAAAGAAATTCAGTGAACACAAGGACTAGGTACTGAGTAACAACATTCTGTACTTAGACTTGTTTGTAATCTTCATCTAGTTGTTTGTGTTTCACTACAGTCTAGATTCTGAATCCTTGTGTTCTTCATCTTTATCCTGTTTCTTTCCCATTTCCCCCTTTATGTTATATAGAAATGTATTTCTTGTACATATTTACAAGATTTCTAGCCAGGAAGAACTCTGTGAGAGAGACCTATAGCTTACGTGAAGGAGATGGTCAAGCACAGGTGTCAGAGAGCTATAGAGAAACAAGCAACTCTCCTATCTAAAGTAACTGTATGTAAAAGATTTTTTGTAAAACTTAACAAAACCTTTCTAAAATCTCACAACCAGCAGCCAGTCTCCCAAGCTTATGGACTTGGTGTACAGTAGGTAGTGTGTGTGAGATAAAAAAAATTGGGGATGTAAATGTATGCGTTTCTAAAATAATATTATATTTGTGCACTGTTTATATATTTATTTATTTACATTTTGGTAACCGGGTAGGCCCACTGAGACTTTGACAGTCCCTTTTTCAGGGGCGACCCAGGATTAGTTACATGTACTTAGAGTGGAAAAGAAAACCAATTATTTTGATTATATTACAGTATATGGTACATTGATCATGTATACGTGTTGCAGAGATAGAGATTACTATACTTGACATAGGCGAGTTTACGTACAAACAACCTTGTTAATTGCACACATTCATGAGTAGATAATAGATGTAAGTGCAGTTCAGTACGTTATGTCCTACCTTACTGTTGCTCCCTCCCTTTTTGTCTGTATGCAGTGTTGTGCGGTATGTAGCCACCGAATGTTCTCAGCAGCAATTGTGGAGGAGCATGTTGAGACTGAAAAAAATGCTGGCTCAGCTGTTTTCTTAAAATATGAACTGTGCTTTTGAGCAGGAGGTGTGTGGTATTGGGGAGAAATGATGAGAAAGAGAGAGCCAGAAGAAAGGTCTAGGTGACTGACAACAGTATGTGGAGTGGGGAAATGAACACAGAGTGAAAGGTCAGTGCTTAGTTTTGAAGGCCTTGCACAACAGAAACAGAATAAAGTAAGAAAAATGCAATGTAATAGATTTATTTTATATATTTTGTTGTGTTTGATTTCCTTAAGTAATGGCATTTTAAAACAAGTAGGTTTTTTTATCATGCCAACATGACTGCCAGTAATTTTTTGGGAAAAATATTTTGAGAAGCATACAGTATGTTACATCTGGGTGTGCTGCATTCTGATTGGCAGGAAAGAAACCGGGCCATATTTTAAATGATTTTTACCATAAGCGTAGAATGGAAGAAATCGTTTTGAAAGTAGGGTGCCCAGGTACTATTTTCAAACAGGGTTCTCCCATTGTGTGCCAATGGAGAAATTCCAGGTCCTGGAGAGGCAAAGGTGGCTGTGCCACGTAGGTGGGGTGAGGTCATCTGAAGCACCTAGTGCCAGATGTGACAACCAAATTCCAGGAAAACACATATTTCTTTGAAGTATTATTTATTCCATATATATCATACACTACATGTATTATAAATGGCAGGGAATATGCTACATTATGATTAGCCAAGAAGGTACCTGACCTGCTTTTTAAGGCTGCGTGGGTGAAGCCTGCAGCCGTTTTGTGATCACTCACTGAGAAAACAAGCGATCATGGCACACTTCCATTTTGGAGGTTCAGAATTATCCTTCTGAGCCTCCAAAACAGTCCAAACAGTTTGACACGGCTGCTGGCAATACAGGCATGACTGCACTACTTTTTTGTGCCATCTGCCACTTCCATATTCCAGAACTGAACTGGGCATGCATGCGCAGTTCCATCGGTGCTGCCATCTTGGAAATGGTATTTTGCCATTTAGCAGAACTATGCATGTGCGAGTTCCATGCATGGGCAGTTCCGTCAGCGCCGCCATCTTGGTGATGGCATTTGGTGGTTCTCATTCCCCAGCGCTCTAACAAGATTAACTGCAGCCGTATCGGCTCTGGCTAGAGTTTGTTTATAGGGTGACAACAAATTAACTAAAAAGAATTTCTCTACTGGCACAAAATGGGAGAAACTCATTTTGAAAATAGGGCCCAAGTGGCCCATTTTCAAAAGGAATCCGCTTACTGTATACATTCATAATGGCACCAAAAACTAAGACTAGGGAATAGAGTCTCTGCATGAACGTCACACTGCAATTTTTAAAGAGTAGGTGTCCAGATGCAGTATGATAAACATGGTTATGACCACATGAGGATACATTATGAGTGTACAAAGACTCTATTCCCTAGACTCCATTTTTGTGTCATCATGAATGTATACTATATTGCTTGTTGTACACATTTTTAACAACTTAAACTCTTAATATTTTCAATTAGATGCCACAAATAGTAGAAACCCTCTGTTCCACTGGTTCAGCTGGCAACTTGTCCTTTTAACATAAAAAGTGCCCAAATGACCTTTAGCTCTCCCATCTTGTCCAACTTTCCGGCACCCATGCTGTAAAAAGATTTTCCTGTTTCCAGCAAAAAAAGAAATCACAGCTTCAGAATTCAGTTACACAAAATTACTCACAAAATTTCGAATTTCATGATTCACTTTATCTTTTTTTGCTGAAGATATTTGTTAAAACAGGATATTTTACCCTTCAGATTCATTGATTTGTGTTGCTTCTTCCTTCTATAAAATCATAATCCTCACACTTCCATGCTGGTAACTTGGGTTAGAGAGTGGACTCAGGGAGCAGTCAGGGCTGGGAAGTTTTGCTGAGTATAACTTGAGCCACAGAAAGAGAGAGACATCCAGATTCTGGCATTGAAGTGACCCCTTGCAGTGAGTCAGGAAGCCAGCTCTCTTGTAAGGGGTGGTGCATCCGTTTGAGGCCACCAAAGGCAATGTCCGACATCAGAGGAGGTGGGAGGAACTTGTAGAGGGAAAAATGAAAAACAAACAGAAAAAACAAACTATGAGCACTCTAAATGACAATAACCAGCACCCTCTGACCGATTCAGTGTGGCTCCCCTCCAGCTTCAATGCAGGGGGGGAGTGACTGACAGAACTGGTGATGACAGTTTTCATGCAACTGTTTTTAGTAATAAATAAAGGAATGTCCTGAAATTCAATTTATTTTACAGTGCAAGCAGGCCCAGGGTCAGCACCCAGGCCACCTGGACAATTGCCCATGGCCCTGACACCAGAGGGAGGCCCACCAGGAACTCCAAAAAAGGTTTACTTAAGTTTGTCAACCTGTAGTAGCTCCGAGCTGGCTGGCAGCACGCTTTAATTACATCAGTGTTGTGCTTACTGCACTGCACTGGTGCTACGGTGCTGCTAATGAGCAGAGTGGTAGAAAAGAAAACTGAGGTCTGTGAAGGAATACCGGAGCGGATTAATCATCCCTAAAAGCTGCCTGCAAACCCTGCTTGTTGTTGACCGAATAGCAGGGCCCTGATACAGAGTGTTCTGTTCCATGGAGCGGGGTGTGGTGAGATATGCAGGCCAGTGACTGGGAGGAGAGTGGTGGAGGGGGTTGGCCTGAGCAACCCAGCCAGGTGGCTTAGCTGCCGTTTGTGATGTCACATCAGCATAGTCTGACATTATTGCGAAGGGAGAAGGCAGTGGCTGGCAACCACAAGCAAGGCACAAAGGTGGGACAGTTCAAATTGGCCTGGAGTCAGTACTGTAGAGCGATCTGTTCTGTTCAGTTCAGACAGTGCATTCACGTTCCACTGTCTGTCCACGTCGGGCCTGGGTGGAGCTTTGAAATGGCACCTGATGAGTCAACGACAGTAATGAATCAGATGTGGATAACAACATTTTCTAGTTCCTTCTCTTCGTTACCCACACACCAAACCAGGTAGGACAGGTAGAGTCCCCAGGAGGGAGGAGAGGCTCAGGCTTTGGCCCATTACACCAGACAAAATAATGTGCCCTTCTACTGTCTCTACCATTCTGCCAAATTGGGGGTGCAGGAGTCTGTCCAAGATGGACACGGACTTTACATTGAGTTTAGGTGTGGCGTGTGGTTTTACTGAATTTTTTTTTTTAAATGGACAAGTCCGAGGAGGGCTTTCTCAAGGTTGGTCGTAGTCTGACTCTGAGCGTGAGTGGCTTGGACTGTTGGGGTGGTGTAGATTTTTGTCAGAATAACTGAATTGCTGCTGTACTGCTGTGTGGAGAGGTTGGACAGTGATGGCAAGCTGGCTGCTGGTGGTGTGGTTTTTTTTTTTTTTTTAACAGACGGACAGGTCTGACTCTGAGGGGGTGTGGGGGGGCCTGCTAGAGGTCCATTGCCTGGGGCCCACAAAAACCTTACACCGGCCCTGAATAAAAGACTCAAATTCTGCTGATGTCAATGGTGCTTTATTTGAAGGAGACTGGGAACTAAGCAATTATTAGGACATACCAGTCATTACCACAAGTTGTGTGGAGACCCCAAAGGCCCCTTTCCAGGAGTACATCCTATGTAACAAAAAGCAATTGGTCAGAAACAATCTAGATTTCAGTTAGGAGTGTGCAAACTGGCCAGTAATTCAAAGTTCAAGTTGGTATAGTTCAGGGACTAGAATATTTGTGTATTAGCTAAACAAGAATTTAATCATAGATTTTTAGTATAAAATTAAAGAATGCCAAAAAAGTAGATAACATTTAAAACTGAGAGCACTCTAATGGCCTAACTGTGAGCATGACCATTTACCATTTGTATGTCTGCACAGACTCACTAGGAAGGAGGTCTTTGCTGCTGTGTGTTGTAGTTGACCCTCTTGGCCAAGGTGGAAAGATTTATGTGGCCATAGTTCTGGTGCTGCACGCTTTGTCTTCCACCAGAAGTGCAGTTGGCTGTCTCAGAGCAGTGACATCAACAGGGGTAAAAAGTACTCCCCTGGCATAGGCCAAGGATTAAGCCTTTAATAAAACAACACTGAAACCGGGAGTGGACACTGCCCCCCCCCAACAGATTCAGCTCAGATATCTATTCATTTGTGTATTTATTGATTGATTTTTTGAAAATGTGTTGATCGAGAGAGGCAAACTAAGCTGAGTCTCATTTCTTTTTTCTGTAGTTCAAAAGTTTTGTTATTTTAAAAAGGGACACACACACACACACATAGACATAGTATTACATATAAGATCTGGACCATACCGCAACATTTAGTATGACCAGAGGAATGCATTTACACAGGGAGACGTGATAGAGTCAAGTTTAGTGAATGCAATGATACATGATATAATATACAAAAACTTAATTGCCAGCTTAACACGGGGGCTTATAAGGATCAGGCTAGAGCACCACTACCACACTGGGCGGAGGGAATCTGGAGTCAGTGGCCTGTGTCTCATACTTATCTTAGTATACTGGACCACAATCAGGGAATCTCATTTCTATGTGTGACCCAGGATCTACCAAAAATATTTTCACTCTAAATAAAGCCTCTTCCCTTCTACAATGTATCAGCACTTAAACAGAGCAAATAGTTCTGCACAAACTATGATTTTTCAAACCTAATAAGAGTGATTTTGTTCAACATTTAGAGATACATTCTTTTTTTGAACATGTAATTTTACTGGTTTTTTTCAAGGTACATCCATTATGCCATTATATTATATTATAATACCACATGGTCATGTTGAAATAATATCTGTTCCATTCACTTAAGAGACATCTATCAGTAAATTAGATCTCATAGAGTGGCAACTGGAGAGAGTAACCAACTTGTAATGTACTGTATATTATCTACTACCAATGGATGAATAAGTATTCTAGCATACCATAACCTATAACAACACTTACCTTGATGAACTGCCCAGCCTGACCAACCCAGAATCACAACAGCAGAATCATCTCCCCATGACAATGAGCACTCCCCTCATCTATGGGATGGTATCAGTGCTATGCGTTGATACATACAGAAGCCATGCCATCCATCTATTTTACATCGCAGGGAGGACATTTTGTAGTTGCGCCATCATACGCTTCATCTGATATCTATCTCTATATATATATATATATATATATATATATATATATATATATATATAAAATAATATCCTCCCAGGTGGAAATCAAAGGAGGGGCCTGTTGCAACCACAGTTTAGTTACAGCTTTTTTAGCTGCTGCTAAAAGGAAGCCAGCTAAGTGCAAGAGATGTTTTTGTTTCAGTTGTGGGGAGAAGTGCAGGAAAATTGCCTTCCAGGGCATTAATGGGCCCAAATCAGGTATTAAATCCCACCGCACCTTATCTACTGATTCCCAAAAGGCAAAAAGAGCAGGCAGGTCCAGAACATGTGGGTATGTGTAGCTAACGAACAGCCACACTGTCTCCAGCAACTAGAGGAGTGGAAAATATAGAATTTAGCTGTAATTTGGGGAGTCTGAAAATATCTATTAACTATCTTCCAGCTGAATTCTCACCATATGTATGAATAGGTTACCTTATGTTGTCAGAGCCATATCATCAATCATTCCTTAGGTGTAAGGGACATATTAAGTTCTGGCTCCCACCTGGGATTGTAGGGTATGCATAAGGTTAGTAGATGTATTCAAGAGAGCTTGGTAGCACCTAGTGATGGAGGTTTGTGCTTGTATCAAAAATGGAAAAACTGGCAGAATTAAGTGCAGGTTCACCTGGAGCCCCAGATTCTGCTCATGATAATGTTGGACCTTGAGAGATCTATAGTAATCTTGTCTAATTAACAGGAAGTCAGAAGGCAGCTGTTCTTAAGATTCAAATACACACTCTGTATAAAACTGATAGGTGTGTACCAGTCCCAAATGGATCCAGGATCGAAACATAACATTTAGCTGAGAGAAACTGGGAAGCTAGAACAGGAAACTCCACTCATTTGGCTCCCATCCCATTCATGGATAACACCATATATGATTTCCACTCCCGTATTATATTTGTTGGAAAATACGATAACGCCTGTGGAGGATCTAGCTATGAGGGCTGAAACGTGGCTATAGCATCAAGCGGCGCTTTTATGCCATGTTCTTTTCTATCTGTACCCATTGGGGGACAGTCATGGGGTGAGCCAATGATTAATATAATGAAGGGCAGCAGCAGCATATAAAGTGAGATTTGGTAGGGCTAGTCCTCTTTTTTTTGGTAATTGCAGCTTTTTATATGCCACCAAGGTCAGTCTCCCTGCCATAGAAAGCGGGCTATCATTTTATCCCACTTTTGTAAATCTTTCTTCAGTGGGTAAATAGGAATATTTTGAAACAAATAAAGGAACCAGGGTAGGATATTCATCTGAATAGCTTGCTCCCAGTGAATCAGTGTTTTGTTTAGTTTATTGGCTTTATAGGTAAGCACACTGGAAAGAATATCTTTCCCTTTTCAGGTGCGACCCACAACATTTATACAAATACAAACATACAATTATGACAAGAAATGCAAAAATAGGAATAACAAAATTCCACATTGCATAAAATACATAAGATTATTTAAAACAATGACAATCAGATAATGTCTTAAAGTGCTGAAATAAGGACCTTGAGAAAAGGCCATAAATTCCAGATTCCCTAACATCAATAGGTATCTCATTCCATGTCTTTGGGGCCACATATGTAAAAGACCTTTGCCCACACAGTGTCCATTTTAGAGGTAGCTTCAAGAGCTCCCTGTCTATCCTGGTTCTAGATGGAGAGTTCAATCCAGGGTCTGTAGTGAACTAAAAAGATTCACAGGAACATCAGATTGTAATATCCTAAATGTAAATCTAACAAGACAAAATTTAAAATTCAAATGAACAGGCAACCATCCCATGTCTTGCAAAACTGTACCATGATGTGTTCTTCTTGAAACAGAGAGTGCAAACCTTTCTAAAAGTTGCAGGAAAACAGACTTTTTATGAACAATATGACTAGATGCATTATCAGTAATATTAGACGCATAGTTCACTATGGGAGTAGGAGGGGTAGATGGGTCCATGAACTGAGGTCTATAGCCATCTGTGCAACCAAGGGATAAACATTTTGAGCATATTGTTGTGTTGGGTCTGAAGTCAAATGCATCCCTATTTTTTTTATTCTGGAATTGTTCCATTTATATGGGAATTGGGATTTTAATTGCGGAGTGGTCTGGAATTGTATTTGTAGTGGTTCCGTTCTCTGTGCACTAATGTTATAGCCAGATACAGATTCAATAAACCTTAAACTATCTGCTAGGGTGGGAAGGGAGTGCTCAGGCTGGGTAATATATAGTAATAAATTGTTGGCATAGTATGCTGTTTTATGTATGTGGTCCTCAATTTAATATCCACTTATCCGGTCGTCATCCTGAAGATGTTGGGCCAAGGGCTCAGCATACAGAGCGAAAAGATATGGGGACATCAAGCAACCTTGCTGTGTCCCTCTAGATGAAGGAAAGCTAGTACAATGAGAGCAGTTTGCCTTTATTGTTGCCCGGAGTTAGTGTATAGATCTTGTATACTTGTGACAAATGAACTGGGGAAGGCGAAATTTAGATAGTGTGGCATGCAAGAAGGTCAAAGGCACTCTATCAAATGCTTTTTGAGTGTCTAAACTTAAAATCAAAAGTGGGGTTTTGGATTGATGGGCATGATCTATAATGTAACGGTTCCTTTTAATATTATCCATAGTTTGTCAGTTTCTAATAAAACTGGATTGGTCCGGGTGGATGAGCTCTGGGAGGATAACATCAAGGTGATGAGCCAAGATACTAGTGTATATTTTATAGTCCTGATTTAGAACAGAAATCAGACGATAAGACTCACACAGATGAGCTGACTTATTTGGTTTAAGTATGGCAGAAATTGAGGCCTGCTGCCACGAGATGGGGCTGGCACTAGTCTCATAACTATGCTGCAAAATACTTAGGAAAGCATTGTGCAGTAAAGCTATGTTAGTTTTACAAAACTCAGCCCCATAGCCATCAAGGCCAGGACTTTTTCCATTCTTCAGGTTTTTAACCACAGAATGCAGTTCACCTGCCAAGATAAGCTGGGTTATATATAAAGGTAGTCCAGAGGAGGGCAACTAAAATGGTGCAGGGTCTGCAAGAGAAGCCGTATGAGGAGAGACTAAAGGAGCTTAATATGTATACCCATGAGGAAAGAAGGGAGAGGGGGGACATGATAGAAACTTTTAAGTACCTCAGTGGAATCAACAAAGTCCAAGAGGGTAGCATCTTTCAGAAAAAGACACTTGCAAGAACAAGGGAACACAATTTAAAGATAGAAGGAGGGCGGTTCAGGGGCAATGTGAGGAAGTATTATTTCACAGAGAGGGTAGTGGATGCATGGAACAGCCTTCCTGAGGAGGTTGTGGGGTCTAAAACTGTGGGAGAATTCAAGAATGCATGGGACAGACATAAGGCAATTCTTGTGGGGGGTAGGAAGAAATAGGCTGTTGGTTAACTAGGATCTGTGGCCTATCCTGTAGGCAGGGAAATGGGCAGACTAGATGGGCCAAGCGGTCCTTATCTGCAGTCAAAGTCTATGTTTCTATGTTTCTATATGTGCCTCTGTGAGAGTTAGGAGGTGTATTCCATCTAAAAAATTCCTGATGGATTTCTCAGGAGGTGGTGTCTCTTCCTGATATAACTCAGAATATGAATTCCAAAATATATCCAGGATTTTTGAGGTTGTGTTATGATGTCTGTTTGCTTATTTTTGATCTTTGAGATTGCTGCTTGTTGTGTTTGCTTTCGTAATCTGTACTCTAGAGTTTTTGCCACCCTAGATCCCCCTCATAGTATTTTTGTTTTAACCAAAGAAGGGCTTGTTCCATTTCATAGGTGAGGATACCCTATATTTCATTTTGTGTTTGCTGAACCAGTGGCAGCAGCAAATGATCCCTCTGCACATGTGCAAGTCGCAAGAATTTTCCTTTTTTTCTGCAGTTCATATAACTGCTACTCCTTTGTTTTGTTTGTTTTTAAAGATTGCTTATAAAATGGGCTCAATATTTCTAAGAATGTGATTGGCTGGTAGGTCATTTGAGATATGTTCTTATCACAGCATATCTTCTCAACTGGCACTTGC
Source organism: Neoceratodus forsteri (assembly GCA_016271365.2). Lineage (NCBI taxonomy): Eukaryota > Metazoa > Chordata > Ceratodontiformes > Ceratodontidae > Neoceratodus > Neoceratodus forsteri. Next base: position 501,395,217 of record CM028135.1, on the reverse strand, counting down.
TATGCCACACAATGCCTCTTCACCACAGGTATCACTGTACCATCCCCGGGCACCATGCTACCCATCCTAGCTATTTCACAAAGATGACTGTGATCTCAGAAGTGCTGACAACATGACTCCCCTCCCCCCCACACACACCGACTGACAAGATCTATCTTCCCTAAAAGTTTTCTTTTTAATTGACTCCTGACCTGTGTTCCTTCCTGTGGTTGAACCTGACCACAATAAAGTCAGCCAACCGAGTGTCGCAGCTTTCAAATGTGGCTACTAACCCAGTTGTCCAACTTTAAATACAAAAAATCAGACCTGCTCCTCCTCCTCTTCCTCCGGTGCATAAATAACTGTAACCCCCTCCCGTCACCCGGGGTTACTAGAATCCCACTTAGATATAGTGGCAGGCAGGAAAGGCAGCTTGTGAAACATTGTTCACACTGTCTCACTCTGTCCTCAGTCTCAGCTGAGCTGGGGGGATGACATCATATAGAATTTTTGCAGCAGCATAAGCCACAGTGGAATGTTGCAGCTGGGAGTTAGGATCGAATGTTTGGATTTTCAAAGTAAGTCTAGTGGGAGACTCAGCGGAAGGAGGAGATGCGCTGCAGTTGGCAGCCCCTCATAGCCACAGCTCTGTTCAGAGCTACCATAGAAGAGGGTGTGTGTTCTCACCCTAGAGAAGGACACAGAAGAATACTTGCTAAAGTGGTTGAGACTGTTCCCCAGTTTGTTCCAGTGCCCCATCCCTGAAAGGGATGGGGGAACCAGACCAGCTCTTCAGGGGCAATCCTCTGACCCTGCTGGAGGAAGAAAAGCTGCCTGATGAGAAGATTTGTGCTGAGGCACTAGAAGCATGTTTTTCCTGAGAGAAGCCCTGGGGCACCTGCGAACCATGGTGAGCCTGCTCTGCCAGCGAGCCCATGTTTTCCCCGAAACTGTAGTGTAAAGTATCTGCTACTGTGGGTCAGGAAAAGACAGCCAAGTACAGTACTTTGAAGTTATGTGTATGGCTTGAAATGCATCTAATCAATGGGAGTCTGCAGGGATGGACATTTCCACCTAAAGAACGCTGCAAGTCAGGACACCAGTTACCAAAGACAGTAGACTGTTAAATGTGATATACATTTCGAGATAGCATTCTACAAACGGAGAGTCTAAAAGGAAAGGTGTTGACTCCAAATGAAGTGCCAGGTATGGATTTAGGGACAAGGGGTGGGAGACCCCCATCTGGAGTAACCAGATATACCACCACGGATTCGCTTTGGGCACCTATAGCTTTCTCCCAAGCACTTGGCCAGTGTCTGCAGAAAGTTCCCAGATGTGGGATTAAGGATGTGTGTTTTTCCCTTAGAGCTAGGAAGTGCTGATGGGTGGTTGAGGGAGCCACCAACAGAAATGTCCATGCCATATGGAAAAGTGTACCAGTGCTGGCCGAGGGCTATGCCAGGGAATCCAGGATAGAGAGAGTACCAGTTCGGGCTGAGAGCCCAGTGGTTCAGAACCTGAGGGTAAAACTTGTTGTGATGATGAAGAAGATGTGTTCTGACCTCTATAGTTCTGCAAAACCAGTGAGTGTAGCCCCATGGGGGGCCATCTTGCCTTCTATTCCTGTGTGTAAGTGAATAAAGCCCGACTTTAGAATCCCACTCCTGGTTCGGACATTCACAGTTCTTGCTTCCTGTGTCTGAAATTACTTGGGTGCCCCTGTCCAGAAGTGCAAACCTAGCCCTGATGTCAAGCGAATGTTTTCTCCCCAAACCCAGGCTAACCAGGTAAAGGGTTACAAAATGGAGGCACCGGACACATAAATAACAACCAACCCAACCCCTGGTTACAAATTGGAGGCACCGCTGAGGATCTGGGTTTGGAATCTTGGGAGAGAACAAGAGAGAGTTGCTCGGATTAGGGCTAGCATTTTGGCCATCTGGCAGTAGGTAGCCCAAAAAGTGGAAGCATTGCCACCCAAATGTCCTGCTGTGTGCTGCTGTTCATGTGCTGCTGTAATTGTACCACCAGTTTACCGAGGAGCAGTAAAGCCCGAGAGTGTATGCCCCTTGTCCTGCATCAAAGTTATAACGTTTGCCATCTTTTTAAAGTAATATGTGACAAGAAAAGTGTGGAAAACTGTGGGAAACAAACAGAGATTTATGCCCTAGACATTGGAAGTGCTTGTTGTACAGACAGAAAGAGAGTCACTAAGTGAAATGCCATGAAAAATGGTCAAAATGGCACTCCTGCCGAGGAGCTACAGTTGAAAAAAAGGGGTGGTTTGCAGTTTAAATTTTGCCTGCTCGATGATCGCTGTGGAGGAGAAGAGCACGAGAAGAAAGAGGCTCACTTGCATGACATCGAGTGATTGGTGAGACTGCAATCAGTCTCACCCCCAAGCCAGTTCTAGAGTGACTGCACAGTGTTTGAGAGGGAGAGAGAGAGTAGTGTGCGAACTGGCTTGCCAGGAGGAGCGTCGCTGTGACTGAAAATGTTATAAAAGTGGTAAAATCTGACTTTTCCATTTAAAATCGGGCTCAACCCGCATTCCAATTCGTCTGAGAAGAGAGCGAGGTGTTCAGAGGGACAATCAGTAGCACTGCCAACCCGCTTCATTCCAGAGGCCTCCAAGATTGGCTGTAGGCCAAATTTTTCCATCACAATAAGCAGCTACTGATTAAGTGAGTGCCAACCTAAAAGCAACTCAAACTGTGTGTGATTTCAACTAAAGCCAGCTGAATCTGTGTGAAGCAGTGCGATCATTTTGCAAAGAAGGACTGTGTCATAATTGTGGATTCAGCAACAGTATAATTTTCAAAGCCATGTGAGAGACTGTGGGTTGTATGAAAGATGCAACAAGGAATACAGGCAATCCTGTGCAATGAAATACTGTGGCTTTAGGGACTTTTAAGCAAGAACAGTGAGTTACAGCAAGTAAAAAGTCCAGAAAAAATCATATAAATGTGCTAAGAAAACAGACAGTGCAGTTTAACACTTTGAGTGCACTTTATCAGTAGAGTGTGCAAATCGGATTCGCCGTGGCTTGAGTCAAAATCAGAATATTGATGCGCAGGAGTGCTGCTGCCACCATTACAGGGTGGGGTAGTAAAGTAAACAGCAGCAGGGGAGCCATTTTGTAAAATTTTTTCCAACAGGGTGGGACTTGAGATAACAGTGAGCTTTTGTTTTTCTCTGAAGTCATGGCTTCAGGATCAGCCCGCTACCCAGATCGTGCCCAGGCTATGATAGTAGAAGAAGATAACAGATTGAAAGATATTGAGAGATGTAACTATGGAGGACATTTGCCTCCTCATGTGGCAATTCCTGCATATCCAGTAAGAGCGTGCATAATGTGCTTAAAGGCTGGAAGGGAATGTCTTCATGGTTCCTCACTGTTCTGGGTGCCTAGAGAGACATGGCCTAACCAAAGCACTAAAGATTTGTTTGGCTCCCACATGGACAAAGTTTCAAGAACCTGCAGTTGACAGCACACAGCACCAGGTAGAGCCTGTTGGAGGAGGCTCAGTAGAGTGTGGCATGAAGCAAGAGGGTGCAGATCTACAGGCAGAACAAAGTACTGATGTATCCGAGTCCGGGTCACAAAGAGACATTGCTGAGGGAGCATCAGCAGATCCTTGGAGAAAGGGGCCTAGCCCAAGTCTCATAGGAGAAGATGAGATGAGGGAGACCCTTGAATGGGAGGTGTCGACCTCTGTGCCCAGCGAGGAGTGGATAGTCTCAGGAGTGAGGATGACTGCTCACTCCTGGGCTCAGATCCTCAGCAAGGAAGAGGATGAGGGGAACCTATGTGGCCTTTGAAGAAGATGGGGATCGACAGCCTCGGGATCTTGCCTCGGAGGAGCGAATGGAAGAAGAGATTGGTGACTCCACAGCCCTGTCCCCACAAGGTGTCAAAGATCCATTTTATGTAGCATTAAGTATGCGTAGCTGGCAGAACCAGGACTGGCCGTCCCCAAGCCAGGCCAGAGGTCTCAAGTTGACCAAGTGTAGTAAAGAGGAAAGACTGGTTCATAGGAAGGCAAATGAGATCTGTGGGATATCCTTTCCTACCTTTCCTTGGAGAGTCTGGGAGGAGATTGAAAGAAACAGGAAATCCTGGATAGTGAAATAGGCCACAAGATTTGTCCATCCCAGTGCAAGTTGGTATGTCAGACACAGAGTGTTACAAGAGAAATTCAGACAATGGAAAGTGGGCAGAACACTATTCACAGACACTGTTCGGATCGTGGATGCAGGGGGACGTGAAACCTTCTTCAATGTGAATTATGAGTGCCCAGATGGGGTAATAATTCTTGCACCTGACCCATTGTGTTACTTCCTACAGTGCAGACAACTTCCTATGAATGTGCCCATGCCTACCAAGTTGAGAGCAGAGCAGTGGTAGCCAGTGCTGCCATCCAGCCATTGCCATACCTATGTTGTTCCGCCTGTCTGGCATTCCAGGAACCAGGTGCCGCAGATTCATCAGCCTTGCAGTGTACTGGTTTTCCAGATTCCATCGACTGGCCTTCCAGATGACTTCATATCCAGGGAGGACACCAGCCCAGCTGTATCCTGATTCATCGCCTGGGATTTCGGATGACTTCAGACCAGCTATTTCCTGTCCTGTTCCAAGTTTCCATCTCCTAAATGACATAATCCCAGCAGTTTCCAGATGTGCCATCCTGTCATTTTTCGGAAGATGTCCACCCAGCTGTATCAGAAGAATGCTGCCAGGGAGAGTCTTCAGCTGGAAATCCAGGTGCCGTATTGATTTTGTTCTTCAAGGGATTGGTAAGTCCAGACTTTTCTATTTTAATGACACTGCAGTACACACCCTACACCTAGCAGACTTCAGACTGTTTGAACTGTCCTCAAAGACTCTCCCTTTCAGAATTACAGTCCTACCAGAACTGTGCTTCAACGGGCTCCGGCCCAGAAGAGACTCTTTCTTGGATTTGCCTTCGGGCACTGTTGTCACTAGATGGGACTTTTAGGGCACTCCATCCTCAATAATGTGTACTGTAAATAATGTAATTGTTTTTCTACTGTTTATACTGTTTTTCTACTTTTCTAAAAAATATTTTTTGGGATTCTTCAGTGTTTAGATGGTAAGGTTTAGATAGTACTGCGTTTGCAAAATAGGAGTTGTTTTGTCTTTTCTCTTGCAGGTATTCCTGAAGAAGACAAGAAGAGAAGGCAAGAAGAGGAGGAGGGACTCAGTGGAGTCCTTAATGTGCTTTAAAAGTAGTAGTGTTTAAAGTGTAGTGTTGTTGTTTGCTGTGTTTAACTTTTCCTTCCACAGGCATGGTTGTAGGGGAGTGTGGGAGTAATACCTTGGGTATTGTATTAGCTCCTTGTGTTTTGGTTGCAGGTGTACAGGGTTAGGGGGAGGTACCCTGTTTTTTGGTAATTTGGGTATGACAGATAGGTTTTCCCTAGAGGGCTAGGGTGGATACACAGGCTGTGATCCTGACCTGCCACAGGGGCTGCAGTGCTGATCTATTAGGGCTATGCTCTGGGCAATTCTACCAGGGCCACTAGATAACCATAGCAAGATCATAGAGTAGAGGGTGATACATCAGCCGATGGCCTCTAGGCCCTTAGTGTTGCCTGCCTGTGCCTAGCACATGGTAGGAGAGGGATTGATCACCCCTCTCCGTAGGTAGCACAGAGGGTAGGATGGCCTGGGCCGGGTAAGTAATGACTGAAGACAGTCATTTTCCTGGCCGAGGGTGGGTGTAACCCCCCTGTCACCCGGAGTTACTAGAATCCCACTTAGATCTAACACCAGTTAAATGGGTTTCAAACTATCTCACTCTGTCCTCGGTCTCAGCTGAGCTGGAGGGAAGACATCATATAGAATTCTTGCAGCAGCATAAACCACAGTGGAATGTTGCAGCAGGGAGTTAGGTTAGAATGTTGGGGTTTTCAAAGTCAGTCTAGTGGGAGACTCAATGGAGGGAGGAGGTGCACTGCAGTTGGCAGCCCCTCATAGCCACAGCTCTATTCAGAGCTACCACAGAAGAGGGTGTGTGTTCTCGCCCTAGAGAAGGACACAGAAGAATACCTGCTGAAGTGGTTGAGACCATTCCCCAGTTTGTTCCAGTGCCCCATCCCTGAGAGGGATGGGGGGGACCAGACCAGCTCTTCAGGGGCAATCCCCTGGCCCTGCTGGAGTAAGAAAAGCTGCCTGATGAGAAGATTTGTGAAGAGGCACTAGAAGCATGTTTTTCTTCCTGAGAGAAGCCCTGGGCACCATGGTGAGTCTGCTCTGCCAGAGAGCCTATGTTTTCACCGAGACTGTAGTGTAGAGTATCTGCTACTGTAGGTCAGGAAAGGACAGCCTAGTACAATACTTTGAAGTTATGTGTATGGCTTGAAATGCATCTAATCAGTGGGGGTCTACAGGGATGGACATAGCCACTTAACGCTGTAAGTCAGAGCACCAGTTACCAAAGACAGTAGATTGTTAAATGTGATATACATTTTAAGATAGCATTCTACAAACAGAGAGTCTAAAAGGAAAGGTGTTGACTCCAAATGAAGTGCCGGGTATGGATTTAGGGACAAGAGGTGGGAGACCCCCCATCTGGAGTAACTAGATTTACCTCCACGGATTCACTTTGGGCACCTATAGCTTTCTCCCAGGCACTTGGCCAGTGTCTGCAGAAAGTACCAGACATGGGATTAAGGATGTTGTGTTTTTCCCTTAGAGCTAGGAAGTGCTCATGGATGGTTGAGGGAGCCACCAACAGAAATGTCCATGCCGTATGGAAAAGTGTACCAGTGCCGGCCGAGGGTTATGCCAGGGAATCCAGGATAGAGAGAGTACCAGTTCGGGCTGAGAGCCCAGTGGTTCAGAACCTGAGGGTAAAAGTTGTTGGGACGATGAAGAAGATGTGTTCTGACCTCTATAGTTCTGCATAACCAGAGAAGGTAGCTCCGTTGGGGTCCATCTTGCTTTGTATTCCTGTGTGTAAGTGAATAAAGTCCCACTTTAGAATCCCACTCCTGGTTTGGACATTCTCAGTTCTTGCTTCCTGTGTCCAGAATTACTTGGGTGCCCCTGTCCAGAAGTGCAAACCTAGCCCTGATGCCGAGCGAATGTTTTCTCCCCGAACCCAGGCTAACCAAGTAATGGGTTACAAAATGGAGACACCGGGCGCATAAATAATAACCAACCCAACCCAACCCCTGGTTACATAACCATGACCCCAAAGCTTTTCTAACACTGGTACTGCTCTCCGAAATAAAAAATACCTTCTAACCCTCCCCAATACACATAAACTATCTTTTTTGTAATTCTGTACATTGTTTTTTTTTTAAATGAAGTTCAACCCATGCTGCTCGTTTTGTTCTGGTAAAGCTCACTGCAAGGAAGTCAGAATTGCTTGATGTGGGTTTCAAATCCCACTACAGACACAGTCGTCCACCGAACCAGCAAGCATAGCAGCAGCTTACAAATAACAAGCCAGGCTCACAAAATTCCATAATATGTGACCATGACCAGCCTGCAGTTACTACTATAATATGCAAAGCTCTGTTTCAAAAGTGTTAGCTATTGCAGCTCCTTTGGGACATGCTCACTCTCATAGAAACTGTACGGTCCTCCTCAGGCAAATGGCTGCTGTGTCATTTGTAGCTACTGAACACAGCAGAAAACAAAATGACTGTGGTAATGCCTGTAATAGAAGTAAAAGCACCTGAGGAATATACAAAGGCCCATGTCCCGAGCCATGTGTTGCTGATCAAACACTTCTCCAAGTACCTTTACAGGGAGACTGTGTTGGGGGGGTGCTAATGATATGAAACTGTCCTCAGGCAAATGGCCGCTGTGACATCTGTAGCTACCAAAGATCAGAAAATAAAATCAGCGGGGGGAAGGGGGTAGTAGTAAAAGCACCCAAGAAATATACAAAAAGCCCTGTACTGCTGATCAAACACTTAAAGCACTTCAGTAGGGGGACTATTTTTTTACAATTCCACCTATCAAAACCTCCTTTCTTATATTTTACATTTTTTGTTTTGTTTTGCTCTTCGTTTCTTTTCTTCTTAAAAAGTTACTTGGAGGCCCATTTTATAAGTGCAATAAGACACTCTGAGGTGTGGGTTATGACCTGATAAGAGCACTTCCCAGGTGATAAAGGCACTCAGAGCAAATGCCTTGTGCCTCATAATGCACTTGGGGCATGCTCTTATCAGGCCATAACTCACACTCGTGTCTTATTGCTTGCATATGCAATGATTTCACCGCACAATACTACCTTGATAGTATCCCATAGGAGCTGAGGAGTGGTAGACTCTGTAACATTCTTAGCAATAATTCTGGGAATAGCGTTTTGAAGTAATCAGAGATACATTCTACTCTTTTTGCTCTCTCTCTGATTGCACACGCATGAGGCACCTGCAGGAAACATCCTACTGAATCATGTACCATGTGACTATCCTTCAGGACAGGAAATTCCCCATGTGACCTGCTCTCTGGCATGCACTTCGCTGGCAAAAACGTAGCTTTTTAACTACACCAATGAAGACTATCCAAAGTGTAGTGGATGGACTTCACTCATCCCTTATAAAAAATGTACAAAGGGCATCAGGCTGGAAAAAAAGAAATTTGAGAGTGGCATGGCAAAAGACAGCAATTAAAACAGCATATAGAAAAATGTATGGGCAGCAGTGTGTTCAAGTTTGTTTTATACACTCAAGGTTCAAGATGCCCATGTAAACCATGAGCCCAATGCTCAAGTGGCTTGTACTGGTATCACACACCAAGATGTGTAAAAAAAGCAAGAGAGAGAGAGAGAGAGAAACACATACTGGCCATATTTTATTAATCATAGTTGCTGCCTTTTTTTTAACAAATATGACTACTTTCTGCTGTAGGTCATGTGGTCAGACACCTCCCCCATGCACAAGTGTTTTCTTGAATGACCATTTTATTTAACATGTTCATTTACCCCCCCCCCAACTTGTAACCTCCTCCCTCCAACCAATCCATCCATTTTGAAACTTCTTTGGTTGATCCTGCCAATCTCTTCCCTGTCTTTGTTGTAGCCTCTAAGTCCTGCTGCAGTTCATTTCCATGTGCTTGAATAGCTCTCACCTGGTGTTCAGAAATGCAGTGCAGCAAAACTTAAAAGAGTAGTAGTCAAAATGTGCAAAAACATGTACTATGCAAAGTGTTTAGATCTGTGTGTGTAGTCCAAGTGTATCCTTCCCTTTGTTTGTGATTAGGAGCATTTTTATGTTTGCTTGCACGCTTGTGCAAGAAACATAGTGCCATCATCGGAGATTTCGGAAGTGTGTCACCTCCTCCTCCTCCAATTCAGTCAGTGTGTTGGCAGGCGCGTCCCCTGTAAGCCAATACGTGCTGGAGCTGTCTATGACAAGCTCCAAAATGCAGTGGCATACAGTTGAAAGGGGGAGCTACGCTTGAGTGAGCAGCAATAAGATATCGGCTGCTCACGCGCAGCTTCCCCACACACACACACACACACACAGCGCCATGCAGGCGCACGCCACCCGCACGCACGCGACTGTATAGCCGACGGTGCCCAATCCCCGCCAGCTGTGCTGCATTCCCCCACCCCCCAAAGAGCCCCTGAAATGCCACGCTGGGTGCCCACCCCAGCGTGGCAAGTAATGATATAGGCCGACGGGGTGCCTAATCCCCCATCGGGCGCCACTGTCCTAAACTCCCCCAGTAGTAGCGCCACGCTGGGAGCCCACCCCAGCGTGGCAAGCGATATCTAGGGCCGACGGGGTGCTCCAATCCCCCGCCAGCTGAACGCCTCCAACCATCCTTGTGCCATGCTGGGAGCCCACCCCAGCGTAACGCCCCACGCCGTCCGCTTTTTTTTTTTGTACCCTGTAAAGAAAAACGGTCCCACGAGTCTCCCCACCCTCCCACAACCCGCAACCCACCCACTGCGCACTCTGCCTCCCCCACACCCTCAACCCCTCACCCCATACTTACCTCCGGAGCTCGGCGTGATGATCTTCGTTGACTGGGAACACGCCTGCACTCTTCAAAGCCGACTGCGAACTGAGGAAATGCCGGTAAGCTGTATAATGGGCTAGATAGGGGGTTTCAACTTTGTTGCATATCTCAGGCATTTTTGAATTTTTGCACCATTTAATAAGGTTATGATAGACTCCTTCTCATTGATGACAAGAATGATGCTATTCAGGTCTCAAGGGTGATTTCACAGTCACTGTGCAAAATCACCCTTTGGGCCTGAATAACGCCATGACAGTGACATCATTACGAGAGGGGTCCAAAACCCCATGTTGAAAATTTGGTGCCAAAATTCCAAAATTACTGTTTTACGAGCGTGCATTGCGCAGTTCCTACGCAGGCTCATAAGTTCACGAATTTTCAATATTTTCATCTAGATTTTCAACATTGCCATTTTACCACACCTTCTTATGAGTAGTACAACTGTCATTTTTCACATCTCACCCAAAATGTGTTTCCTACTTAGGTAGTGCACAGTACGTGTGCGAATTCAATGTACGGGACAATTAAGAAAATCACAGTGACACTGTTCATGAGCAGAGGTCTTAAAATGGCTATGTTGAAAATTTGGTGAAAATTCTCAAATGACTGTTTTAGAGTAGTCGCTATGCAGTTCCTACGCATCTCCGTAGGTCGAAATTTTCAATATTTTCGTTCCAGATTTTCAACATTGCCATTTTATTACACTTCCTTATGAACAGTACAGCTGCAATTTTCATATGTTGCCCAATGTGTTTTCAAGATGTAGCGATAAATGGTGCTGTTGGTGTGCGAAAAGCAATGTTTAGGACAGATTAAGAAAAATCACAGTTACACTGTTCATGAGCAGAGGTCTTAAAATGGCTATGTTGAAAATTTGGTGACAAAAGTCCATAAATGACTGTGATATGAGTGAGCATTCATGCAGTTTCCACGCACCCTCATTACTTCATGACTTTATAATATTTTCAGTCCAGATTTTCACCAGTGACATTTTTCCACACTTCCTTATGAACAGTACAGCTGTCATTTTTCACAACATGGCTGAAGTGTGTTTTCACAGTTTCAGCGCAGAGATGGTCGCTGGGGAAATCATTGTTCGGCACAGATAAAGAAAACACAGTGACACTGTTCATGATCGGAGGCACCAAAATGCCTGAGTTGACAATCTGCTATAAAAAATCCCCAACCTAATTATATTACGGGTGTGCGTTGCACAGTTTCTATGTACGCTCGTGACTTCACCATTTTTTTTTATATTTTTAGTACAGATTTGCAACATTGCCATTTTTTACACCTCCCCATGAACAGTACAGCTGTCATTTTTTACATCCTGTTCGGCATGTTTTTGCACTTGTAGTGCTAACTGTCAGAATCACTGTGCATAAGCAGCTTTCGCTAACAAACTGATATTCCCCTGTTCATGAGGTGGGGTCACAAAACAAACATGTTGAAGATTTGAGGAAAATACCAACGAATGCCTGAGGTATTAGGGTTTCCAACTATAACGCCCAACCCTGTAGAGAATGACAGGCATCAGGGGTGTGACTTGGGATTCTTGCCTGTGATGCTCATACCATTCCACACCCTGCAGTCAGTGAGAGGCATGAGGTATGCCTTGGACTCTTGACCCCAAATTTCTCCCATTCTCCTATATCGCACCCATCTCACTGTATTTCTAATGGAATGGGATGCGCGAAGGCAATAAAGACCCTAATGAACACCGGACACTTGTCAGTGTCTGCAGGGTGGGGTGTGGTGAAATGGCGTGGCCGTTATGCCTGACGACCCAAACACACACCCCAATGCCTGTCACTCTCTGCAGGGTGGTGGTGGGGTTGGCTTCAGTTCAATACTTCACTGCCATTCCTATTACGCAGCTCTGTAACTTCTACACTACCACTGCCAATGCCAGCAAGCAAACATTCGGCATTGACAAATGCTTGTTCTAAATGTGCCTTCTAGTTTTATGGACCCTGAGGATCTCCATGTTCACATTTTTTATTGCTCATTGTGTATTGCTTATCTTTTTCCTAAAATACCTCCTGTTCCATATGACAGTAAGACATCTAGGACCTGTGATTCAGTGAGGAAAACCTACTGCAACAGCAATCTGCTATTAGAAGCCTGATGTTCTGGTCTTAAATAAATAACTTTTCATAATTCAATCTTTTTGTTTTCTAGATATGTGTCTAGGTCTAGCTAGCAGGAGAACTTTTTTTTTGTATGTTTGAAGCTTTTGTTTTCATCTAACAACACACAACCATAGAAAGCACATAAATTACCCCAGGTCATTGGTGCTACAATGAACGAAGACTCTAGCTGTTTCATTGTAGAATAGCTCACTCAATTATCCTTTAGGTGTTTGCTAAACTGTAAGTGTAGCCTTTAGTGCATAAAACACAGCTCTGCTGCTGTAAAATTCACTCTGAATTAGTACTTGCTGAATTGATGCTCCTGGACACATCACTGTCACATGGGACAGAAGGCACTGCAGGAGAAAGAAAAGCAATAAAAAAATGTGAACATGGAGATCCCCAGGGGCCATAAAACTAGTACACAAATTTAGAAAAATCTCCTAATAGCAAACAAAGGGAAGGACATACTGGGACTACACACACACAAATCAAAGCACTCTGCAAAACATATGCTTTTGCAAATTTGGTCTGTAATACTCCTTTAAGAGGCTGTACAAAGGATGGGGAAGCTCATGGCAGCATCAACCATATCAGTTTCAAAACTGATAGATTTGTTGGCAGTGGGTTGCAAGCTGAACCAGAGTATTTCAGTTTAAAATTATGGAGACATTTTGTAAACTGCGGGGCGAACTGGCAGAAATGTTTAAAACAATATTCTGAGAACCAGTTGCTGAAAATCGCATAGTACATGGGTATGATGTCACATACCGGTGTATTACAGGAGTTTGGACAACTGATTTTAAGTTATAATAAGGTCAATCCAATATTATGAATTCTTAGGAGAAGGAGGCAGTATAGTGCAGAGGTTTAGGGCTCTGAGCTGCAAATCTGGAGACCTGGATTTGAATCCCACAGCCCCCACTTGCATATTGTGTGACCCTGAGCAAGTCATTAAACTTTCTTGTGCTCCCAGGGTGCACCTGGAAACAAGTTTCACCTTAGTGTGCCTTTCCTGGTTAAACAATGCCCCTACCCCCTTTCTTTATCACACGATCAATGCCTTTGCTGCAAAAATGCTAAATTAATATTTCAGGTCAGTATTTACTGTGGAGGTGTATGGAGGCTTGCCACATGTGGATGAAATTTTCAAGGGATCAGCAGAATGATGTTTGAAGCTCCACTGATAAGGCCAGCACTGCTAGTTTAGTTGCTGTATAACAAAGTACTGTAAGTTGAAGGTGAATTAATTGCAACTACCAGATGGTATGCCTCCAGGAATACTTGAGAGTATTGTGTACAGGTCTATTTGTTGAACCTAGTACCTGAATTCACCCTATTGCATGTCTATAGCCCTGCTCAGAACATCCTACTGGCCCTCTGTGGTATTTTCCTTATAGACTGTCTAGCTCTCAGCTAATCCCAGTGTTTATGTTGCATCCTAAATTGCTAATTTTTGTTCATATTGCTAACACCTGTATACCTTGTGTGTACTACAGCGATAGTGATTTGTACCTTTGACCCAGCATTCTTTGTCATTTACTGCAAGCCTTTTAGATTGTTAGTATCCTGTGTTTCTACTTTGTACTATTGTACTATATTGCATTTGCCCTTCTGTTACGCTTGCCCAAGGAAACACCAGAAAATGATTTGATTGTGACTCAGTATGCCTTCCTGGCAAAAAAAGGGGGTACTCTGGCATTGATTTTCAAGAAGTCATTGGAAATTTGGATGGTGCCCAAGGACTGGTTAAGTGCAAATGTAAAGGGCAGTAGACATGATCCTGGTAACTAACAGTCAGTGAGCCTGACCTCCATTTTGGGGAAATACTGGCAGCGATTATCAAGAGCACTCAACTAAATTAGGCCGCATATATAATATAGACATAATAAACAAAAGTTATAACCCAAAGGGGTTGTTACCATCTATAAATGCAAGGATGCCCCTGTCACATTATGTTATGTAAGACATAACAGAGACCCGGGTGTCAGGTTGTGCTGAGATAGACTGACACTTCTGATGCATTACGAAGCCCAAGGCACAGCTGAGTGCTTTCAACTACTGGACATGTCTGTAAATATAGCAGAACAGGATGCACCAAAATGTATTATTCCTCATAAAATAATTTTACAAATACACATATTTAATGAAGAATCCACCATTAAAATCTGAGGTGTCTGGTTTTGCTGTAGTAAGTAGACTGCCACATGATGCTCATGGTCAATTAGATTGCTAGGGATTCTTCATCTGTTTTATGAAAACAGATAATATGGAATACAGCACTTGGCTCCACTGTTACACCACAACATGTTGCTGTGGAAATGATTATGAAGTAACAAGCAGGGGATAATGACTTTAAATGTAGATACAATTGGTAGGTGCAGATAAGTCTGTTGGACAATGATCCTGTTTTTCCTGTAGATACCCTTAGAAATATAGATACTGCAGAAAAGACAAAAAGAAAAAAGACAACGTGACATATATAGTCTACACTAACTTGTTTTTTTCTCTTTTAGATATTTCCTGAAGAAGACCTAAGGTCAAAACGTAGATTTTTAACTCTATTTTCTATTTTCAGCGTGCATTTAATATAACCATTTTGTTTTGCTTTTAGACCACATGCTGACGCAGCGCCTTGTTTTTGTTTTTTACAATTTGTATGTGACATATATATCCCAGACATGACTTCAGTATCCCAGACTCTATTAATGGTACTAACTATTACTATGGTTTTTAAGTTTTACAGTGTATGCTACATAAATATAATAGCTGAATTGATTTTTATAAATATGTAACCATTTTTATGCAGTTTTTCCCCCAGGATAACCTAGCTAAGATACAATATTTCAATTTCAGTGGGGTATGACTTTTACCCACCTGTACACTTGAGTAGATAGCAGCACTGAGATGCTGAGGGTTCCATATGATAATGGCGATTGTGGAAAGGTGATCGCCCTTAAGGTGCCTGTACATCACTGAAAATCAATTTTGGCGATGCACAGTCCTTTCACACACCAAAAGCGTGCTGGAGACTTCTTTTTTTTGTGGGGGGGCTATGCCCCCTGAACCCCCCCCAAAAAAATTCCTGGACTGGTGCCAAAATTAGAGCACTCCCAGAACCAAACCCAGCACCCTCCCAACCATAGCCTGCCACCAAGCCACCATGTCACACGACCAGCTCGGCAGCCCACTGCTGCACTATGCCCCACAAACCCTCCCTCCCCTTCCACCTGTCACACGGCATTGTCCCCCCCATGCACCTGTACAACTAGCGACATTCTGTTGCTACATTTGTGGACCCCCCCATCCGGTCACCCTCACTGCCCAGTGCACAGGTGCCATGATTGAGTCACGCTTCTTGTAAGCACTCAGTCGCAGTCACCATAGTCACAGGATACTGATGTGGAGTGGTTTACTCAGGGTCACATACTGTTGACTGCAGTGGGATCTGAGCCAGGGTCTCCTGATTCTCTAACTCTGTGCTCTAGCCACTGACCATGCTGCTTCTCAGTAATAATACTGTGGGCAAACTAACAAGGAACAAGCTAACTGCTACAAAGCAACCAGCAGGCAATTGGTTGGAACCTAGGTCTTGAGGAATAGCTGGTCAGTAATCTCCAGCATGACCAGTGCAACTTAGAACTACTTTATGCAATTGTTGCTTGTCCCAAAAGCAGGACGTGGTTTGAAACAAGAATTTACATGTTTTACTGTACCTTTCCTGGCAATCAGTACTTTAATAAATATATATCATCTAGAAGTAGTAGTAGGAGTTTAAAATGGATCTACAATGACAGCGCAACAAAAATTTTGTCGACCGTTACAGCAAAACCTTTATTTCACATTGCAGTCGGCATAAAAAGGTCACTGCCTCATAATGTTTCTTTTGGGGGCTTTGCCTCAAACCCCACCCCAATTAAACTAATCAACTCAGAGTTGGAGCTGATTAGGAGGGTGCAAGACCCAGAAAACAGTGCTGGCATCCAGTGCTGAAACTACTGAGACCTGGCACTGTTGTCGCTGTAGTGTCAGCCACTGTTGACTTGTCACTGTGGGGGATGTATACTATTAAAAATAAGATTATTCAGGAAATAAACATTGTGCCGTGGTTAATTTTCAACTAGGATCTGCATGAGTTAAGCACATTAAACAAATTCAATGTACAATTAAGCAATGACACATGACAGAGTGTGGTATATCCTAAGACCTAAGATATTGTCTCACCTTTGCTGCATTGTGTGGTCCAAGGAGATATTAAGTGCCTACAAATACCCACAAAGTGAGGCTCTCCCATGATTTACCACACCCCGGAGTGTATTATTGCTATTATAAAATGGTCAGAAAGTGTTAGGAAATGGTTGATCTTGGTAATTAGTATTGAACTGGAATGATATACTGAGATATCATGACAGGTCAAAGACTTCTTCAGTCAGTCAGCTTACAGGCTTTCTCCAATTCATTTTAAGGTAAGGTAGGGCAATTTTACTCATAAGGCATCCATTCCCGGAGGCTCTGGATGCCGAACATTGAAAAAAACACACAGCAGTAGATTAAAACATATGATAAAATACACAATAACACATACATTACACATTCAGTACACTCACTAATTTTATAAACATATTTATGATGCACTTGGTTGAGTAAAAAACATTTTGTTTTATTAAAAAAAAGGGAGTCAGCTGGTACTTGGATGCACAGTTTGAGGCAATGAGTTTCATATTGTAGAAATTCTAAATACAAACACATCTGCTATAATTTAACCAATAGGGAGGCTCAAAAAAGAAATTAACTAGGAAGGTTAAAGGTTTAACCTGGAAATCTTAACACAAAATAAATCTGAAATCTATCTTGGAACTTTACCCTGTACACATTTATACATAAAATGAATGATATGAAAATCACACCTTGCTTGTAAAGGCAACCAACTTACTTCTCTGTAAAGCTGACAATGATGAATGTGTCTAGGAGCATTCAAATAAAAATATTGATAGACAATTATAAAGAATATCAGATTTATTTAATACAGACTATAAGCTAATATGTGCAATTGTTATTCTTTTCACATTTTCAGCAAAGGTAGCAACAGCACTTTAAAGCTAAACTTGAGACACTCTAATTGCAGAAAACATCCACATCAGCTGATAATGTTTTCCCAGACTAGGCATGATTTTATTTAGACAAAGTGGCTCACAGATTAGATGTACAGTACTAATAACTTGTCCAAGACCATCTTTATACAGCTTTGAATACCCTATATGTAACAAACATATTTGACTGAAATCAAATATCTCAGACTGATACAAGTGTTGGGGGGTGCTGCCCCATAATGAATCTACATATGGCACTGACTGGTACTCAGTTATTCTTGCTTTTAAATATAACCTAACAAAAGAATTACGTTATATTACTGAGAAAGCCCACAGGGTAAGAGATGAGTGGGAGGAAACACTTGAACTTCTGTTAGAGCTTAATTAGGTCCATTAGCATTAACAAGGCATAGACAACATCATTGTGCCTATGTTAAGTGAAGTTTAATGTACTACATTTGGTTGAGAAATAAAGATATGATTTTAATTTCTAAAATATGTTTCCCAAAGTGATTTTTATTGTTGTTATTCAATATTAAAGCAATATCAGGCTAGGAGACCTGGAAAGTATGTATTGTCCACTTTTTTAGTGAAGAGTTTATATTTTAAAATTGAGGCCAAAAACCAATATTACACAGATAGGGACATGTATCGTATCTTACTACTTTTAACTCGCAAATGTACAGTTCACTGCTAGTTACACAGTAATTTGTTTTAGCAACTGTATTTGGTCCTGAATTCAACTCCACTCTATGTCCTGCATACATTTCTACATTCTCTACAATGGCAGACAGGAGAGATACAGAAGAAGAGGTAAAGCACTGGAATAGACAATGTCTAACACTTACACACACACACACACACACACACACACACACACACACACACACACACACACACACACCTAACAGGGCTGGTAGGATGGATATGCAAGAGGTGGCATGGCACTGTGAGAGACAATGTCACATGCACACTTCTACGTTCCCTAATATGGCGGCAGGAGAGATATGGTAAAGGTGGCTGGGCACTATGATATTCAATGTCATGCACACATTTTCTCATTCCCTAATATGGTGACAGGAGAGAAATATAGAAAAGGTGATAGAGCACTATGATATTCAAGTCACACATACACATACACATTTCTGAACATGGCTAGGTGGAGAGATAGGGAAGACGTGGCATGGCACTGTGTTTTTCAAGATCATGTACACAGTATTGTTTATTTATTTATTTATTTGTTTATAAGGTCTAGGATTACAAATACCTTTGAACCAAGGCTCTTTTATTCCACATCAGAGATTAACATTTCAAAAAAAAACAATGGTGAGGAAAATCAACACAAAATGGTTATAACATAATAGCAAGACATAACATCAACCAATCAAAAAGGTAACGACATTATAACAAAAGATAAGGGGTGGTGGTTGTGAGTACGTAGGCAACCAGAGGCATTTGTCGTGGGAGAAGGTAGCTAGTAGGTAATTAGAAGTGCATGTAATTGGGGAAGAGAGAAGATAGTGATAGGTGTCATATCCCAGTGGCAGATATAGTGGAGGTAGCAGGGAAATTAGCTGTAGCAATCACAGGAGCCAGAGGTAATGAGATGATTCTGGAGCCTAGCTTTGAATGCACCAAGTGTGTTAGCTGAGGAGATGGTAGGGTTTAGGTCATTTAGCCAAAGTGGTGCTCTGTAGGCAAAGGATCATTGTGCCTGTGAGGTGCGACAGTAGGGGACTTTTAGGAGCTGCTGATTTGATCTCCTAGAGCTCTGACAGTTTGAGCGTATCTGCAGGAGGGTAGAGACACTTGGTAGCACATTCCCCAGCAGATTTGCTTTGCCATGGTACAAGTAATATACTTAATGTGATTTGATAGGTGAAGCCATCCAGACCGTGCATATAGGTCACAGGTGTAGGTGAGCCGGTGAGCACCTTTAAGAAGCCGACAGGCCTTGTTTAAGGTTGTTTGAATCCATTTGAGGGCTGTCATCGTGGCAGAGCTGTAAATGATGAGACCATAGTCAATGATCGATACCACAGAACTCTGTACGGCAATCTTCAGTGCATCTAGAGTAAGATTTTGTCTATGTTTGAATAGAAGACCAAGTCAAGTGTTTGCAGTTTTTGCAATGTGGTCAGTGTGTGCCCCGTAGGAGAGGCTAGGGTCAAGCAGAATCCCAAGATATTTGAAAGATTACACCTGCTCCAAGGTGTTTCCCCAGTACAGTGGAGATCATCAAGTGGTGTTGCTTGTGAGGATTATGAGAGCTGTGAAATAGTATGGTTTTTGTTTTTTTGTGATTTAGTACTAGTTTGTGATTGTGGAACCAAGACTCAGTGGTGCTGAAACCAAGCTGGAGGTTATCCTGTAGAGCCCTGGGATCTTTATGGGAGGAGAATACCACTGCATCATCAGCGTACAGGATGATGTTTTGGGGGCAAGATTGCAGTAAGGAGTTTAGGAAGAGACTAAGCAGAAGTGGCCGCAGTATGGAACCTTGGGTATGCCTGAGCGGACCGGCAAAGTGTCAGAGAGAGTGTTTACAATTTTTACTTTTTGCATCCGGTTCTAAACTATAGAACAGAGTCAAGTGACAGTCCGGTATTTAGTAGCTAGTCAATGAACAGCCCATGGTGGACTGTGTCGAACGCTTTGGAGAGATCAATAAAGACCGCACCTGTTAGTTTACCGTGGTCCAGAGAAGTGTGAACAGCCCTGGTGAGCTCTAGGAGAGCAGTGGTGGTACTGTGGCCTTTCCGGAAACCATGTTGCTTGTCACATAGAATGTTGTATTTGTCCAGATGGTTGGTGAGTTGGTCCACCACAATACGGTCAAGTGCCTTAGACAGCAGAGGCAATATTGATATTGGACGGTAGTTTGAGTGGATGGTCTGGTCACCGCCTTTGTGAACTGGGGTCACTATTGCAGTTTTCCATTTGTATGGAAAGTTCCCGCTGCTGAGAGAGAGGTTCAGTATTTTTGTAAGGGGGTGAAGAACCTGATCTAGGGTAAGTGACAGGAGCTTGAGATCCAGAGTGTCGCCACTAATTTGGGATTTAGAGATGGCAGTGGCACATACTTTAGGCTGACCTCCCTAAAGTAAAAAAGGAGGTGATCTGGTTTGAGCTGAGGGGGGCCAGCAGTGGGAGCTTTATCTTCAAAGTAGTCAGAGGGGAGGATAGCACTGAGGTCTGTAAAAGCCAGGTTAAAAGAGTTAGCTATGACAGCATGGTCAAGGGTGATTGATCCATCAACGGATAACATAGCTGGGGAGTTTTTTGGCTTCTTCCCCATGATTTCCTTGATATTTTCCCAGAAAGCTTGACCATTCCCCAGGTGTTAGTGAGAGAATTTTTATGGTAAGTATTTTTTATGAGTCTGATGGCTTTTGAGCATGCATTTCTGGCTTGCTTGTATTTTTGAATATCCAGCAGGTTTCTGGTTACCTTGACTACCACCCAGAGGTGATCCCACTGTTTTAGCTGATTTAGCAGTTTCTCAGTGGTCCATGGATTACAGAGCATTTTTGTTTTCCTTTTTTTGATCGGGGCAAAGAGGTCGCATGCCTTATTGAAAGTGGTGATGAAAGAATCGAGGGCCTGGTTAACATCAGTCGTCATGTATATAGGTCACCAGTCTTGCTGAAGCAGATAGTGTTTGAAGTGGATGAGTTTGCCACGGGGAAGGACTCTGCTGGAGATGATTTTTGGAGGCAGCTTAAGGACTTTATTTGACCATACACAGGTAACTGGCGAGTGGTCACTAAGGGAGTCCAGGAGAACTGTGGTGTGAGAGATCCTGGTGGGATGGTTGGTGAGTACCCAGTCAAGGAGGGTGCAGGCACCCATTTTGTAGTTGGTTCTGGTAGTGGATGAAACCATCTGTGTAAAGTTGGCTGCAGCAAATGAGTCTTTAAGGGGACTTGCTTCTGATCCTAGCCAGTTTATGTTGAAGTCTCCTAGTGGGATTAATTCAGAGTCAGTGGGCAGTAAGTCAATATAAGTTAGAAATTCATTGAGGCCAAGTTTTTGATCCTTTGGTGGAATATATACAGATGTAATACATAAGGCTTTCTGGTTTGCGCCAAATATAATTTTTATTGGTAGGATTTGTGCTGTGGTGGTCCATACGGGAGCCCCTAGGGGGTGCCACTTGAGAGTGTCTCTGATGAGAAAGGTGCATCCTCCACCTTTTTTAGAGATCCTGTCTTGCCTGAGAATAATGTAGCCCAGGAAAGTTAGTGCCTGGTCCGGTACTTTTGGCATCAGCCAGGTTTCAACCAATGCCAAGATATCAGGGTTGTGCTGGGAAATGAAGGTTTGCAGGGCATCGATCTTTGGTAGTAAGCTGCAGATATTTAGGGTGGCCAGGATGAGAGACCCCGAGGTTTTCAGGAGGGAGGTGCTGAAGGGGCCAGGGTTCGGGTGGACATTACCCGAGATGAGTAAGAGAAGAAAGAGGAGTTTTAGGGTGAATAGGCGTAACCCCCTTGAGCGATAGGCTATGTCTTTTATTATGGTAATGGAAGTATGTGGTGGTCTGTGGGGCTTCCCAGTGTGGTACTAGTGTGTACACAGAGTGTAAATTATCCCATGCAAGGGGTTTAACAGGGTGGACGAAAGACTCAACAGTTCAAGTGGGTGGGCCATGCGGTGTGCAGGGTCTGTAGTGGAGTGTTCCCTGGGAACAGTAGTTTTGTATCAGGAGACTGGAGGTGTCACCTTGTGGCATTAGTGGTTTGTTGGGGCTTGGAAGGGAGAAAAAGGAGGGCAGGGTAAGGAGGAGTAGGAGTGGAAGGAACAGAGGGAAGGTGGCCATAATTCTGTAAGGTCTGGGTGACCTGTGAGCGGTTTGCAGGTCAAAAGGATGTGACTAGAATGGTAAAAATGCAACCTAAGGGGAGGAGGAGGTCCTGAGAAGAGATGAGCCAGTAGGCAGGAAGGGGCGGTGAGAGTATGCGAGTGGGCGGGGTTATTACTGTATTTAGTTAAGGTTGGGGGGATGAAATTTTTTGGCAAAACCTATAGAAAGTCTATGGGTACAGCACCCAGTGAGCAGAAAAAACAGAGAGAAACAGTGCCAGCCAATCGGCAGTGGTCCAGTGGATCAGGGGTCCAATCAGGCAAGGCAGAGAGTACAGCAACCAATGGTGGCCATTTTTGGTTTCACTGGATCCAGAGACGACTTCTTACCCGGCGCTCCGAGTCCTGAGGGTGGACTGAAGGTGGTGGCTGAGGCGGCCGGCTGTTGGAGCCGTTTGTATATACCATTGTATATTTCATTTATGCAATAGGGATGCTTTCTGTCAGTGCAGGGACATTTGTTTTTGAATGTTTATCTTTTTTTGCTTATGTTTGTCAAAAAAGTGAACAAAAATAGCATTTTCTGCTCTTTTTTGCTAATTATAAAAAAATCTATAAGGTTTGTATAAGTGAAATACCACTCATTTTGTAGATAATTTTGTGCTGAACAACTTTCATGCTCACAGCATTATGCTATCTTTTTTTCGTTTTAAAGTTATTTGCATTTGAATATATTTAGTACTGGTACTGAGGCTGAACATTCTAAATAAGTTCCGGAGTGATTGTGACATATCTACTATGTGTGTAAATATGTGATGATGTGTCTACTTTGTGTATAAATGTAACATTTTGAATTTATCACATAGTAGCTCAGATTTATCACATAGGATTTATGTCCACGCCTATCGCATACATTTCTTTATTATGAATATACTTGTGCATACATTTTAGAAAATGTAGCCCTCTATTTTTTTTGCAATGCTAGCTATTAAATAGTTTAAGTAGAATGCAACAATGCATTAGATGTGGCATATCAAGAATAAATCTAGTCAACCAGTTTAGTACGGCATCCAACAAAGGAGTAAAATGCTCCCAAAAGGCAAGATAAAACATAACCCATAAAACACAATGACAGAGAAGGAGATAGAAAGAAGTATCCAAGTACACACAGCTGAGGCAAAGAGATTGGCTCATAAACCTGTGCCTAGGCTGGCTGATCTGCCAGAAGTGAAGGTGGATGTGTAAGAAAAATATCATTGTAGAAGAGAGCCACTTGACAAAATCAAACTGGTGACTATGGTGCAGGATTTCTTTAGAATCTACAAAGTATCAAAGGTACATGCAGGGTTCTCTACATGCAAGGGCAGTTTTAGGGTAAGGAGGGTGCACAGCATCTACCATGAAATGGTATTTGCTTAAAGTCACTAAAAATACCACCATCAGCTTAATCTGGTTCAATGTCAGTTGGTTTCCATCTGTACCCCCCCCTCTCCCAGAATGATTCTAAAAATAGGCAGAAACTGCTTAGTCCTCTTATCCCTGTCAACAGAAACTAATTAACTAAATAAATAAATAAATAAGTCACATACTGTAGGTCACAGTAAGAGAAGGGGTGTCAATGCATGGTATCAATACTAGCAAACAGTGATGATGATGATGTCCTTAGTTTTTTTGTTGTTTGGTTGGTTGTTTGTTTGTTTGCTTTGCGTGACTCAAGAACAAGTATGAGCAGTCCCCTCCCTTTCCTCAACAGTAATGCTGTGGTATGCATGATCTCCCCTCATCCCTCCTAGCCTGTCACTGGGTATGCAAATGACAACTGCTCCTCTTCTGCTGTGCCTGTACTTTGTGACAGTGTTGGGATAAGACACTGTCCCATTTGTTATTCAGAGAGTTAAAAGTAAGGATATATTTTTCTCCTCTCCTCTCCTATTCTGCCACTTGTTTGTCTCTTGCCCGTCTGATTACAGAATCAAATTTTCTTGTGGCACCTAGGAATTGGCCACACCAATTGTCCCATAATTCCCCCTGTTTTCATCCTTCCTTTACTTGCTGTTTCTATTCTTTCTTTCTTCCTTTGCTTCTCTGTGGTTACAAAAATATATGTGAAACTTTATGTGAAACTGAGATCTCTTGCTTTGCAAATATATAAGTTCAATGAGCCTACACAGCTGAGTATGGTGTTATGCTTGTGCAGCTTGGAAGGTCTTTGGCTGTTTGTCTCTCTATCTGTGGGATCTACCACCCTGTAAGGGTACGAAGGCGAGGAACCCTAGAGGAGGGTTCCACCCCTAGAGGTGCAGCAGGAATAATTCCCTTGGCTAAAGGTTCCTTAGGAAGGAGTCCTGGAAGAGGGGGAGGGGGAGAGAGAGAGAGAGAGAGAGAGAGAGAGAGACATGAGTCACTGGAGGAAGAGGGGAGGATGGTGTGGCATGGAAAGAAACACTAGAGGATACAGTTGGGAGGTGTGGCCTTATATGGCCTGAGTGGGGAAAGTGGTTAGTTGCTCCATCCCATTGAACTTCAGGCACTGCCTTCTAATTCAATGGGTCTATGCAACTGAGTATGGTGTTATGCTTGTGCAACTTCTTTGAGGAGGAAATCTCTGGGGATCTGCGGCCTAGGTCTCCTTCCATCCAGGCTTCAGGATATTTTGAGAGGATGGTGGATAGTACAACAGACAGGACAAAGCTGGCAAGACAAAACAAACCCTGAAAGGGACAGAGAAGAGGAACGAGGAAGGAGGCAGCCGTAGCCCACTATGATGGCACACGGACGTGCTGTATTCTACTATTGGCTACAGACAGACATGCAATAACATGCTACAGTGATGCATACATGCCATAATCCACTATGGCTATACACAGATGCACCATATCCCACTATGGTGACACACAGATATGTCATAACCCACTATAGCAATACACAGATGCACCACAACCCACTATGGTGACACACAGACATGCTGCAACCCACTATGGCTACACACAGATGCACAATATCCTGCTCCAGCTACACATAGATGCAACATAACCCGGTATGACTACACATATGTGCTGTAACCCACTATGGCTGTACACAGATGCACACACAGAATCACGCCATAACCCGTTATGGCAACATATACGTACCATAACCCACTACAGCTATACACGGACATGTCATAACCTGCTATGGCTACACACACTAATGCCAGTATGGGAATGGGTGAGGTCCAAAAATGAGATGTCCTAATATGTGGATTGCAGAAATGCCATGAGGCTGATATGTGCACGAATACCCATAGAGCCACAGAGGCTACACAGAGCAGTAGTAGAATGGCCAGTATGTGAAAGGTGAGTTTCAAGAATGAATTGACATGACACGCCAAGTGCGATAAATGCCATGAAGGCTATATGGAGCAGCAGAAGAAAGCTGGGTGAGCCAGCAACTGATTAAATACAGAAATCTATAACAACTGCTGATGCTACCTGGAGCCACATGCCTGCTGTGACACCACAGTCCTCCACTGTGGGAAAAACAGAGAAGCCCCATGACACCAAACAGCTAATTAATATTGTAAGATAAAATAATTGATTAAATGCCAGCAGCTGTAGCTGGTCTGACATGACATGGAGTAAAGTGCATAGGCAGGTAATTACTGTTAGCCATGCATACCATTTGCCAAATAGTAGTGCTGTAGAAAATATGTTCATGGGCGATGCCCGGAATTTGAAGCAGTACCTGGTGACAGTGTGCAAGACCCGGTCAGAGCACTGGTGCACTGAGGAGGAAGGCAGGAATGGAACCAACTGCCAGCAAAAGAGAGAACCCTTCAAGGACAAAAAAGCCCAAAGAGGTAAGAGACAGGATGGGGGGATGGAGACGACAGGAATGCAGGAGAAGAAAAGACAGGTGGCTGCAAGTGAGCAGCAGATAAGGAGGGTGAGGTACAAGAAGCTGGAGGAACAGAGGAGATGATGGCCACTGCCGCAGTGGCCAAATGAGGAGGGAGGCAAAACAGAGAAGCAGGGCAGAGGAAAGGGACCACGACAAGCAGCAGACAGGAGGAGGGGAAAAACACAATGGGAGGGAGTGAGGAGAGGGAGGGACAAACAGAGAGCCATAGAATGAGTGGCAACCACAGACAGTTAGCCGTGAATGAGTGGCAACAAAAAATGGAGGAGCCAGGAGGGGAAAATATCAGAGAGCTGTGGGGCAAGTGGCAAGGAGGGAAGAAGTGGGGAAGGGAGGGGAGGAACAAGACAAACAGCCATGGGGCAAGTGGCACAAAGAGAGGACAGGAACATGAGAGGGGGATGGGGACAAATCAAACAGCCACACTGTGAGTGGCGAATGCACAGACAAATGCAGACAGGAGAGGCAAACTGCTGGAGGCAAGCAGCAGAAAGACAGAAAACAAGCATAAGCAGCAGGAGAAACCAGGGAGAAAAGCAAGGAAGGGCAGATCCTCTGGTCACAACTAGAGAAATGCTGGAGAAAACAGTTCAGAGGTGGGCCTTATATGGCCTGAGCTGGGGGAGTGATTAGTTGCTCAGCCACATTAAACTTCAGGCACTGCCTTCCAATCATATTGTTGAAATGATTACAGATAGCTACAGCACTTGGGTTTGTTAGACAAGTTAGCAGTCTGGAACACAATGGGTTGACCCTGAGAAACCTTTTGACCTGTCACAAACTTGTTAGCAGAACTGTCAGCAGGAAATCAGCCCTGGGACAGGATGTCTCGGTTGATTGTACTTATCAAGAAGACTAACGTACTCCTCAGATTGGTCACAGGAAGGTCAATGAAAAAAGTCTTGCATTTTGTGAAAAACTGGAGACAAAGCTTACAAGAACATGACACAAAGGTTAAATTGCAAAGAGACATGTTATAAAAACAGAACAATGTTTTGTTTTGCGATAGAGAGAGATGGAGATTTTAAAGAAACTATCAGATGAAGGACTGTGCTGTTTTATTTTCTTTGTACTGCCTTTAAGAAGAGCTATCCTGCACAATTGAATTTTTGTTATTGATAATAATAAAATGCTACTTGAAAATTTTATAACTTCTCGTGGTCTGCCTATGCTTCCTGATTTATGCCTCTACAACATACTTTAAGCCTTTTTGGGGCCATAACTGCAGAAACTAGGCAGATAAGTCAGTCTTTATAGAATTACTGATCCTGACTGCCTTCTTCTAAATCAGTGACTGTCCCAAGTGTGTCCTTGATGCAAGGATCTAATAGGGTAGACATCATAAAGTGGTCAGCTGAATGTATTTCTGAAATGTTTTTGTCCCCCAAGAAACATATTTTTAGTCTTTCTAGCACATTGCCATCTGTAGTGTTTCTGCTTTGTTGTGCTACATAAGCATTATAAAAGATTTTGGTAGCAAAGCTGATTGACTATTCTGTTTACCTAACACTTTTACAATAGCACATATTAGGTGTGTCAGCGATGAATGGCCCTTTTTTGTATCCATAGCCTCAACTGTGGGAAATTGTACAAGTCTACTGTTTTGTACACTTCATGCAGTCTGAGAGAAAGGACATATTTTCACAGTTTTCTTTTTTCCCCCACAGTTGAACCAGGGCAGACTAGTTCAATACTAAGTGGACTTTGGAACTTTCACTCATACAACAGCACATACCAGGTTTGTCAGTAATGAACAGATCTATTTTTGGAACTAGTAGCCTTCACTGTGGGAAACTGTACCAATTTGCAGTTTTGTTTACTTGATGTGGTCTGATGGAAATAACATACTCTCCCAGTACATTTTTAACCAAAAAAAACAATGTTTTCTCCACAGTCAAACCAGGGCAAAGTTAAACTAGTTCAATACTAAGTAGACTTTGAAACTTCTCCTTATTCAATGGGCCATGTTCACAAGATCAAACTTTGGGAGGTTTGCAGAGCTCTAGAGGCACCAATACGTTTTTGACATAATGGGGCAGACTCATATTTTATTTGGTTATAGATCATCCCATACTTTGTATTGTAATGTTGCACCTTGCTTGCCTAGAAATTTCTCAGGAGGTGCTGTTTCTTTCAGGTGGATTGGCTGTCTATGATGGGAGGTAATGAAAAGCAAAATTTTATCATGAGAAGAATTGCATTTTCCTGGCAAATTTAGCTAGATAGTTGTATGTTTATGTCATATATTGTGTTGTCAATTTATGCCCTGTAGTATGTAATTTTTTTATATTTCTCCTTTGCTTTTATCCTAATTTTTCCCTCTTATCTGTTTCCAGGGAATTCAGCCTTTGTTGGGATGGGAAGCCTGTTACATGGATGACTTATCGCACCAGGTCCTGAACAGCTGTGAGTGATGACATGCCAAGGATTCCAACTGGGGAACTTTTCTGAAGTTACAGGGATGATATCCACCCACCATTACAACTCAAGTGGTCAAAGCATTTCATAATCCTTGATTTGGAATGGTGACAGTTGGCCCTTACCCCTATAGCTACCTCCATCTATTTCCTTGTTGCCTGTTAGGGGGTACACAACAGCTACTGTATGTGACCAACTGCTGTCTTTCTGAGTATATTATCTCCATGACATACCCTAGTCTGCTGCTGGTTTGACTGATAGGAAGTTCTATATACAGCACTAGAGGTGGACAAAAATGTGAAAATTCTGGTTCCAGTTTTACTAAATCATCCCAGTTTTGTTGGTTCTGGTTTTAGATTCAAGCTCATTTATTCTTCAATGAGTTCCTATTGTCATGGGCAGACCGGATGGACCAATGGTCTTTTTTTTATGTCAGTGTCTATGTTTCTATGTTCTCATTTCTGTTGCTTATTACTTTCTACA
Organism: Neoceratodus forsteri; assembly: GCA_016271365.2. Lineage (NCBI taxonomy): Eukaryota > Metazoa > Chordata > Ceratodontiformes > Ceratodontidae > Neoceratodus > Neoceratodus forsteri. Next base: position 501,366,406 of record CM028135.1, on the reverse strand, counting down.
GTGATCCATTTGTACAATGTAGAAATCCCCAGTGTGCCACTGAAGTAAAGAAGGACTACTGAGTTGGTTGCTCATCATGCATAATGAAGCAGAATGAATTACATTTAATTATATACAGCATTTCCCAGGGTTTCTGGTGTGACCAGGTCTTTTCATTCTTTGTTTCTCCTCAGACACATCAGGGTCCTTTACACAGGCTTATCCAGTGATTTCCTAGCTCAATTGGGCATTATCCTCATGGCCAATACCAATGGGGTCACAGTGGTGCACCTGGCATGAGAATGCTTACAAACACCATTTTCATGGGACAAAGACTTTGTCCCCATTTTCATCCATAATCCATCCCACCCTCACCACAGTGGAATACAGAACCTTAAGGTCTGTTCAAGCACACCCAAGCTCCCAGTCCACTGTTGGGGGCTTTGCAGTGGTGGAATGCGACACCAGTCCCTCCCATCTGGGATAAACTGCCATTGGCAGTACCTCTACCAGCAATCCACTCAATTACCAGCCTTGCAGGTCCATCCCTGAACCCAGATCACCAAAGAGATGCACTGCCACTAGGCAATAACCTGGCCTTGGTGTCAGTAGTTCATGATGGAGGTCAGCTCTTCCTTGTGATTTACACCACTTGATCCAGTTTCTGAAATTTTGCCCTCATGTTAAGAGTCTCTTTAGAGATGGTACAGTGTGACAGGAAAAGAGACCAGAACCATGTATTCTTTTGATTAAGATATTCTTTTTAAATATGCATCTTCTTCAGACAAGATGGTTGCCACATCACATGAACAAGTGCATATGGTAAAGTTAAATTTCAGGTCTGATGGTTCTCATGAGAAAGTTAACAGGAAAAACCAGGCAGGAGACCGTAAAGCAATAAACCCATAAACCCACTTATGGTATCCTTCCTGGTGATGTTCCCATGTTGAACAAAATGATCCAGGTGGATGTTATTATGGTAGCAAGGCAGTGCAAAAGCATGAGGGGACACACATACACACAACACACACACACACACACACACACACACACACACACACACACACACTCTCTCAAAGCGGGCAGGGCAATATGGGCCTGTCACTCAGAGTGAGTAGGACTCTCCCCACTTGAAGCAAAGCAATATATTGAGGGGCTTAGAACAAACTCACTGTCTTGGACTGAAAAACCTAAAGACCAGGGTCCCTGCCATTACAAAGACTAGCTGAGGTAAGATAGCATAGTGAGGGGAAAGTGCTTCTTTAGCTAGGGCAGGTGAAGGATTTGTAGAGGAGGATAGCTCAGACTTCTGCTGTACGATATCTATCTGTTTAATGAGATTTTATTTTCTGCTTCTTAGTAAATGTGCAGCCCTTTTGTTTTCTATAAATATATCCTGTTGTAAATGCTTGTAGTATTCTAGTAAAGAGCTTATTTTTATAGAATCAGTGACTGCTTGTGTGTTATTTAAAAGGGTAATTCTATTTCTGCTGGACTCTGTTTGCAGTCCGTCTCAGAGAGAGAGCACTCTACCCACATTTATTGTGTTGATCTTTCTGACCTTGTGCAAAGGAGGAAGTCAGAAACAGTCTTCCTGGGCCCTGTTGGTTAAAAAACCCAGGTGGTGGTGGTGAACTGTAAGTCCCTGGTGAGGGATTTGCAGCACATACAGTTATACAGTTCCTTTATAGTGAAGAACAAAGGAGTTACAGCTAGGAGCTAAGCAAGGATTTGTCTTTAGTTATCAAGGAAATTGATTTTAATATAGTCTCTAAATGCTGTTTGTAACAGAAGACCATCTTCATACAAGAACAACTCTTGATTCAATTTATAAAAAAGGTTAGAAACTTCCTGCTTAAAAATACAAGTATATATATATATTCTATGCAAAAAATTGTGTTAATGCATCATTTAGGGTTAAAACACAAAAAGTCAAGAAATGAGACCTTTAGGGTTGCCCCCCTTCCCCCATGTGCCCCACCCATCCTCACGAGATTGACAGACGACGGGGTGTGTCATTGAGGTTGTGAGACCTAAATGTGTAAGGGCTCCACCCTCCCACCACCTTGAAAAAAAAAGTTTTATTCATCAGAGTGCCATAATTACACATCTGTTTACATGTGAGAGACCTAACCACTGAAAATTACCTCCATGGCAGTAAGGCTAGATACCCTATAAATGTGAACCCACTACCACAATAGAAAATGCTATATGCAAAATGTAAAGTGCATCACACAATATCTCCCCAGCAAACTCGTTTTCCAATACCTAAATACCATAATTGACATGTACAGGACATCCCTTCAGCACCCTCCAAATTTCAATTTAAAAGACCAAACCGTTTATGAAATATCTAATTTTAAAAATTGCTAAAATTGGGCTATCTGGTCCCTCCAAATCTGGCCATCTAGCCCCTCCCTCGTGATCAAAGATCGCGATCAAAGAATTTGCAGGCTTGCAATCAAAGAATTTGCAGGCTCACGATCAAAGAATAAAAAATGATAAAAGTCAAGTTTTACACAAAAGTACATGAAACCACAGCCATGACTCGATAGAACGAAGCCCCCTGAGTAAAATCCATCCTCATGTGTCTTTATAAGTCACCCCTGAGCTGAGAAAATTTATTTTTTAATCTGGCCATCTAGTCACGCCCTCGCGATCAAAGATCTCGGTCAAAGAATCTAACGATCAAAGAATTTGCAGGCTCGTGATCAAAGAAATAAAAATGTGAAAACTAAAGTTTTACACAATAAATGAAACCACAGCCACGACTCGATAGAATGAAGCCCCTTGAGTAAAATCCATCCTCATTTGACTTTATAAGTGACCCTTGAGCTGAGAACATTCATTCTTTAATCTGGCCATCTAGTCGTGCCTCGCAATCAAAGATCTCAGTCAAAGAATCTAACGATCAAAGAATTTGCAGGGTCACAATCAAAGATCATTAGCGAGCCTCAATCAAAGAATTAAAAACTTCATAACTCTATTTTTTGCCACTTTTACAAGAAACCACAGGCATGGCTCGATAGAGGGAAGACCCCTTAGTAAAACCCAACATAGTTTTACTTCAGAAGTGCCTCCTGAGCTGAGATATTTGTATTTTTCCAACTGAAAACTGAAAACAAGATGGCAGCCGTTGTGATCAAAGAATTCCTAGCTACCAAAGATTCTTCTTTCGCAAAATAACCATATAAATGTTCCCATTGACTTATAATGGGAACTTAAAACTTTAATAACTTTAGAATGGATTAATATTTTTTCACCAAACAAAAAGCAACATGTTCCTTGACCCAAGCTCTTTCAGACAAGCCAAGTCATAGCGTGGCATGCCACACGACAGCCGTGCAGTGCCATGAAAAAAATCCAAAAAACTGCCCACATAACTGGCTGAAAAGTACATTTTTCAGCGTTTTGGTGCGCAAAAACCGTACATCCAACCGAAACAAAATTTGGCAGATCAAGAGATCTACCATGCCCCACTGGGCATACCAAATTCCATGCAAATCTGTTGAACGGGTTAAAAGTTATTAACATGCAAAATTTCGAGTTTAACATAGAAGTGCCTTCATGACCCTAAATATAGGGACGTGACAGTGCCCCTATAATATATATATATATATATATATCTATATACACACATATATATTTGTCATTTTTACCAGTGTATTGGAAGGGTTGGTTGCTCTGGCAAGATAGTGCCTCACATGCATTTTGACTTTGTAGGTCCTTTTGTTTCATCTGTCCTGACATTTCGCCTGTGTGGGGCTTTCTCAGGGGACCGTTCTGTGGGTAGGGTGAAAGTTTGCAGTCCAATTTCCAATGGATTCTTTATGTGCATGGATTTGAATAGTGCATACAGACTGTAGCTGGAGTACTCATATCTGTTTGGTGCTTACACTTTTGTATACACTTGTCTTGGGAGTTTTCTATGTCCTCGAATTCATTGGCTGCCTATGTAAAACATGGGGTCTTTTGCATAGTGGATTTATTCTTTCTGTACTTTGATTTGTATGTCATTTCAATATTGTGGCTCACCGCTGCAACAGCCAGGGATCTATACAGTGCCAGGAGGAGACTTGCAGTTACCAAACAGTGTGTCACTACTGTTGGTGAAACTAACAGGCTGATCTTTTAAAAATGCTATTTATTATTTAGCAAATAAAATCATAAAACTTTTTTTCCATATTCTGTTTATCCTCTTGCAGCCAGGACAGGCTGGACTCCCCTCCTGCTCTGCCTTACCAGTTCCCACCATCCTGCATCTCCCCTGGACTTACTTGAGGGCCAGAATACCCCACAGATTCCCCTCTGCAGCAGGATCAGGAGGGGAGAGCCACCCCCCCAAGCACAAATCCAGTCTTCATCCTCTGGGTCCTGGCAATGTAGGGGATGAGGGATCAATGGGCAGGCTTCATATACACCTCTCCTTTCACCATTTTTCTCCATTTTTCCTCCCATCCCCATGCGGGGGCATGCTCATCAACATGCATGAGTAGAGGCATGTGCACGCTATGGAGTCCTGCAGCACCTCCCTTTTCTGTAGCTCCCTTCCCACATTACCCCCAGGCCTCCACCTGGTGGCAGTCATTCAGCAGGGCATGTAGTCCTCCCTCCCCGGTAGAGGAGAGCAGTCCTCTGGACACTCAATCCTCTCCCTTCCCAGCAACCCATGTTTGTTCTTGAACATGGATTGCCAGCATGGAGTGAAGTGTGGCATCCAGCATCTCAACCCTCAGCACCACAGGGTTGGCTATAAAGCATAAAAAGGCATTGTGTAAGTTCCAGTCCCTTGAACATACAAAATGCTAAAGCATGTCTCAATATAAGTTATCCTCATTATTTGATTTCCCACAAATCTATAGCTTTTTAGCCCTGACTTTCAATAGCAGTGAAGGCTCCCAGATATGTGAAAAGCATGTAGCTGTTTTATCAGCACTGTAGAGAACAGTGACACACTGTTGGGTAACTGTGAATCTCCGCCTGCCACTACCTTTTTTTTTTTTTTTTCAACTTTCCTTTCCTCCTGTTGCGGCAAGGGGGACCTCTCTCAGGCATCCTCTCCCTGTACCTGCCCGCCTGAGAGCCACTGAAAGTCTATGCCCCTTCTCTCTCCACCCCTCCCGCTGCCAGCACCCCTGGTTTAACCCACCCAGGGAGGATAGCCCGACCACTTACTTGGGCTCCTTGAAAGACAGACTCTGGCATGGGAGGGGGTGGGATGAGGAGAGCAATGAGGGCTGGCCCCAGTTAGATCCGGTGCTGTGCATGAAGGAGATGTGCTGTCACCTATCCCCATTTGCCAGGTTTTTCTGTTTTCTTCCCCACCTTCCCATGCATGTGCACCTCCCGACGCTTGGTGCACGGCAACCCTGCCTGCATCGGGCATGCTGTAACATGCTTGCCCATGCTTCTGCTACACCCTGGTCTCCTCCAGGTGTCGCCAGAGCTCCGGACAAACCCAAGCCCTCCCCCCAGGACAGGAGAGCAGCCAACCGGGTGCTCAATCCAATCCCTCCACGCCGACCCCCAGCACCCGAGCTCGCTCCCGAACTCGGGTCGCCGGCGTGGCACGAGGTGTGGTGTCCAGCGCCTCAACCCTCAGTGCCACTGGGCCAGCTGCTACCTGGGTTTTTACTGTCATGGTGGTGAGTTGTAGTATTGAGATAACATATGCTGTAAGTCAATGTAAAGAAAAAAAATACAATAATGACTAGTAATTATAGACCAGCCAGCCTGACATTGGTGGTGGGGAAATTAATAGAGACACTGCTAAAGGGAAGGATTGTGCAGTATCTTGAATCCAGTGGATTATAAGAACAGAAGCAACACAGATTCATTGGGGAGGATCGCGTCAAACAAATCTGATAAATTTCTTTGACTGGGTGATGAGGGAAATATATCAGGGTGGGGATTTAGACATGGCCTTCCTACATTTCAGTAAGGCTTTCGACACCGCTCCACATTGGAGACTCATAAGGAAACTGGTCTGCTTTGGGTGGGTCCTAAGGTTGTAGACCAGGGAAGAAACTGGTTAAGAGATAGGCGACAGAGGGTGGTGGTGGTAAAGGAGTTTACTTCGGAGAATGGAGGATGACTAGTGGGGTGCCTCCTGGCTCAGTATTGGGACCAGTTCCTTTTAATGTCTTGATAAGTGACATTGCAGATAAGAAGTTGGTTAAGGGATAGGTGGCAGAGGGTGGTGGTAAATGGAGTTCACCTCGGAGAAGGGAGGATGACCGGTGGGGTGCCTCTGGCTCAGTAACGAGATCAGGTCTCTTTAATGTCTTTATAAGTGACATTGTAGGTGATCTGAAAGGGAAAGTCTGTCTCTTAGCAGATAACACCAAAGTCTGCCATACGGTGCACACTCCGGGGTCGGGGGTTGGAAAGAATGTGTATAAACCTGAGAAAACTCAAGGAGTGGTCAAGGGAATGCCAGCTGGGTTTCAATGCAAAAAAGTGCAGAATCATGCACTTAGGGCACAGAAACCCAGAGATGGAATACAAAATGGGAAAAGAGTTATCAACTGACACCAAACAGGACAGGGACCTGGGAGTAATCATATCTGATGACCTGAAGGTGGCCAGGCAGAGTGACAAATTAGTTGGTAAGGACAGTAGGATCTTGAGGTTCATTGGGAGGGGTATTACCAGTAGAAGGAGGGAGGTGGTGTTGCCACTGTATAGCTTGAGGGTGAGACCCCACTTGGGGTACTGTATGCAGTTCTGGAAACCACATCTCTGGAAGTACATAGACAGAGTGGAGACTGTCCATAGGAGGGCAACTAAAATGGTGCAGGCTCTGCATCAGAATCACTATGAGGAGAGATTAAAGGACCTCAATATGTACAACTGGAAGAGAGGAGGTAGAGTGGGGATATGATAGGAAACCTATAAATACCTCATGGGGTAAATAAGGTACAGGAGGGGAGTATCTTTCAGAAAAAAATAATACCTGAGAACAAGGGAACATGTAGTGAAGCAGGAGGGGGGTAAATGTAGAAGAGACGTGAGGAAGTACTTCTTTGCAGAATGAGTGGTGGATGCCTGGAATAGCCTCCCAGTGGAAGTGGTCAGGGCAAAAACTGTAACGGGATTCAAGAACACATGGGATAGGCATAAGGGAACATTCATGGTTAGGGAAGGCAAGGTAAAGCCAGAGACCAAGTAGGGTCTGTGGTATTACATTAGGTAGGGAAAATGGACAGACTGGGTGGGCCAAGTGGTCCTTATCTACCATCAAATTCCATATTTCTATGCTCCCCCAACCAACCATTGATGATCAAGGAGTGGTGTGTGTATGATGTTTCAGGCAGGCAGAATGGGTTGGATGGAGACATGGGGGGGTCTAAAACGTATGTCTTTTTTTTCTGTTTAAGCCCCCTCCTAGCTCCACATCCTCACCTGTCTCTTTCGGTCTCCCAAGGTGTCCATGTGGCTCAGTTGTACTTCTGAGTGCACCAGGAAAGACCAGCCCCCATCTTGCCATGGTTTGCCCCCTTGGCAGGGAAGGAGGGAGCCTTCACTCCTCCCTACCTACATAAATAATGTTGGGTGGTCCTTTCTGGGTCACCAAGGTCAGTCCGATGGATCGGCACCTGAGACCATCACCAGGCATGGATGCAGGGTCCATTTTCCATTTTCTCCTGCTTCCCAAGGATGGCAGCGTACTACAAGGTCCAAGGAGACATGTGCATGCAGATACATGCTGATGCTCCAGACCCCAGCCAACGTCCTCCCTTCACCTCCCTCTTGGCATTTCCAGCTGCACCACCACCCGAGGTCACTCATGTGGTGGTACTGCAGTGGGAATGGCAACCCTCCCTCCCCAGAGGAGGAAAGTATCCCTAGGATGCTCAATCCTCCTCCCTCCAGATGACCCTACAGTGACCTAGGCTTGTTCCCGAACCTGGGTCGCTGGCGACGCAAGTGGTAGCTCTACTGCTGCATCAGCAGGCTGGCTAAAAACTATGTTTTTGGCAGAATCAGGAAAGGCAGAAGACCAGATAGTAAGGGCAGTGGGCAGGGAAAAGTTAGAAAATTAATAAAAAAGAAGAAAGAAAAAAAAAACATTTTTAGACAGAAAAAAGATCTGAGCCTTTTCTAAGCCAAAACTGGAAGGGTTGGCATGGACATAGCTCCTGTCAAACCACCCTAACTTGGGGTGGCCCATTTTAGTCAGACCCAGTTCTACACTTCCCTATGCTGCACTGGTGTACTGTACTTTGCCAAGAAGATGGTCACACATCACAGTTACAAAGGTCATGCTGAAGTCCAGATAAACGATGTCTACGGCTCTGCCCTACCTTCCTAGATTAGCTTGCAGTTGCCTGGGTCTGACCTTGCCCCCTTCTTGACAATGGGGGACCATGTTGCCATTTTACAGTCCTTCAGCACCAGAACTGTCTGGACAAACCCACAAAAGATTATTGCATTCTGCCTGCCAACTGTTCCCTTAGCTCCATTATGATTCTGGGTTTTACCTTGTCAACCCCCCGGCACTCACCTGGCTTGATCTTTGCCATGTAGTCAACTACCAGGGCATGTGTGATGTCCATATGCTGTGCCATGGCTAATCCTGATGCCATGGGCCCTCCAAATGTTAAAAACATTTTTGTTAGAGATGCATACAGAACAGCCCCAGCAATACTATTACCTAAGGGGTGCATTTACCAGTAATGAAACTGATGAAACCAAAAAAAGGTTCTAGGCATATGAGAACAAAATATGCAAAGTGAAAACATTCACAAGTAAAAAATCAATGTGAAGCAGCCAGAGACAAACACGCCACACACGGAAAGAATAGTCTCCCCATGCAAATTCAATGTTACATCACATCTTTCTTAGGTGTGTTTGTCTCAAGCTGCTTAATGTTGATTTTTAACTTATGGATGTTCTCACTTTGCACATTCATTAATTAAAGAAGTGGCTCAGTAGGAGTCATATGATGTGCTCGACCAAGTAGTACCTGGAAAGAGTGGCTCCACAGAGCACCAGTCAATATGTATTTAAAATCTCTTGAATCTGACCTATTATTTTTAAATGCAGTACATGGTTCTTCGAACATCACATGAACATCTGTACAGAGGATAGCTTCAGAAATGGAATTTAATGGAAGGCAGAGCGAGACATTTGCTACCCCACCATCACTCCTCGAATGTCACCACGGTCTAAGAGACACAAACCAGGCCAGTCGCCACCAACACCAGAACCACAAACATTTGAACCTCTAATGATAGAAAGGTTTCTGAGAGAATTCAGCTGGAGCAAGGTGGTGATGTTACAACTAGCCAGCGATATGAGAACAATCCGACCAGCACTGCATGAGATTAGCAGAAGAGTGAGGGGGGGGGAACAGTGAGGCTCAAGTGAGCTCAGTGGAAGACCAGCATGCCAGGCTTAAGCTGGAGGTGGTAGCACACTGGAGGACCAGGAAGTTCACAGCTGGAGAAACAATTTAGTCTTTGTAGGACTGCTTGAAACAATGGAGGGGCCAGATACCTTGTAGTTCATTCAGAAGTTTATTCAAAAGATAGCAGGACTTTCACCACGTAGAACGAGTGCATTGTGCCCTGTGCCCACTCCTACCCAAAGAAGAAAAGCCAAGACCAATTATTTTCAGGCTGCTCAATTATTGATACAAAATACATATCATGGCCAAAGTTCAGGAAATCACAGAGCATCAGTGGGAAAGCAGAAGAATCTTTTTATTTCAAGAGCTGACACCTCAGGTATGGATGAAGCAGGCAGAATACCGAGAAATAAAGTCTAACCTATTTGCAGCCCAAATTAAATTTAAGGTTGTGTATCCAGCAAAGCTGGTGGTCAGCATTACAAATGGCCAAAAGCAACTTGTTTCAGTGGGGCAAGCAAAACAGAAGCAACCTGAACTGTTCCTCAATTTCTTCCCAGCCAGCTACAGAGAAGGAGGACAGGGTGCCCGTCTGCAACATGGCGCTAATTCTATGGAGATGCCATGGGGAATAGAAATTAACTCCTTAATATGTTATTATTGGGAAGCATACTCAATCCATTGCACCAATGGCCTGCAGTTCTGAGGGGGGGATTTTCTTATAGCAAGACAGTCAATTTAAACCAACTGCATGGGGGTAAGTAACTGTGCTCTCATATATTTAGGAGAGATGCTTCTATCTGAATCAGTGGTGAGGGAGTGGAGAGGCAAGATGGCAGGAAAGTGTGAAACGGATAACTCACAGAGACAGAACACCATGCAAAGGGCCAGGAGAACACCATGCAAAGGACCAGGGTAGTGAGCCAAACAACCAACAGAGTTTAAACTTACCATCAGCATGTCAGCTTCAGATAAGGTCTGAGCCCCTATGACCCTTGGCTCCCATTTCACTACCAGGACCCAATGATAACTGCTTGCCTCCCTTTCCACAGTACTCCTGATCTCTCCACAGTGTGCCTTTGACCACTGTGGGACAAGGAAGCATTGTGATTGCACAGGCAGGTAATTGAACTGAACTGAGGCAGGAAGGGGAGCTGTCTGCCTACTGGTTACTCAGTTTTATCAGCTGAAAAAGGTGGAAGAAGGCAAAAGCCCATTCAGACCACCTTCCCCGCACTTGTGGGGTGTATATTATTTTCCATTGTCAAGTAGATACCTATCCAGGGCTTTTTTGAATTGTCCAAATTAATTTATATTTACTAGATAAGGTGGTAATGCATTCCACATCTTGGTAACCCTACTGGTGAAAGAATTATCTATTTTGTTGGTTTTTATTTTAGGTACCTTCAGCTGTTTACTATGGCATCTAAGGCCATCAGGTTTATCTAACCATTCTATGTTACAGTCCCTTTGGAGGTTAGGGTCTTTTAGTATGTTGAATAGCATATGTATGTCCCCTTTGATCCTGTGAGTCTCAAGGTTGTAAAGATTTAATGCATTCAGCCTTTCGGGGTAGGAGAATGTCTTAAAAGCTGTTACCAATTTTGTAGCTTTTCTTCGTACTGATTCCACTGTCTTAATATCCTTAGTTAAATAAGGAGACCAAAAGGAAGCAGCATAATCCATGTAGGGTCTAACATACATTGTATAAAGAGGGAGAATACAAGCTCTGCTTCTGTTGACAAAGGCTTTTTGGATTGATGTCAACATTCTGTTTCCTCTGAGGGTTACCTTTCTGCACTGGTCTACATGTGTGAAGTCTTTGTCTATAATTATTCCTAAATCTCTTTCAGACTCAACTGTTTTAATCATAACTGAACCAAGTATATACATGGTATTTGGGTTCTTCTTTCTGAAGTGCACAACAGAGCATTTGTCCATATTAAATTCCATTTTACTGGTCTTGGCCTATTGATCTATTTGCATAAGATCTTGTTGAAATAGATCTATTTTTAGGATGGTATCAACTTCTGAGCAGACTTTAGTGTCATCAGCAAATTTGGCCACCTTACATCCTAGTCCCTCACCTAAATCCCATACAAAAAAATCCAAACAAGACAGGGCCCAGCACAGATCCCTGAGGGACCCTGCTTGTTACCTCAATCTCATTAGACAGAGAACATGATATTCACACCTGTTGTGATCTATTTGCCAGCCACCCTGAGACCCATCTAACTATAAAAGGGTTTAATCCTAACTTAGCCTTTTTGGAAACAAGTTATGCATGTGGGACCTTGTCAAAAGCCTTCCTGAAATCAAGAAGAACCACATCCACTGGGATTATCCCTATCTAGTCTATTACTAATACTGTCATAGAATGAAATCAGGTTGGTGGTACAAGAGTTCCCCTTGACAAAACCATGTTGAGTTGTATCTACCAGCTTTTTGTCACATAGTTCTTTTTCCAACCTTGCTTTTAGTATCTTTGCCAAGCATTTGCAAATGATGGAGGTTAGGCTTATAGGTCTCTAACTGCAAGCCACGTTTCTGTTTCCCCTTCGATTGATTAATTTTATTTTTTTTATTTTATTTTTTGTTGACCAGGAAAGTGCACTAGACAAATCCTGCCTATTTTCAGGCACGACCCGGGGGAGGGGGATACAGATGAATGCCAACTGACCATGAACCAGATTAAGCTGTTGGTGGTATTTTTAGTGAATGAGGGAAATCTGGCCAGGACACCGGGGAAATTCCCCTACTCTTTTTTCAATAAGTGCCATGGGATCTTTAACATCCACCTGAACTACCACCAATCCAAGCAGATGGGAACTCGGTTTAACGTCTCATCCGAAAGACGGCACCTCAGAAGTACAGCACCCCTCTCATGCTGCACTACAGTGTCAGTACTGGGATATTAACCCAAGTGCCAGAGCATTAAGCATACTATTTGGCACCAGAACTAGAGTTCACATAGACTGCAATGTTTAATGATGCTCATCATTTATGCACAAATGTTTTACATAGTTCTGTGTCACTTTTTCAGCAGAGCCTGCAGCCATCTAATGCAGATTACGTTACTAAAACAGAGGTAGAAAATATTACTATGCAGTTCAATGTACTGTGTATCATTTTAGTGCATTCCAGTTTGCACAGAAACCAGGCATTCTTCTGGTTTATTGATGGTTTATTAGTAGTCTAAGAACAACAGGTGATCGTGGCCCAGCAGCTGAGTCATGTTGACCCAAGCCCCTCATAGCTTACAGTTAGTGAAGGTCCAGTGGGTGAGCCATGAGACACAACATTAACACCAAATAAGCAACTACTATCCCAGGAAGAACCAACAACATCTCAGGGGGCACCAGCATGGACTGACCTTTGTCCCAGTCCAATCCCAGACCACCTCAGAATGGATTGTTCACAATTGAAAATTAAAGCGCTCTGGCCAGGGGCCGCTCCCGAGCTGCAACTGGCCATTCACAGGCTAGCAGCCTGGCACAGCTGGTAAGATTGTTGTTAGCTGTTCATTGTTCTATATTTTATGTCATTGTTGGGGTATGTGTATATTATGGAGGGGGTGCAGGGAGAGGGATCAGAACACAGATAGGAAAGAAAGTTTGTTTTTAGATGACTACAAACATATCACGGTTCATAAGAGTAGTGAGAACATAACTGCAGATCCCAATGGCTAGTGCAAACTGCTTTATAACAAGGAATATAAAAGGGGGAAAGTAGAGAGAGAAAAGGATCTTAAAATATTATTAAACATCTTAAAAAACTGAATATCTCCATTGTGTGTCCACAGGAGACACATTTAAAAGGGAGCAAATATGGCTTTCCATAGAGAATGTCAGGTTTTATGAGTGGGAGACAGTAGTAAAAAAAGGGGGTGATTGTTGGCCAAACAGATCTTGTTCTAGCTGATACAAGAATACTGGGATACCAACGGCAAATATGTACTGTTGCATGGCAGATTGGGCTAAATTGAGATACTCCTGGGTTCCGTAGATAGCCTTAATGTAGACTTTCCTGATTTTTTCTTTAAACTAGCAACAGTGTTAGCCCCTTTTACGAGAATCCCGATTCCAATCGGGGTGATGGATGGACAATTTGGGGAATGGGAGACAGTGATTGGCCCCAGGTCAAAGGGCTCTATAAGTGTTAAAGAATAATATGGGCCTGACAGACCCCTGGAAAACTCTGCACCTGAGAAACAAATCATTTTTATGTTTGCTTGCACACATGTGCAAGAAACATAGTGCCATCATCTGAGTTTTCGGAGGTGTGTCAGCCCTGTTCCAATTCAGTCAGTGTGTTTGCAGGCGCGGCCGCAGTTCTCCAATGGCTGCTGGAGCTGTCTATGACAGCTCCAAAAATGCAGTGGCATACAGTTGAAAGGGGGAGCTACGCTTCAGTGAGCAGCGATAAGATATCGCCTGCTCATGCGTGCTCCTCCTACACACACACATACACACCCACACACACACACACACACACGCATACTGGGTGCTCGCCCGCAGAGTAAGCGCCGTGCAGCCACTGTGACCCAGGCTCACCCTCTTCCCACTACTGCCTTGATCTGCTGTCACACTCGCCTCCCGCAGTGCTAAGGGCCATGGAAGCAGCAATGCACGGGCGACTGCACAAGCATGCAGCCAGGATCGAGTTGGGAAGCGACGCAAGCTTTCATTTCATTTTCGCTTTCAGCTGCAGCTCACTGACTGATCTTGTTATTTATCATTTTGAGAGGAGTTTGCTACTTTGATCTCTTTGCCGAGCCAAGCTGGAAGCTCCTCATATGATAAAGTGGCTCGGGTCGCAGGCAGCCCAAACCTCTGAGACCCGGGATATTTCTGTTTTTCACATGGGCTGAAGTCTGGACATCGGTGGCGTTAATGTGTGCGCTAACTGGATCGAGACGGATTGTGTCGGAGAAGGATTCATCATCGTCATCACCCCCGTTGCCTCCTAAGAGACTTCTTCAGTGTGTAATTACCTTGGAAGTGGCCCCCAGACACTGAAGCTGCAGGTAATCTGCAGTTTATCATGCACTGTCTCAGCGCGTAGTGTGCTACTGTCGTTAGCCGTGCTCCACTTACGTGGAGGAGCAGATAAACCTTAACAGGGTTTGAGCTTAACTTTTCTTCTGCTAAAAAAATGTCTTCTGCTAGGCAGAGTGGTTAAATTTGGAATGCCTGAGTAGAGGAACTGGCATCTCTAATGGTGCAACTCTTCCATAGTATTCGATGAAGAAAGATGACAGCGATGCAGCAACTCGCCTACAATTCCGTAGAGGTGGTGGTGGAACGGAGTTCTTTTGGGTTCCTGCACAATTTAGCCCATGATTAGGCAGAAGGGCAAGTTTAATCACACTTTGCACTAGCCTACAGAAGCTTGCACTTGTCTGCAGCCACAGCCAACTGGAGATTTCACAGGGCAGTCAGCAAGAGAAACGTATTGGTTTTATATAGTGCATTTCATGCAAATTGTATCCCAAAGTGCAGGACAAGCCAATGGAGGGAGGGAGAGAATGTTGTTGCCATTTTCAGCAAACAGGAGATTCAGGGCATAGAAATAGAATAGAGAGAACTTACAGAGAGTTAAGTATCTCACAGTGAGTAGAGGTCTGCTGTGGGATTCAAACCAGGTCTGCATTTTATAGCTCTGAGAACTAACCACTACTACTGGACAAATAAATGCAAGCATAACTTTTGCCCAGGTAATTCAAATTAGCAATATAATTTTAATAACTTTGTACCAGTCACTTTTTGAAATGACTATGCTGCTTCCAAGAATGAAAGAACACAATAGATGTGCAATTTCTCCAAACTTTATTTATTTAGTATTATTTCGGAAGACACCTTTGAGCCAAGGCTCTTTTACAAAGGTCCCACGTCAGGGAAACAATGCAGAACATAGTGAGGATAATAACAAGTACAGTAGTTTCAAGCAGCCATAGGCTTTGTTGGGTACATTAAACCTTTCATATGGAATTACTGTACTATGTACAATGATTCACAGTATGTATGTTAAGTTACAGTAATTTGTGTATATTATTCAAGAACATATGTACAATAAAAACACACACAGTTGTAATATGGGTCACTAGAATAAATTAGAAACTGCTAGGAGAGATGGTAGATACATGCAAAGGAAGCTATGGGGAGAGAATGTAGACAATAGTGGGGCAATAAAAAGGGAGGAGATAGGAGATAGTGTGGGGGGTAAAGGTGGGAGGGACTTGGGGGGGGGAATTAGAGGGAAGGAGAGTAAGTTTAGTTAGGAGAAACATTCACAGGAGGCCATTGTGACAAGGTGCTGATGCAGGTTGCACTTGAAAGTGCCCAGGGTAGTGTCGTTGATAACAGCAGGTGGAAGCGAGTTGGACCAGGATAAGGCTCTGTATGTAAAGGAGCATTGTCCTTGGGTAGTGCAGCAGCGTGGAACAGAAAAAGTAAGATATTCTGACCAGCAAAGGAAGGTATGGAAGTAACTGTACTTGCCCACAGCAGTTTGCAGTGTGCCCTCGACTAGTAAATTATTGTTATATGTTGACCACTGTCTTAACACAATGAAACCCCTGCGAAATCCACCACTAGAATTGAAGGCTGCTTTGCAAGAGATTCTAGCCAGGTTTTATTAAGCTGGGTACAGCTTTACTATTTTTACTGATATATTCTTTGCAGTGTTTTTTTTTTTGGGGGGGGGGGTGTCTGCCAAAATTAAGACTGTATTTTGCCATGGAAAGGCCTGGTCTGAACTGACTAGGTAACTTTTTTCCTCGTTGATTGTGTGCAGAATGTTACCATCCATGTGAAATTTACATTTAGGATCTTGGTAAAATCTGGACTGATGGACTAGACCCAAAACTTGTGTGGTCCTGCAGCTCCTGCTGAGCCAGTTGCTGTGGTTTGAACCATGTTGGTCCATATATTCTGGTTGGTCCAGATCTCATCTAGAGTTAGAGTTTAGGTGAAATCAGGACCGCTGGACCCAGACAGGACCGTTTACTGTTTTGTTTTGGTCCGATCCAGTCAAACTTTCCAGATTTAATCTATACCCATCACAGTACATGAAATCCAGACCAGCCTGAACAGACAGACTAAAACTGTAAAAACTGGACTGGTCTTGCCAGAACATCTGTATTGCACTAGTTGCACCCGGTCTGGTCATTACCATTTTAGTTCATCCATTCTGGTTGGTCCAGATTTCATGTAGGGTGAAGGATATGGATGAATCCAGACTTCCAAACTCTTACTGGACCAAATGACTGTTTTACGAGCGTGAGTTGCGCAGTTCCTACACACGCTCATAAGTTTGGGAATTTTCAATATTTTCACCCAAATTTTCAACATTGCCATTTTATTACACTTCCTTATGAACAGTACAGCTGCCATTTTTACATGTCGCCCAAAATGTGTTTCCGCACATGTAGCACACAATGGTGCAGTCGGTGTGCGAAAGCAATGTTTGGGACAGATTAAGAAAATCACAGTTACATTGTTCATGAGCAGAGGTCTTAAAATGGCTATGTTGAAAATTTGGTGACAAAAGTCCATAAAATGACTGTGTTACGAGTGAGCATTGCGCAGTTTCCACGCACCCTCATAAGTTCATGACTTTGTAATATTTTCAGTCCAGATTTTCACCAGTGGCATTTTCCACACTTCCTTATGAACAGTACAGCTGTCATTTTTCACAACATGGCCAAAATGTGTTTTCATACTTTCAGCGCAGAGATGCGTGGTCGCTGTGGGAAATCATTGTTCGGGAGAGATAAAGAAAATGACAGTGACACCGTTCATGATTGGAGGTCCCAAAATGCCTGTGTTGACAATCTGCTTTAAAAAAATCCCCAAACTAATTACATGACTGGTGTGCGTTGCACAGTTTCTATGCACGCTTGAGACTTCACCAGTTTTTTTAATATTTTTAGTGCAGATTTGCAACATTGCCATTTTTTACACCTCCCCATGAACAGTACAGCTGTCATTTTTCACATCCTGTTCGGAATGTGTTTTTGCACCTGTGGTGCTAAATGCTGTAGTCGCTGTGCATAAGCAGCTTTCAGCTAACAAACTGATATTGCCACTGTTCATGAGGTGGGGGTCACAAAAAAAAACATGTTGAAAATTTGGAGTGAAAATACCAACGAATGCCTGAGGTGTTAGGGTTTCCAACCATAATGCCTCACCCTTTAGAGAATGACAGGCATCAGGGGTGTGACTTGGGATTCTTGCCTGTAATGCTCATACCATTCCACACCCTGCAGCCAGTGAGAGGCATCGAGGTATGCCTTGGACTCTTCAGCCCCAAAGTTCACCCCATTCTCCTATACTGCACCCATCTCACCGTATTTCCTGATGGAATGGGGTGTGCATAAGGGCCAAAGACCCCAAGGCACACCGTGACACTTGTCTGTGTCTGCAGGGTAGGGTGTGGTGAAATGGCGTGGCTGTTATGCCTGACGACCCGAAAGGCACACCCCAATGCCTGTCACTCTCTGCAGGGTCGTGGTGGGGTTGGCTTCAGTCCAATACTTCACTGCCATTCCAATTATGCAGCTCTGTAACTTCTACACTACCAATGCCAATGCCAATGCCAGCAAGCAAACATTCGGCTTTGACAAATGCTTGTTCTTTTATTCTAGGCCTGTGATTCTTTTTCTAGAATAGATATCTTACTACTAAGCAGACAGTCCATACTGAGGATTTAGACGTTCGAGATGGAGGCAATAATGGTGCCCGTTCATGCCCTGGTTTGCCTGCAACTGGATGTAGTGAGGGGGGGTCAAAGACTGATTTGCATGTGAAAATTTAATGTTCAGTGCTCACAAGACAAAGAAATCACGGACAAACTACGAGAACACATAAAACACTTTTTTTTTCAGGACAATCAGGGTTTGGTGCAAACAGTTGACATGTTATGGGTGGGGGAAATTATTCAATAAGTCACGATATGCATGAAAAAGAAAGAAAAACAAGCATTAACGTTGTTGACAGAAATAACAAAGACTATAGGAGATATGTCTTAATCTTACCAACTTACAAGACAAATACTTGAAGCTTCATAGTAAGAAAGCTGAACAGACCATATTTAAAGCTAAAGTTAAATATACTGTATTGATCAGGGGGACAAAGCGGGCCACCTCATGGCTTTAAGGCTTAGGCAGCAGGAGACAAAATAGGTTATTATGTGAATCAGAAGGGAGGGGGAGGAAACACTGCTTACTAAGGCCAGAGAGATTGCAGAATGATTTCAGCAATACTATCAGACACTTTACACCAATGAATCAAGCAACCGAGACATAGAGGAGGCAATCAATAACTTTTTGGACCCCCTTTAGCTTCCACAGCTTTCAGAAGTACAACAAGCAGTGTTAGATGGCCCAATTAGGTAACAGGAACTTAGGGGAGCAATCAAAGGGATAAAAGCAGACAAGTCTTAGGGCCGGATGGACTGTCCACAGACTTTTATAAATACTATGTGAATGAGTTGACACCCTAACTAATGGAAATATTCAAAAAGATATTCAAGAAAAGTGTATCTAACACCACATTAACTGAAACTAGAATATCTGTAATACCAAAGCCTGGCGAGGATGACACACCAACAAGTAGATGTATACCAATATCACTCATTAATGTGGACTTAAAGATCCTGGCCAGAGTCTTGGCATTGAGGTTGAATAGAGTGGTGGGCATACTCACAGGACCAGAACAGGTCGGCTTTATGCCACTGGCTAGGCTCACATCAACTTTTCCTCAACGCCAAGAAGACAGTCTCCATGACCTTTGGCATGAGGCAGAGACTCTCTAGGCTACCTTCCCTCCCCTCCTTCCACACCCTCGACGGGACAATACTTGAGGACACCTCCTCATTCAAATACCTAGGTGTCTGGATTGATCAACACCTTAACATTTCTGAACACATTGATGTTATCCTGAATAAACTGCACCCCAAGCTCGGTGCCCTTTATAGGAACAACGGTGCCCAACCAGTTAGGTGTGATCTTGTTTAGAAAATGATACTCTCTACTTTTGACTATTGCAACATAGTCTACAGTGCTGCTCCCAAGTCTTCCCTCATCAGGCTGGATACTTTTCAATGCTTTCTGTCACTTTGCTCTTGACTCCCTCTCACACACTCATCACTGCACCTTGTATTACTCTCTAGCATTCCCCTCCCTGGAGGGCAGGCGCCTCTCTCACTGCACCAAGTTCACCTCTAAATTCTGATTTGGGACTCTCCCCTCTTACCTCTCCTCCTCACTCACTGCCCCTCCTCATTCCTCCCGCCCTCTCTGACCCACAGACTCTTGCACCCTAGCTATCCCTCGTTGCACCACCTCAATAGGCCAGGCTGCTTTCTCCTACCGATTCCCAAAGCTTTGGAACGTGCTTCCTCCTCCTCCTCTCAGACTCTCCTCATCCCCATCTTCTATCTCCTTGGCCCTACACAACTACTATTACTCTACCTGTACTTGTTACTACCCTCCTTAAACCCCCCTCCTTAACCCACCACTTTCCTTCCCTCTCATCGTCTACCCCCTGTACCTACTCCTAACCCACCCTTCTCTCTCCCCACCCTTGCATAAATATACCCTTCATCCTTTTTCCATTATTCCCTGACTCACCTCCCAGGCTCCTTATCCCTCCCACTGATTACACCCACACAAGGTATTCTCCTTCATCTCCTCTTCTTCTCACCCCCTACCTTTCCAACCAGTGCCAGTGGCCATACTACATGCTTCCCTACCCCCCCGTCTCTTTCACCTGTTCCCCCACTGACCCCCTTTTTTTCCATTTCCAGATACCCCTATCACTCCTGCTCCAGTTTCCTATTTTTCTTTCTCCCATCCCCAAATACTGTCTCCTACCCCCTCTAAGCCCCCACCTTTTCCCTATCTCTTCCTTTTCTGCCTGGTCCTGTCCCAGCAGGGCTTCTTCAGCATCTTGAGTGTGAACAGGCCTGGCTGTCTCCCCTCTCCCCACCCCTCCCCCACTCCCCATCCCTTCTCCTTTTCTGCCTGTCTCTTGTCCCTTTGCAGGGTACTCAACATCCTGAAGGGTTATAGATTCATGGCTGCTCTCCCTCTCTCCCTTCCATTTCCTTACCCTTTATTCCTCGCCCCTACATCCCTTCTTGTCATATTCTAGCCCCCTCCCCCCCGGCTTGCATTGACACTTACCAAATTTGTCCTCAGCCTTCAACTTGTAGCACTTCATTTGAGATACCTGAATTTACCTTCCTAGTGTATTACAGTATCATGTATTAGTTCTGCAATGTTATGCAATTCTAGTGTACTTTTATTTCACCTTGTACATGTGTTTGCTTGCTCTCCCAACTTTTGTAATCCCCCCTCCCCCCAGGACTCTTCTGGAAATGAGCTGTTTACAGCTCATGTTGTATTTCCTGGTTAAACATATTTGCAAATAAATAAATGTCAGGCAGTGTCCGCAATCAACTTAAGCTACATCCACGAGATTTCTGCATCTGTGAAGATAGCTCCTCCCCATGGCTCTGGTCTCCTGGATGCAGAAAAGGCATTTCATTGAGTAGCTTGGGATATTTGTTTGCCATACTCAAAAGATATAAGATCCCGCAGTAGTCTGTCCAATGGGTTCATCTGCTGTATCAGGATCCATCTACCAGAGTGCATAGCAATGGTGTCCTCTCTCCTAATCATCTCAGAAACTTGGCTAATGAGCATTATCCCTGACCACTTGGTCTCCATTCCTGGCTACTCACTGTTAAGGTAAGACCGTGTTGGTAGGGGTGGTGGTGTGGCCATTTATGTCCTAGCCTCCATCCAATATTCCATCATCTACTCACCCTCCAATCCTGAGACCCATGATGCCCTAGCTATCCATGTGACCCTCCCCTCCCCTTCACTCTTCCAATCTTCATGGCCGGCATATACTGCCACCCAAATGTTCATCCTTCGGTCACGCTAGATCTCCTAATCACCATCACTTCCCTTGCTCGCTCTGGGGAATTATTCATCCTAGGCGACTTCAATATAAATTGGTTGTCACCTAAAACTACCAAAACTAAAAATGAAATCGGAGCCCTAAACCTCTCCCAACTGATCTCCGAACTGACCCACCCAAAACCACAAGACACAACAACACTCCCTATTTGACTGGGCCCTTATCTCCCATGCCCACCGTGTCATCACCTCTGGCATCCTCCCCGATACTCTTAGTGACCATAACCCAATATTCATAGTTAGGAAAGTCCACAGAACTAAATCACCACACAAAACCATACAGCTACATTCTTTCAAGTCTCTTTACCTTGAACCTCTCCTGAGTAACCTTGCCACTTCTGACTAGTCCCCCCTAACCTACCTTTCCTCGGTTGATAAGGCCCTTGCCTACTTCAAAAAAATCTTTCTTGTAAACTGGAACGCCTTTGCCACACTCAAACAAACCAGAGTCAGAGGTAACTACTTACCTTGGATAACCCCTGAACTTATGGCCTGCCTCAGAGCTAGAGATCGAGCCTGGAAGCATCATAAAGCTACCCAGCATCCCAGTGACCTCGCAAACTATTGCATGCTCCAAAACGCTTGCACCAGGGCTACAAGTTTAGCCAGGTCTGAATATTTCAAATCTGCCTTCATCACCAACATAAATTCCCCTCCAAAGTTCTGGAAGGTGGTCCACATCCTATTTACCCCCTCATCTTGCCCCCCCCCAGTATTTAAAGTAAATAGCTCACTAGTGTCCAACCCACCAGCCGTAGCAGGAGAATTTAACTCCTACTATACCTCCTGCCACTGAGCTACTGAAATCCCTCCTCCTACCCATCCCTCCCCCTCCCCTCCCCACCCCTAATGGTTTGCCCTCCACCACCCACCATCTCCCTTCTCTTTCACTACTGTAACCCCAAATGATGCCCTAAGTATCCTCCTCACCATCAACCTCTAAAGATGCCTCCCCTGATGGCCTCGACCCAAAACTCCTCTCCCACTCCACTTTGGCCATTGCCTACCCCCTCTTAATAATCCTAAATCTCTCATTCTCAACTACCTCGGTCCCCTCTTCATGGAAACATGCAGTGGTCCTCCCTCTTCTCAAAGGGGGTGACCCCTCATTCCCTGGCAACTATCGCCCCATTTCTCTCCTCCCTACCCTTGCCAAACTTCAAGAACACATTGTCCTCTCCCAACTCACCTCTTTTCTTTCTGATACCTCCTTTTTCACCCCTTTCCAGTCTAGTTTCAGGAATAAACACTCAACCACCACCTCTCTCCTATGGCTCACAGACTCCATCCTAACCAGGATGGACAATAGCCAAATTACCTCTGTCATTTTTGTCAACCTGGCCAAGACCTTCAACACCGTCTCTCACTCCCTTCTCCTCAACTCACTCCCAGCAGCTGGCCTATCTCCCTCCACCACAAACTGGTTCAAGGCCTACTTTATTGGCAGAACCCAATCAGTTAAGATCTTGGATGCCATTTCCCCTCCCCTCCCAATCAGCACTGGCATCCCCCAGGGCTCTGTATTAGGGCCCCTCCTATTCTCCATCTTCTTAAATGACCCCTCCTCTGTTTGCTCCCCCTCCTCCACTATACATATGTATGCCGATGATACAGTCCTGTATGCATCTGGCTCCTGTCCTGCTGAGGTTACAACCAGCTTACAGCAACACTTCAACAAGGTTCAGCTCTGGTTTGCTAACCATCAACTTTTCCTCAATGCCAAGAAGACTGTCTCCATGATCTTTGGTACAAGGCAGAGATTCTCTAGGCTTCCCTCCCGACTCACTTGCCACACCCTTGATGGAACTTTACTTGAGGACACATCCTCCTTCAGGTACTTAGGTGTTTGGTTGGACCAACACCTAAATTTCTCTAGACATATTGACGCCATCCAGAAAAAACTGCTCCCCAAGCTTGGTGCAACGTTCAGGAACCATAGTTGCATCCCTCCTACGGCTAGGCGTGAACTTGTTCAGAAGATGATACTGCCCATTTTCTACTACTGTGACATAGTCTATGATGCTGCCCCTAAGTCCTCCCTTGTCAGACTGCACACCCTCTTCAATTCCTTCTGCTGCTTTGCTCTGGATCCCCCCCCCCACATTCACCACTGCGATCTTTATCGTGCCCTATCCTTCCCCTCTCTCACACAAATAGGTGACTCTCCCACTGTGCTAAAGTCACTTCCAAACACAGGCTGGGTGAGCTCCCTTCCTACCTCACCTCCTCCTTTATAGCCACCCTCCAGCCTCCTATTCCCTTAGATTAACCGACTCCTGAACCCCGGTAGTCCCCTGCAGATCCACCCAAATTGGCCAATCCAGTTACTCTCACTGCCACCCAAAAATTTGGAATGCCCTCCCCTCTCAAATCCAGCACTAATTCTCTGCCTACTCCATCAGCTCTGCCCTCAATAATTACCTTGCACCTAGCTGCTCCTGCCATGTCCCTCCCTAATTCCCTCCTCTAAGCCCTGGACAAACCCTACCCTTCTACTGACACTTTCATTTTACCCTGTGCAACACCACTCCCCAAATTTCTAGCTCTCCTCCCCTTCCCCCAAATTTCTGCCCCTTCCCCCAAATTTCTGCCCCTTCCTGGCCTCCCTTGATCTCTAACAAAATGTAAGGGACCCCACATGCTCTCTATGGGTTCCTCCCCTACACCCCCATGGGGCTTGTATCTCTCATCTACTCCCTTCCCCCACCATCCCTCCTATCCTCCTAGGCTTGCAGTCATCTTGCAGGGTTCTTAGCATCCTGAAGGGGTCCTACCACCCCCCCAAATTTCAAGCTCTCCTCCCTTCCCCCAAATTGCTCCCCCTTACTGGCCTCCCTTGATCTCTAACAGAATGTAATGGACCCCGAATGCTCTCAATGGGTCCCTCTCCTACCCCCCCATGGGGCTTGTATCTCTCATCTACTCCCTTCCCCCACCATCCCTCCTATCTCCCTAGACTTGCAGTCCTCTTGCATGGTTCTTAGCATCCTGAAGGAGACCTTCTGTGTCTAGGCTTGTCTCCTCTCCTTCCCCCTCCCCCATCTACCTGTCCCCCTAGCCTTTGCAGTCTGCAGGGTTCTCAGCACCCTGACGGGGCCCTACTGCACCTAGGCATGTCTCCTCTACTTCCCCTCCCCCATTCTACCTTTTCTCCCTAGCCTTCACAGACCCCTTGCAGGGTTCTCAGCATCTTGAAGGGGTCTTACTGGGCCTAGGCTTGTCTCCTGTCCTTCCTCTCCCCAATCTACCTTTCTCTCAAGTGTTCGCAGTCCCCCTTGCAGGGTTCTCAGCATCCTGAGGGGGTCCTACTGTACCTAGTCTTGTCTCCTCTCTCTTCCTCCCATCTACCTTTCTCCCTGGCCATCGCAGTCCCCTTGCAGGGTTCTCAGCATCCTGAAGGGGTCTAACTAAGACTAAGCATATCTCCCCTATTCCATCTACCACTATCTTGACTTTACATGACTACCAGCAGGGTCCAATGCATCCCGATGAACTATTGATTAGTCCCCATCCCCTCCAATGGTGCAAATTCACTTCCCCTCAAGGGCTCAATTCTCACTCACTCCCTCTCCTATCACTCTCTTAATCCCTATCTACTGACCTTCCCCAACCACCTTGCAGTGTACCCCACATCCTGAAGGGCCCTCTCTTGGGTTAGGTCCTATTCTCCCTCCTAACATTAAGTCACATCTTATCCTTCTCTCTCCTTCCTCTTTAAATCCCTACAGCCTTACCCCCTTTCTATCTAGCCCCATGCCCCGCTTGCAGGGTTCCCCACATCCTGAAGGGGTCTCTCTGGGACACTGCCTTATCCTCTTCTCTCTGATCTCCCCAGTCCCCTTGCAGGGTTCCTCGCATCCTGAAGGTGTCTCCAGGGACACGACTCTTCCGCCTCTCCCCTCCTCACCCCTCCCTCTCCTTTTCCCCTTTTCTTTCATGTAAGCACTTGTTTACTTATTAACCCAGCACTTATTATTGTCCACTCTTTCTACCTATTATGCACAACACTGTTGTAACACTGTTTATAACACCTGCCTTACAACTGTATGTTAATGTTGATCTTGTAACTTGAATGTTTAATGTCTCATTCCTATTGTAGCCCTTCCCCCAGGTCGTACCGGGAGATGAGCAACTTGTCACTCAGTGTGCCTTCCTGGTGAAACATTTCAATAAATAAATAAAATGATCAAGGGGCACTCAGCAGAGATGCCCATTTTCACCCCTGTTATTGAATTTGTTCCCAGAGCCACTAGCCCTCAAAATAAAGAGCTCTGAGTGGGTAAAGGGCATTAAAACTGGATCACAAGAATATAAGTTATCCACGTACATGGATCACATCCTGTTACATGTGGTGGAAGCGCAAGAGTCCATCCCTGAAGTGCTGTCCATTATTTCTCAATTCAGCGCACTTTAAGCCTACAAGCTAAAAATCAGTAAAACTAGCATGTTTCCACCCAACGTCCAGGCAAATAAGCAGGACGTCTCAAACCTGAGTTTAAAAAAGGTAGCTAAACACCTCACATATCTAAGTATTAAGATCCCCAAGGTCCAATATTAGTTCAAAGCACTGAACCTAGATCAGTTAGTCAAAAATATCAGACAAGACCTCCAACGATGGACAGTCCTTCCCTTCTCCTTGCTGGGGAGAATCAATATGCTAAAGATGAACATATTACTTGCTTTACCCATTAGGAATGCTCAATATACCCCTCCCATTGTCAGGGTTTAAGCCCCATAATCAATGTTGGCTCAGTTCTTGTGGCAGGGGAAGATAGCTAGAAGCGCTATTTTAAACTGATTAGCCCAAAGGAAGGGAGGAGCCTTAAGATTACCTAATTTCTTCTCTACTATTTTGCATTGCAAGGCAGTAAGTACCTTAAATTGGGCCTTGTGGAACAATCTGAACCCACTGACTTTAAGCCCCAGTGGCTGCAAATAGAGAAAGAATTATGCCAACATGCAGGAATACAACCTAAGGCCCTGATTTACACCCCCAATGTGTTTCTCTAAGATATTTCAGAATATCCAGTGGTGTGGTCTGTGAAAGCCCACAGACAAATGTGCAAAGTAATGCACATCAGATTATCCATTGGCTTATCTTAGCCAATCTTTCAGAACCTTTATTTTAGAATAGGTGACAAGATGTTGAACAATCTGTTCTGTCTATTCAATTCAATTCAGTTTTTATTTAACCAGAAATACACCATTGAGAGAACTCATTTGCAGAGTGGTCCTGGGTGGACATGATACAAGTAATACAAAACATCATAACAAGTCATACAATTTACAAAACCATAACATGTTGAGACAGCATAATAAAAGCATACAAACATTTTTTAAAACCACAGACATGATATGAAGTAACAAATGGAGGAAAAGGATGCATAGACAGCGCAGTGCAAGCTAGGTTTGCGAAGAAGATATGGGTAGCATTGGGATAGGCCTCTGAACAACTAAGGGGCAAGGCTGTAGCAGGACTAGAGAATAAGATGGAGGCCATAGGAAGTGGAACTGGCTGGGGCATGGAAAGTGATAAACGCTAAAAAGACTGTCGGCAAACAACTACTAGAAGGGGCAAGGGATTAAGTTCTAGAAGGTAGCAAACTGCTACAAGGATGGAATGAGTGCTGGAAGGAAAACAAAGCTGGGAGCTTCTAACTGTAGAATAGCTTATGAGAAGCAATTACATACTTCAGTAAGTGTTTGACACAACAGGGTCTTAAATGTGTGCATACCCGCCATTTTTGTAAGCTTTAATGATTTCTGGAGAGTATTCCAAAGGGTGGGGATGCTATAGCTTAGGGATGAGATGCTGAATCTAGTTTGTATCCTAGGTGTGGTACATTTGAAAAGGTCTGTGATATGGGGGGGGGGACAAGTTGGTAATGTCCCTAAATGCCCATAGGTAGGCATTTCTCAGGCTCCTATTATTAGTGAGGGCCATCCTAGTTGTGTGTAGAGATGGCAATAATGCATGTTGAATGGGGCGCCAGTGATACATTTTAGAGCTCTATGGTACAAAGTGTCCAACTTGGATAGGGCGGATGCTGGACAGTGACTATAAATGAAGTTAGTGTAGTCGATAAGTGGAAGGAAAGTGGTCTGCACCAAGCAAATTCTGGTCTCATACGTAAGCAGCTTTTAGATTCTGAAGAAAAGGCCTAGCCTTTGTCTTAGCTTTTTCAAGAATTCCTCTATGTGCACAGTGAAGGTGAGTTTAGAGCCGAGCCAGAGGCCCAAATGTTTGAATTTGTCGACAACCTCTAATGGTTCCCCCAGGAAGGCTAAGGCTTAACATTCCCAGTATCAGCAGCCATCTGATGTTAGGAGAGTCATTATACCATTTCACTCCTTTCATCAGCAGAATCAGGTACCGAGCATAGCGTACTTTAAATTTCGTGCAACTTGGAGATTGCATCCTTAATTTCCTGCAACCCCATGGTCAAAGGAAGACGGGACACATCTGGATAGGCTCATTTCAGTGGTACAGTTACCTCATTTGAGTTCTCACCTGTATGCTCCCTGCCAAGACACTGACCCTACAAAGTTAAATGGAGAGTGTTCATAGTGGTCAAATCAGTCGAATTTACAAATGAATAGTGACTGATGGCAAGAAATTTGGCATGATATATTTAAACATTTAAAACAAGATAGGCTAAGGGGTGCAGCAATTCAAAATAATGCAAAATCTATTTCATGCCTAGCTAGGTACATAAACTGCAGAAACATGAAAATAGCATTTGTACAAGATGTAACTGAGAAGAGGGCACACTATTCCACATTCAATGGAGCTGAGAAAAGGTCAGACCCTTTTGGGAAGACATTAAAGAGCACCTCAACTCACTACTGGGCCCACAAGAGGCTTTTACACCAGAGATCTAAATTTCTGACAGATACAAAGTCAAAGGTCTTTGGGCCAGAAACAGGCATGTAGTCCTGATGGTTCCAGGTGGTGATTGCACCGGCCTGAGTGCGCTCGTCATCAGGGCACCAGGGAATTCACAGCAAATTCCCATTCTATTGCGGGGGGCTGTGCCCCCCATGCCCCCCCACATGCCTCCTAACTAAAGATACAAACTCGGGGGGGGCGGACCTCAGGGAAGGGGTGGCAAACCCTGGAAATTGGCGCACTCAGTCCGGGTGCATGGAGTGCCGGCAGTGAGTCCTGATATCAGCCAGTGCCAAATTAGTCATATTGAGGCATTGCTTGGCTACTGAGGTACCCTCCAGGGCAGAATTAAATACTGAAAACACTATTGCAAGCATCAACCATCACTACATGGCACACCACAGCAGGTGGGAATCCCTGCACAACTTGTTGTTGTAGGGCCATAAAGGATCTCAAAGTGAGGAACTACGAGGAAAGACTGAGGGAGTTGAACATGTTCACCCTGGAATACAGGAGAATGCGAGGGGACATGTGCCTATTACATAGAGCTTGGACAGATAGGTTCATTGGTTCATAGGTTATGGGTTCAAGTCAATTACCCTGTATGCCATTGATAGACTTGCCACTAACAATGAATGTATCCTAATTTTTCTTCCCCCATGTGTAGATCTAGCTGGTATTTAAAGGTGTCCATATTAGGGGCTCCCACTATGTTTATTGGTAAACCATTTCACATATTTACCACCCTCTGGTAGAACCAATGCCCCCTTTTTGTAGTCCTATGTAATTCCCCTTTTAACTGATATGGATGTCCTCTTAATGCTCTACTCTGCTATTCCTTTCTAATTAACCCCCACTGATACCCAAATGACCTCATCTTGGAGTGATCTATATACATAGAATAAATCCCCTCTAATTTTACGATATCCCATAGAGTACATACCCAGTTCCCTCAGTCTGTCCTTGTAGGCCATATCTTGGACATTATTCACTTCTTTCATCAATTTTCTCTCAGCTACACTACACAGGGAGAACAATGGGGCACCTTACTCCAATACTGGTCTTACCAGTGACCCAAAAAGTAGCACCAACACTTTCTCCCTCCTACTCCTAATATTCCTAAAAATATTACCAAGGATCCTGTTTGCTTTCTTAACATATTCTCCCGTGTGCTTATCAAAGCTCAAATTGTCCACAATCCAAACTCCCAGGACCTTCTCCATTCACTGTGGATGAAATTACATTTCCATTAATAGTGTAGTTTATTTCCCTGTTATTGGCACCAAAGTGCATCACCTTACACTTAGTTTCATTGAAGACTAATTTATGTTCAGTAACCCAAGTAACTAATTTGTCCAATTGTCCCTGCAGTTTTTCAACGGATTCCCTGTTGTTTACTATTGCCCCTACCTTCACATCATTGATGTATTTGTATAGCCATGCCCCTTCTTCTACCTGCATTGTTGAAATAAACATTCTGAATAAGATAGGCCCAAGAACTGATCCCTGTGGAACCCCATTAGACACTCTTCCCCCACTCCGACCAGTGTCCCCTTATACCAACTCTCTGTTTCCTCTGATCCAGCCAGGACCTTATCCAGCTTATCAACTCCTTATTAATACTCATCATTTTTAAGGATTTCAGCAGTGTATTATGTGCTACGGAATCAAAAGCCTTGGAGTAATCCAAATAAATCACGTCCGCAGGCATTCCCCAGTCAAGTGCCTTACTCATTGGCTCAAAGAAGCTAAAAAGGTTAATCACACATGACCTGCCTTCCACAAACCCATTCTGTGTGACATCCACCAAGCTTAGCTGACATACGTTTTCTTCCAAGCATTCTTTTATGAAGAATGCACAGAGAAAAAGCACTCTTGCCCAAAAAATCACACATCGCCAAATCTACATGTGTAGATTTGGCATTGAGTGATTTATTTGGGCAAGAGTGCTTTTTTTCTGTGCATTCTTTGTTTAGATTTTCAAAAGTACCCACTCGCACCATGGCGCGCATTAGTACATGTGTTTTTGCGTTCTTTTTATGAAGTCTTCCATAATTTTTCCCACTACCGATATAATACTTATTGGCCTATAATTATCAGCCTTGGTCTTGTCTCCCCCTTTAGCATGGGGGGTAATATGTGCCAGCCTCCATTCATTCAGGACTCTGCCCTCATTCATTAACAGATTAAACATTAATGCCAAGTGGACCTGCCAGTTCCTCTGCTGTTTCACTCAAAAATAAGGGTATATACCATCTGGACCACAAGATTTGTGTTTGTTTAACTTTCTTAATTTGTCCCAGACCTCACTCTCTAGAATGTCTTTTAATGTGTTTTGTTCTGATCTCTCCTCGTGTCCACTATTAGGCTTGTTTGGATCTCTGAATACATTCAAAAAATACTCATTAAATTTTCCTGCCATCTGTTTTTCATCCTGTATAACTTCTTCCCTATCCTTTAGTTTTACCATATGATTTTGCCCTTGCCTTAAACTACCCACATAACTATAAAACTGTCTATAGTTATCCTTTTTTGTGGTGACCAGTTGTAATTCTGCATGTGCCTTGGCCTTCTTAATAGTACATTTACACATTCTGGCACTTCTTTTGTACTTCTCAAAGTTGTCTTCAGTCTAATTCTTTTTATATTTCTTGTATACTCTATCCTTTCTTTTAACTATTTTTTTGACCTTTTTAGTAAACCATTTAGGAATCCTTCCTCTCTCATTGCATTTTAAAACAACCGGCACATACTCATTCACGCAATCAGTTATGTTATTATAAATCTCTGCCCATGTGTCTTCAAGGGACAAATCCTTTAGTTCATTTTTTCAGTTCCATTGCTTTAGCACATGTCTAATTATCCTAAAATTGGCCTTACAGAAATTCATTATCTTTATTCTACCCTTCTGATTTTTTGTATGTACAGCAATAGTAAATGTAACCATATTATGGTCACTTGCCCCCGATGATTGAAGTACTTTGACATTTTCCAAGATCTCTTCTGTGTTACTAAGGACCAGTCAAGGGTATTGCTCCCCCTGGTGCCATCCTTAACATAATGCTCAAGGCCATGTAGTTGGCAATATTCCAGGAATCTAGTTTCCCATATGCCAGTTGCTTTCATAGAGCTCCAATATGTTTTTGGGAAATTGAAGTCCCCTAATGGTATACTGTCCCCTTTCATTTCTTGTGCTTCTAAAGCTTCCATGAAAGCAAGATTTTCGGTTTCTGTCAGGTTTGGTGAGCGATAGCAAAGCCCTATGGTTATATCCCCTTTTATATTTTTAACTCTAATCAAGTTTGTTCTGTCTCCCCTCTATTTCCTTTATTAGTTCTAATTTCCTGTGCATTTAGGTGTGCTGATACATGAAAAGCAGTTCCTCCTCCTCCTCCTTTTCTACCCTGACTCGTTATCTGGAAGTAGTCATATCCCTGACAATCATCTATCCAGTCCTCCTCTGAGAGGCAGGTTTCTGTTATTCAACACATATCTATCTTTTCCTTGACCATAACATATTTCATCTCCTCCATTTTGTGCTTCACACTTCTTGTGTTTAACATAAGGACCTTTATTCCGTTCTTAACAGCAGTCTCATTTACTTTCCTACCCATCCTATTCATGGCATCTTGTGCCTCATGATTTCCCATTCTCCCTGTTTTCTAGTTTAAATACTTCATATGTTGTTTTTTAAACAACAGTCCCAATTCTCTGCACCCTTTTTTGGATAAGTACAATCCATCACTTCCAAACAAATGATCATTCTGATTAAAGATTTCCCAGGTCATAATACACTGTAGTCCTTGCATTAAGCTCCACCTTCTCATCCAATTATTAATTCTCCTAATCTTCAAATTTACTTTTTCACTTGCCCTGGGTGTGGGTATGGGTAGTATCTCAGAAAAAACAGCAATGCCATTTGCCTCCCTAATGGCCTTCTCAATTTGCATCTATTCTACCAAAATCTGGTCCTCTCTACCATGTACTACATCATTTGTCCCTGCATGTATCACTACTAGTGGTCAGTCATTTTCTTTTCTGACTATCTCTGATGTTAATTTACATAAGCCCGACAATTTTGCCCCTGAGAAATATGAATTAGTTATTCCTTCTTTATTTAATCTAGTAGTGTAGGCATCAGGGACCCAGTAACTCCTGCCAGGACTCAGTATATTTTATTATCGAATCTCCCAATATAAAAATGAGATCTTTTAATTCATGATTTGTTTGGAGTTCACTTTCAGTCTCCATGGTCTCATTATCTATTTGCGCTTCTGCCACAACTTGCACCAGTGTCTCATTTGCCTCATTAGGAAGACTTAACCCCACTTTGCTCTGTAACAAGGTACCCATTTTAGATGCTGCAGCAGCATAATTATCACATGATTCACCTGAGACATCTTTTGATTCCAAGTGGCTAACTCTAACCTCTTCATCTTCACTCAGTTCTGACACTACTTTAAACATGTTAGTAGTGGGCACTGTAAATTCCATTACCCTTCTACCTTGTTTATTCTTGCTAGTACCTTCCTGGACTTCCCATACTCCACTACTTCCGAGACTTCCCCTAACTCTTTTCTGGTTTACATCTGTGTTTGTGGTTTCATTCACTTTCTCCTCTGATATTGAGCCTTGTTTATAACATTTAAGCTCTAGTTCCAATCCCAGGATTTTTACTTTCAGCTCCCCCAGTCCTAAACATTGCTTACATATAAATTCTATCAGTCCCACATTATTATTTAAACTAAATTTGTTGCACTCTTTACACTTTACCCCCAAGTTCCCCACTCCTTAGTGTGACAATGTATCTCTCCAGTCCTGATATTTTCTCCATACAGGCCTTTCTTAAGCTTTAATTATATGGTATTCTTACTTCCTGTTAACATGCCTAAGTGTCTCCTGCTACCTCTTCCCATGCATGGCACTGCACGCTTGAGCTCACGGTGCTCACTCCCGCTTCCAAATTTCAATACCACGACCTGGAAGTGTTCGTGGGTCGCGTTCTCCAGGACTCACAAGCATTCCTGCTTACAACGTTTTTTTGTGCCACAAGTCCTAAAAACACACCCCAGGGACTCAGTAACTCCTGCCAGGACTCTAAAATTTAAAATAGTCAGCTCACTCCGTGTTTGTAGTTCCCGAACTCAGACCCTGGGAACTACAGGCTAGGGAGTACTTCCTGGTTCAATCTACAGACTCTCTGCTCAGTCTAGCTTGCAGAAATAGAGTTATTACCAGCAGCAGCAAGAAAGCACTAGCACACGTAAGACACCTACCTCCTGTCGCTTTGCTTTTGGCAGGCACACAGGTTTGCAGGCATCCAAATCATGATAATGAGCTATGGGACATCTTGGGGCTGCAAAGCAGGGAACAACTATACAATACCCGATCACATCCTCTCCAGTTGAAAAGCAGACAATGTAAGCTGGTGAGAAGTAATGTGTGCTATAATCAGAGGGTGGTTCTCATATGGAATGGACTCCAATTTGAGGTCACAGGCAGTAATACAACAGACCAATTTAAGAAAACGTTGGATAAGCATTTTAGGGGAAATAGGCAAATGTCCTCAGATATACTATGTGAGCACTATGGACAAAAGTCTATTCTATAGCTCTGTACTACCTATGAAACCTATGATAATGTAAAGTTCTGTAAAACTCAACATTTCCTGAGTACAGTGCAAAAACCAGGGGACCTTTTCATTGTTCTTTATCATCTTTCTTTTTGTTTTTATGTTTTTAAAAGGGGAATACTGTGAAATAGGAGCAATCTACCTACTGTTGAGTTTCTCATGCTGGGCTTATTGCAACTCTGAGCAAGTACTTCTTAATTGCTGATGAAATGCTTATTAATGTGGTCATGCTGGGGTGGGTAAATAAGGGTTCATGTACTTTTATGTCTGGTACTGTACTGCTTTTATGATTGTTGTGTAGTGTAATGTCTGTTTTTAACAAAACTCAGAAAAGTATATTGAATTAAAAAAAAGAAGTGACTCAGTAGGTAGCAGGCTCAGCTCTGGGGCCAGAAGATCAGATGGTCACGGGTTCTAGTCCCACACCAGGTACTTTGAGTAATACTCATAACTGACACTGTAATGAGGTACAAGGGAGGTGCTGCATTGGTGATGTGCCATCTTTTGGACAAGATGTTAAACCGAGGTCCCTCCTGCCCACCTGTCACTGTCCAGGTGGAAGTAAAAGATCCCATGGTATTTATCAAAGAAGAGTAGGGGAGTTTCCCTTGGTGTCATGGCCAACATTCCCCTTATCAATAAAGCAGGTCCGTGCAACCCACCCCATAAGATGCATCAGGATACAAGCTAATATAGCTTAGTGTGCCTTTCCTGGTCAGAAATGATAAGCAAACAAACAAAGACATTAAAACATTATTGTTAGATACAATGCAAACCATTTGTTTGTAGAATGCACCAGACAAACAAAAGAAACTGTTTCAAGTTAAAAGGTTGGTCTGGCCAATGCAGTGGCATGTCTGGCAGTGTCACCATCTACAACACGGGTGACCCGGGTTCAGGACTGGACCAGTTTTGCTCAGGGCCAGCCAGGGGAAGGAGGATTGAGCATCCAATAATGGCTCTCCTCCTTTGGCGGGGGTGACAGTGCATGACACTGCTTAGCTGCCACCTAGCTGAGGATAGATGCTGCAGCAACAGTTGTCTCTTGGAGGATTGGGCACAGGTGCTGAGCATGCACAGCATCTTATTGCCATACCCCTGCATCATTGCACAGGTGCTGAGTATGTGCAGCATCTTACTGCCATACCCCTGCATCATTGCACAGGTGCTGAGCATGTGCAGCATCTTACTGCCATACCCCTGCATCACTGCACAGGTGCTGAGCATGTGCAGCATCTTAGTGCCATACCCCTGCATCACTGCACAGGTGCTGAGCATGTGCAGCATCTTATTGCCATACCCCTGCATCACTGCACAGGTGCTGAGTATGTGCAGTATCTTACTGCCATACCACTGCATCATTGCACAGGTGCTGAGTATGTGCAGCATCTTACTGCCATACCACTGCATTATTGCACAGGTGCTGAGCATGTGCAGCATCTTACTGCCATACCCCTGCATCATTGCACAGGTGCTGAGTATGTGCAGCATCTTACTGCCATACCCCTGCTCCATTGCACAGGTGCTGAGCATGTGCAGCATCTTACTGCCATACCCCTGCATTGCTGCACAGGTGCTGACCTCGGGGAATGGGAAGAAACAGGGAGAAAACAGTCCTCAGCTAACAGGATGAGGACAACAACCTTACATTCTCTTCACCACTGCCCATAGAACTCCCTTACCCAGAGTGGTCAGGGATAAGTTCCAGGGCAGTCAGTGATGGGGCTGGGCATTACCATTGGAAGGGACCAATTGGGAGTTGCAGGAGGAGAAGCAAAGGATGAAACAAAATAAAAGAGGCTCAGATTGATTTAAAATGTCTTCACCACCCCCTACCAAAAAAAACGCCTTCTAGCTCTAGCACTGTACTGGTGGGCATTTTTGTTTTCTAGCAAGGGATGTTTTAATAGAATTTTATAAATTATAAAAACTCTAGCCACTTGTGAGCATTTTGCAGGACATATTGTCATATAAAAAGCCAGAAACGTCTGCAGATGGTAGATGTTTAAAATGTCTCCATCTAAAAGTGCCACAACTGCATTTTTAATCAAGTTTATGACATCAGGTTTAACTGGAACAAACAAAATGACACAGGTATGCCTTCCATTAAAAATGGGCAATAGCAAATGTACCCAAAATGGTTTTGAAATATTGTACAGCATTCTTTGTCAACTTTATTGTCCCTCTACTAACTGAAACACCAGCTCGATGAAACAAAGTTCCTATACTGTCACCTGATGAAAGCCTTGGAACTGTCTGTTAGAAAATTTAGAGTTTCAAGTTTGTTGTTTCATCTACAAACCACATTATTGAACTGTACAAGAGGGCTCGACACTAGGGATTTTGAGGAGCGCATACTGTAAATTCTTGTTATAACATACACTACCTCTTACGATATGCAAAGCTGACTGCCTAAATTCTAGGCTATTTATTTTATTATTGTTTTATTTAAAAGTTGCATAAATTTCAGGATAGGTTCTATGAGAAACAAGACACATATACAGAATGTCCCAAGTCAATTAAAACAACAGTATATACATAATCTGACAAAGACATATAGACAGAAACATAGGCTAGCATGACCAAGCACCTCCCCCAACTGGACAAGCAGTCCAGTCTATGGGCACAGTTAGCCAGAACAACATGTTATTCCCACACATTGAAAAATGCTAACCTAATATACAATAGCACTATCAAAGCTAGTAACACATAGGATGCCATGTTAGTAAAAACATTATATACACCCACAAATGTGACCTTTAAGAACATTTATTTTAACTGTAAAAGCTAAATAATAGCAAGTATTTTTCATTGGTTAACATGACTAAGGAGAAAACAAGCTATTACAGTAAAAAATGGCAGACCCAGTTAAGAGACATTTGGTTAAAAAAACACTGATAATTTATATAAACAAATCCAGCATTAAATGTCTTACTTTTTGAAGAAGTTTCAGTTATCTAGATTTCAAAATGAGTACATTCTGTGAGAGTTCTCACATGAGGATGAAAGCTACTCACAACAGGGAGCACCTTGGGAATTCACTAAGTACGTTTACTAGCAGTTGCCAAGGAGAAAATCTTACTTAAAAAGCAGCAGCGATGAATAGACTGTGTATTTGTGAAAGATTTTTAAAGGGACACTTAAATCTTTTAAGGAGCCCCTCCATGGGCGACTCCAGAATAGGGATATAAAGGGCAGATTCCCTGGTAAAAAATCTGCTATGCCAATACAGTGATACATAACTGGTAACATAGTCTGGAATGAAATCCCCCTGTATGCCCAGACTGTACCCTGCCTGTGTCCTGGTCTTCCTCAGTTTCTGAAGTTGCCACTGAGCCTCTGACATCACAGGGGGAAATGATGGAAAAATGTAATCTTTTTCATAAGAGCTATGTAGTATGGTGTGTATGCATGAAGGTGAAATGGCAGTTGCACACTGTTAAAATGAGTGCATACGTGCTTGCATGCATAAATTGTGTAGAATATTCATTTACCATACACACTCCACCTGTGTGTATGTGGTCCCATGGCCATCACATGTAGATATACACCATCTATGAATACACACACAAATGGAGGCATGAACACACATGTAAGCCCAAGGGAGATGGATCCACATATGCACTTACAAGGATACGACTGTGTAAGGATGCATACATCGGAAACTGCATTACGCAGTCCAGTATACTGTCATAAATCATATACACATAATACTGTGCCAAGAAGTCTGAACTGTCATCACCCCTAACAACTGAACACATCATATCAGAGGCAAAAAAAGACACAGGCACGTAAATGCAGTGCACATAATTTATTGCAGGTCATAAATGCCACAGCAGACAAATGAAAAACAAAATAAATCAAACTTACATTACTTTGGCATACATTAAATGAATCAAAAAAGTCCAGCCAACCAGTAGCATCATATCAGAAATGCCATTCAGGCACATCACAGCAGTCAATATATGTCTGGTCACACTGGTTAGTTACAGACATGCAGAGTGATACCACTCATTCCACCATCGCTTTGAACCAGACAACCATAGCAGCTTGCTGTCCCTCTGGCAAGGGCTCTTCCTTAGGAACCAGTCAATGTCAGTTTCAGTATCATCCAGCCCATTTGCAGAAGTGCCTTGTCCTGATTGGTCAAAAATAGCCCTCAATGATACAACCGTATCAAACATTAAGGGCCAGCACAGGGCATTACACAAACATGTACATCTGGGATAAGCATGTACACAGACAAGATGTAAAACCTTGGTCTCCTGGCCTACACCCTGCAATACTGTCATTGACACTCCTGGCATGTGCACTGCAGCATGCACTGTGCCACAATGCAGCAACCCAGACAGACCCCCCAGGGCATAACCCCCTAGGCAAAAAGTCCTGCTCAGCGGATAGTATATAACAGTTGTTGACCCACAATGCAACAACAGAAGCACAGAAATCAAATAAATGAACAAAAGGTAAGCACTTCAAAACAGACCAGAATTTATTGGATAAACCAGGGGAACCCCCTGAGGAAGAAGTGTCAGACCTCAAAGTAATGGGGCTTGTTTAGTGTTGGTCAATAACCTGAAACTTTGTCAGAATGGGTTTACATTTTTCATATTTACTGTATCAGCTACTTTTGCACTCTATTTGGGAGTTGTTTTTGCAAATAAATGTGAGGCAAAATTGGTGTATCCAGACACTTCTGAGCTGTTTGGAGTGCTTTTGTTTGTTTTGCTGTATTGTTGTTGTTGGCAAGCATCAGGTTTCAGGGAAGCACACCCAGCTGCTTGTAAATAATAAAGATACTGTAAATGACTGCAGATATGGCCAGATGCCAAACATGTGGCATAGCTCCAACGTTTTGCACACAATGTAGATCATGCCCAAGTCATCATATTCATGACAGGTGAGTTCCAGCCCATCCAGCAGTTGTATCTGGCATGGAGTGTTATCTGGCACTACCAAATGGGGTGCAGACATGTGTTTCTGCACCATCTCCAGCACTAATCATAAATGAGGCTGATCACCCCCTGGAATATCTGTGAAAACAACAGTAAAGTGTCAGTTCTGTATAAAACAGAGCTGTGGGAGATTGTGAAGGCCTATTGCTGCTAATAGCTACCTCAGCAGGTTGTGCCATTCCTCGTCCTCATAGCACAGGGGGCACATTCACCCTTGGGCCAACAGCTGTGCAGGCTGTCCTGATCTGACAGGCCTGTTTTGTCCAAGAGCAGCCTTCCCAGCATGTTATTCTCCTGATGTGGCCATGTTGCCGTCTGGCTTGAGAAGTGGGGTCTGAGCACTTACCCATCCCCCATAATAAGGGGGCCTACTTGACCCATGCAGGCTGAATATTAAAGTGGCAAGTAAAGTCAAAGTTCACCATTTGTGCAGGTGTGGCATGTGCTCCATAGATTCAGTGGCAGTGGAGTAGCAGTGCAGGCATGTGGATACCACATGACTATATATGTGACAGCTGGCAACATGAATGTGCCCCACACACCACCACCACCCAGAATCATGTGATCATCACTCTTGATGCACGTCCTGCAGGTGGGAGGTGGAAATGCTATGATAATGGGATGAAAGGCAACCCAGACTTTGTATATTCAAGAACTTTTTGCTGCTATGGATCATGAGGGGCATACATTGCCTTGAGCAATTCTTGCATCACCATGACACCATCAGTCGGCTTTGTCAACTACTGGGAGACTAGCTGCAGTCTAGTACCATGCTCATGGTTTACTGACTTGGGAAAGCCTATGAGCACATATGCCCATTTTCACAGGTGTCCTCAGTCAATGCAATATGAGACACCCAATAGT
Organism: Neoceratodus forsteri; assembly: GCA_016271365.2. Taxonomy (NCBI): domain Eukaryota; kingdom Metazoa; phylum Chordata; order Ceratodontiformes; family Ceratodontidae; genus Neoceratodus; species Neoceratodus forsteri. The sequence goes on along the minus strand of CM028135.1, from coordinate 501,326,746 downwards.
AGAAGTACAAAATGAACTAATAATAAACAACAGGGTGCATTATGTCATGGGATGCTGTCATGCTTTGGTGAAACAGGGTTGAATAAGACCCTGCCCCATTTGTTTTGCAGAAAGAGTTTCAATGCAAGGAACTGTTCTATCCTCTTCTATTCTGCCTCTTGTCTGTCTGGTTGCACAACCAAATTTACTTGTGAGACCTAGGAACTGATCACTCTGACGGTCTCGCGATGCTCCACCTCTCACTATCTCTTTACCTTCACTTGCTGTTCTGTCTTTTCTTCCCCTTTTCACATCTGCAGTTTTAAAAACACATGTGAATATTTGTATGAAACTGTAAGTGATACTGGGATCCCTTTGTTTGAAACTGTATCATTTTGTTTAAAATTGTATATAGTTATACTGTTGAAATGATTGCAAAAAGCTATTTGGAACTCAAGGGATTAACCTGAGATACAGTTTTTAAGCCCTTTGCAGAGCTGTCAACAAGAGGTCAGTTCTGGGACACTATGTACAATTTTGCTGCACATGCAATGGAACAAAACTGACAAGAACAGTTTGTAAACTTAGAATAACATTCTGTTAGAAGCAGGCTGTCTTATCAAGTTCCCAGACAAAGACTTATAAAAAGAGCAGCAATTCATTTGCTATAGGGACAAAAAGAGAGAGAAACTGAGAGACTGAAACTTGAAATTTGAGATATCCTCAGAAGAAGGACTTAGTTTTCTCTGTTTGTACTGCCTTTGTAAATAGTTATACTGAATACTTTTTAGTTTTTATTTTGCTGTTATTGAGAAAAATAAAATGCTATTTGTGAATTTTGAAACTGTTCCTAGTTTTTCTATGTTTTCTGACCTGTGCCTCAATGGCAGATGGTGTCAAAAGTGGGATTTGCACCATGCATACTCTAAGCCAGGAATTTTGTGCGTGGGTACTAGACTTGGTACCAGGGAGCATAGCAGAAAGATAAGGATTCTGCAGCAGCAAGCCCAGAAGTCATTACCAGAAAGATGGCAGACAAACTATCAGAGACAGAAGTCCAAGCTGTGACTGTACAGCCAGCACCAGTCATGGAAAAAAGAACAAGCAGTGACAGAACCTGAATGCCTGTCTGTCTTCTTCAAATGGTGAGCTATACAACAAAGAAAAGAAGAGATGCAGTGACAGGAGCAGCAGAGAAAACAAGAGGTGCAGTGGAGAAAAGAAGAGTTGCAGCGACAGGAGCAGCACAGAAAAGAACAGATGCACCGACTGGAGCATCGATTTATTTATTCATTTAGTTTTTGTTGACCGGGTAAATTCACTAGACAAATCCTGCCTACTTTCAGGCACAGCCCGGGGGAAGGGATACAGATGAATGCCAACTGGTCTTGAACCAGATTAAGCTGTTGGTGGTATTTTTAGTGAATGAGGGGAAATTTGGCCAGGGCACTGAGGAAAATTCCCCTACCCTTTTCGAGAAGTGCCATGGGATCTTTAACATCCACCTGAACTACCACCAGAACAGGCAGATGGGACCTCGGTTTAATGTCTCATCCAAAGACAGCACCTCAGGAGTGCAGCACCCCCCTCATGCTGCACTACAGTGTCAGTATTGGGATATTAACCCAAGTGCCAGGTGTGGGGATAGAACCCACAGCATTCTGATCTCCTGGCCTCAGAGGCAAATGTGCTACCTGCTGAGCCTTGAAAGCTATCAAAGTTAGATAATCTGGCACAGGTCCAGCAGAGCAACAAAACACCAACAGCTTAAAAGACCTCAAACTTATGAAGCTGTGTCCCTCGAAAGTTATCAAAGCAAACCTAACAACTTTTGAAAGGGTTGCCGCAGCCTGCCAGTGGCCAAAGCAGCAATGGGCAATCAGGCTGGTACCTTACCTGACATGTAAAGCCCAGCTTGCCTACAGCAATATGGACACTGCACAATCAGAAAACTATGACCTTGTGAAAAGAGAAATCCTGAAAAAATATGACATCTCAGGAGTGAAGTATAGGCAAAGATTCTGGTCCCTAAAGTAGAACTCAGTCGACAATCCTTGAGAAGCCTTCACCTGACTCAGAGATCTCCTTAGTAAATGGCTCCAACCAGAGGGCAAAACACTCCCATAGATCACTGATACATTTGCAATATAGTAGTTCATCAACATCCGACCCACAGATGTGCAGTTTTGGTAAAAGAACACCGACCAGAAAATGGGGAAAAGGCTGTTTCTTTGGCTGAAGACTACCAGATGGCCAGACAGATGCCACAGCAGTGAGGTAACAGCCAAGCACCGGTAAGACACTGTTTTTCCCATTTAAACTCCAAGTCTGATAAGAACTCTGGTGGGGGTTACAAATCTTCACCCAAAGACTTTATTTGCTATATCTGTAATAAGGCAGGTCATTTTGCAAGAAATTGCCGTAGTAAGAAGAGTGACACTGGAACAGATTTGTCCTTAGCAAATTGGGGCAAGTACTTAACTGATGTGAAGGTGGGAGATAAGACTGTGAAGGGACTTATAGATTCGGGAAGCAGACAGACCCTAGTACATATTGAAGTGCTGGGAAAACAATGTCCAAAAGGACCGGGCACTGGTGTCATCTGCATCCACGGGGACACTCGATACTATCCCACCACCCAAGTTACTCCGACTATTAATGGGACTTCACACCAAATGAAAGTGGGAGTAGTACCTAAGTTACCTGTACCTGTGATTATTGGAAATGACTTTCCAGGATTTGCAGAGTTAGTCAAAGAGGAAGTACTGTAAATCCTGATGATTCAATAGCTGTGGTGACAAGAGCTCAGGCAAAGAAAATCTCAGATGGTGGGGGCTCTTCCTTTTGCTGATTTTGATTCAGACTTGTTTGAGCACAGTTCCAAGATCTGGAAGTCCAGGAAAGAAAGATGACACCTGAAGAAACAGTGGCAACAAAAGGCTGATGAACATAAGGGGTTAACATATGAAAATGCTGAAACTAAACGGATCACTGATTGTGATTTTCTTTCAGAACAAGTTAACAATGTTTCTCTCCAAGGTTATCTTAGGCAGCTGGGGGTGAAACCAAAACAGGGTGAACCTATGTATAAAAAATATAAATGGCTGCTGTGCAGAGTTTGGGTTAAACCTCAGACACTGGACCAGATAGAACAATTGGTTATACCACAAAAGTATAGATCTGAGTTGTTACAGATAGCACATGATAGTCCTATGGCTGGTCACTCGGGGAGGGATCGTACCCTTGCCAGATTGCTGCACAGATTTTACTGGCCTGGAATTTATGAAGATGTTGCTACCTATTGCAGTTCCTGTGCTGAGTGTCAGACAATAGCCCCAGTGACTAAAAAAGACAAGGTGCCCCTGGTGCCCCTACTCTTGATAGATGTGCCTTTTGAGAGAATTGCAATGGATGAAGTTGGCCCCCTAGACAAAAGTAAAAATGGTAATTGATTCATTTTGGTAGTATGTGACTATGCTACTCGATACCCAGAGACAGTTCCAATGCATACTGTCACAGCCCCAAAAGTTGAAACAGAGATTGCTAAAATTTTCAGCAGGGTGGGTATACCTAAAGAGATTATTACTGATCGAGGCAGTAGTTTTGGTGCTGCATTACTGAAGAAGCTGTACTGACTACTAGGTATCACTGACATAAGAACCTCCCCTTATCACCCTCAGACAGACGGTCTTGTTCGGCATTTTAATTAAACCCTAAAATGCATGTTAAAAAGGTTTATAAAAGGGGAAGGGAAAGACTGGGACCAATACTTACCTTACCAGCTTTTTGCTTACAGAGAAGTGCCACAGGCATCATCAGGTTTGTCATAATTTGAAATGCTGTATGGCAGACAACCTAGAGGGCCACTATATGTAATAAAAGAAACATGGGAAGATAATCCCCATCAAAAACAATATATTACATCTTATATGTGTGCCCTGAGAAATAAGCTGGCAAAATCTGTTGAAATCACCCATAGTAATCAGGAAGAGGCCCAAAACCAGCAGAAGGTGTATTATGACCATGAGGTAAAAGAAAAGGTTTTTGAACCGGGTGAAAAGGTCTTGCTACTGTTACCCACTACAGAAAATAAAGTGTTAATGAAGTGGCAAGGGCCTTATAAAGTGCTTAGACATACTGACACAATTAATTATGAGACTGAGACCCCGATAGGAAAAATCCTAGTAAGATATACCATGCTAACCTCCTCAAGAAATGGGTTGAAAAAACACCAAAAGCTGTTTTGCTGGTTTTACCAGAAACTGATAAAGAAGATATTGATGTAGCTTCTGACAGACTGGAACAAATTGTAACTGCGGATGCTGTAAAGGTGAATGTTTCCTTAACCTCCGAACAAACCGCAGAAATTTGTAACTTGCTAAAGACGTTTAACAGTACTTTTACCACAGTATCAGGCTGAACAAAAGAGGTTGATCACGTTATAGTGACAAGGAATGCTCACCCTATTAGACAAAACATATACAGAGTACCAGAGTGGTTAAGAACTGATGTGGTTAACGAAATACAAAAAAATGAAAGAATTAGGTATCATAGAAGAGTTGAAAAGTGCTTGGTCATCACCAATGGTGACTGTCAACAAAAAAGAAGAGGGTGTAAGAATCTGTCTTGATTTTAGAAAACTTAATCAAGTGTCAGAATTTGACAGGTATCCTATGCCCAGAATAGATGATTTGGTGGACAGACTGGAGAGTGCCAAGTATATCAGTACCCTCGATCTCACCAAGGACTACTGGCAAATTCCCCTAGCTAAAGAATCCAGAGACAAAACTGCATTTGCCACTCCTATAGGATTCTATCAGTTCACTACCATGCCGTTTGGTTTACATGGCGCACCCGCTATATTTCAGCGGTACATGAATATAATTTTATCCCCCCCACACACACACACACACTCTGGTTATTGTGCTGCGTACCTGGATGATGTTGTGGTGCACAGTCCAGACTGAAAAAGCCACAAGGAACACCTACGAGCAGTTATCCAATTGATCAAAAAGGCAGGTCTGGCAATTACTCCTACCAAGTGTGCATTGGGCATGCAGGAAACCAAATATTTGGGCTATGTTTCGGGAAATGGAGAAGTCAAGCCAGAAGTTTCCAAGATAGAAGCTGTAGCAAACAACCCTGTCCCTAAAACAAAGAAGCATGTCAGGTCATTTTTAGGGCTGGCTGGTTATTATCAGAGATTTGTTCCCAGCTTTGCCGAGTTAGCTACTCCCCTCACTGAACTCACAAAGAAACAGTTTCCGAATAATGTGAAATGAACCCCAGAGTGTGACAAGGCTTTTCAGGCCATTAAGGCTGCATTGTGTTCAGCCCTGTTTTAAGAAGCCCAGACTTTGAGAAACAATTTCTGTTATAGACTGATGCATCAGAGGTAGGCCTAGGTGCAGTCTTGAGTCAGCATATAGATGGGAAAGAACAGCCTATTCTATACATAAGTAGGAAATTGCACGACAGAAAGAAAAGGTACTCCCTCACTGAAAAGGACTGCCTTGTGACAAAGTGGGCCATGGAGTCTCTTAAGTTTTATTTATTAGGAGCTGACTTTGTACTTGTAACAGATCACAATCCTCTCTGTTGACGTAACCAAATGAAGCATAAACATTCTAGAATCACACGGTGGTACCTGGCACTACAGCCATTTAAATTTAAAGTGATGCTCAAATCTGAGACAGAGAATGTCAATGCTGATTTTCTGTCTGGATATGGATCAGGAATTGAGAATTCAGAAGGCTGAAAAAATGTGAGTTGAAACTTCTCTGTCTGCTATGCTACATATACACTGAACTGTAAAGGTCATAAGCTAATGTTAGATGGGTATTTAACAGAACGTTTTGGAAACCCAAATCCCTGACTGCCAGCTCCAGCAAGCAGCTGCCTGCACACCCAAGGTATGCAGAGTCCATCGGATTTTGAATTTTGGCACCTTACATGGTCGCACAGCTCGGACCTTAACTCCGCAGGAGTTTCTTACCATAATTTTAAAACTCCTTAGGAGCATCTTGCCACCACATAGCAAGGTGTTTTTGTCCCATCTGCCCACCCCACCCTCCGCCCCCACCCTTCACTCTATTAAATCCACCTTTGTTCCACCCAGCACATCTATGGTTGTACAATCCAAGCTAGGGGTGATCCTCAGCTACCCTTGGCAAAATTAGTAACCCTTACTTAGCCCTTCTTCCTTATCTCCCCAACTTTGGACCTAACCCACATGTTGCCAACCTGTCATGCTAAAACTACAGAGTCTTAACCCCTCAAGTCTGCTATACCCTCTGCCAAATTCATATCCATCCTGCCTCCCCCCAGCGTATAATATTCCCACAGTGTTAACTCTCAAACTCTTAAAAATCTTACTTGTATGCAATGCATTCCTGTGTTAGTCTTGGCAGGATGTTCCTAGCCCTTTATGGCTAACCTCCATGTACCGTGTCCCTGGCACATGTCTGCCACCTCTGGTTCACTACTCCTACACTACCTCCCCCCCCCCCACTGAGCCCCTTAAAAGTGCCACCAGCTCTGCAGCAGGTTCATAGGTCGATCCTGTGGTGCACAGCTCCCACCTCCAGCATTGTCTTACCCTCATCATATCCACCCCAAAGCCTTCCTCCTATAGCTCTGTTTCAGTGCACAAAGCACTCACCACCAAGTAATCAAACTCTGACCCAGCATAACAAAACCATCCTCTATCTAGCTTGCCATAAGAAAATATTTAAGCTGCCCTTTATCCCCCTCCCACCTCTCACTCACTCATGTGCCTTCTGTGTCTATCTGGGGACACAGAGCTCAATCCTAGACCAACTAGAGCATCAATGTCCCACTCTCCCGCCCCCAGCCCTACCTAGTCCTGCATAAAGGGGCTCACAGTTGCTCACATGAACGTGCAGCATGTCAGAAATAAAATGGCTGAACCTGAAGCCTGAGTCTGGCATTATAAACCTGACATCCTTTTCATCATGGAAAGCTGGCTAAAGCCCTCAATTCTGTCCCACGAATTTATCCTCTCAGGGTTCACATCGTTCAAGCGGAATCGGCTCTCTAGTAAGAGTGGGGGAATATTGACCTATATCAGAGCAGATCTTGAAGCCTGCAAAATCCCAGACTTAACATTCAGTGCTGACATAGAACACATATTCCTCACCATTACTCTTGGGCAAGTAAAAAGCTTACGTTAAGTTGTGTATACCTACCCCCTGCATCGCATCTGCTTCTTACTCTGAATTTTTCTCCACCATAGGGATGTCATCATCTGTGGAGGCTTTAACCTAAACTGGAATGGTTCAGGAATGGCTTGCTATGCAGCTACACTGTCGGATGCCAACCTAGACCAACTTATCAATCAACCAACAAGACCTAACACAAAGTCGGGTAACTATACCCTGCTTGACTGGGTGTTGGCTAACAATAATCAGAACATCAAGGCAGTGGGAATCTTTCCTGATGCCCTAAGTGACCACTCTCCTACCTACTGTGTCTGGAGGAACAACCTCCCCCAGCCCCTCCCAAGTTGTCATATACGCACAATCTAACCAACTTTAATGTTACAGCATTCCTGAGCAGTATGAACTCCGTTAACTGAGCCCCCATCAACTCCCTCCCTGATGTTAACCAAGCCCTCAACTACTTTGTTAATACCGCCTCCTCCATCCTTGACTCTCACGCCCCACTCAAACTTAGAAGAGCTAAGGGTATCCACTCCCCCAGCTCTCCAAGGAACTAAGACACATTATACGCTCCCGGGACAGGGCCTGGAAGAAATTAAAAAAATCCAGCCTCAACTCAGATTGGCAAAACTACCGCCAACCATGAAATAACTGTAAATTAAAAGTCAACACTGCAAAGCTTAACTATTTCAAATCCCTCCAGAAAAATAACCTCAGCAACCCCAAAAAGTTCTGGGACCATATTAATGTCCTGCTCAAGGGAAATGGATGTATCACCCCTCAATCTATCATCAGCAATGGTACTACCCTTTCCACCCCTCTGGACATAGCTACCAGGATAAACAGCTTCTTCACTGCCTTGGACAATTATAAAACTGGCCTTCCAGATAGCCCCTCTCTCCTGGACACTAATGCCACCCACTCACGCACACTTTTCCACCTGAAACTCACCTCCTGCACTGAGGTTCTACAGCTACTACACAGGCTTAACCCTAACAGATCACCAGGCTTTGATTACCTTCCCCCAAAATTCTTAAAATTAGGTGCCTCTGCCCTCACTCAGCCAGTAGCACTCCTAATCAACAGATCCTTCCTCTCTCTCTCACTCCATCCCAGATAAATGGAAAACTGCTATTGTGGTCCCAATCCACTAAAGTGGCCCAACTAACCTCATAGAAAATTACAGACCAATATCTATACTGTGTCCATTAGCTAAAATACAGGAAATAATACTTTATAAGCAGTTGTACTCTTTCCTAGAACAATCAAATGCCCTTACCAACTCACAACACGGCTTCTGGAAATATCATGGCACCGAATCCGCGTTACTAAGGGTCACCGTAGATATGCCCCTATGGAGGAGAACGACGTCCGGTGGTTCGAGAGGGTGCATGGTGCTGCACTCCTCCAATGAGTCCCACAGCCTAGCCCGGGCTGGGTGCCCCCACAGAGGAGAACGACGTCTGGTGGTTCGAGAGGGCGCATGGTGCTGCCCTCCCCCAATAAGTCCCGCAGCCTAGCCAAATTTCAGGTGCCCCCACGGAGGAGAACGACGTCTGGTGGTTCGAGAGGGTGCATGGTGCTGACCTCCCCCGATGAGTCCCGCAGCCTAGCCGAATTTCAGGTGCCCCCATGGAGGAGAACAATGTCCGGTGGTTCAAGAGGGTGCATGGTGCTGCCCTCCCCTGATGAGTCTCGCAGCCTAGCCGAATTTCAGGTACTACACACGCGGATTTGTGACCACGTTGCAAGAGCCAGTGGGGAGTTCCAATCTAGCTGCTCCTATGGTGCTACCGCATTAGTCTATTGTGGTTTCAAGTGAAAGAAATTTTGTGCCTACTGAACTGCTACAGTTGTTCATCTATTGATGTTTTAAATAGCTGCAGGCAATTTTGTAAATGCTTTTAATGATCCTGCTTTTGACTACAGATTTTGTTTTTAGCGTCCAGAGTTTCTGACCCTTAATTTGCTGCCTAAGCCACCATTTTGTCGCCAGCCTCCCTTCTTGGAATATTTCCACGGAGCCCCTGGCCGGCATTCCCTTTTCTGCTCCATAACCTTTACTTTTCCCTGGAAGTACCTTCAAGGCAAAACTTACAAACGTGTAACAGTTTGTCCCATCAACCCTCCCAGCTGCCTATAATTACCGGTGTTTTCTCTTACAAACGTGTAACTGCGTTGTCCCATCAAACCCCCCCCCAGCTGCCTATAAATACCTGGTTTTTCTCTGCTTTGCTCCTCAGGTGGCCCCACGGAGAAACGACGTCGGGTGGTTCGAGAGGCGCATGGTGCTTGCCTCCCCAATGAGTCCGCCAGCTGCTTATTTCCAGGTACGCTACCGCAGCGATGTGACCACACTGCTTCGGCTGAGTCGGGCTGTTGCTTCCCCGCTGATGCTTCACGTCAGCTGCCCCGCCACCCCCACCACCACCCTTGGTGAGCACTCCATTAAGTAGCACACATCAGGTGACTGATTTAACCAATCAGTCCACTTTCCCATCTGCAGGTTATCATTGCTTACCACTAGTGGCCGCTACAGCTATCTCCATTGCTCTCACTGTACTAAATCCCCCTCCTGGTAACATTATGTCACTCATAGACCTAAAATCAATACTAGGGATAACACTCCTTGCAACTTTTGTATCCCTACCACCTGCAGGCCACCCAAATCCACTACCAAGCCCCCCAAACCTCTCCCTATTCCACTGCCACCCCAGTCCAGCTCCCTCACCTCAAATAGCCTCTCCACCCCGGGGACACACTGTTCCTGGATTCCTGGCCCATCCATCATCCCCTCATCCTTCCTTTCAGGGCTGGTCTTAGTTAAACTGCATGCCCCAGGATTGTTCATGCAGTTTCCCCAGTCTCCCTTACCCAGCCACAAACCAATAAAAGTACTACCTAACCTAAAACTGTTTCTAACTCTAGCACTCCTACTCTCAGGGACATTGAGTTAAATCCTGGCCCTACCACCAGCACCAGCCATCCCGTTCCCCCCCACTGGCCAACTTCCCAGAGGCCTGAAAATAGTCCACCTAAATATATGCAGCCTCCTACAAAAACTGCCACTACTTCAAACCCTAGCATATACACTATGCCTGGACGTCCTAATCATCACAGAGACCTGGCTGAAACCCCACAACCCGGACGTTGAAGTGGCTCTTCCTGGTTACTCCATCACCCGACAGGACAGCCCAGGCAAAAAGAGAGGTGGTGGCACTGCCATCTACGTAGCATCCCAAGTACATTTCTCTCCTGTGGCGCAACCTGCCTTCCCTGGTAACATTGACTCCTCATTGATAAAAATCTCCCCACCACACTCCATCCCTATTTTTATAGCAGGGACCTACTGTTACCCTGACTCCACTTTAACCTCCATGGCAGCTCACCTAGACACCCTAAAAACCATTACCTCAGGTGGGGAGCTCCACATCCTAGGTGACTTCAATTTAAACTGGCTCACTAGTGCTAGTCCAAACTCCGTAACCATGTAGCCAGTTTAAACCTGACTCAACTCATCACTGAACCTACGCGGCTAAACCACAAAACACTAAACCACTCCCTACTCGACTTGGCCCTCACCTCTCATCCACATAGGATTATAACCTCAGGCCTCCTTCCGGACTCACTGAGTGATCACCATATGATATATCTCATACGCAAAGTTTTCAAAACAAAGCCACCCCCTCCAAAAACACTTCATATCAGATCCTATAAATCCCTTAACTTAGATGGACTTCGACAAGACTTAGCAAACATGGACTGGTCCTTCATACCCCAGGCCCCTTCCATGGATCATGCCTATGACTTCTTTAAGTCAAGATTTCTTGCCGTCTGGGACTACTATGCCCAACCCAGGAAGGTTAGGGTAAGGGGTGCCCATCTGCCGTGGATCACTGCTGACCTCCTGGAGCACCTCCACACCAGGGATCAGGCCTGGAAAGTTTATAAGACATCAGGGTTGCACACCGATCACCTACATTACCGAACACTCAGAAATACCTGCACCAGGCTTATCCACAAGGCCAAAGCCCACTACTTCTCTTCTTCCCTCCAAAATAATCTCAATCATCCAGCCAAGTTCTGGAGGTCTATAAAGTCACTTTTCTCCCCTCCTGCCCAGCCACCCACTCCTGCCCTAGATGTGGGCGGCTCTATCATAACTGAACCTCTAGCAGTTGCCGCAGCTTTCAACTCTGTGTTTACTAGCAGCGAGTCCCCTCTCTACTCAAACCCCCTACCTGCCACACAAATCATGACACCTTCACCCCCACCCATGCCGTCCCCCCACCTGGTTTTCTACTTCACTCCGGTTACCCCACCAGAAGTACTTAAAACCCTACTCGCCCTAAACCCCTCAAAGGGTAGATGCACTATAGAATAGATGCCAAAATGCTCTACCTTTCCGCACCAGCAATCGCCGAGCCTCTAGCGTCTCTTTTCAACCTATCTTTCACCTCTGCCACCCTACCTTCAAAATGGAGCCACACCACAGTCATCCCCCTTCTGAAAAGTGGTGACCCATCCTCCCCCAGCAACTACCGCCCAATCTCCCTACTGCCCACCCTAGTCAAAATCCAGGAACATCTTGTCCTCTCGCAACTTACCACCTTCCTTGACTCCTCTTCTTTCTTCACCCCTTACCAGTCTGGCTTTAGAAAATCCCATTCCACTGTTACATCCCTCCTCAGACTCACTGATTCCATCCTCACCGGCATGGATAATAGCCTCATCACATCTACCATTTTCATCGACCTAGCCAAGGCTTTTGACACAGTCTCTCACACCCTCCTTCTATCAAAACTCTCTAAAGCTGGCCTCTCCAGTGAGGCCACACGTTGGTTCAACTTGTACCTGGGAGGCAGGACCCAATCGGTAAAAATTGGTGTCTCCACCTCAAACCCCCTCCCCATCTCCATTGGAGTCCCTCAAGGCTCGGTCCTTGGCCCTATCCTATTCTCCATTTTCCTCAACAACCTTCCCTCGATCTGCCAGCATGCTGATATTCATATGTACGCTGACAATACAGTCTTGTGCACCTCAGGTCACTCCCCGCAGGAAGTTGCATCCAAAATCCAGCAAGACTTCACAGAAGTCCAGCACTGGTTTCATAGAATCAACTTATCCTAAATGCTAAAAAACGATCTCTGTGACCTTCGGTACAAGACAAAGAATCTTCCGTCTCCCTGCTTTCCCCATTCTCAAAACACTAGAAGGGTCCCCTCAAGAAGTCTGCACCTCTTTCAGATACCTAGGGGTCTGGCTGGACCAACATCTAGACTTTTCCATGCATATCGAAGCAACTCTTGAAAAACTACAACCTCGGCTGGGGGCTTTATAGCGAAACTGTAGCTGCATCCCCCTCCAGGCCGGCAAAGAAATCCTTCTGAAAATGATCCTCCCTATCATCGACTATGGGGATGTAGTCTATAGCTCTGCCCCTAAATCTACTCTGGCTAAACTGGATTCTCTTTATAACTCCTTCTGCCGCTTTGCACTGGATCGCCCTCCCACCACTCACCACTGTGACCTCTACAGTCACCTTAACTTACCCTCCCTCGTCAATCGGCGCTTTAACCACTGCAACAGATTCACAGCAAAATTCTGGACCCAGTCACTGCCTTCCTACCTAGCCACTACCCTAACAGCCCAAAAACCATCAGTATACTCACTCAGAAATTTAGACTCCCGCCTGCTACAAATCCCACACATGACTACCTCTGCTGGGCAGTCAGCTTTTAGAGCCCATCTACCTAAACTATGGAACTCTCTGCCGGCTGACATCCGGCTCTCCCCCTTCCCTGGGCAACAAATCTCCCTATTAAAAGAGCAAGTCCCCATAAGCTGCTCATGTCAACTTAGCACACAATAGCGTGGGCCATGACTTAACTTGTGAGCAAAAATGTGATGGCAGACCACCAAATGCAATCCTTCTTTGTCCACCCAAGCGCTTAATCTATCAAATCCCAATCTGCCACTACTTTTTCCTTCTTTTCTGCCTACAAATATGATGTCAATCTCCGTTCTTGCATCCTGTACTTGTAACTATTGTTGTGTTTTATTCTTCACTGTAATTATACAACCTTGTACATATTGTATGTAACCTTTGTTTTGCTGTCCGAAAAGTTCTGTAAGATGACTTGTATGTACTATCCCATTTTCCCCCTTCCCCCAGGACGCATCTGGAATCGAGCGGTAGTCTGCTCAGTATGTCTTTCCTGATAAAACTTTTAAATAAATAAATAAAATAAAAATCTTTCATGCAATGGATAATGGGAATGCCACTGGGGTAGTCTTTGTAGACCTGACAAAGGCCTTTGACCTTGTGAATCATTAACTGCTCCTCACTAAACTCGCCAAACTAGGTATCAATTCCCACACCCACTCGTGGTTCACTGACTACCTGTCCAACTGGCTTCAGTGCATTAAATGGGCTGGCACCACCTCTCATCTAGTCCCTATCACCAATGGGGTCCCCCAGGGCTCCATCCTGGGTCCCCTGTTATTCTCCATATTTGTAAACGAGCTCCCTTGTAACTGTGGTGGTGCATCAGTACAACTTTATGCAGATGACGCAATCCTATTTAGATCCCACAGGAATACCTCCTCCATCACATCCGACCATGAAAGCGACTTTCACCTGCTTGAGCAATGGGTCAGGGAGAACCGTTTGGTGCTTAACACTAAGAAAACTAAAGCAATGCTGTTCTACCACTCAACCTACAACCGAGCCATGCAGCATCCCCTCACTATTCATATGTCCTCAGGAGCGGCCCTAGAGCATGTGGACTCATTTAAATATTTAGGAGTTACCTTAGATTCTAACCTATCCTTTGATGATCATGTAAATAAAGTTACTAAGACCACCCACCAAAAGCTGGGCCTACTCTACAGGATTGCCCCTTATCTGACCCCTGATGTGGGAAGAAAGATTGCCTCCTCTACCCTCCTCCCCAGTCTTCTGTATGCTGCCCCAGTGCTCCACTCAACCAGAACCTCCACCCTGCTTAAATTAAAACAAGTCTATCACCAGATCGCACATTTTGCTGCGTCAGCCCCAGCCAGAACCCATCATTGTGATGTACTCAACATGCTACGCTGGCCATCCTTTGAAGCCCAACTCATCCACCTACCCTCTCCACCCATACTGCATGGTATAATAATGCTAAGGCCGTCTCCAGACCATTACGATCCTCCTCTCTCCCCTTACTAAGTCTCCCTAAAATGTAACTAGCCATAGGCAAAAAATCCTTCTCCATCCATGACATACAAAAGTGGAACAGCCTGCCCCATGACTTACTTTCCTGTATGACCATTATACAATTTAAAAATGACTGAAAGATACTCTCTTCTCCCCTCAACAGTGTGCCTGCTACTAATCCCCAGTTCCCTCTGTTTCTCTCCTCCTTCTTCTGCTCCACTCCTCCTCTAGCCCTCTCTCCCTTTTCTTTACCCAACTACATACCCCCCCAGGAGTATCCAATACCATCAGTCTTACAAGTTGGCACCAACTTTTGTTTGAGTGCTCCACCTTCCCCTTCGTTGTTTCTACTACCTCTGTCTCAGCACTTACCATACAACTGTTTATCGATTATCAGTCTCTATGGTTCCTCTGTAACTCATGTGTTTGCACTTTATTTACTGGAATTGTACTTCCCCGGGTCGCCCCTGAAAAAGGGACATGTGTCTCAGTTGGGCCCACCTGGTCATCAAAATTCAAATCAATAAATAAATACATTTGTAAAACAGGTTCCCTCTTTTTCTATGCTCAGATTCAATGCAAAGAAGTGCAAGGTAATGCACATGGGAAACAAAAACCCAGGGGAAGCATACACAATGGGGGGGTGAGATACTGACAACAGTAAAAATAGAGAGGGACCTGGGGGTTATTATATCAGATGACCTAAAGGTGAGCAAGCAATGTGAGAAGGCAGTAAGGAAGGCTGGGGGGATACTGGGATGCATAGGAAGAGGCATCAATAGTAGAAAACAGGAAGTTGTTATTCCTCTGTACAGACAGTTGGTGAGACCCCATCTGGAGTACTGTGTGCAGTTCTGGAGACCCCATCTCTGCAAAGACATAGACAGAGTGGAGGCTGTCCAGAGGAGGGCAACCAAAATGGTGCAGGGTCTGCACCATAAGACATACGAAGAAAGATTAAAGGAGCTTAATATGTATACCCTTGAGGAAAGAAGGGAGAGAGGGGACATAATAGAAACTTTCAAGTACCTCAAGGGAATTAACAAAGTCCAAGAGGGTAGCATCTTCCAGAAAAAGAGATGTGCAAGAACAAGGGGGCACAATTTGAAGATAGAGGGGGGACGGCTCAGAGGTAATGTGAGGAAGTATTTTTTCACTGAGAGGGTTGTGGATGCATGGAACAGCCTCCCTGAGGAGGTCGTGGAGTCAAGAACAGTGGGGGACTTCAAGAATGCATGGGACAGGCATAAGGCAGTCCTAGTGGGGTGTAGGAGGAAGTAAGCTGTTGGTTAACTAGGATCTGCAGCTTATCTGTTAGGTAGGAAAATGGGCAGATTGGGTGGGCCAAGCGGTCCTTATCTGCCATCAAATTCTATGTTTCTATGTTTCTATGTATGTGATAGGGTTGAATAAGGCCCTGCCCCACTTGTTATGCAGAAAGATTTTAAATGCAAGGATCTGTTCTATCCTTTTCTTTTCTGTCTCTTGTCTGTCTGGTTGTGCAACCACATTTTCTTATGAGACCTAGGAACTGATCACTCCAATGGTCTCATGATTCTCCACCTCTCGCTATCTCTCTGCCTTCACTTGCTGTTCTGTCTTTTCTTCCCCCTTGCATATCTGCAGTTATAAAAACATATGTGAATCTTTGTGTAAAACTGTAAGTGATACTAGGATCCCTTTGTTTGAAACTGTATACCTTTGTTCAAAACTGTATACAGTTATACTGTTGAAATGGTTGCAAAAAGCTATTTGGAACTTAAGGGGTTAACCTGAGATGCAGTTTTTAAGCCCTTTTCAGAGTTGTCAACAAAAGGTCAGTTCTGGGACACCATGTACTGTTTTGCTGCACCTGCAAGGAACAAAACTGACAAGAATATTCTGTGAGAAGCAGGCTATCTTAACGAGTTCTCAGAGAAAGACATAAAAAGAGCAGCAATGCTTTTGCTAGAGAGACAAGGAGAGTAGGAGACTGAGAGACTGAAACTTGGACTTAGTTTTCTTTGTTTGTACTGCCTTTGTAAATAGTTATACTGAATATTTTTTTTTTATTTTTAGGGCTGCAAGTAGACAGAGCCTGCAGCCCTATTGCATCAGCTCTAAAAATGAGCTACAGGATTTGGACTGTGGAGCACTTCCTTTGGAGTTTTCAAATGATCCTTCCACCTCTTTGCAGCCCTTCAATTTAACCCTTGAAGTGCTGCAGACTGAACATCTATCCAGGGCTCAATCAAATAGATTCATTCTAGTTCTTTCGGCAGCCTAGGGATTAAGAAAAAACTGCTGTAGAAAATCGCCTCTCCTCCCCAACCTTGTGGTGCTTCAGTGAGCACAAGAAACACATATCTTATTTTGAATCCAATTTGGTAAACAGCATTTTTAGAGCTAATGCAAGAGGGCTGCATACAGCCATCTTGCTGTCTGTAGCTGGAAAAATGGAGTACCATGGCACACATTTTGGGAGTTTTCAGTGTATCCTTCTACCCTGCCTGCAGTATATTGCACTGTTTCTAGAGCCCCTTAAATAACTGTGCCTCTTAAAAGAGTTTAAGGCAGTAATGGCTGTAATTTCTATTGAAACATTCATCATTGCAAGAGCATGTAAGATAAATAGCTATGGAACAGCTAACTTCCATAAACAATGAAAAGATTATTTCTTTTCAATGGCACTTCTTTTCCTGCACTCTAGCATGTCAATCAATCAGTCTTTATATAGCCAGGTGAAACATCATTGAGAAAAACTCATTTACAAGATGGAGCTGATAAAAATTAAATATGTGGCAGAACGACACTGGAGCACAAATCAACACATCCTCATAAAGTGGATATTCCAAACAGCTACAACATAACAATTGTTATTTAAACAGATTGGTTAGGATATAAACAGATTGGTTTAAACAAAATACAATAGCATTTCTATTAGCTAGAAGTACCTGTCAATCATAGATAGTGTATAATTTGCTTTGCAAGGTAACAAACCGATAGCCAAGAAGGCAGAGATCTGCTGGGATGCAAGGCCACCTCTAGGAGTTGAGAAATAGATATAGATCATAGGAGAAGAGCCCGGGGCAATCACTATAGTTACCTGATTCTGTAGTATATGTGTTTATTTCCTGCACAATGTGTCTTTAAAACTAAGATATTTATAATAATTAGATAGTTAATGAAGTTGTGTGCCTTTTCTGGTATTTTAATGGTTTCAACTCCACCTATTCTCAGATTACCTTGCAATACATTTAAATCTTAACCCTTGATTATGCTGGTCATTAATCTTCAGCCTTCCTGTGTGCTTTTATATACAGGTACATAAACATTGACATTTTATTTTCTTCTTCGGTACCATAAAGACATTGGCCCAGATATTCAAACTGCGCTCAAAATGAGCGCAACAGCAGGAGCAAGCATAAACCAGTTGCGCAAATGCGCAACAGGTGCGATATTCAAACATGGAGCAGCACAAATTGCGCAAGCAACCAACGTCTGAATATCGCACATACTGCGCCATAGCGCAACCAGGAAGGAGAAGCTGAGCCAAAATGTTGCTGCACTATGGAGCAACCAGGGCAGCCCAGCTGAGCATTCCAGAGGTGCATAGTGCAAGTTGAGCCCCCAGAGCAATGGAACTGCACATCCAGGGAGGCAGGCTGGGGCCCACCGCCAGCCATGCCTCACATGGGCACAGGAACACACTGCAGAACCCACACCACACCTGCACACCCCAAGCACAGCATCACTGGGGGTGTGATGGATGATCTACTGGCCCATGGGGACAAGCCAACACAGCATAGCGGAGCTATGACACCCCAGCACAACCACTGGCATGCTGAGAGTGCCACACACAGGGGGTTGACAACCACAGTGCACAGCAGCCCCCTGTACGCACAGCACACCCTGCACTGTGACCCCAAGACACCACCTATGTGCATTGACTGGCATTGCAGGAACCCATGCATCCCCCCAGCACAGTTCAACCCCGTGCAGCACAGAAGCCTACAAGCCAGACACACCCTGTGCACCCAGCAGTGGGTGGCAGCAGACGGCAAGACCAACAGAAAGTCACTGCCATGCTGGAGATACCTCCCCATGCACACACACACACGCACACACACACCCAGGACCATACCACCCCAGATGGCATGTACACCCCTGCAACTGAGCACCCATAGCCAGCTGCAAATCAGAGACCAACACAGTATTCATATCAAAATAGAAATGTATATTTAAAGATTCAATCACAAAACCAAACGAAACTATTTACAAGGGGGGGAAGGGTAAAAGGTAGGGGTGTTCAAGGGGGAAGGAATAAAAACTTGGAGAGGGAAGGCAGGGTGTTAGGGATGGGAGAAGTGGGAAGGGTAATGTGGGCTATGGCCCAGCTGGCTGCTGGTCCTCCCCCTGCTGGTGCCCCATCCTGTGCCTCCTTCACCGAGCTCCATGGCGCCGGATGGCCTGCAGGATGTCTTGGTTCTCCAGTCCAACTTGGGTGAGGTGCCAAAGATCACGTGCCATCCTCCTGAGTACCTCGAGGCCTAGGAGAATGGGAACACAGTCAATGGCTGTGACTGACCACAACCCTGAACACCACCCAACCTGCAAGCCATATAGCCCAGTGTCCCACACCTGTGATGGCATGCACCCACCCACAGTGAACATGCACATGGCCATCACAAACAGGTGGCACCAGCTATGCGCACCACTGCACACACACACTGCCCATGTCCATCACAGCACAAACAAGGCTGTCCAGTGACGCGGGCAACGCGCGATGCCAGTTACACAGCTATGTGCCCAGTGCATGCCTGGACCACCAGTGACGCCTACACAGACATGCTGTGATACTGGACAGTGATGCATGTCACCTGTGTCGTGCATACATACATAGATACATAGACAGTGTCGTCAGATAAGGGCCTATGACCAACCTAGTCCATCCATTTGAGCTTGTAAGTTCACTTTGTTTTCCTAGAAGTCTGTTGCCCCTTACCCCTGACCTCCAGAATTCCTTCACGTCTGTCCCGTACATTCTGAAATCCCGTGATTGTTTCAGCCCCCACCACTTCCTCTGGCAGGGTGTTCCACTTGTCCACCACCCGCTCTGTGAAGAAATCCTTTTCCATGTGTCCTCTGAATCGTCACCCCTCCAACTTCATCCCATGCCCTCTAGTCCTGGAACATCTTTTTCACTTCAAAATAGTGTGTCCTGCACCCTGATCCCCTGTAAGATACCTGCATGTCTCTATCATATCCTCTCTCCCCCTCTCTCCAGGGAGTATATGTTCAGTTCCTTCAACCTGTCATCATAGGACCCGTGATGCAAGCCATGCACCATCTTTGTTGCCCTCCTCTGAACCTTCCCTGCCCCTCTACATCCTTACGTAGGTATGGTCTCCAGAACTGTACACTGTACTCCAGGTGGGGCCTCACTAGTGTCTTGTATAGTGGAATTATGACCTCCCTGTCCTGCATGGTTGTATTGTGCAGGGCTAGTGGACTCCCAGCATGTAATAGCATCCATGAAGTCATGATACTCACATTGCTCAAGCAGCTGTGTCTGCTGCTGTAGCTCTTGCTGCCGTTGATGCTGTGGCTGCTGCTGCTGCATCTGGGGGGCCGACTCCTGCTTCCACCGGGGCCCTGGCACGGCCCTCCTCACCCCTGCCCTGCATCCTCACATCCCGGCCTGTGGGAGACATATGTTGAGACAAACATCAGTGTGACTCAAAAGCAGAGTGCCCCCTGCCCCAGTGAGAGTGCCTGCCCACACAGCCATACCCATCCATCGCACAGCTGCACACACTGACACAGCCAACCGTGTCCGAGCCATCACCTATGCA
This sequence comes from Neoceratodus forsteri, assembly GCA_016271365.2. Classification (NCBI taxonomy): domain Eukaryota; kingdom Metazoa; phylum Chordata; order Ceratodontiformes; family Ceratodontidae; genus Neoceratodus; species Neoceratodus forsteri. Next base: position 501,306,551 of record CM028135.1, on the reverse strand, counting down.
CAGCCACCAAAGCACACACACACCCCTACAGAGAATACAGGTGCATAGATGGTACACTCACCTGGCCTCGGCACCATGCCCCGCCTGGCACGTGCCCACAGCCTTGCCAACATGTCTGGCTCCCTCCGGCGGAGGTCACTGTACCGGTGCTGGCACTGCTCAGCAGACCGGTGCCATCCAGTGACCCCCACCAGGTCAGTGGCCACTTGCTGCCACACCTCTGTTCTTGGTATGGTGAGGGGCTCCTCACCATAGAGTGCCTCATACTGGGGCTCTACTAGTGCCACCAGGTTGGCCACCTCCAGTGGGCTCCAACTCACAGCCCTCCTCCTAGCCATGTTAGGCAGTTTACAGCAGGCAATATGGCGCCCTGCTGCACCATAACCCCACATGGAGATGTTGCGCAATAGACCACCACAGGCTCCAATCGCGCTGTTCGAACAGCGCCGTCACTTCACATAGCGCTGTCACCAGACAGCGCAATAGGGACGTACACTTGGCAGGCGAACAGCGGCAGGGGGCAAAGGGCATACACAAGGTCATGAGCAATGACACAAGGCTACGCACAGCGCCATCTGACGTATAGGTATCCTGCTCGACAGACAGCTGCATACCAGTGCCACAGTGGACTATTGCTCAGTAATGCCACAGCGCCATATAGTGGCCAGTGCTGTAGCGCCACTGGCACAATGATGGCCATGGCCTGAATTGCCTATCACGCTCAGCATGTCAGCAGCGCCATAGATGCATGCGTAAGCTATCTGGGCATGCGCGATGCAGTGTACCACACAGGCACAGATCTGCGCCATTGGCTCAGCCGACTCTTCCATATTGCGCATAGCGCAGATTCGCGATATTCAGCCGACATATGCAAATCATCTGATCAGCCATTCAAGGGTGCAGTGGCATGATTTGCATGTCATTAAAGTTGCTCCACTCCTAATTTGCATGTGTTGCGCTATAAATGTGCGACAGTGGGCTGTGCTGGCCAGATTCGGTTACTGCAGGTGAGAGGTGAGTTACATACTGTGTGATGTTCAGGACAATGCTCATGGGGAAATGCTGTAGACTGCACAGTGACAGGTGTCCACTTCCACCCATACAGATCACCATGACCGACCAGAGCCAAGGTGAGGTGAGGACGGTGGGCGTGGGAGGAGGCCGAACTCACAGCGGCAGAGATGGAGGCCTCTTCCAGGCCTACCTGGAAGATGAGCCACTATTGAGTGGATGGAGGGCACCCCTCAGTCCCGCAGGCTGCATGGGAGGGTAGCTCGGGCCATTAACCTGCACGGAAGCCACCAGCACTCCGTGCAGGAATGCAAGAAAAAGATGGGGACTGACCGCAGGAGGTTGAAGGAGAAGGTGGCAGCCTTCAGGGCGGCACGTGCTGGCACTGGCGGGGGCCCGCCAGTGGTGTTGCAGCTGACCCCACATGAGGAGACACTGGTCACAGCCATGCAGCCGAGCACCATTGCGGGCATACCAGGCGGAGGATTCCAGACAGGTGGAAGCCCATCACTGCACGGTATGACATGGTGGTGGTGTTTGGGGTGGTGGTGGTTGTTCACATGCACTCACATGTACTCTCTTTCTGTTACAGATCCTGTTCGTCTTCAGGAGATGGTGGTGGTGGGTCCAGACAGTGATGCGGACCTGCTGGACATGGAGGAGGGACCATCCACCTCCACCACCAGCCAGCAGGCACTGCAGCAGCATGCACGCCGGCCAACAACTCTGGTGTCAGTGATACGGGTGCGGGGGGTGCACAGCCTGTGTCTCAGCAGTCTGGCATGCAAGCATGCCAGCAGCTGTGACCATGGCAGTAGCACGCACCTGCAACCATTGATGATAGAAGGCCTGCAATGGGCAGTGATAGGTGTGTGTCCGATGACAGACACACGGCAGGCCAGCACGTGCCCCTGGGCCTTTCTGGTTCAAACCTGTGTACCAGCATGCTGGCACAGTCCCAGGCTGTGCCTGTCAGCACCGGTGGGGCAGCACCGGTGGCTGTGCAGGTGTCTGGCACTGTTGCCAGCACAGCGGTGGAACAAGTGGACCTGGGGGCACAACGGTTGGAGGGGCAGCAGCAGCAGTCGCACACCAGGTCTGGGGGTACAGTGTCAAGCAGTGGCACATGTCCACCGCCCTTTGATCTGCCCATACCTGGTCCTGGTGAACAGCGCCCACCCTCAAGGGGTGATGTGCATCAGGACCGTCCACACCCTGGGGGTCACAATGCCATTGGGGCACAGTACCCATTGGACGCACACACCCATCTGCTGCAGGAATCAGTACAGCTGCAGGGGTGGGTTGCAAGGTCCGTGGAGGCACTGTCTGTGTCTGTGGAGCGGCACAGCAGGGAGTGTGCTCGGGACCGAGCCGAGCTGGTCCGTATGCGGATGGATGTGACCGCCGCCATTGACAGGCTGACCCAGGCAGTGGTCTCTGTCATGGACGCAGTGGGCACACAGTCAGGTGCCCCTGTACCATACACCCCACACAGTGCACTCTCCACTCCCCGTTCCCGGCGTCGTGCGACACCAGGCCTGTCGACGCTGGGTTCTGCTGTGGGCATCCCGAGCACCCCTGGTGCAGGTTTGTTCGGTGTGCTGCAGACCCCTATGCGGGCAAGGTCGCGTTCGAGCAGTGGGACCCCTGGTGGTGCAACAGTGCCACCCCATGTGGCCCCTGCTCAGCCTGCCCATGCTGTTGGGTCATGGCGGGGCCACCCACGCATCCGTGGTGGCTGTGGGACAGTGCTACATGACTGAGCTGTCTCCCAGTGCGGGCCCTGTCTGGTGCTGCCCTGTGTGCAATGTGTGTCATGGTGGGCAGTGCACTGCTGGGTGCTCTGCTCACCACGCCAACACATGGACCACCTGCACACCCTCCCAACTGCTGTCCACAGGTGCATGTGCATGATGATGCCTGCATTGCACTGTACACCAAGGTGCAAGGGTGCCCAGATTCTGACACACGTACTTGGACAGTACAGGTGGTGGGGTGGTCGGTGGTGCTGTGTGTTAGCAATGTTGGTTCTGCAGTGCTGTGCATCTGCCCATGTACGCTCTGTGCCTGGTGTGCGTGTGTGTCCATATGAGTGCTCACCCTTCCCTGATGGTGTGTTGGTATGCCTGGACCCTTCCGGCCGCCCTGACCCTCCTGCACCCCTGGTGTGTTCCCCTGTGTGCCTGTAGTTTGCGCATGGACAGTGTTGGTTGCACATGTCCCCTTGACTTACCTGTGTTGTGTGTAGTGCTCCTCTGTGATGGTGTCCCGGTGCAGCTGGGCCTGCCGGATCAGTCGGGGGTCCCTCCGTCCTAGGGGGGGCTGCTCATCACCATCATCACCAGCGCCACCTGGCGTCCCCATCGCTGTCCCTCTGTTCGACCTGTACGGCTATCCCATGGTCTTTGGCCATGTTGTGCAGGATGCAACAGGCCAGGAATATCCCACAGGCCTTTTGGGGGCTGTACTGTAGGGCACCGCCGGAGGTGTCTAGGCATCGGAAGCGTGCCTTGAGCATCCCAAACACCCGCTCTATGATGTTACGTGTTGCCGCATGTGCCTCATTATAGTATAGCTGCACTGGGGTAGTGGGGCGCCAGTACGGTGTGAGCAGCCAGGTACGGAGTGGGTATCCGCAGTCACCTGTGTGGAGATAGTGGAGAGCAGTGTCATGTTCAGGTCCATATTGGCCATCTCCCTGTGTGCCACTACCATGGCACCTGTGTCATTCCCACCCTTGCCCAGAGTTTGCATTCCATACATGAGTACTCACCCACTAGATGTCCTGTGGGGATGTCCCCACTCTCGAATCGATGGCACAGTGCAGACTGATACCATATGAAGGCATCATGTGCTCCGCCAGGGTGTGTGGCACAGACATTGATTATGCGCCCAGTGGCATCACACACCACCTGGCAGTTGACACTGGAGAATCCCTTTCGGTTATGATAGGCATGGCCATCGGGGCCAGGTGGCATGTGGATGGCCACATGGGTGCAGTCTATGGCCCCTAGCACGCCAGGCATATGTGCTACCCTGTGGAACTCCTGCATGTTTGCTGTACGCTCTGCCGTGGTGCTGGGGAAATGGATGTACTCGCGAGCATGTGGCAGCAGTGCGCTGAGGAATTGGGTGAGGATGCGTGGCCGTGGCGACTGTGTGATGCCTGTGGTGTCCCTGTCAGCCTCTGGAAGGTGCCCGTGGCGAGCAGGCACATGCAGGCTGTCACCTTGTTCTCCACCGACAGAGCGTGACTCCGTTGTGAGGTGCCTGCATCACATCACTGCACAGCTCACAGAGCCGTCTCAGTATTGCCCTGTTCAGGCGGTACCGCCCACGATCTCTACATCTGTGTACAGCTCAAAGCTGATGCGGCACGGGTACCACCTGTGGGGGTATATCGCCGATGGGCCCCTCACGGCCACGCCCCTGCAGCATGGATTCTCACCCTCATTACAGCTTCCATGTGGAAGCTGGCACTGTCCATCTCCCTGGCTTCTGCACCCCCCAGCTCCTGTTGCTGTGTTACCCCCGCTGTCCTGACTGCTACTTCCACTGCACTGGGCACCCCCCGCTGGCCTCTACAAACTATGGGAAACAGTTTCCTTGCCTGCCCTTTTCAGTCTGTCCGTCTGTCTCTGTCTGTCTCTCTCTCTCTCCCCCACTTGACAGCCTGGTAGCTTTCTTGCACTGCTTCCTTGAGCCTTTTTATTTTGGCTCATTTCCGCTAGTGCGCAGTTTCCGGCTGTGCCACTATTGCGCATTGCGCAAGTGTTTGAATATCGCATTGCGCTCTTTATGCATGGATCCACCCCTTCGGTTGCGCATGCCTTCATTTTCATTGTGCTATTGCTCAGCATGTTTTCGGGAGCGCAACTGCCTCCTTCTGAATATCGCAGAATGGCGCAGTTTTGGACTTGCGCATGCACAACCCTGTTGCGCATGGCGCAACCCTTTTGAATATCTGGGCCATTGTGTTTTTGCAGTTTTTTGCAAATTCCTCGCCTCTTTCATTTAATGTTTCTGTCCAATGTCCACCTCCCCATTTACATTTTTTATTTCTATTTGATCAAGTTTCACAGCATGTAAGGCTAGCAACAGTGGCAGCTCCAGCTTCCGGTGGTTACCAGGGAACTGGCTAGACACTACAGTTGGAAGCCAGGGCACCTATTGAAACTGGAATGGAAAGCATATGTGCATATTCATGCTTGCTTTTTGGAGTATTTGAACTAATGATAAATGTTATGTTCCTAAAAATAAAAATGCATATTCCATTTTATTTTTTTGCAGGGGATGGCCCTGCTTCTCTTGTCTTGGTGGTGGGGGTACGGATGACACGGCTTCTCTTGGCTTGGGATGGATGGCTCTGCTTCTCCTGGCTCAGGGAGGGGGGACTGGCCCTTCCCCTTGCTTTCTTTAGCAGGAGAAGCTGGGCCACATGACTCAAAAGATAGGGCCACCCCCCCAAGTCAGGAAAAGCAGGGTCACCCCCAAGCCAGGAGAAACAGGGAGATACCCTTCCCCTAAGCCAAAAGAAGAAGGGCCATCATCACCCCCCCCAAAGCTGGGAGAGTCTGCCCCCCCAACCAGGAAAAGCAAAGCTATTCCCTCCGGGGCAGGAGAAGTAAATCCTTCCCCATCACCCGAACAAGAAGAAATGGCCATCCCAACCCTTTACAGCAGGTATCCACCTACCAAATTGGACCTCAATGGATTGGCCACCCGCAGTGGCAGGTCAGGAGATTGAGGGCCATGCATTCTCTGTTTTGAGTCTCTCCCCTCCTCTCTCCACAGTACTGAGACATTTTCAAATAAACCCATTCACTTACCTTAACGAAAAGGCACAAGTAGTCAGAATCCTGTCACTCTGGTTCTGCAGGCAATTTCTTTCTTGGCTGTTTTTGCTGCTGGCAGGACTTTTACTTGAGGGTCTGACTTTGTGCTGCAGTTACTGGCTGGGCAGGGTGGCTAGCTGGTGCTGCACTCTCCCATTACTGACCAGACTGTGCTCTAGTATTTTATGAAAAAAGCACAGAATAGTACAGCTGTTTTAAGGATAGCAGTACTGCTGGGTTGGAGAGGAGCCTTCTGTGCTGCAGTTTGCAAGCAATGGCAATGTAGTTCTGGTTTGGTGGGCATGGTTGACTGGGTGACTCCTGATTCAAGCAGCTAGGCAGTCACCAGGAGCCAAGTCGCAATGCCACTCCCTGCCCCCAACACTGGGTGCCCAATTATGGGGTAGGGTGGTTAACTAAAATGAAAGCAAGTAGCCACTTGCTGCTCAGCTCTGTTGCCACCAGACTTCCCCAATTATGACACCAAGTGCCTAAACCTAGAGTAAGACAGTAAATGAAAATAAGTAAGCAAAAAATGACAGCCAAACCCCAGTGCTGCCAACCCTCCATTCTAGCACTAGGTGCCCAGCCCCCCGGTCCAACAATCAATGAAAAAAAGTAAGCAGACAACGGGAGCCCAACTACACTGATGTTTTAGAAAGAAATGTTAGTTGTTTTCTGCAGGAATCTATTGTAGCATTGCTCCCTGCTATTCATTGTACTATTACACATTTGTGTACTTGACATTTGTACATCAAATAAAAATCAGTGTTATTCCATAGTCATCAGTAAAGCTTTATCCCACTTAATAGAAAAACATACGGGAATTCATAGGATGAATACTAAAAACAACAAAAGTGCAGTAATGCAATGAATATCAGGGAGCAATGCTATGCCATACTGGGGCAAAAACAACTAACATTTCACTCCAGAAGCAGAGTTTTATCAGAGTTAATAACTTAATGCAGAAATGCTCTTATATTATCTGGCATTAGGTCTGAATAGCACATGTATGAACAGTGCTGTCAATAACAGCACCTTCCGTACGGCACTATGAGAACAGTGGCAGGAACAAATGCCGCAAGTAAAGGCAATGCCACTGGTAGCAGTCACAAAGCACACTGACTACTGCTACCAGTCCGAACACTTATTTTAGTGGGGGCTCTGCCCACCACATCCCCTTAACTAAAATAATCAATTCTGAGCTGGAGTTGGATTACAGGAGAAAAACAAAATTCAGAATGCCAGGATTAGAACCCTGATCTCCACCACCATTGTGGACAAGCAGCTCCATGTCTCGGTCTTCTCTGCCATGGGAGCAGCTCATCCACCATTTTCAATTTCCAAGCCCTTGTCTTCTTCCTAATAATACAAACAGTGACCTGGGTAGCGCTTACTGCACAGCACTGTTTAATCCCTGTCTCTGTCTGTGGTATGCCATTCGGACATCGCTGTTTTTTCCTTATGCTATATTTGTAGCACTATTGTAACTGGTTATTATATTATCCCCCACCAGTGATGTGTACAAATAAAAAATTTAAAACAATTAATGTGATGCATCCTCAGAAGGCACTTATAAAATTACAACCGGCAATTAAGATAATGAAAAGTATAACAAACCTAGCTTAAACTACCAAAAAGGCATATTTTCACAGTTGGTTAGTACATGTAATTATAAAAAAAGCTTTACATATAAACTACAATATCAGGAATTATACAAAGGCAAGAAAGAATCCTGGCTCCTAATTGGTCAGTTGGCCATCACAGCAGGGATGTTATCCTGGCATAACATCCCTGCTGACCATTTAGATGACCACCCCATAGATTGTTTGCATCTTTTCTTAAAAAAATATTTTTAAACACTAAAATTCTTTAAAATTCATTTTTTTTCTGTATAAAACAATGGTTCATTGTATAATAGGAATAATGCCCTCCAGGGTGGGTGTTATGCCAGGATAACATCCCTTCTCGGGTGTTGGATGCCCTCAGCCGGTGGTCTCGGGCCCAACCACCGAAGGTGGGATGTTATCCCAGCATAACACCCACCCTGTCAGGCATTATTCCTTTAATATAAGCCATATAGATATACATTTTGTGGATGTTGGAGTGATACAATGAGGATATAAAATTGACAGGTATTCATATATATTTTAATTTCAGTCTTTGGTAACTGGGTAAGGCCCACTAGGCACAAGTGCCTGTTTTCAGGGGCAACCTGGGAGCACTGGGTGGTTAAGTGACTTGCTCAGAGTCACACAGTATACAAATGGAGGGTGTGAGAATCAAACCAAGGTCTAGTCTGCTGGATGTACCAAGCTCATTCACAGCTCGTTACTTTAACCTCTAGGCTATACTGCCAGCCCACTTCTCTTGCGAAACATTTTCTTTAGAAGTGTGGAACCAATGAACTCTGCAGTACAATGATTCCAAATATCAGGAATTTATTCTAAAACATTAGATAACAAGTAGGGCATTATTATATCAGACGATCAGCCTAAATGGATCTATACCTTGGGGGCTCACTATAGCCTAGGTGTGAATGATTTCTATAGACAATCTTTATTTCCTGTATATAAAGATGGCAGGCATACTTTGCAACAGAAATTTGTTTTTATTGTATTACAGTGGTAGTTATCTGAGGCACCCAAGTTGCAATTTGCATTGACTGTAATGTGATTCTGCCTCATTCTGCCTCAGTATACCTAGGTATACCTCAGTACTGATAAACTTCTAGGTATACCTCAGTACCGAGACACTTTTCTACAGCTGCCATTATATGATTGTGACTAAAGGAGCATCTGATATAGTTATGTCCTGCTTTTTATTGTTTTCTAGAATACATGCCTGACATTTGTATTTCGTATCTCAGAGTTCATTGGGAGCCCCAGTGCAAGAGAAAATGTCTCGCAAGAAAAGAAATATATATGGATGAACACCTAAACATTTTATATCCTCAGTGCTTCACCCCAACATGTGCAAAATGGACTTCGATATAAATTTATATTTACTGTTATTGTGGGTTATATGTAAAGTTTTTTTTTAATACTTTCATCTACTAACCGGCTGTTGAAAATATGCCTTGTGGGTAGTTAATACCAGGTCTGATGTTACACTTTTTTTTTTTAATTTAGTTGTTTAACCAGGTATAGCACACTAAGCTGAAAGCTTTTTTACAGGAGCGACCTGGGAGCACAAGGAAGTTAAGTGACTTGCTCAGTGTCACACAGTACACAAGTGGAAGCTGTGGGATTCAAACCCAGGTCTGGTCTGCTGGATATCACCAAATTTGCAGCTCAGAGCCTTAGACCACTGCGCTATACTGCCTCCCTTTTCATTACCTTTATTGCAAGTTGTAACTTTATAAGCTTCCTCGTATCCTAAGGATGTGTCACATTAGTATCAGACTGCTAATGTCTCTTTTATATATGATACTGTATGCCATTTTACATGTAATATGACAAATTTTAAATAGAACCTTTAACAACAAAATGGTATTTACTCAAATCAATTTGCTGCCATATTGGCTCTGACTAGAATTTGTTATGAATCAGTGCTGCACTGGACAAGGGGCTATCAGTGGATGTCATTTACTTGGATTATGCCAAGGCATTTGACAAAGTCTCCCATAGTCTTTTGATTGATAAACTTGTAGAATTAGGAATAAACACAAACCTGGTCCAATGGATAGATCCTTGGTTGGATGGAAGACAACAGAAAGTTGGGGTTATGGGGCACTATTCAGACTGGGGAGAGGTGATGAGCGGAGTGCCCTAGGGTTCAGTCTTGGGACTGGCCTTGTTTGGTATATTTATTTCATCTATGTAGGCATCATTTCATTCTTGGATTGCCAAGTATGCGGATGATAGCAAAATTGGTGCTATTATAAATAGTGCAGAGGCTGCTAAAAATCTTCAGGAGGATCTATGTAGAATACGAGAATGGTTGAGTAACAATAAGTTGAGTTTCAACAAGAAGTGTAAGGTGATGCACTTAGGGAAAGATAACTGTAAATACCAGTACATCTTAAATGGTAGAAGGATTCAGGAAACCAGGCAAGAGAAAGATCTGGGAGTAATCATTACAAATGATTTGAAGTTTGAAACTCATGCTAGGAAATGTGCACAAAAAAGTAACAGGATACTGGCTACTATATTAAAAAATATTAGAAGTAAATCACAAGAAGTAATGGTTCTGTTGTTCACTTCTCTTGTGAGACCACACCTGGAATGCAACTCTGCATTTTGTGCTCCTCAGAGTATTAGAGGACAGAAACTGATGGAGGATGTACAAAGTAGGGCAACGAAAAAAATAACTGGACAAAAAGATCAGCCATACAGTAATAGACTAAAGAATTTGAATTTGTATTCCTTGGATTACAGACATATAAGTGGGATCTCTGCCTGGTATACAGGGCAATGAAAGATGACTTAATGTGCGAACGTATATGACTAATTAGGAGATTAATAAGAAAAGCAACAAGAGCACATAATCTGCAGCTATGGGGGATATACCTATTACTGTCCAAAGATCTAAATGGTTTAATCAGAGAGTGATATCATGCTGGAACAGATTACCTCACTGAGAATGGAAAGGCTGAGCTCATTGTCCACAGGAACAAGCAAAAGTCTTTCTTTGACTACAGTGCATTGTGTACCCACACATAGTGAGCATAAAAAGTGGCGGCTGAGCCTTTCTGCAACTAACATTTCTCCTGATCTCTGCCAGGCATCATCACAGTGATTCATTCTGATGATGCATGGCAGGGGCCAGGAGAAGCATAACTTTCAGAGTGGCTTAGCCCTCACTTTTATATGCTCACTATGTGTGGATACACTATGCACTTTAGTTAAATAAAGGACTTTGAATAATATTTTTGCAGTCCTGGTGCTTTCTGCATATGTGGGTGCTCCTCATCCTTTTGCTTGTTTCAGTTTTTTTCATTACTGAGTACTATATTACTTGTCCCACCTCTTCGAATCCATTTTGCTTTGTTCCACAGAAGACGGTAACAACTACTAGTAACAAGCATTTGTCAATGCCGAATGTTTGCTTGCTGGCATTGGCATTGGTGGGGTGTGCCTTTGGGTCATCAGGCATAACGGCCATGCCATTTCACCACACCCTACCCTGCAGACACCGACATGTGTCATAGTGTGCCTTGGGTCTTTGGCCCTTATGCTCACCCCCCATTCCATCAGGAAATACTGTGAGATGGGTGCAATATAGGAGAATGGGGTGAACTCTGGGGCTGAAGAGTCCAAGGCACACCTCGATGCCTCTCACTGGCTGCAGGGAGTGGGTGGAGGTGGAATGGTATGAACATTGCAGGCAACAATCCCAGGTCACACCCCTGATGCCTGTCAGTCTCTACAGGGTGGAGCATTATGGTTGGAAACCCTAATGCCTCAGGCGTTCATTGGTATTTTCACTCCAAATTTTCAACATGGGTTTTTTTGAGACCCCCACCTTATGAACAGTGGCAATATCAGTTTGTTAACCGAAAGCTGATTTTGCACAATGACTACGGCATTTGGCACCACAGGTACGAAAACACATTTCGAACAGGATGTGAAAAACAACAGCTGTACTGTTCATGGGGAGGTGTAAAAAAATGGCAATGTTGAAAATTTGCAGTGAAAATAGTAAAACAACTGGTGAAGTCACGAGCATGTGTAGAAACTGTGCAATGCACACTCTTAATGTAATTAGTTGTTTTTTTTACAGCAGATTGGAAGGCTGTTTGGGGGGGCAGTGGAGCTGATGGGGGACTGGACACCTCCATTGGCCTTACAGATTGTTGCCATGCTGGGGTGTGCCCCCAACGTGTCACCTAAAACTCTGTTGGGTGGAGCGCAGAGCAGCCGAAGTGGGATTGGGTACCCCCCGTCAGCCATACTGGGTGGGGGGGCATTCAGCATGCTGGGTGGGCTCCCAGTGTGCTATTTGTTGGGAGGGAGGGAGCTGTCTATAACAGCTCTTTCACTGCAGTGCCAACGTATAGGCACCTTGCATACTGCCAACAGCAACAGTATGCAAATTGCCTACACTCTGCAGTTCTTTCTTTCAACTGTACGCCATTGCATTTGCAAATGCTGTCATAGACAGCTCTTACATTCATTGGCGCGGTGGGGCCGCACCTGCAGAAGGCAGCAGGGCATTGGAAGTAGGGAGGCACACCTATGAATTCTCGTATGGTGGCACTATGTTTCTTGCACATGCGTGCAAGCAACCTTAAAAATGAATGTGGATATTACCTGTTAGATTTTTTCAGGTATTCCTGTTTTGAAAATGCAGCTTCTCCTTCATAGTGGTATCTAAACAGAAAGCCCTCCAGCAAATTTATTTTTATTTTTAGTACTAAACACATTCTCTTTACTATTACAGTAAATGTAAACACTGGAGGAAATATGAAGAAACTGACAGTGGGAAGCTTACAAAGGATGTCAGTTGGCATGTTATGTGACTGTATAAATATGCAGAACTAAATGCTACATAAGTTTACTGTGACTAAGCAAATGGCAGATGGGATTTGTCAAAGAAAAAAGGGGGACTGGTCTGCACTCAGAAGTGAGAAGGTCAGTTTTCCTATGCGGGACAGTGACCCAGAGGGTGTAAAAAGTTGGGGTTATTGAAAATATGATGGATCACAATGGTCTACATAGCCCATTTTCTTAAAGCAGCAGTTTTGTCATCAAAGAAGAAAAAATGTGTGTCGGAATTGACAACTATCTGACATTTTTCACAATCCCCCACTCAAAAATTAAAACAGACACAATTTAACTTGCCATACTATAAGACTGCGCCAAAGAATTCAGCACCTGTGCCAAGCTGGTGTTTCTCAGCTTGACATATGTGTTCACAAACCAAATCTTGGCACCACGTAATCACTGTGCAAGAAATCCTTTAATCTTTTTCAAAAAAGTGCTCCAGTGCTCAAATTCAAAGCAAGCAGTTGCTCCACAGTTTGGACACACCTTGACCAGTTTCGTTCATAGCTTGCATCTTCAGAACATATGTGTTGCATTCTTTCAGCAGGATCTTTATACAGTATAGTACCAAAACTAATTTTCTTCACTGTATCCTCACTTCCATCTAAATGCACCCTAACCCCCTTTCTGCCCTGATGTCATGATATTTAGGGCTCAAGTAAAGTTGTATCCAAATGTCCTCCCTGTCGACCAAGTTAAACTTTTTCAATGCCAAAAAAAAGGCTAGCAATGAATTCCCCTGGCTTTGAATAAATTTAATATGAGGTGGTATTATACCTTGCACAGTCTTGTGTTCTATGATTCTAGTATGTTCATCTATTAAAACAGCAGTGCAACAATCTGGTGAAAATTTTGACTCACGTTATTTTATGCCATTTTAGATTGCCACTTAACTTCTGACTTGTATGATACCCTTCTTTCCACAGTTATAATCTGCTTTACTACTTTTTTCATGTCTGAAATAACAAAAGGAGCACTTCTTTTAACCCTTGCTGTGCCACGGACTAATATATCGCTCCAAAATTCCTATACATTCTAATTCGTTCAGCCGCCTAAGGGTAAATACAATGCAGACCTGGTCTTCATCAGTATGTTCAGCTGTTTCTGTCCATCTGTTGTTTATATATAACTTCTGCTGTGACTAAAATTAACTATTATGCTGCAGGCAGTGCGCTCTGACCTTGCAGAACAATAGTTGTTCAAAAACAGCTACAAATACTGATGAAAACCTGGTCCAAGCCATATTAAAAGGATTGCTCCTTTCATTATTTCAGACATGAAAAAAAGTACTCACGCAGGCCCAAATTGTGGAAAGAAGGATATCATACAAGTTAGGAGGTAAGTGGCAATCTAAAATAGCATAAAAATGTATAGGTCAACATTTTCACCAGATTGTTGCACTGCTGCTTTAAGTTATGAGGCTATGTTGAATTTTGCAAATGCAGGCTCATAACTTTGGTAATATTCAGTATTTTTAACACAACACTGAAATATAGCCATTTTGGTATAATGACTCATTAGTGTGACAGCTGTCATTTTTCAGCTCCTGCCCAAAATGTGTGTTTGCAGCCCAAAAGTCGATTTTGCATTCCCTGCCCAGCACCACCTTTAGGCTAGGAGCTGAACATTTTCTCTGCCCTTCTTTATAACGCAGGTTCAACACAAGGCTGTGTTGAAAATTAGGTGTAAAAATATTTACAACAAAATAATTTTGAATATTTTTAACCCAGATTCCTCTCCTGCAGCCCTATCGGTTCTAGCCAGAGTCTGTTTATCTTGCTGTTAATGAGAAAAATAAAACGCTATTTGTGGAGTTACGTGATGCGGAGCACGGAGTAGCTGCTATCTCCGTGAGCTCTGACCTGCCGCCCGTTAGAGTCGGTATCTCGCTCCGTTTTACCGCAGCAATCCAGTCTTCCCGTCATCGGGTACGAGGAGAACCTGTACTGGTCCGATCTATGGAGGCCAAATGAGTAAGCCACCCCGAGGCACAATCCCGACTCCCCCCAAAAAGGCCGCAAAAATCAAAGGCCTCGGCTCTTCACTGGCACAAGGGCGGGAAAGCAGTGCTGCTGAGGAGCTGCTCACGCTAGGGCGGTTCCTGGATGAAATCCGACTGCTAAAGTCCACGGTCCAGGACATGACCAGAGAGATTAAAAATATCACAGGTATAATTGATGACCTTAATCGCAGAACGTCGGATAACGAGGTGCGGATCAAATCAATAGACGGGCACAGAGAAAAAACAGAAATGACAGTGAACAAGATGGCTCAGCGCATTCAAAAGTTGGAGATGAAGGTAGAAGATTTGGAGGACCGTAGTCGCCGCAATAACGTGGTGATCATTGGGCTACCAGAGAGGGCAGAGGGCCCCGATCCAATTAAATTTGCCCAGAAGCTAACTGAAAAGATCACAGGGCTGTCGCCATTTGGATCAACATATGTGATTGAGAGGGCTCACAGAGCTTTGCGCCCCTTTACCTCCTTCTGATCGTCCGCCAAGGGCATTTATTTTTAAATTTCTCAATTATCAGGAAAGGCAGTTGTTAATTGGAAAGGCAAGAGAAGACAAGGAGATATTCTGGGAGGGCTCTCGAATTAGAGTGGTGCAAGATCTCATACTCTCAGTCCGGCAGAAGCATGCGGCCTATCATCCAGTGGTTAAAAGGCTGATAGCAGCAGACATTAGGTTCCGTATGGGCTACCCTGTGAAATTTCAGGTCTTCATTGCAAATGAGTGGAAAACTTTTGAGTCCTGTGAATCGGCCACAATTGCTTTGCAAGAAGCCTTTCCTGCATTGTTTAAAGACCCCTGATGGAGGGCAAAGAACTGATAATCGGTGATTTTGTCCGGAGGAATTAGGACATGAACAAGTGTTCGTCGTTTTAATTTTGGTCTACAGTGGTCTTGGACATTTTTGTTTTGGCTCGAAGATTAGCTGTAGTGGTTACTGGAGCCTGCATGATGGGGTTGGACACCGTGTGATTCTGTCTCCTGGACTCTTATACTTTATTTGGTTGATCATTATATTTAGAGCAGTCATGAATATTAATGACTGCTTGGTTATGGAAGGTACATGTTTGGCGGGGTCTCTCATCTGCTGATGCCTTATAGTGGACACTTCACTCATGGACTGTTGGGCATTGACTGCATTTGCCTGCCTGGGGGGGGTGCAAGACGGGCATATATACCTTAAGGGGCCGGTTGGCCATGAGAGTATTGTCAATACTTAGTTTAAATGGGGAATTTAATTTATTTACATAATGTGTGTTTTGTTCTGGGGGTCTCTCTTTCCTTATTTGGTTTTACTCACCCCCAGATTAGGGGGGTGGCAATGACTCTCTTAATCAGCTGTCAGGGGTGAAGCCCATTTAACAATGAGTAGTTTTTTTTTTTGTTTTTTTTTCTAATATTGGATTGTATTAATGTTACAAAGGGCGGGGTTATATGCCTCTTAAAGTTTGAGAAAGGTCTTAATGGTAGTTTAAATATGTAGTGCTTTGTGAATCTGTTCTAAATAGGTTAAAACGGAGTTATATGGATTAAGTAAAGAGGGTGGCGGGGGAAAGGCGCAGAGTTATGAGCTAGGTGGGCCGATGTCATGGGCCGTAAACAGGTGAGACACAGGGGGTGGGAGGGAAGGGATGGGCATTTTGGGGTATGGTTTAAGGGAGTGTGAGGGGAGGGCCGTGGGGTGTGACATGAGATTTAAGGTCTTAGGTGGGGATGGGGGGGAGGGACACAAGGCTGCTGGTACTATAATGAGTTATTTGGTATTGGAGCGGTCATTATACGTTACAATCTTAGTGAATTGGAAGGGGGATGGATATCTCTATTAAATTTCTTACATGGAATGTAAAGGGGGCTCGGCATAGAGCTAAGCAGGTTAGAATACTGAAATATATTGAGGCGGTGAAAGCAAAATTAATATTTTTGCAAGAAACTCATTTGCTTCAGGAAGAAGCCAAATGTATGAGAAGATTGCAAATAGGAGAAGTCTTTTCCTCCCAGGGTAATACACAGAGCAGAGGGGTTATGATATTAATCCATAGAGCAATACTTTTTACCCCCCTGAAGGTAATCCAGGACAAGGAAGGTAGATACAGTGGCGTGAAAAAGTATTTGCCCCCTTCCTGATTTTCTCTATTATTGCATATTTGTCACACTGGATGTTTTCAGCTCTTTAGAGAAAATGTAATATTAGATAAAGGGAACCTGAGTGAACAAATAACACTTGTTTTTTTTTATTTCACCTATTTAATGAAAAAAGTTAACCAACACCAACTGGCACTGTGTGAAAAAGTAATTGCCCCCTTACACTTAATAACTGGTTACACCACATTTAGCTGCAATGACTGCAACCAAACACTTCCTATAATTCAATATCGTCTTTCACATCGCTGTGGAGGAATTTTAACTCACTCTTCCTTGCAGAACTGCTTTAATTCAGTAACATTTGGTAGGTTTTGAGCATGAACTGCTCGTTTCAGGTTCTGCCACAGCATCTCTATTGGGTTTAAGTCTGGACTTTGACTAGGCCACTCCAAAACTTTAATTTTACTTCTTTTAGCCATTCTGATGTGGACTTGCTTTTTGTGTTTTGGATCATTGTCTTGCTGCATGACCCAACTATGCTTCAGCTTCAGCTGACGGAAGGATGACGGACATTCTCCTTAAAATTTTCTGGTACAGAGCAGAATTCATGGTTCCTTTAATTTTGGCAAGCCATCCAGGTCCTTAGGCAGCAAAGCATCCCACACCATCACACTACCACCACCATGTTTGACTGTTGGTATGGTGTTCTTACTGTGGAATGCTGTGTTTGCTTTTACGAGACATTATGGGATCCATGTCATCCAAAAAGTTCCACTTTGGACTCATCTGTCCATAGAACATTTTCCCAAAAGGCTTGTGGATCATCCAGGTGCTTCTTGGCAAATGAGAGATGAGCATTTATGTTCTTCTTGGTTAGCAGTGGTTTCCGCCTTGCTACTCTCACATGAAGCCCATTTTTGCCCAGTCTCTTTCTGATTGTGGAGTCATGAACACTGACCTTAGCTGAGGCAAGAGAAGCCTGCAGTTCTTTGGATGTTGTTTTAGGATCCTTTGAGACTTCCTGGATGATTTTACGCTGCACCCTTGGAGTAATTTAGGCAGGCCGCCCACTTCTGGGAAGATTCACTACTGTTCCAAGTGTTCTCCATTTGGAGATTATGGCTCTCACTGTGGTTTGATGGAGTCCCAGAGCCTTAGAAATAGCTTTGTAACCCTTTCCAGACTGATAGAGGGCAACACATTTTTTTCTGATCTTTTCAGGAACTTCCTTTGATCATGGCATAATGTGCTGGTTGAATCTTTGTGCTGGCAGCGTGACTCTGATGGTAAGGGTCAAAATAAGTGAGTTTATATTGAGCAGGGCTGGCTGTAATCAAGCCTGGCTGTGTTCAATCAGTTGACTCTAATTATCCTTTTAATTGGGTTGATTTAACTAGGGGCAATTACTTTTTCACACAGTGCCAGTTGGTGTTGGTTAACTTTTTTCATTAAATAAATGAAATAAGTAAAAAAAAAAAGTGTTATTTGTTCACTCAGGTTCCCTTTATCTAATATTTTGTCTAAAGACCTGAAAACATCCAGTGTGACAAATATGCAATAATAGAGAAAATCAGGAAGGGGGCAAATACTTTTTCACGCCACTGTATGTATTAGTGAGAGGAAAATTGCAAAATATGGAAATTTTGTTAGGGGCGGTCTATGGGCCTAATACAGATGGCCATGATTTTTTGGTGCGCTTATTAAAGGGTTTACAACCATTCAGTCAACTTCCCATGATTTTAGGGGGGGATTTTAATATGGCATTGGACCCCTTAATGGACAGATCCTCCAGGTCCCAATTGTATCCAACACCTGCTTCTCGTGCTTTTAATGATCTATTAGATCGTTTGGGTTTGGCAGATGTTTGGAGAGTGCTTCATCCGGAGGCTAGAGAGTATACCTTTTTTTCCCCTGCTCACGGGTCGGGGTCTCAAATTGATTATATACTTTTCTCATGGGCCTTGCTTAAAGGAGTCCTCTGTTCTGAGATTATGGCAGCCCCACTCTCAGATCACTCTGCGGTGGAGGTTACGGTCTCCTTTCCCTCCCTCACCTAGAAGGCAATAGATGGAAAGTAAATAATCAAATGTTGAGGTGCCCAAAGTGGTCCAAACTCTGATGAAACAAATAGAGGAGTTTATCTTGATTAATTTGAAAGATAATGTCCACCCAGATATTTTCTGGAGTGCATTCAAGGCTTATGTGAGGGGTTTATTGATTAGCCAGGCCACTAAAAGGAAGAGGGAAAAGACGCCATCATGTCGGATTTATTAAATCAAATTAGGTCTTTAGAAACTACGATGATTTCTAACCCCCAAGAGGAAGACAAAGTGAAATTAATTAAGATTAAGGATACATACCTTAGAATATTGGGGGACCAGGCTGAATTAGCTATAATTAAAACTAAAGCTAATTATGTAGATCAGGGGGAAAAGTCGGGGAAACTTCTGGCTAGGCGCATAGCGCAGTTAGAATCGTCCCGCCTGATTGAAGGGATTCTCTCGGAAGAAGATGGGTGTATTAAGACCATTCTGGAGGACATGGTTCTAATTTTCTGGAAATATTACGAATCCCTGTATAGTGGTATGCAATGTCCTCCAGTTCAATCCAAAATCCTGTCATTTTTGGACCAGCTTCCACTCCCCAGGTTAGATGAATTGGATTGTGGTTTTCTCAACGCTGAAATAACGCAAGGGGAAATAGAAGCAGCTATTAAAGATCTGCCTGTAGACAAGACCCCCGGCCCAGATGGGTTTTCATCTAATTTTTATAAAACATTTTCCTCCCAGCTGATACCCCTATTGTTTAGCTTATTTCTTTCCGGGGAAGAGGTAGACAAAACTCTGTCGGAAGCGCTTATAGTCTTGATCCCTAAATCAAACAAACCACCTGAGAAGCCCGCCAGTTATAGACCTATATCGTTGTTAAATTATGATATAAAGATCCTGGCTAAAATATTGGCAGAGAGAATTAATAAAATATTACCCAAACTGATAGAAGCTGAGCAAGTTGGTTTTATGAAGGGTAGATCTTCGGCCGACCACTTTAGAACACTGGCACATGTCTTCTCGGTCTCCGAGGGGGCCGATCTCCCGATGGCGTTGGTCTCCTTGGATGCCGAGAAGGCCTTTGATAGGGTTCATTGGGCATTTTTATTTTTGGTAATGGATAGATTTGGTTTCCCAGAGAAGTTTGTGGGTTGGGTTAGAGCACTGTACTCAAACCCTCCGCTAGAGTTACGTGTAATGGGGCTATATCAACACCTTTTAAACTACATGGCAGTTGAGCAAGGTTGCCCTTTATCCCTCTCTTATTTAATTTATACCTGGAGCCTCTTATAAGGAGTATAGTGATGTGTACTGAAATTATGGGGATCAAAGTCAGGGACCAAGTTATTAAAGTCACGGCATATGCAGACAATCTACTAATTTATATCTCGAAGCCTAATAGCTCAGTTCCTAATCTGCAAAAGGTAATACATAAGTTTAGCACCTTAGCCAATTACAAACTGAATCAGGATAAAACGGTGGTCTACCCCCTCAATAATAGGGTATTCAAAAGGGAAATTGAGGATTTGGGCCTAGGATGGAGCCCTAAATCCCTTAAATACTTGGGCCTTAATCTGACAAACAATCTAGATCGGCTGCGTCAATTAAATCTGGATTCTTTAGTTCATAGCATAGAATTGGACATGAAAAGGTGGGCACAACTCCCACTGTCGTTATGGGGTAGAATAAACATTGTTAAAATGAACATATTTCCTAGGCTTTTCTACCCCTTAAGTATGTTGAATGTTTGGGTCCCCTTGTCATGGTTTAATAAACTTCATAGGAAAATTGCTGATTTTGTTTGGGGCTATAGGAAAGCCAGGATGTCTTATTCTAAATTAGCGGCCCCTACATCGCTCGGTGGGTTGAAACTACCTCACTTTGCTCTTTACTTTTGGGCGGCACAAGTAAACAGATACGGTAGATGGGTATGCTCTTCGGCCTGCTCCTCACCTGTAGAATACGTTCCGCTGTGGGTAAACCTGGAAGTTAGTTTTATCAAGAGTTTGGAGTTTAACCCAGAGGCCTTATTTTATGCTACTGGTGGGATCCCTCCTCTGTTAAAGAAATCCCCATTGGGTTTCTTTAAGATTCATAACCAACTCTGCAATTACTTGAAATATGATCAAACTAAAGATGGGGCACAACCCATTATGGGTAACCCCAATGGCTGATAGGAAACAAGACTATCAGGCATAATTGGTTATCTCTACCTGGGGATTGCTCCTTAAAGGAATTTCTTAATGATGATGGGGGTCTACTCTCAACCATTGAAGTATTAAACAAATTTGGGCTGTCTAAGAAAGACAGCTTTAAGATTTTTCAATTACATCATTCATTAGCTCAAAGCATTGGATTGAGCCTGGTTAACCCGGCCCGTATCCCATTTTGGGCGGATCTAGGCCCGTTGATAGGAACTCCCCAGGCTATCTCCAAAATTTACCAAGTGTTGTTCCACTGGGCCTTTACGGAGAATTTAACTCTGTCTTCATATTGGGCCAAAATCTTTCCTACCATAACACTGGATTGGTCACAGATTTGGCAGAACTGTCACAGGTTTATTCGACAAGATTGCCTGAGACTTATTCAATTTAAAATTTTACACAATATCTATTACTCCCCTCAAAAGTTAGCAGATTTAAAGTTGGTGGAGGATCCTAAATGTTATAGATGCGGTCAGGGAGGAGGAGATTTATTCATATCTTTTGGCAGTGCCCTAAAATCACACCACTGTGGAATGAAATAAGGAGTAAGGCCAGTCCGTTACTAGGATTAGACGATATGTTTTGTCCAGAGGTTTGCTTGTTAGGGGACATGACAGGTTTCTCAGTCAAGCTGAGGAAATTTCACATGGCCTTGATTTCCATCACGCTGAAAAGGTTAGTTCTCAAACATTGGAAGGATTGCCTTAGGATTACCTATTCTGAATGGTTAGCGGACCTTCTTACAAGCCTCAGAATTGAGAGGATGATAGCAGTTCTGCATAATCAATTGCCTCTATTCGAGAAAATCTGGTCCCCATTGGTTATATCTTATTCATAGGTAGGTAAGTGGTATGTTTTGTACTGACGCTTTAGAATGGCGCCTTGTGGGGTGGGTATGGTGGTATGGGGAGGCTGGGTATTTGGGGGTGGGTATGGGGGTTTGCAGAGATTTATTAGGTTAGCTAATTGTTATAAGGCTGTTGTAATTCAATGTTTTAAGTGTTTGTATATCGCCTGGATATCATGTCTCTGCATCATAAACTGAATAAAAAGTGAATGGCAAAAAAAAAAAAAAAACACTATTTGTGAATTTTGAAACTGCTCCTGCTTTTCCTATTCTTCCTGACCTGTGCCTCAATGACACTTGGGTACATTATGAAGGATGAGGATGAAAGAGTGACAATATTCTATGACATAACACACCCTGGTGTGCATCATTCTATTTACAGTGAGTTCAAAAAGGAAGTCTGCATTTTTAGTGAATTGAAAAGTAAAAATAAATGTTTTAAAGCATGCTGTATTTTTAGAGATTTTTTGTTCTGTTTCTTGTAAAATGCAATGAAACATCTTGGTATGGTGTCTGAAGTATGAAGATGTGTCAGGTCATTAGCCACTGAGTGATGGAGGAGGTAGCCAATTCCACTTGACAGTCAGTGGTTATGTGGTGCTCTGGGTTCATTTGAATACCATGTGACCATTTCTGCAGCAGCTGTAGTCTATCACATGGCAGAATCATGCATGTCACTGCCTGCCAATGTTTTTCTGTTTACTTGGACATGATTCCTCTGTTGTGGTGCTAGCAAGCATTGTAATGCTATAAATTGTTGCTTGAGGTGTCAATTTCAATCTAAGCCCGATATGTGTCCCATATGGAGAGCTATGCGGCTGTATGTTTTTGCCCCCCCCACCAGTAGATGTCTATTACCTGCCAAGTGGACTTTGTTGAATGCTGCCAGTAGCAGCTGCCTATTGCTTGCTGAGGGAGCTTTGTTGAATGCAACCACTGGCAGCTTTCAAATGTCTGTCAAGCAGGCTTTGTTAAATTCCACGACCAGCGAATGTCTATTCCCACTGAGTGGGATTTGCTGCATGTTGCCACCGGCAGCTGCCTGTTTCCCACCAAGTGGGCTTTGTTGCAGGCCACCGCTAGTGACTGTCTAGTGCCTGCCAAGTGTGCTTAGTTCAATGCAAACACCAGTGGCTGTCTATTGTCTGCCAAGTGGGCTTTGCTGAATGCCACCACTGGCAGCTATTGCCTGCCAAGTGAACTTTGTTGAATGCTGCCAGTAATGGCTGTGTGTTGTCTGCCAAGCAGGCATTGTTGAATGCCACAACCAGTGGCTGTCTATTGCTCAGTGAGTATTCTTTGTCAAGTGCCTCAATTGACAGCTGTCTATTGCCCAAGCGAGTTGTTGAATACTGCCAGCAGTGGCTTTCTATTGCCTGCTGAGCAGGCTGTGTTGAATGCTGTCACCAGCAGCTCTCCTTTGCCTGTCCAGCGGGCTTTGTCAAATGCCACCACTGGTGGCTATCTATTACCCACTGAGCAGGCTTCCTCCAGCTTAGTCTCACCAGAAATTTAAAAAAATCATTACCATGTCCGCTCTCTTTTTAAATTAACAATACTATAAACCTCGATGTTCTTCATGGTGGAACCAACTATGTATCCAGTGGGTGACAAGAGGGGTTGCATTCCATAATAAATTAATGCAGCAAGATGAAATATCGAAATAGGATTTCCATTCTTGTGTAGTTTCTTTAGGGGTTGAGGAATAAAGCAATGTAAAACTTTAAAGGGGCAACTAAAGCCCCTAACAGTCAACTAACGCGCTTTCTTGCTTATTGAGTCAATAAAATATATTTGGGTAACATTCCACAGCCCTCTATTTATTCATTTTTGTAATTATTCTATGTAATGTTCATGTAACTTTACAATCTTTCTGCATTCTGTTACATTTGGAGTGGGGTGGGATCCAAACTGAAACTGGGAAAAAAATGGTAAATGGCTAGGTGACATAGGGTGGTGGTAAATGGCACTCACTCTAACGAAGGAAGAGTGATCAGTGGGTGTCGCAGGGCTCAGTACTGAAACATAAAAACATAGAATTTGATGGTAGATAAGAACAGCTTGGCCCATCCACTCTGCCCATTTCTCCCAACCTACACTATTACTGCAAGACCGTGCCCAATCTACAGCTGCCCCGCCCCCTTTCCACTACGATTCCCATGTTCTTATCTGATGCATTCCTGAACCCAGCCACTGTTTTTACCCCACCACCTTGGCTGGAAGGCTGATCCAGGAATCCACCACTCTTTCTGTGGAGAAGTATTTTTTCACATCTTTCCTGAATCTACCCCATCCAGCTTCATAGCATGTCCCCCTGTTACTGAGAACCTTTTCTTCTGAAAAATACTTCCCTCCTGTACCTTATTTACCCCCATGAGGTATTTAGAAGATCTCTATCATATCCCCACTTTCCCTCCCCTGTTCCAGGATATACATATTGAGGTCCTTTAGTCTCTCTTTGTAGGGCTTTTGATGCAGGCCCTGCTCTGGACTGCCTCCACTCTGTCTGTACACAATACTCTGGGGGGGGGGTCTTACCAGCGATCTATACAGAGGCAACACCACCTCCCTCTTTCTGCTGGAGATAACCCTCCCTATGCACCACATCTTCCCACTCACCCTCCCTACTGTCTTGTTGCACTGCCTGTCCACCTTAAGGTCATCTGATATGATTACCTCAGGTCTCTTTCCTGCTTGGTGGTTGTCAATACCACTCCACTCCACTTATTTTGTACTCTGCCCCTGGGTTTCTGTGCTCTAACTGCTATTTTGCACTTTTTCACATTAAAACCCAGCTGCCATACCCTTGACCATTCCTCTAGTTTTCTCAGGTCTTTGCTCATCCTTTCCACCCCCCTGGAGTATCCACACTAGTGCAGATTTTGGTGTCATCTGCAAAGAGGCAGACCTTCACTTCCAGCTCCTCTGCAGTGTCACTTATAAAGACATTAAAGAGGATCAGTCCCGACATGGATCCCTGAGGCACCCCTCTTGTCACCCACCCTTCCTTGGAATGAACTCCATTTACCATCACCATCTGTCGCCTATCCCCTAACCAATTTCTTATCCAGTTTATCACTTTTGGACCCACGCCTATGCTACCCAGCTTGCTTACTAGTCTATTATGTGGAACAGTATTGAACATCTTACTGAAATCTAGGTAGGTCACCTCCACCGCTCCACCCTGATCTAGTTCCTTTGTCCCCCAGTCAAAGAATCTATCAGATTCATTTGACACTACCTCCCCTCTATGAAACTATGATGCTTTGGGACTTGTAGACCACTGGATTCAAGATTTTCAACAATCCTTTCCTTCCTCAGTGATTCCATTAACTTTCCTACCAACCATGTCAGGTTGACTGGCCTATAATTGCCAGCCTCCTCTCTGCTACCACGTGTGTGTAGTGAGACTACATCTGTCCTCCCCCAGTCCTCTGGAACCACTCCTGTTTCCAGTGAGCTGTTAAATAGAACTGTCAGAGGTGCAGCCAGTATTTGCCTGAGCTCCTCAATTCCCTTGGATGCACTCCATCTGATCCCATTGCTTTGTCCACCTTCAGATTAGCAAGTCTCTTCAAGACTCATGCCTCCAAGAAAAGACTAGTATCCACCTCCCCTCCTTCCAAAGCTTTTGTTACTTTTTTGTGGCCCCTTCCCATCTCCTTCCTCTGTGAACACTGAACAAAGTATTAGTTCAGGATGTCTACGTTTTCCTTGTCACCTTCTGCACAGTCCCTCCCTTCTCTTTTTAACCTTACAATCCCATCCCTGGTTCCCTCTTTTCATTTACATATCTAAAAGATGTTTTGTCCCCTTTCATTACCACCATGGCTATTCTTCCTTCAGCTTATGCCTTTGTGCTCCTTACTGCTTTCCCTGCTTTCCTGTGTTTCCCTGATACACCTCCCTATCCTCCTCCCTCTGTGTCTCCTTATACCTTCAGAATACTGCCCCTTTAGCTTTTACCTCTTCAGCCATCTCTTTTGAGAACTATAGCAGTCTCTTTTTCCTCTTGCTTTTGCTCACTTGTTTGATTTAGAGGTTTGTTGCCTTTACTATGCTCCCTTTTATCTTCACTCACTGTTCTTCCACCCCACTAGGTCATCCATGAGGCATTCACCCATCTTTTTAAAATCCAACCCTCCTGAAGACCAGGAGCCTCGCCCTTGTGTGGTTCAGTTCCACAGCCCTCGTTATATTGAACCACACCGTACGGTGATCACTGGTCCCCAAGTGGCCTCCCACCTTGACATCTACAGCGCTGTTCCTGTTAGTGAGTACCAGATTCAGTATTGCTCCATCACAAGTGGGTTCATTGACTAGTTGCTTGAAGAACACCCCCTACAGAGAGTCCAGTATGTCCCTGCTTCTAGATGAAGCCACTGCTGGAAGGCTCCAATCCACATCTGGCAGGCTGATGTCCCCCATCAGCAGCACCTCCCCCATTCTGCCATTTTGCCATTGTCTTCCAGCAGTACCTTATCTAATTCTTCCCCCTGTGCTGGAGGTCTGTAGGTCACTCCCTCCATTCTCTATCTCCATGGTGACCCACAGTACCTCTGCCTCCCCCTGTATTCCCTGTATTTCCGTGGCTTTTATGCTTTCCTTCACATAAAGCACCGCACACCCTTCTTTCCTTCTCATCTAGTCCTTCATGAACAGACCATAGTTCAGTATGGCCATGTCCTAGTCATGGTTTTCAGTGCACCATGACTCAGTAAT
Organism: Neoceratodus forsteri; assembly: GCA_016271365.2. NCBI lineage: Eukaryota > Metazoa > Chordata > Ceratodontiformes > Ceratodontidae > Neoceratodus > Neoceratodus forsteri. The sequence continues at coordinate 501,280,300 of CM028135.1, read as the reverse complement.
GCCACAATATCCATGCCGGCCTCTGCCATGATGGCTTCTAGGTATGAAATATTATTTCCTAGGCTTCTAGCATTCATATACATGGCTTTTCAGATTTTGTTTCCACTCTGCTTGCTGCCCCCTTTTTTCCTTTTTGCCCTCCCTCCTTCCCACTTCTCTTCTTAATGCTCCCATTCCTTTTCCGCTTTATGTCTACCACACTACTTCCTTTAATAATTTGCACCCTGGGGAATTAATCTATACTTCTGCCTGTTGGGGGGGGCATTTCTGACTCCCCGATTCCTTTCGCCACCCCCTTTGCTAGTTTAAATGTTCATTGAAGTAACATTTAAACCATCCACTGAAGACTGCTATTCCCTTCCCAGATGGATGCAAGCCATCACCCCAGTATAAGCCCTTATTCTCCCAGGTGGGTCCCAAGTCCCAAATGTAGCCAAAACCTTCCTCTAAGCACCATTCCTTCAGCCATGAGTTGAAGCTTTTGGTACAGAGATCCCTTTCCTGTCCTGTTGTAGACAGGCAGCACCTAGGCAAAAGCCACTGATAAGTTACTTGTATAAAATCCCTCCACAGCTCCCTAAACTCCACCTGCACTGTCCCAGCCCTGTCCATATCCAGGTCATTAGTCCCCAGGTGAACAATGACATCCAGCTCTCCCTCCCATCCTTCTTTTTTTTTTTTTATTTAGTATGCTTTTTCTCCCTGGTCGGCCATCCATCGGTCCACTCCTGCCACCCACTCATCCTCTGAAACTTACCTGTTACCCCAAGACTGCTCCCTGGCTTACCCCCCAGTGTGGGGCCACTGAGGAGGGACCCCAACTCCCCAACAAATGCCTGAACTTGATCTGGGGGGGTGAGCACCTCACACACCTGTGTGGAGCAAGGTAGAGCAGCCATCCTCAATTGCTCAGTCAAGTGGCTTTTCATTTTGTTTCCTGGGGAGGTATGGAATGCAATGATGTATGCGACACTTATGCCCAATATCTGGTTGCTGCCTAGTGATCCTCAGGATCCACTTCCCATCCCTCTGGGCTGTGACTCTGGGTAGGCATCTAACCTGCCTTTCCCCTCCTTTTCTATTCCCAAATTTATTCCCCTCACAGTATAGTCCCCCACCAGAAGTTGCTTCCCTTCCTCTAGGGTCCTTTACTACCCCCTTGGGGTCTCCCCTATGGATGGCCCCCACATCCCCCTTGGGCACTACCATGGATGCCCCCTTTTGGCAGTCCCACCCCGCCAGGGTGGTGTAGGAATTATGTAGTGGTACTGGTTGAGGAATGTGCCTCTGCCCCAACACCCCCACCCTTTCAGAGCCCACCACAGTTCAGCAGTTCCCTCTCCCTGGCATCCTCTGAGGTAACAGTGGCAGACTTGGTGGCCCCTGGGTGGGGAGAGATGGTCCCTGAATCCTAGCCAACTCAGCATGGTATCTAGCAACCTCCTCCCTCAACCCAGAGAGGTGTGTGCAGATAGGGCAGCACCACAATCTCCAGAAGGTCTCTGAAGACTGCTGACCCACAGCCACTGTACTACACCACTCCAAGCATTCTCAACCTCTGTTCTCCCTGTGTTACCTGGAAATTATTTTGTACCCTTACACCTAATAGGATGCTTCTAGTTTTCCCATTTTTATTTCTATTTATGCTCCCCTGTGCCTTGTTTAAATCTTTATGTACTCTTACCCTCAACTGGTGTTGCACCTTTTTCCAGTTTTCACAGTAGTGAACAGGTGCCTTGAATTAATCAACCGACAGAGTCCCCCGCTTCTCCGATTCCTTCTGCTGATACCAGTCACCTGTTCCACTCCTTTGCTGTTCCACTCACTTGCTGGACATGAACATGCTGGAAACGTTAGCAGTGGCTGCTTTTATGCAGAACCTGCTCCCTTTCTGGTGTCATGCTATTGGCTGTGAGAGGTCAATTATCAAGTAGCTGAGGCCCCAGACCAGACAATTAGCACCCCTCCCCAAAACAACAGGACTAAACACAATTCTTATAATATGGCCCCTAAATATGGGCTATTCTGGCTGGTCTCAAACGTATCCTTTGCTCAATAATAAATACATTAATTCAAGTAGATTTCACCACAACTTACCCCATCTATGTTGTCTCTAAAAAACACAAGCCATATTTGTCCCTTCTGTGGCAAATGAAGGCAGATTCTGCATAGCGGACCGGTCCTCTTCAATGTCTTCATAAATGGCACTGCAGAACAGCTGGAAGGGAAGGTATGGCTCTTTGCAGATGACAGCAAAATCCATAGTAACATGAATAATCAGGAGGGGATGGAGAGAATGAGGAGTTACATTAGGAAAATAAAGGAGTGGTGAAGGGTATGGCAGCTGGTGTTCAATGCCAAAAAGTCCAAAATCATGCACCTAGGGTGTAGAAACCCAGAAACTGAGTATAAAATTGGGGGGGGGGTGATGGTCACTAAACAGGAAAGAAATGGAGTTATGTCTGATGACATCAAAGTCACTGGGCAGTGTAACAAAACAGGACCAGTGGGATTCTGGGGTGCACAGGGAGAGGTACGATCAGCAGGAGGATGGAGGTGGTGCTACCACTGTATAGGTAGGTGGTGACTGTTGAGACCCCACCTAGGGTACTGTGTCACATTCTGAAGGTCTTTCCTCAGAAAGGACATAGACAGGGTGAAGGCAGTCCAGAGGAAGGCAACTAAAATGGTACAGGGATTGCATGAGAAGCCCTACAAGGACAGACTGAAGGATTTCAACATGTACAACTTGAAGGAGAGGAGGGAGCTGGGAGATATGACAGAGACCTACAAATGCCTCACAGGGGTGAACAGGGCACAGGAAGGGTGTATATTTCAAACAAGGAAGTGCACCAGGACAAGAGGGCATGTAATGGAGCTGGAAGAGGGGAATCTAAGAGGGATGTAAGGAAGTATTACATTACTGAAAAAGTGATGGACGTTGGGAACAGTCTGCCATCAAAGGTAGTGAGAGCGAAAACGGTGAGGGACTTCAAGTATGTATGAGATAGGCATAGGGGGAATACTGGTAAGTAGGCAGAGAGATAGGAGAGTCACCACAGATCAGGTAGGGTCTGTGGAGACAGACTAGGCTGGGAAGACTGGCTGAGGCAAGCAATCCTTTTCTGCCGACAATATCTATGTTTCTATGTTTCATGCTGGTTAACCAGGAATCAGGGTCAAATAGTGACATATCACCGTGAGCTGTGTCAAGCATGTAGTGATGGTGAACAGAGTGTAAAGAGACTGATACTTTAATGACTTTCTCTGATTAAACAAATCCAACATTGTTGTACTTCTATTTTCCTGGTGATGGGAATATGTATGCAATAATTTTGCTATCCAGTCAGCAGATTTCAGTCAGCATTGTATAGAGAGAAAAAAGAACTTTCCGTATACAAAATAATGACAAATGACTTAATGTTTTCAATCTTTACTGATGTTGGGTGTCTTCATTTATATTTCAGCACAGTAAATATTTTTAGTTTTGTACTTTTGAGGTTAAATAATTAATTCTTCCATACAGGATGCTTGTATGTTACATCGGAGTTTGATGGGGGGAGTGGCTGTGCTCTGACATCTCATATATGTTTATTGTTTTCAGTTCACCTTTTTCATTGTAACACTTGGTTTAAAATATACTAGAACATAATTTTAGTTGTGTCCTTTGTATATCTTGACATAAAATACATGCAGGCATTATGAATGATGAAATATATGCCTGTGTTAATTCTTTGTGTTTGAGCTGTGTCCAGATAAGCTGAACATTTTATAGCATACAATCAGCATGTAAAGTTTAAAATATGAATATGTTAATTATTCAATCAGATCTCAGAGAGTCAAGTATGAGGCCTCCTTTTTATGTTGATTGCACGCATGCGCAAGAAACATGTTGCAGCAGCTTGCTGCATAGCGGGTTGTGGAGGCGTGGTACTGTTGTGGCCAATGCCCCCACTGCCTTTTGAGGCTTGGCCCCTGTTCCCCAACGGGGTGGCATGCTGCTGCTGACACTAGTTCAGCCAACGTGACACCAACTTGTAATGTTTTCACAGCAGCAATCAGGGGCCACCATGTTCACAAACAATATTAATCTGGCCCAAGTGCCGAGGGGGTGCCCAATCCCTCCTCAGCAGCATGTGCCCCCCCACAACAGCGTGTTTTTGCTGACGGGGTCCTTACTCACCTCTGGAGGCTGGTGCGACAATCTTCGGTGGACCGGGAACACGTCTGCACTCTTCAAAGCTGACCGCGAACTGAAGGAATGCCTGTAAGCTGTATAGTGGGATAAATAGGGTTTTTTCAACTTTGATGCATATCTCAGGCATTTTGGGGAATTTTGGCACCAAATTTTCAACATGGGGTTTTTGGGACCCCTCCTTATGAATTCATGCACTGTCATGGCATTATTCTGTCCTGAAAGGTGATTTTGTGGTCATTGTGCGGAATCGCTTTTCAGGACTGATTAATGAAATGAAAGTGCCAGTGTTCATGAGGTGGGCTCTCAAAAAGCCTATGTTGCAAATTTGGTGGAAAAAATCCAAAAAATGACTGTTTTACAAGCGTGCGTTATGCAGTTGCTACGCACATTCATAACTTCACGAATTTGCAATATTTCCATACCAGATTTTCCACACTGGCATTTTGTCACACCTCCTTATGAACAGTACAGCTGTCATTTTTCTCATCCTGGTCGACATGTGTTTTCGCACTTCCAGTGTAGAATAGCACAGTTGCTCTGGGAAATCAATGTACAGGACAGATTAAGCAGAGGTCCTAAAATGCTTGTGTTGAAAATTTGCTGTCGATAGTCCATCAAATGACTGTGTTACAAGTGTGCATTGCGCAGTTTCCATGCACCCTTGTAACTTCGCAGATTTGTAATATTGTCACGCCAGATTTTCAGCACTGGCATTTTTTCACACCTCCTTATGAACAGTACAGCTGTCACATTTCACATCCTGACGGAAATGTGTTTTCGCACTTCCAGCACAGAATAGTGCGGTCACTGTGGGAAATCACTGTTCAAGACAGATTAAGAAAATGACAGTGACACAGTTCATGAGCAGAGGTCCTAAAATCTCTATGTTGAAAATTTGGTGACGAAACTCAATAAAATGACTGTTACAAGCGTGCATTGAACTGTTTCCACTCACCCTTGTAACTCCGCAAATTTGTAATATTTTCAAGCCACATTTTCATCACTGGCATTTTTCACACCTCCTTATAATGGTACAGCTGTCATTTTTCATATCCTGGCCAAAATATGTGTTTGCACTTCAGCCACAGAATATCACAGTCACTGAGGGAAATCAGTGTTTTGGACAGATTAAGTTCGAGAGAGTGAAAGGGGGGAGTGGCCGAGCTCAACTGAGTTCTGTCAGGGCTGCTGTGGATTTCTTTGTGGGCAGAAAAAAGGCCCCAATGCAGGCTGGAGACCAGTACAAAAGGGCAGCCTGCAGCACCAGGAGAAACATAACGACAGAGAGAGTTAGTGAGGGAGGGAGAGTGAGCAAACTCAACGGAGCTCCGTCGGGACTGCTGTGGATTTATTTGTGGGCAGAAAAAGGCGTCAATGCAGGCAGGGGCCCAGTACAAAAGGGCAGCCTCCAGCGGTGGGAGAAACAGTATGAGCGAGTGAGAGAGGGGGACTGAGTGAGCTCAACAGAGCTCTATCAGGACAGCTGCGGGTTTCTTTGTGGGCAGAAAAAGGCACCAATGCAGGCAGGAGCCCAGTACAAAAGGGCAGCCTGCAGCGCGGGGAGAAACAGAACAAGTGAGTGAGAGAGGGGGAGTGAGCGAGCTCAACAGAGCTCTGTTGGGACTGCAGCAGATTTCTTTGTGGACAGAAAAAGGTGCCAATGGAGGCAGGAGCCCAGTACAAAAGGGCAGCCTGCAGCACCAGGAGAAAAAGAATGAGTGAGTGAGAGAGGGGGAGTGAGCAACCTCAACAGAGCTCTGTCGGGACAGCTGTGAACTTCTTTGTGGCAGAAAAAGGCGCCAACACGGGCAGGAGCCCAGTACAAAAGGGAAGCCTGCAGCACCGGGAGAAATAGAATGAGAGAGAGAGAGGGAGAGTGAGTGAGCATAACAGTGCTGTGTCGAGACTGCTGCAGATTTCTTTGTGGGCAGAAAGAGGTGCCAGTGCAAGCAGGAGCCCAGTACAAAAGTGCAGCCTGCAGCGTCGGGAGAAATAGAACAAGCGAGTGGGGGGGGGAGTGAGTGAGCTCAATGGAGCTGTGCCGGAACTTTAGAGTTGCCCATCCTCCCACCCAGGGTCCTCTGTGGTTCTATATTACAGCAGGGTCTCTGGAGTGGAGACAAAGCAATGATTGGATACTTTTAGGACTGCTGTAATAATACACATTAAGTTGTTCTGTTTATTTCTGTAACTAAACTAAGGACTGACCTGTACTGTTATGATTGCTGTAATAATGCATATTTATTTGTTCTGTTTATTTCTCTAACTGAGCTGAGTAATAAATGTGGTAGAAAATATCCAGAAAATGACTGTTTTATGAGCGTGTGTTGTGCAGTTGCTATGCACACTCGTAACTTCGCAAATTTGCAATATTTTCTCTCCAGATTTTCAACACTGGCATTTTTCCACATCTCCTTATGAACAGTACAGCTGTCATTTTTCACATCCTGGCCAAAATGCGTTTTCGCACTTTCGGCGCAGAATGGCGTTATCGCCGTGGAAAATATGTGTTTGGGACACATTAAGAAAACCAAAGTGACACTGTTCATGAGCAGAGGTGGTAAAATACCTCTGTTGAAAATTTTGTGATGAAGTCCATAAAATGACTGTGTTACAAGCGCGTTGTGCAGTTTCCACACACCCTTGTAACTTCACAAATTAGTAATATTTTCACACCAGATTTTCCACACTGGCATTTTTTCACACCACCTTATGAACAATACAGTTGTCATTTTTTACATGCTGGTCAAAATGTGTTTTCATGCTTCCAGCGCTGAATAGCGCAGTCACTTTGGGAAATCAGTGTTTGGGGCAGATTAGGATCGAGCGAGTGAGAGAGGAGGCATGAGCGAGCTCAACGGAGCTCTATCAGGATTGCTGTGGATTTCTTTGTGGGCATAAAAAGGCACCAATGCAGGCAGCAGCCCTGTACAAAAGGGCAGCCTGCAGCGCCAGGAGAAACGGAATGAGCGAGTGAGAGAGGGGGAGCGAGCAAGCTCAATAGAGCTCTGTTGGGACAGCTGTGAACTTCTTTGTGGACAGAAAAAGGCACCAATGCAGGCAGGAGCCCAGTACAAAATGGCAGCCTGCAGCGCCGGGAGAAACAGCATGAGCGGGTGAGAGAGGAGGAGTGAGCAAGCTCAACGGAGCTGTGTCGGGACTGCTGCAGATTTCTTTGTGGGCAGAAAAAGGTACCAACACAGGCAGGAGCCCAGTACAAAAGGGCAGCCTGCAGCTCTGGGAGAAATAGAACAAGCGAGTGAGAGAGGGGTGGTGAGCAAGCTCAATGGAGCTCTGCCGGGACTTTAGAGTTGCCCACACTCCCGCCCAGTGTCCTCTGTGGTCCTCTATTACAGCAGGGTCTCTGGAGTGGAGACAAAGCAATGATTGGAAACTTTAGGATTCCTGTAATAATACAGATTTACTTCTTCTGTTTCTTTCTCTAACTGAGCTATACTGTTATGATTGCTGTAATAATACATATTTATTTGTTCTGTTTATTTCTCTAACTGAGCTGAGTAATACTTGGAGTGCAATAAGATTTCTAACTGGGCTAAGTCAAACTATATGAGAGCCGAGAACAAAAAGCTTGGTAGCTGAAGGTTGAAAAACGGACAAGAAGGCTTTAGCATTGCTACAGTAATACAGTATCTAACGGATGACATTTAAGCCTGAATTACCCCCATCGGCAAGGGGTCAGTAGGGGGAGTAGTGTGGAGGGGACAGGAATTTGAGTAAATAGGGGCCTAATACTTGTAGTACGGTACAGAACCTGGGAGTAAGAGCCCCTAATATAACATGGGGGCCAAAATGGGGCAGGTGCTACATGTCAATAGAATGGGCATCTTTGGAAGGGTGGAGGGGTGTACAGGGTGTGGATGTCCCATGATCCTGGACTGGGCTTGGAGGATGGGTGGGTGTATGGTCTGTAGATGACTGGCTAGTTTGAAGGAGGAACTGTGGAAGTTAGGGAGGAGTGTAAGTGGCAGGGCAGATGAGTATGGTAGGCATCCTAAGGGGGGAATAGGGGATGGCAAAGGGGGATGGAGGAAGAATAACTAGGGACTGAAACCGACCCCAGTATCAAAGGCACTAGCAGGAAAGAGAGGAGAAGGGAGGGGGTGCCCAAGGCGCAGGTGGGGCTGCCTCCAGATGGGGGAGGAAGAGACCATGAGGAGTACCAGGGGAGAGAGCAGATGGTTGCGATTAGGGAGGCACCAGGGGTGGGAGAGAGGGGAACAAGTAGGAGGGGGGAACCAATAGGGGGAAGAGATGTAGGACAGGTATCAACTATGAATAGATTCGAATCTCTGCTATGGGACAGAGAGTGGGAGAAGTAACATAATGAAGGGGGGATGACAAGCAGGGCATGAGAGGGATGGCAACAGGTAGGAGAAGAGATAGCAAGGACAAAAGGGTAGAAGGGGGCTAGTAAGGAAGGAGGGGTGGTGACTAAAGGAGAGAAGGCTACGGGAAGGGGAAGAATGGGAGGGGCATCACTGTCAGGGTAGAAGGGAATGGAGGCTCTAACTAAACAACAGCGGGGATAGGAGAGGGGTTGGAAATCAGCAGAGAAGGAGAGGAGGTCGACATAGGAAGCCCAGTAGGAAGTAGTCAGGCTGGGAAGGGGTTCAAGGGGAGTGGGAGGAATAAGGCAGAGAAAAGGGGTGAGGCGGAAGTAGGGGGTACAGATATAGAAGTCACAGAGTGTGCAGTTGGCGGGAGTAATGGACAGGGAAGAATGAATACTGGGGTGGTGGAAGGGGCATTAGAAGGGTAAGGGGTGGGTTTATTCTTCCTGGGGGAATCTATACTGAAATGGGTGAGATGGGGCAGAAAGAGAGAAAGACATAGCCATTTTTGGACTGAAGCTGTCCCCAGGTTGACTGCAGGAAGGGCACAGCAGGCACTGCTCAAGCGTGCAGCGAGGGGCAGGAAGAAACCTCATTTACTGTTGCATATGGGTACAAACGACTTGGCAGGGGACACTGTGGAAGTAGTGAGGGGCAGGTTTGAGTACTAGGGCAGGCAGTGTGAGGAGATGGGGAAGTCAGTGGCATTCTTGGAGGCACTGCCATTACCAGAGCCCCCCCCCCACACACACACACACATACACACTTCCTGAAAAGCTGCTTAAAATCCTGCAATTCATTCAGATCAGTTCCATTTTCTTACTTACTTGGGGTTCAATGCCAACAAGTGTAAAATCATGTACCTAGGGCATAGGAACCCAAATGCTGGGTATAGGATGGGGGGAGGTACTGATACTCACTAGACATGAAAGGGTCCTTCAGGTTATTATATCAGAGGACCTCAAGATGGCAGTACAGTGTGATAAGGCTATGGGCAGGGCAAATTGGATTCTGGGGTGCATAAGGAGTGGCATCTCCAGTAGGAGGAGGAGAGATGTTGTGCTGCCATTGTATCACTCCCTGGTATACCCCCAGCTGGAGTACTGTGTCCAGTTTTACAGTCCACACTTCAGAAAGGACATAAGGTGAAGGTTTTCCAGAGGAGGGCAACTAAAATGGTTCAGAATTTTCACAGGAATCCCTACAAGGAAAGGCTGAAGAATCTCAACATGTACATTCTGGAAGAGAGGAGGGCGAGAGGTGACATGATCAAGACCTACAAAGTACCTCACAGGGGTACAGAGGGTATAGTTGGGGAGTTTCCATCAAAAAAGGATGAGCACCCAAACCAAGGGACATACAATGAAGCTGGGGGGGGCCATTCAGGACAGATGTGAAGAAATATTTCTTTACGGAAAGGGTGGTACATGCCTTGAACAGACTGCCAGGAGAAGTGGTGGAAGCTAAAATGGTAGGGGGCATGAAGCATGCATGGGATAAACATAGGGGTATATTACAAAAAGGGGAAGGAGGGGGCCAACAGAGATCAATAGGGCCATGGAAATGGAGTAGGTTCAAGTTAATTGCAGGAAAAATCCATTAAGCAAGCTCATTCACAAGGAGGTCCTGATGGACACAGGCAGAATAAGACATGCAGTGACATATACAGGCAGAAGTTACAAGTAGGTAGAGAACACTTGGCCAGATTGGGTGGGCTGAGCGGTCCTTTTCTGCTGACAAATTCTGTTTCTATCGCATCATGTGTTAATTCAGGTGCAGTGTTTATTTAAAGTTGGGCCTACCATACATCCAGATGTAAGGTACAGTAAATTACTGAATTTGATGCAGCCCACTTACAGTACAATACACAGAACACCAGTGCTTCGAGAAGCCTTTACTCTTCATAAGGCTGCTTAAAGAGCTGGGGTTCTATTTGCAGTGTCCACACCAGTATGCTGATCTTAAAATTGGCACAACATCTGAATGAGTACTTGATTCTTGCTCACTCCATTTCTTTCCCACTTTGGAACCTGCTTATCCTGAGTTACTTTTGGACTGGCAGCGCCTCGCCTGTGTTGGAAGATGACAAATAAGCAGCACTGAAAGATGTCAGACTTCACAGACTATGAAGACAGCTGCTCACAGATAGACATAAGGCAATTCTACTGGGGGGTAGGAGGAAGTAAGCTGTTGATTAACTAGAAGCTGCAGCTTATCCATCAGGTAGGGAAATGGGCAGACTAGGTGGGCCAAGCGGTCCTCATCTGATGTCAAATTCTATGTTTCTATGTTTCTCACCCACCATCTTGGCAAGAAGAAGGCTGAAGCTGTGGCCACTGATGACTGTTGGGGTGTGGGGATAGTGGTACCAAAGGGGACAGACATAAGAAGATAAAGTCATAATAAAAATTGTGAGACCTTCACCAGCTTTCCAAAATGCTTACCAGTAAAAGAATACTCTATGAAGTTTTTCAAATGGCAACACAATCTGGTGAGCCCTCTGTCTGCCATCTGACACCAGGCATCAACCAGCATAAAATTGCCTAAAGAATGCAGTGTGGTCATGTGGTTACTGAAATACTGTTGATTACAGATTTATTAGAACAAAAGAATATTACACAGAAGTTGGCACATATTCCTATAGCAACTGTCGCCTGCTTCTCAGTAGTTATATTTATACCCTTGATGTACTTCAATGTTTCTATCATATCCCCTCTTTCCCTCCTCTCTTCCACTGACTACATATTGAGGTCCCTTTATTTCTCCTTATAAGTCTTGTGTTGCAAGCTCTGTATCATCTCATTCACCCTTCTCTGGGCCATCTCCAGCCTGCTAATATCCTTATAAAGTTGCGACCTACAGAACTGCATGCAGGACTCCATGTGAAGCCTGGCCATGGTTTTATATAATGGTATCACTGGTAATACCCCTGCCTATGCACCCCAGCATGTCACTGGCCCTCCCAGCTGCCTTACCACTTTGACATTTTCAGGTAATCTGAAATAAGAACCTCCAGGCTCCTTTCCTTCCTTGTGACTGTCAGCAACTCCTCCCTCCCCCATCCTGTACCTTTCCCCAGGGTGTCTGTGTCCCAGGTGCATAATTTTTCACTTTTTTGAATTATAGTTCAGTTGCCAGTCCTCATACCATTTCTCAAGCTTCCCCAGGTCCCTTCTCATTTTCTCCACCCCCTCTGGGGTATCCACTGTTTTACAGATCTTGGTGTCATCTGCAAACAGGCAGACCTTTCCCTTCACCCCTTCTGCAATGTCACTAATGGAGACATTGAACAGGACTGGCCCAAGGACCAATCCCTACGGCACCCCACTGGTCAACCCCTCTCCCCAAACTGTGCCCCATTTACCACCACTCTCTGCCTCCTGTCTCTTACCCAGTTTCTAACCCACTTTACTACCCTTTCCCCCATGCCCACCCTACTCAGCTACTTTATCAGCCTACTATGTGGGATGGTGTCAAACGCTTTGCTTACATCAAGGTAAGCGTTGTCCACTGCCCCACCCTGATTTACTTCCTTTGTCACCCAGTCAAAGAGATCAAACAGATTTGTCTGACATGACCTCCCAACTGTGAACCGATGTTGCCCATGGTCCTGGGCTCTGGTGGCTTCTACATGCCCCACTATCCTTTCTTTAACCAACATTGCCATGATCTTCCCCACTACTGAAGTGAGGCTGACCAGTCTATAGTTCCCCGCCTCCTCCCTACTGCTCGATTTGTATAGAGGGACCACATGTGCCCTCCTCCAATTCTCTGGTACCAGCCCTGTGTTGAATGACTTAGTGAACATGGCTGCCACAGGTACTGCTATTTCCCTTCACAGTTCTTTTAATATCCTTGGGTATATACCATCTGCTCCCATCGCTTTGTCCACCTTCAATTTACTCACCTTCTGCAGGATTCTTCTGCCTCTGAATGGACTATTGTCCACCTCTTCACACCTTTCCAACTGCTGTGGTCCTTGCCCCATCCCCTCTTCTGTGAATACTAAACAGAAAGACACTGTGGATGTCTTGGGGGGGGGCAATACCTAAGCAGCACATATAAGCAATCAACATTTGACATTGACAAATGCTTGTCTGACCCTGCCACAACTCTGATGAGTGTTTCCTAAGGCTATATTCTTGGTCCACTTCTGTTTACTCTACACACTAACTCTATAAATCAAAGCCTGTCCCACTGCTCTGCCATTCTGCATGCTGATAATCTGATTCATTGTACCTGTTCTAAAAGTATGGACCAAATCAGCCATTACCTAACAACTGACCTACGGTCAGTACACACTTGGTTGTATGCAAACAAACTGATTCTAAACATGACTAAAACGCAATCCATGCTGTTCCAAATTAAGACCATGCCTGCCCCCAGCTTACCATGATGGTACCTTAGTCCCCAATATCTCTTCCTTCATATACCTTGGCATCACACTTGAAACCTTGTTTGATTACTCATTTCATGTCACAGGTATTTGCAAGTCTATGAACTCCATGCTGGACGTCTCCTATAAGTGGGCCATGACCTGACCCCACAGGCTTACCTTGCAATCCCCCTTGGGATATTTTCCTCTCCAAACTTCGTTATGGTGCCCTGTGTACTTGACTGCCTTTAATGCTACTTTCCTAAGGAGGGATGTTACATACAACAATATTTCTTGTTTTGCATCAGCGTCTCCCCCGCTCACTCACCACTGCTCCCTTTATAACAAGCTGAGTTGGCTTCCCCCGTTCTTCCTATGAGATTATAGTTTTGGGGCTGTGGTCTTTAACATAATGCAAAATGGATGGCTCTCATCAACATTTTATAGGATAAATGCTTCACTTCTCCCACCGGTGAACAGTGGTTACCCCTTGAGGTCAAGTGATAGCCTCCTACCGGCTGTCCCTAAGGTCAGAACTTGTGCTGGTCAATCGTTCTATGCTTATGCAGCTCCAAGGCTATGGAGTTCCATACCACCCAAAATTCATCTCTGCCCCCTGTGCATACTTTCTGTGTTAGGTATCATAAACATCTCATTCATCTGGCACACTGCTCTTGCCATGGAACCTGAGCAATTCTCTGTATGGCACTTGTTTTGTATGATCAGTGTTGATATATTATCATTGTCCTCATATGTCCTTTGTTGTAACTCTATGTGGATGAATACAGTTCCTAAATGTTTCCCTTCCTATGTGTTTGTTTAGTACATTAACAGCCTCCCTTCATTGTTTAATTGCACTACAATGTATCAAACTGAGTGCATTGCCTGTTATGCATTCTCTCTCCTATATACATCACTTTGTTTCATGTTTTTTTCCCTCTACTGTATATTGAAATACAGTTCTGTTGCATGTAAGTTTGGATGTAATCTCCTGGGTCATACATGAAAATAACATCTAATCTAATGTCTAGTGTGCTTACCTGGTAAAAAACCCTAAATAAATATACAGTATTCTAAGAGTACCAATCAGTATTTACAAAACTAGAAAAAATTAACAGCTGTAACTCTATATGTATCCATTCTTTCCAAAAAAGGAGTAAAGGTATGCAAACGGTTTACATCTACATGCTTAAAGTTTATTTAAATTATCCCTCTCTCCTTTTCTATACTTTACCTATTACTCTTAAACAGAAACATAGAATCTGTCAGCAGATAAGGATCATACAGCCCACCTAGTCTGCCCATTTTCCTACTTGGTTTGGCAATCCCTATTCTTATCTGAACTGCCTTTCCCCTGCTCTACTATTCAGTAGGGTGCCTTTATGCTTATCCCATGTGCTTTTGAATCCCTGTACTGTTTTCGCTTCCACCACCTCCACTGGTAGGCTGTTCCATGGATACACCACCCTCTCTGTGAAAAAATACTTCCTAGCATTCCCCCTAAGCCTTCCTCCCTCCAGCCTCATGTTATGCCCCTTGTTCTTGTACACTTTCATCTCTGAAATAAGCTCTTCGCCTGTACCCTGTTCATTCCTCTAAGGTATTTGAAAATCTCTATCATATCCCCTCTCTCCCCCTTCTCTCCTCCAGTGAATAGCTGTTTAGTTCCTTGAGTCTACCTCATAAGGTTTGTGGTGCAGTCCGTGTATCATTTTTGTTGCTCTTCTCTGGACTGCATCCATTCTGCCTGTGTCCTCCCTGAGATGCGGGCTCCAGAATTCGACTCAGTATTCCAGATGAGGCCTCACCAGTGATCTATACAGTGGCATCACCATTTCACTTCTATTGGTTATGCCCCTTCCTATGCACCCCAGCATTCTGTTTGCCTTCCTCTCTGCTTTTCACATTGTTTGGCTGACTTTAACTCATCGGATGTGATAACCCCAGGACTCTCTCCTGACTTGTGGTGGCTAGAACCTGCCCCCCATCCTGTATTCCTCTCTTGGCTTCTGTGTCCCAGGTGCATTATCCTGCACTTCTCAGTGTTGAAACCCAACTGCCAAACCCCTGACCATTCCTCAAGTAGTCTTAGGTCATTTCTCATTTTATCTAGCCCCTCCTGGGTGTCGACTCTGTTACAAATCTTAGTGTCATCTGCGAACAAGCATACTTCCCCTACAGTCCCTCTGTAATGTCACTTATGAAGACATTGAATAGACCTGGATCCAGCACTGATCCCTGTGGAACCCCACTGGTCACGTCCCCCTCTTCTGATTTTATGTCATTTACTACCACACTCTGGGTCCTGCCTTTTAGACAGTTACCAACCCATTTTACCACATTAGAGCCCACACCCAGATTCCCCAATTTGTTAAGCAACTTTCTATGAGGAACAGTGTTGAAGGTCTTACTGAAGTTCAAGTAGGCCACATCCACCGCACCTCCCTGATCCACCACCCTGGTCACCCAGTCAAAGAAATTTATAAGATTAGTCTGACAGGATCTACCCTCAGTGAATCCATGCTGCCTTGGGTCTTTTGCACTGCTTGACTCCAGGAACTTCACTACCCTTTCCCTATGCAGGGACTCCATCAGCTTCCCCACCACTGAGGTCAGGATTACAGGTCTGTAATTGCCTGCCTCCTCCCTACTTCCAGTCTTATGCAGGGGGACCACCTTTGCCCTCCTCCAGTCCCCAGGTAACTCCCCCATCTCTAGTGATCGGTTGAATAGGGTTGTCAGCGGACCTGCTAGGACTTCCCTGAGTTCCTTCAACACTCTAGGATGAATCCCGTTGGGTCCCATTGCCTTGTCTGTCTTTACTTTTCCTAGTTCCTTCAAGACTCTATTCACTGTAAATGGGCTGGTGTCCACCTCTCCCCCCCCCACACACACCTTTCCTTGTGAGTCTTGACCCCTCCCCTGCCTTGTCCTTGGTAAATACTGAGCAAAAATATTTGTTCAGTACCTCAGATTTTTCAAGGTCATCTTCCACCCACCCACCCTCTTTGTCAGTATGCTGGTTTACTGCAATACTTTTATTTAATCTTTTCAGGGCCGGGTGGCGTAAAGAGAATTTGATGTTATTTGTCATTTTTTTTTCAAGCTAAAGCAGAGTGAGAGTGAAGAAGCATGACTAGTTTTTATGATTGATGATAGTTATAGAGATTTATGGGAATTGATTATCTCTTACTGCTGGCTAATGCAATCCAGATTAAGGGCCCCACACAACATGCAAATATTTTAATTAGTGGATTGTTACACACACATGCACACTTCACTCCCATCATTTGCAGATAGAGGCTGCTCGACCATATACCAGCAGTCCATGCAAAAGTGCCCTTCGCTAGTCCCCAACTCCTGTGTTGGAGCAGGGAGTGGAAGAGAGGGTGCAAGAATCCCCCCACCCCCGGAGACAAAGCAAAATGTGCATGCATCTATGCTTTTTTCCAACTGCGCATGTAGTGCTCTGTAGTTTATGCGTATGTCTATGTATGTAGTGCTGTGTGTGTGGTTTATGCGCAATGTGTTTATGTCATGTGTGCCTGTGTGTGTGCGTATGAGCTCCCTGGTGTCTCGCAGTACCAGCATCCCTCTATTCATTTCCATTTCTTTGTTCACAAGCTGTCCAGCAGTACTTCGCTCCTTCTCCCTGGTCCAGATGGCTTTGGCTGCAGTACCATTCTCCCAGCCCCTGTGGCACTGTGCTCCAAAGCCAGAGAGACTCACCACAGAAAAGGAACATTGAGCATAACTGCAGCAAACTGATCTCTCTCAGACTCAGCCTGCAGCTGTTACCTCTAACCCTTTGGATGCCTGCAAGAGTACTCAGTAGCTGCCACCATCCAGCATAGATACTCTTTCAGGGTATCTCTAGGCCTGAATCCCTCCAGAGCCACAGCACACAAAGTACAGCACTCCTTGCCCAAAGGCAAACAACCAATCCCTCTCTGTCACAGCTGAGAACACATTACTTTAGAAACAAAATATGGTAACTGTAGCCTTCTCTTCAGATGCAGAAACACTGTTTTTATCAGTTATAAATCAGTTAGCTGTACCTCAAAGGACTCACTTGCAGAAGCATGGAGTATATAAAAAAATAATAGTTTGATACTTCAAGATATTTACACATATGATACAGGATACTATGCAAAGACTATGGGGAACAGTAATTCTGCAGAAAATGTTTGCACATAGCAGAAAGAAAACACACAGAAAAAAATCTGACTGTGCTTCCTAGTTTTTCTCAAAGTAGGATGGCTTACCTACACAGGACACTTTGGTGTAGACACAAAGCTTAGATGTCAGCTGTTCAGAGTCCAGACACGACTTACTTGCTCTCACAAAACTCAGCTTAACAAAGGTTTCCCCATAACCAGACTCCCCCTTCCTCTGCACACATGTCCTGTGCCATTACTCCCAGGTCATTTCTTTGCTTCTTGAAAGCTGGATCCACATGGGAAACTGATCTGATCTAAAGTTTAGGACTTCGTACATACAAGTGCATCTGCTTTTTGTCCCATTTCTTATCTAGCCCAGCAGGGATGCCTGGTTAGCTAGCAGCTTCCTGACATAAAAAGACACTGCCCCATTTGAAGGTCTTTCATAAATTGCCCAGGGGTTATGCCATGATACAGAACAGCAAATATAATAATTACCCTCAGAGCCAGTTGGTCTGTCCCTGATAAAAAATCTTGACTTTTCCCAGGAATATCAGCTTTGACCCTTTAGCTGCTAAATAACTAATATCCATGCAGAAAGAATTGAATAAAAAAATACAATAAAAGGTATATGTAGCAAATTGGTACATCTCCCCCACCTCGGGAGAAAGGATAAACAAATCATTTAGCAGCACTTACTGACGTTTGCTTTTTGTGTGAACCAGCTGACCCTCACCGCTGTGCCCTCAGTTCACTCTTTGTGTGAACCCCACATTAGTTTCTCCTAACATCTTCCCTATTTAACAAACAAAAAAAAAAAAAACAAGGGCACTAACTATTATCTTAACAGCCCATCTGTGTTGGCATGCTGTGACACACTGTAGTGCCTAATGCCCATTTTATATGACTACAGCACCAGGCTCCACCTCGGCAATTTTGAGTTCTAGTCGCTGGTCCTATGCAACCATGTAAGCGGGTTGTGATCAGTAACTAGGGTGACTTCTCTCCCATACAAATAAGGTTGCAGCTTCTGCAAAACCCAGATAATACTTAGACACTCCTTTTCTACTGTAGTGTAGGCCTCCTCCCTAGTCAGCATCTTCCTGCTCAGGTACATGACTGGGTGTTCCTCTCCCAAGTGTATAACCTGACTCAACACCAAATCTAGTCCATGATTAGATGCATCTATGCGCACAATAAAGCTAAGGGAATAGTTCAGGCTGGCGAGCACAGGTGTCCAACACAATGCCTCCTTCAGCTGGCAGAATGTAGTATCACAGGTTTCTGTCCACTGAACCTTTTTGGTATTTTCTTCCTGGTGAGATTGGACTGGGGTTTGGCCATGCTGCTGAAATTTGGCACAAACCTGTGCTAGTACCTTGCTATCCCTAGGAAGGCCCATGCTTTTATCTTGATGATGGGTGTGGCCCATCCCTGGATGGCCTCAATTTTCACTGGCTCAAGCCAGTTGTAACCACTCTGTACACTGTTCCCAAGGTATGACACTTCTGCCATTCCTATCTGGCACTTCTCTACCTTGACTGTGAACCCAGTGGCCCACAGTCAGCAGAACACTTTGGTCATGTGTCTGATGTGATCCCCCCAAGTCTAATTATAAATGGTGATCTCATCCATGTATGCCAGAAAGAAGTCTCCTGCCACATTAAAAATGCTGTCTATGAGCCATTGAAAGGTGACTGGTACATTTTTCATCCCAAATGGCATTACCCTGAACTCAAATAATCCAAACAGGGTGATGAAGCTGACCTCTCTCTGGCTTCAGGGATCAGGGGTACCTGCCAATAGCCCTTTGTCAGGTCTATGGTGGACAGATAAAGGGATCCCCATAACCTATATGGGACCTTATCTGTTCTGGACATGGGTATGCATCTGAGTCTGTGTATCTATTGAGTTTATGGTAGTCAATGCAGAACCTCATGGTCCCATCCTTTTTGGGGATCAGTACCACTGGGGAAGTTCAGGAACTGCTGGACTCCTGGATCACCTGGAGAGCCAGCATCTTCCTCGATTTCCCCTCTGTGGCATGTCTTACTCCTTCTGGGACTCTATAGGGTAGCTGTCTCAGTGGAGCTTGGGACCCTGTATCCATTTGGTGCTCTGCTAGTGTGGTATACCCCGATTTCACTGTGAACCTTTCACCAAATGTATGCAGCATCCCACACATTTCAGCAGCTTGGGTTGGTGTCAGCTGCTCTGAGAGGGTAACAGCATCCAATGAATATTCTCCCTTAACTTCTTCCAGGAGATCCACCAGCGAATAAGCCTCTGCCCCCTCCTCTGGATAGCTGCACACAGCCAGAACCATCTCCTCCCTGTTATGATGTTTAGATGGTAGACTCACCATCTGAGCTTCCTGTCTGGTAGCTCCCCCATGTAATTAACATCATCCCCCTACCTGATCACCGAGTAAGGCCTCTCCCAAGCCACCTGTAATTTGTTCTGCTGGATGGGGATAAGCACCATCACTCATTGCCCAACTTTGTACAGCCAAACTCTGGCCCAAAGGTTGTACCATTTGTTCTGCCTTTGATGTGCAGCAGATATGTGCTCCTGGGAAAACTCCATGTGCTCCTTGAGACATGATCTGAAATTCAGGACATACTCCACAACAGATTCCCCTTGGGGAGCAGGCTCACGCTTCAATTTATTCCTTACAAGCTCACCCTCCAATTTATCCCTTACAAAATCAAGGTGGTCCCTTATCCTATGACCAAACAGGAACTTGAAGGGTGAGAACTCTGTGGATTCCCTAGGGGACTTCCTTATATGAGAATAAGAGATCGGGTAAGTACTTGTCTCACTCTCTTGCATGCTGGTCAATGAATGCCTTTAGCATGGTCTTAAGAGACCCACTTGACTCACTCGACTAGACCTTTAGTCTGGGGGTAGTATGGCAAAGTCCTGAGCTGCCTTACACCATACTGTACATCTTCTAAAGACTAACCATCAGTTCAGACATGAAGTTGGCACCCTGGTCCAACAGAATCTCCTGGGGAAAACTCACCTGACTAAGAGTTGCACTAAAAGAGAGGGACCGCCTTTGGTCTACAGCCAGACAAACCAAACTCTCCTCAGACTGGGCAGCCTTTACAGCATGTTGTAACAATTGCACTAAAGAAATCTGGACCACAAAGGCAAACTATTACCTTTCTGCTTTTGAATCCACCAAGGGTAATCCTAGCAAGTTCTAGTGCATCATTAAGCAGACAGAAGGTAACATTTCACCCTCTTCATTACCAAGCAAAATCACCTTCAAAGGTAACATCATCTCCAGCAAATCTGACATCCTGCTTAGCTTCAACAAGCACTTTTCCACCGCAGGTCTTGCCTTCGACTCTTCTAAGGCCACCTCCCTTATCTCCAAAACAGTTAAGCACATCTTGCCACTATCTAACAACATCTTCACTTTTACCCCATTTCAATTCAAAGAGGTTGAACTTATGACTTCCTAATCCACCTTGATGTTAAAAAAGGAGCAAGAGCTGACAGCATAGGTCCCTACTTCCTTAAAGCCAGCTTCCAGTTCCTAATAGCCCACATATCACATCTGTTTAATTTATCCATTAGCTCCAGTACTGTACCTGATGTTTCAAAATAGCCCAGGTACTCCCTTTATTTAAATTGGGCAACCCTATGGACCTAAATAATTACCAACCTATATTAATTTTACCCTTACCATCTGAACTCCTTGAGAAACTGATAAATGCCCAAATAAGAGACTATCTCCGAAAATCAAACCTAATAAACCCAGTCCAATCTGGTTTTAGGCCATCCCATAGCACCATCTCTGCCTTAGCTTCTGTCACTAATGACTGGCTCCTGGCCATGGATAAAAGGCATGTTACAAGGGCCATCCTCTTGGACCTAACAAAGCATTTGACACAGTCAACCATGCTCTGCTCCTCGATACACTTTATTGTCATGGCATTTCTGGCTCTGTTCTGGCATGATTCAACAGCTATCTAATTACTAGATTACAACAAGTGAAAGCAGATGACTCCCTCTCTCCTAATGAGAGGAGTACCACAAGGTTTGATCCTTGGACATCTCCTATTCAATATATATATATATATATATATATATATATAAATTTCATAGGCAACAACACCAGCTCAGTAAAATTACATCTGTTTGTGGATGATATGGTAACATACCTATCCAGACCATCAGTAACTGAAGCCCGCGAAGAGCTCTAGTCCAAATTTAACCTGCTTCAACACCACGTCACCCAATCAAAACTTCTATTAAATGCTAAAAATGCAAAAAAATAAAAGTTATGTATTTCCATTCCAACCTTATGACCTCCATCACAAATGCGCTCGCATTAAAAATTTAGATAGAGACATATGTAATCCGGATAAAGCAAACCGAACTGTCTCTAGTTTCAGAGGTGCAAAAATCTTAGATATTACAAAAAATGATAAGGAACATACTAAAATCATGGGGAAAAAACCTCTGGTTATGATTCATGCCGGTATAAACAATGTTTTTAAACAAGATATCCAAACCATAAAAGAAAAGATTGTGGGATTATATAATCTCCTAATAGAGCTTGACTGTCAAATTGCCTTTTCTGAAATTCTCCCAGTTCCCAGGGCTTCTAACTATATAAATGATAAAATAAGGTTAATAAATAACTGGCTCCGTACTTGGTGTCACAAACAAGACATACATTATATTGCCCATTGGGAGGAATTCATGGCAAATCTTAAATTTATCTGTAAGGATGGACTCCATTTAAATAAATTTTGAAATGAAATGCTGGGCAAACATTTCAAACATCATATCGAGAGAAATTTAAACTTGATGTAGGGGTGGGTGAGCAAAAGTTACCTCATATAGGATCTATTGGATGTAACAATACAGATACTTTCACTCGCACAAAACGTAATAGTCCAAAAAATAATGGTTTCAAAAAACATTGGTAATAATTTGAATTTATTATTGGTTAATGCCAGAAGTCTGAATAATAAATTAGATGAACTAAAATGTGTTCTACATAGGGATAACATCAACATATGTGGCATAACTGAAACCTGGTTTAATGATTCTACCTGGGGTATAAGTATCCCAGGTTATACAGTATATGATAAAAATAGACAAAATTCTAAAGGAGGCAGAGTAGCATTATTTATAAAAGATAGGTTGAATAGTAAGCAAATTTCAATAAATAATAATGACCTTGAAATATTCTAGTGCAGATAAATATAGTTACAGCACTAACAATTGGATTATGCTATATATCGCCAAATTTTGAAAATAACATAAATGATGCATTCTTACAAACTGTAGAACGTCTGGAAGGATACGAAAATCTTATTTTAATGGCAGACTTCAATTTCCCAAATATTTGTTGGCCAACACTTACTGGAAAAACAAAATCAGAGAAAACATTTATTATCCTAACCCTCCTACATAACCTAGATCAACTAGTCATTGAACCAACAAGAAAAGAAAATATTCTTGATTTAATTCTTGCAAACATTACTAACATAGGGGAATTACCAAAAGTAATCGACCCATTGGGGGACAGTGATCATAATATGGTTCTCTGGAGTATCAAAATTTCTCTTATACAAATTGTGGTGTAATCAAAATCAAAAATTTCTACAGAGCAAATTATGTTGCAATCAAACAATACCTAAAACATTGGAATTGGAAATCGGAGTTATTAAATAAAAATAGCGAACAGATATGGACTGTTATCAAAAACACATTTGAATACTGTATTGAGACCTGGGTGCCTGAAACTATAAAATATGCAAATAACAACAATAGAGTTCCTCTATCGTTAAATGGAAATATAAAATGATAGTGAAAAAAAAAGAAGGCGTATATAAGATGAGAAAAATCCCACACACCAGAAAAAGCAAAAATTTACACAAATATCAAATCAATGTAAAATAATAATTAGAAGTGCTAAGAAAAATGTCGAAATGAAATTAGCAACTGATACCATCGATAATAAAAATAAATTTTATAACTATGTTGGATCACTGAAAGGTAATCAACCGAAAATTGTCCCCTTAAATAAAGAAAATAAAATGATTGTTAAAGAATCTGAAATGACTCAAGAATTTAATGAGTATTTTCTAAGTACTTTTAAGTATAAAGATATTGTACAGTTAGATATTCATAGTGAGAATGAAAATGTCTTAGTTATTAGTACTGAAGAAGTTAAAATTGCAATAGATTCCATCAAGGCCAATTCATCAGCAGGCCCAGATGGAATTCCAACTAAATTTATTAAGGAATTAACTTTTGAACTGGTTGACTTATTTAACCTCTTGTTTAATGTATCCCTTAATGAAGGCTATGCCTTAAGAGACTGGACTTTAGCTAATGTGGTTCCTATATATAAAAAGGAAAATAAACAATTAACAAGTAATTATAGGCCAATTAGCTTAACATCATGTATAGGAAAACTAATGGAGAGAATACTAAAAGAGAAAATGTTAAACCACCTGAGAAAGATACATTTTACTGATATATCTCAGTATGGCTTTGTCCAAGGTAGATCATGTCAATTTAACCTGGTTAACTTTTTTGAACCAGTGAGTGTAGCCCTTGATCAGGGACTACCAGTGGACATTATTTTTTTAGATTTTGAAAAGGCCTTTGATTCTGTGCCTCATGGAATATTGATTAAAGAACTGGGTAAATATAGTTTTCATATTAATATTGTCAATTGGGTACATTCTTGGCTTAATAATAGAAAACAATGTGTTTGTATCAAAGGTCATTTTTCTGATTGGGGAGAGATAAGCAGTGGAGTTCCGCAAGGCTCAGTGCTGGGCCCCTTGCTATTTAATTTACTGATTGCAAATATACAAACATCAAAAGATGTTTGGTTACATAAATACACGGATGACATTAAACTTGGTAGTATTGTCAATAACCCAGTAACAGTATATTACAGGAAAATCTTGATAATTTAGTTAAATGGTCAATTGAGAATAAAATGACTTTTAACCCAAAAAAGTGTAAAGTAATGCATTTGGGGAAGAAAAATATGTGTGCGTCATACAGGATAAATAGTCATAATTTAGAATCAATTACTTCAGAAAAAGATCTAGGAATTATAATAACACAGGATTTAAAATTTACTTCTCATAATAATAATATTATAAAAAAATGTCATGGTACTATATCTTGCATACTTAAAAACACTAGGAGTAGAGAAGCAGAAGTAATAATCCTTCTATATTCCAGCTTGGTAAGATCACAAATTGATTACTGTGCCCCCTTCTGCACACCAACATCTGCGGGAGGAATTAGCTCTATAGAAAAAATTCAAAGTAGAATTACAAAAACGATTAAAGGTTTATCGGGACATGATTATGGTACAAGGCTAAAATCTTTGGGTCTCTTCTCACTCGAATATCATGCATTTTGAGGTGATATGTGTCTTGCATATAGATCTATTCAAGACCAGGTCTTATGTGAGTCTCTTTTCCTTCAGAGAATGGAAATAGGGTATGAAACAAGATCACATAACTTGAAGTTTAGATCAGAAATAAATAATACATCTAAGAGAAATACATTTTTTACTCAGAGAATGCCACCGTTATGGAATTCCTTGCCTACAGAAGTGGTCAACAGTAAGGATTTAGAACAATTTAAATTTGAATTGGATAAATATATGGGTGAAAAGAAATTAAATTTTCTCCAATAGGTGACGAGTTCATAATGGGATCCCACTCTGAACTTGTATTATGCCTATGAACCTATCACTGCCCCCCATCAAGACCCTCCTCGATGACGATCTCGAGGTAGTCAATAAATTCAAATATTTAGGATGTGAGCTAGACCAACACCTGACATATAATGACCATATAGCATCACTGGTAAAGAACTAAGACACATAATTGGCTTCTTTTTCCAAGGAGAAATCACTTTTTCCTCCACACCTAGGTTGTAAATAGTTCAGTCAACATTCATGCCACTCATAGACTATGCCGATATACTTTATGGTCAGTTTAGACTCCTTGCTTCACAAGCCTGATGTTCTTTATCATTGGGCAATTCACTTTATTACCAATGCCCACTGTCGAACCCACCATTGCAGTCTATATGCCACATTGGGCTGGATCTTCCTTTCAACTAAATGCCTCATCAACTCCCTCACCTGGCTGCACAAAGCCCTCCTCACCTAGCTCCTTCCACACATAACAAAACTTTTTCAGTATACGGTCTGCCCATACCTCCTACGTAGTACAGCATACATCTTGCTAGATGTACCAAGTGACCGATCTCACTTTGGGAACATAGTCATAAGCCATGCTCTCCCAAGTGCCCAGAATAAAGCCCAATCTAAACTCAAACTACAAAACCTAATTCCTCTAAACAGTTTCAGGAAGCTGGCCTTCAGCAATCTCGACAGCTATTGTACATGCCCCTGAATGTCTACCTCCCTCAGTCCCTCTCAAGTATCAACTTCACCCCACACTCACCCCTTCTATCTCTCCTCTCATCCCCATCCAGCATGCCTTTCCCACCCCAACTCCCATTATCTAGCCCTCACCTCCCAAGTGCATATCACAGCTTCCCCCATCCCTTGCCACCACGGCACCCTATTCTTCCTAGCACACAACCCCCTTCTCCACCAAACTACCACTCTCTATTATTTCCTGCTCCAACCTCCCAACTACCACCACCTTCAAAATCACACTGCTATTCACTTCTCCCTATTTTTCATCTTCCCCCTCCTATGCCTTCCTCCCCAGTTCCTACCAAGCAACTCTAAGCACTTCCGTCCTCCTTGGTACTCCACGCATTTCTGTACAGATGATGTTGCACTATTGTCCATTAGGTTTTGTGCATTATGCTATTGATTTATTATTCAATGTCCTGCACAGCCAGTATAGTGTTATGCTTGTGCAACTGTGTTGGTTTGGTTTTGACCATTCGCAGTCTCTATTCCAGAGGAATTACCATCCTGTAGAGGTGCAAAAGACAAGGAACCCTCAGAGAGGGTTCCACCCCTGGAGGTGCTACGGGACAATTCCTGTGGCTAAAGGTACCTTAGGAATCCCCTAAGGAGAGAAGTGCTGCCACTGGAGGAGGAGGGGAGGATGGTGGGGAAAAGAAAAAGTGTTTCACAATGAAGCTGCGAGGAACTGCTTATACAGCTCAGGAAGTGGGAGTGGTCAGCTGCTTGGCCATTGAACTCCAGGCAAAGCCTTTCCAATTCAATGTCCTGCTCAGCCAGTTTAATGTTATGCTCGTGCCACTGTGTTAGTTTGGTTTTGGTCATTCACACTCTCTATTCCAAAGGAATTACCACCCTACAGGGGTGCAAAAGGCAAGGAACACTCAGAGACGGTTCCACCCCTAGAGGTGCCATGGGATGATTCCCATGGTTAAAGGTACCTTGAAAATCCCCAAAAGAAATGTAGTACAATCATATCCCAAAGAATGAGGTGACATGAGCAAGCAGTAACTGTGACATAGGAGCAGTAATTGTAATGTAGTAGTAGAGAAGTATAGACAGTTTGATAACATAATGAGATGCTCAGTTTGATAACGTAATGAAATGCCCAGGTTTGCGTAGCATGATACTGATGGTTTGCATTGAGAATGAGGGGATCCTCTAAAGATAGAGGGAATGTCAGGACATCCTCCACCTCCATCCAACAGCGGAATCTACCTAAAGATACTAGGGGACACTACTATGCTAACTAACAGTTATGACCTGAGGCAATGGAGGAGAGAAAAAAAACCCTATGAGGAGGAAATCTCTGGGGATCCAAGGCCTAGGTCATCTTCCCTCCAGGCTTAAGATAGTTTATTTAGTGATGGCTCTGCAGCTGCAATTTGGAAAACCCAATTAAAGGGAGGTGGAAAATATTCCAATTTGAAGGAAGGTTCTCACTCTAAACCTGTAACGGGAACGACATGGAAGGTTGTGAGAAAACTCTGCAAAAATACATGCAACCAAGGTGGAGGAGAAGAGCAACAACTGCTGAGGCACTCAACTGGCCTACCCACCCTAAACTCAAACCAGGTGAACAAGAGGCAGTTGTAGGGAGAATGCGGTGAAGGTGCCTTGCTAGGGAAACCACTAAAGCCAATGGACAACCGTTATAGTGGAACACTAGAGCCAAAGGAGATCATCATAACCACCCTTCACCGATAGTCTTAAATTCTACACCAGGAACTGCTGTCATATAACTGGCAGCTAAAGCCAAGCCAAGCAAGGACATTCCCAGCTATGGGCCAGGTGAGAAGGATCCCACCCCAAGTTGGACACACGCAAGATGCAGACTAAATGCAGAGTGAGACCGTCAGCTACAGAAACTCTGCACCAGAATAGAATGGCTGGCATGCCCCAGAATTAGACTGAGAGCTGAGAAGCTGGTGAGCTGATTGAGCACTTGTGTACTGATCATGATGAGCAGTGAGTGCTGAGACCTTGCAAGGTCGAAAGCAGATTGAGTGCAGCAGACATCCCAGAAGCTGAAGTCGAGAGGATGCAGTAGGCATGAGCAATTGATTGTGTAAGCAAGCATGGTCTTGTATGTAGGTCAGTAAACAGGGTAGTAATAAGTGGACCTGCACATAGGTCTGCATAACATAGTAGCAATGAAACAGCACTGAATAGTGGGGCAAGCCAGACAAACACTGAAAAGCCAAATCAAGGTGACAAATACTCTGAGGATTTTCAGTGGCAAAGGCAGGATTCAGAACAGAAATGATTAGCCACATGGGGCCATGACTCCTCAAGCACTTCCCAGTCCCCACTGTAGGACAAACAAGAAAGTGATGGAAGGGCCGAGAACCACATGCAGATATAAAGCTAGTTTAACAGCCTCAGCATGAGCTTTTAGCTGATCTCAGAGTAGAACAGGGTGAATAAACATAAAAGCAACATTTGTATCGAGTACACTGAGTTGTAACTGCAATAAACATAAATAATAAGACACAATGCTCTGAAAGCAGGTATAGCCAGGCAGTGCAATGAAGCTGCTATAATGAGGTAAGTAGAATGAGAGAGCATGATTGAGCTGCATAGCTAGGGTCAGTGTAAGCCTGAGTCAG
Organism: Neoceratodus forsteri; assembly: GCA_016271365.2. Lineage (NCBI taxonomy): Eukaryota > Metazoa > Chordata > Ceratodontiformes > Ceratodontidae > Neoceratodus > Neoceratodus forsteri. The sequence goes on along the minus strand of CM028135.1, from coordinate 501,252,154 downwards.
GTGAAAACAATTGAGTATGCAATATGGAGCAGTTATGGTTACATAGATACATAGACAGTGTCGGCAGATAAGGGCCTGTGGCCCACCCAGTCTGCCCATTTGAGCTTGTAAGTTCAGTTTATGTTTTCCTAGAAGTCTGTTGCCCCTTACCCCTGACCTCCAGAATTCCTTTATGTCTATCCCATGCATTCTTAAATGCCGTGACTGTTTCAGCCCCCACCACTTCCTCTGGCAGGGTGTTCTACTTGTCCACCACCCGTTCTGTGAAGAAATTCTTCCTCATGTTTCCTCTGAATCGTTCTGCCTCCAACTTCATCCCGTGCCCTCTAGTTCTGGAACATCTTTTTTGCTTAAAAATAGTGTATTCCTGTACCCTGTTTCTCCCTGTAAGATACTTGTATGTCTCTATCATATCCCCTCTCTCCCTCCTCTCCTCCGGGGAGTACATATTCAGTTCCTTCAACCTGTCCTCACAAGACTTGTGATGCAATCCATGTACCATCTCTGTTGCCCTCCTCTGAATCTTCTCTACCCTGTCTATGTCCTTACGTAGATATGGTCTCCAGAACTGTATACTGTACTCCAGGTAGGGCCTCACTAGTGTCTTGTATAGCGGCATTATGACCGCCTTTTTCCTGCTGGTGATGCCCCTGCCTATGCATCCCAGCATCCTATTTGCTTTACCTGCTGCCTTGTCACACTGTTTCCCTACCTTGAGGTCATCAGAGATGATAACCCCAAGATCCCTTTCCTGCTTGGTGCATGCTATACTAATTGTTGAGCTGAGACACACAAATAATGATTGCAGTTGTATTGCAGTAGTTTGAGAGTTGTGAGTAACTGAAAGCAAGTAGTAGGAGCTCCGGAACAAAATGCTAGGAGTTTAGAAACAAAGCCCCCCCCAAAAAAAAAACCAAATACACACAAACACAGAAAACAGGGAACAAAGACAGAAAGAAGCACACATACAGCTGAAGGCAAAATACAAACCAGAAGCAGGAAAATAAACACAGAAATCCAACAAAGACAAGCAGGAGCAGCAAAGGGCGGAAGTTGCTCAGTCAACCCTGCGGGCCCCAACCAGCTCAGAGGACAGACCAACAGAGCCTTCAGCTGCAAAGAACAAAGTCTGGTCAGATCCACCAAGGCTGCATAATGAAGTTAGTGAAGTTGTTTAGAATTGTTAAGAAGGTATGGAGAAACAACACAATGATTTGTAAGGAGCTAAGATTTGTTTTAGTTTCAGTTCTAAGGAAGGCACACACATTATTAGGAAAATATATGGAGGTGTATATTTTAATGGAAGGAATAGGAAGCAATATAGATTTACAGAAGAACCCCGGAGCAAATGCCACTGAGGTATGTGTTATCCCAGATGATATTAGCTGGACAGACAAATTTTAAAGAAAACACAATTGCACATACCCCAATAAAGCAAAGCATTGTGGGAAACATATGCAGATCCCCATAATGGTACAGAAGCTGGCAGTACATGAAAAAGTAATGGCTAGCATATATTCAACCTTGGGATTATTTGCACAGTTTTTTTTTTTTTTAAAGAAACAGGGTTTTTGTCCATGAGGTAATTCAAGTTATATTTAAGCAACATGTTGATGTCAGGAAGTCAGGTGTAATGATGAACTGTTAGCATTAAAAATGTGATAGTAACTTTCAGAGGGGGTCGCTTTTGATAAGGGTAAGGTAGTTATGCTTGTGATGATGGGAATATTTGGAAAGTATGAGGTCTATGCAGAAGTGGCGTACAAATATGGCCAGTTTCATAAGTGTGTGCTCAGACTGCAGGTAAATGTGATATGCAGGTTTGTTTTAGAAATAGGTAAAAAACAGCGATACATGCAATTGATAGAAAGATAGATAATTACATAGACATATAGATAGAGAGAGAGAGGCAGACAGACAGACAGGCAGAATAGGAATGGCAGTGAAGTAGTGAAGTGAAGCCAACCCCACCCCCACCCCACAGAGATGGACAGGCACTGGGGTGTGCCTTTGGGTCATTGCTCATAACACTCACTCTATTTCACCTCACCCTACCCTGCAGACACAGACAAGTGTCGAGGTGTTCATTGGGGTGTTCAGACTTTACACTCACCCCATTCCACAAGGAAATATGTTGAAATGGGCACAATGTAACAGAATGGAGTGAACTTTGGGGCTGAAGAGCCAAAGGCACATCTCAATACCTGTCACTAGCTGCAGGGTGGGGATAGGGTGGAATGGCATGAGCATTACTGTTGACAATCCCAAGTCACACCCCTGATGCCTGTCAGTCCTTACAGGGTAGGGTGTTATGGTCAGAAACCCAATGCCCTGGGTGTTTCTTGGTATTTTCACTCCAAGTTTTCAGCATGGGCTTTTTGTGACCCCACCACAAGAACAGTGACACTATCAGTTCATTAGTTGAATGGTGATTTTGCACAGCGACTGTGTCATTTGGTACCACAGGTGCAAAAACACATTTTGAACAGGATGTAAAATATGACAGCTGTACTGTTTATGAGTAGGTGTAAAAAATGGTAATGTTGTGTTGAAAATCTGGAGTGAAACTATAAACAAATTGGTGAAGTCATGACACTGCTCCTGCTAATGTATACTTTTCAAATTCCTATGCATCTCATTGTTTTCATCTCTATTGCTGTTATGTGACTTCTTAACCTAGCAACAGTATTTAATGCATTACGATATAAGGACAAGTAAATGTTTTTAATACATTTACAGACAGTTACATAAATTTAATTTCCTTCATAGAATAATTAAAATTTAGTAATAGTGGTAGTACAAAGCAATTACACAGACAACTTGAAAACTATAACTACTTTATATTGTACATTGACACCCCATAAGGACCTCCTTGACACTGAGATGCAAATGTCACACATTTATCAGTTTTCTAACAGAAATATTTTACTATCCTAAATACATTTCTTGCTTCAGTAACTGTTCAGCACATCTATTGCATGACCTACTTATTGACATTTTACACCTGCTATGCAATGTACTGCTGCTTACTACACTATCATGAACCATAAAACAGATGACTGCCATAACTAGGGAGGCAGTATAGCACAGTGGCTTAAGGCTCTGAGCTGCAAATCTGGAGATCTGGGTTTGAATCCTACAGCCCCCACTTGTATACTGGGTGACCCTGAGCAAGTCACTTAATGTCCATGTGCTCCCAGGTTGCTCATGTAAACAAGCTTTCAACTTAGTGTGCCACTCCTGGTTAAGCAACTGAAATAAAAAAAGCACATTATATTATTTTTCTTGCTTTATTTTGCTACTACAAGCTTTGACTAATACATCCATCTTTAAATGTACTTTTTATAGCATATGTGTCTGTGACATAGGTAGAACTACACTTAAAATCTTACACATAAATAAGTAAATCATCAGACTAGCATTTATTTCAGTAGTATCTCCTTCTTTGTCAGGTGCCCATGACACTGTGTATATATATTTATATATTTTAACTTCAAAGCACTAAACCTATTCAAATGCACAAAACACAAGACTTTATTCTCTTCACACATTACTGTTAAACTTCAGGTCCCAGAATGGCCAAGAAACAATTGTTAGACTTCACTCTTGCATGCCACTGTCACGCCCACTTCTCATGCAAACAACAATTAGGCAAACCCTTTTATTTCTATGCTATGCACTCTTACATCAGAGAGACATAAATCTTACAGAACTGCTAAAAAAACAAATTTATCAAGACTGGATTTCTGAATTAAAACCTGCTGTTTACAGTACCTACAGTGGTGTGAAAAAGTATTTGCCCCCTTCCTGATTTTCTCTATTATTGTATATTTATCACACTGGATGTTTTCAGGTCTTTAGACAAAATGTAATATTAGATAAAGGGAACCTGAGTGAACAAATAACACTTGTTTTTTTTTTTTATTTCACTTATTTAATGAAAAAAAGTTAACCAACACCAATTGGCACTGTGTGAAAAGTAATTGCCCCTTACACTTAATAACTGGTTATGCCACATTTAGCTGCAATGACTGCAACCAAACACTTCCTATAATTCAATATCAGTCTTTACATCGCTGTGGAGGAATTTTAACCCACTCTTCCTCATAGAACTGCTTTAATTCAGTAACATTTGGTAGGTTTTCGAGCATGAACTGCTCGTTTCAGGTCCTGCCACAGCATCTCTATTGGTTTAAGTCTGGGCTTTGACTAGGCCACCTAAAACTTTAATTTTACTTCTTTTTCACCATTCTGATGTGGACTTGCTTTTGTGTTTTGGATCATTGTCTTGCTGCATGACCCAACTCGCTTCAGCTTCAGCTGACGGAAGGATGACTGGACATTCTCCTTAAGAATTTTCTGGTACAGAGCAGAATTCATGGTTTCTTTAATTATGGCAAGTCATCCAGGTCCTAGGCAGCAAGCATCCCCACACCATCACACTATCACCACCATGTTTGACTGTTGGTATGGTGTTCTTACTGTGGAATGCTGTGTTTGCTTTCTGTGAGACATTATGGGATCCATGTTGTCCAAAAAGTTCCACTTTGGACTCATCTGTCCATAGAACATTTTCCCAAAGGGCTTGTGGATCATCCAGGTGCTTCTTGGCAAATGAGACCAGCATTTATGTTCTTCTTGGTTAGCAGTGGTTTCCGCCTTGCTACTCTCACATGAAGCCCATTTTTGCCCAGTCTCTTTCTGATTGTGGAGTCATGAACACTGACCTTAGCTGAGGCAAGAGAAGCCTGCAGTTCTTTGGATGTTGTTTTAGGATCCTTTGAGACTTCTTGGATGATTTTACACTGCGCCCTTGGAGTAATTTTGGCAGGCCGCCCACTCCTGGGAAGGTTCACTACTGTTCCAAGTGTTCTCCATTTGGAGATTATGGCTCTCACTGTGGTTCGATGAAGTCCCAGAGCCTTAGAAATAGCTTTGTAACCCTTTCCAGACTGATAGAGGGCAACAAAATGTTTTCTGATCTTTCAGGAACTTCCTTTGATCATGGCATAATGTGCTTGTTGAATCTTTGTCCTGGCAATGTGACTCTGATGGTAAGGGCCAAAATAAGTGAGGTTTATATTGAGCAGGGCTGGCTGTAATCAAGCCTGGCTGTGTTCAATCAGTTGACTCTAATTATCCCTTTAATTGGGTTGATTTAACTAGGGGCAATTACTTTTTCACACAGTGCCAGTTGGTGTTGGTTAACTTTTTTCATTAAATAAATGAAATAAGTAAAAAAAAAAAGTGTTATTTGTCCACTCAGGTTCCCTTTATCTAATATTATATTTTGTCTAAAGACCTGAAAACATCCAGTGTGACAAATATGCAATAATAGAGAAAATCAGGAAGGGGGCAAATACTTTTTCATGCCACTGTATGTAAATAATAGTTTACTGGCTACTAAAGATGTTACAGACATGACAATAACAACATTTCTGTTTTACATGGAAAACACCCACATAATGAACTTGTCATACAGGATTTGTGACCTTCTGTCTGCATGTATCTGACAAAGGAAAAGGCACCTGCTTGATCCTTTTTTTTCTGTTTTATTTTTATGCCCAACTTGCCCATACTGTTAGAGCCAAATATTGACATGCTTAGAGTTAAAATAATAATCATGATGTCTATGTGTGTATGGTGGGTGGGGGTGCCTATATACAGTTTCAGGCACTCCTTAATTACTTCCCCAGGCAGTTCTGATAGTCAGTTGTTCCAACATGATAGATCCACCTCATGCCCCTTCCACATGAACCAAAAAAAAAGATGGGGGTGGATCTTTAGGAGCTTCTCGGGTGGAGGTGGGGGTGGATCTTACTCCCCCCAAAAACGAATGCTGCCTCCCATTACTCAGGTTCCAGTTCTTGTACCTCCCATTTAAGAAAGAAAATAGTGCCCTGCAACCATTGACTAACATGAAAGCATATTTATTTGAGGGAGGAAAACGTTTCTTGGAGGAGGGTAAGGCGAGGGAGACTATTTACACCTTCAGTCAGTTCCATAGACAGAAAACATGACATCAGCCCTTTTGTGTATGCAAAACATCTGCAAGCTCCACCCACTGCAGCTGTAAAAAGTGCTTCACAATGAGGCAGAGAGGAACTGCTTATATAGCTCAGGAAGTGGGAGTGGCTGGCTGCTTGGCCACTGAACTCCAGGCAAAGCCTTTCCAATTCTGTATATTCAAGTATTATATGTTATTTATGTTGTGATTACTGTTTGTTTGTTCAGGACCTCCTTGTAAATGAGCCTGCTCAATGGAGTATTTTCCTGCCAATAAACTTTGACTTGACTTTGACTAAATATCCCCAGCAGCTCATCGGCAACCTTCTCAGCCTCAATGGAGGACAGGGGTAATGCACTTCTGGGTACCTTGTGGTGTAATCTACAATTACCAAAATGTACCACTTGCTAGTGTGACTTGGGGTGATAAGTGGCCCCACAATGTCCATGGCAACTCACTGAAATGGCTCTTTGATAACAGGTAGGGGACTAGAAGCTGCATTAGCCTTGTCCACAACCTTTCGCACCCTCTGGCAATGTGGACAACTCAGGCAGTAGTTTTCCATGTCTTTAAAAATACTGATCTAGTAAAACTTGTTAGTCAGCTGCCATCGTGTACAGCTGACCACTAAATATCTAGAAAAAGGGTATGCTGTGAGCTAAGGCCAAAAGTTGCTTCTGATACTCCCTAGGAACCATTACCTGCCAGAGTCCCCCTTCCTTTGGTACTCCCTTAGGAACCCACTCATGGTACAAAAGCCCATTCTCCCTGTACAGCTCCCTGTTTCCAGAATTCAGAGAAGCACCTTCCAACAACCATATTCTCAGTTCCTCAGTTACAGTTTTTAGGAACTGTTGCAGAAGAAATAAATTATTTAATTCCTCTACAGAGTGAGCTTTTGCAACTTCTACTCAGTGTTCTAACAATTGCCCAAGGTATTCTGCTCCCAACCCTTACTTATGGTGCCTCTATTCTTATCTCTGCCCATAAAACCTCCCTACTAAAATGGGACATAACTTATAACAATATATGCCAATTTGCCTCTTCGTCGCCTCAACTCAAACATCACTGTCTTCTTTATAAGGATCTGAATTGGCTCTCACCCTCTGCCAGTAGACAATACTACCTTGGATCACTAATGGACTTGATCATCTGGGCCTGCAATCAGCTGACAAATCCTTGCTCTATGTTCTGAGATGTCAGATGACTAAAGACACAGGAGTCTTCCAATTTTCTGCTCCCAGGCTATGGAATGCTCTTCCACTCAACCTCCAGCTGTCTTAGTCTCACTTTGGATTTAAAAGTGAATATCATCATTATCTATCCTTAGCTGATGCTTGTACATGCTTTGACCCAACCTGAAGCTTCTGAGACTTACCAGTAATGTCACCTCTGCTCTAATCCAGCTCCAAGACTGTGTCCTCTTCTCCTCCCCATATTTTTCCTTCTCTTTGTAAACAACTTCTTGACTACTAGCTCTCTTCCTTCTCAAACCTTGTTGCTGACCTTCCACTGTTGTTTTGCCAATTACCACCCCTGACCTTCTTTCTGTCAGTCTTTCTTGTTATGTCTGAACATTCCTTATATTTCTCTCTATATTACCTTACTATCTTATTAACCCTTTCACTCCACAGGTCGGGTCTGTGGTTTCTGCACTTATTGTATATCTTACTGCCATTATCTGTATAATGCTTGCCATTATTTTTTGTTATTTCTACCCATTGTATTTTTGTAGCACTGCTGTACTGTTCCTCTATTTGTATTATTGTACCCATGTTGCTGTTGTTCAACTGTTCTCTTTTTGTTGTATTCTCCCGGGTCATGCCTGAAAATAGTCATTTTATGGCTAGTGCACCTACTCGGTTAACAAAAACTAAATAAATAAATAAAATAACAAATTACTTACCTGCACATACATTTCAACATAGCTGTCCTCCGGTGCCTTTCTTAACCCACTAAATTTTTGTCTACTGGCCTCGGAGGTTAAAGGAATAGTACACCCTCATATCTTTTTTTTATTATTATTTAATTACTTTTAATTTGATATCAATGATATCATATAGAGATTTACATTTTATGAATTATCAACCAAAGAAAAAATAAAAAAATTATACTATACATACACTATGCATTAATTAATCTGTAGAAATGATATAATCTATATGATCCATAAGATACCTATATAATTAAGGTAAAGTCCACAAGCAAAGGGGATCCAAGTTAAGTTACTACGGTTCATACTATAATCAATTATAAAACAATCTGAATTTGCAGTTATAAGAAATCATATTTAGTATGAACCTGAAATATATAGTAAATATATTGTAAACTCTACCAATGTTAATAAGGAATTTAAGCCACTAGTTTACAGATTTAAACCTGGAAGATTTCAGTATACTGTTCCCCTAAATTCAATTTGTCAATAATGAAAATTATACTGAACTATAAATACTGTCAGTAATAAGCCCAGACCTGAAGAAGGCAAAAATCAGTCATTTTTTTCTCTTCTTCCGGGGGTGGGGGGGGGACTTTGTTTTCTAAGTCATTCCCTCTTTGAAATTCATCTTCACTACTTAATACTTTTCTCTGTTAAATATACGTTTTGAGTTGTTTAGGTTCAAAAAATAGATGTTTGTCTTCTCCACAGGTAACCCAGCATGTTGCAGGAAATAAGATTTTAAAATTAGCTCCAATTTCCATCAGCTCTTCTTTATACTGCAAAAATTGTTTCCTTCATTTGAGTATTTATGTTGTGATATTGGGGACGATGTGGCATATGATTTCTGTAAAGTGCAAGGCTCCCTTTTTTCTAGCAGAGTTCAGTATAAGGTCCTGCTCCGTATCAAACACTAAAGTGAAAACAATTGTACTCTTAGGGCCCACTGTGTATTTGAAGACATTGGCTAAAGTCTGTGCTTTATTTAAAGCCATAGCTGTATCTGGTAAAAGAAGGTCAAAACTCACGTCAAAGTTTTTAGGCATTCTTTGAGAAGTGGTAAAGGGCTTTCTTGTGGGAATTTGAAATGCCCTGGTCACAAATGGTAAGTTAGTACCTAGTAGCTCAAGCACTGAAATCAAGAGATATTTTAAAAGTTCCCTTAGGGTTTCATATCCCTTGTCATAGGAGTTAAGAACTCCCTCCAGTCTTAAGTTTTTATAGTGAACTGTGTTCTCCATAACTTTGTTTTTTTCTCTGTAGTGTAACTATAGCCCTTAAGTTTGTAGTTGAAAGTGCTTCACTAGTTAAAGCCTTTTGTTGAGCCACCACCATTTCCTTTTGCATTTTATTTTGAGTTTCTCTGACCTTTTCCACCTCAGATTTTATAGTTTTCATTTCTTGGTCCAAAATATCAGATCTGTTTATCAGCAAGTCCAATTTCTTATCAAATGAGATCAAGAATGTAAATAAATTAGAAAAAGAAGCTGAAGCCTTCTTTAGTGATTTAAATTCAACTTTAGCTGGCAAGGTTGCTGTTGGTAGACTGTCTCATAAAATGTTTTTCGCCAGCTTGTCAGTGGATGGTCGCTCCATTAACAATAAGTCCTCTGGGATGGGTTTCTCTCTGACAGTTTGAGTATTCATTGACAATTGCATTCCAGGGTCAGTAAAGCTAAGAATCGATTTAGTCTCTGAGTCGGCATTTGCAGAACTCCCCCAGGCTGCAGGCGGGCTCCTAGTACCAGTCAGTACTTGCTTTCCCCCCGGAGGCAGAAGAACTGGTAAGAAAGCGTTCCATCAGCCCTTTTCTAATCAACGTTTCTACATCCAAAGAGGAGGAATCCTTCTTCCTCTTCTATTGCTCCATAGTAAGAAATTTCTTTGTTTTTTTTTAAATGTATAGCGAGGCCGATTTTTTTCAGTCAGGTAGAAAATAACGCCTTAGAAAAATGGGCGTGAGCAGCTCTTCAGCATGGCTGCATGCCCATCGCCATCTTGGATCGTCTCCAGTACACCCTCATATCTTGTAAATGCTATTTGTTTGTTTGTCGGCAGATAACTCTTTCCATGTAGCTGTTGGGAATATATGTGCTTGCTTTAGATTGTTTTCACTGTTGACACCAGCCCCTGTAGCTAACTTGGGGTCTCCATTTTTTAGTTGTTGAAATCTCATTGTGCCTGAAAGCAGCATTGGCAAATGAAAACATGATGTGTCAGCACCCTTTAGACTCCACAGTAAGCCTGTCTTCTTACTCAGAATTCAACAAAACACGTTATAGAAAGGTGTGAAATGCCACATGTAAGGGGTACTGTGTCATCATGTGCTCATATGCTAATGCAGCTCTCTGAGACAATGAGATTTCAACAACCAGAAAACAGAGCGCCCCAGGCTAGTTAAAGGGACTGGTGTGAACAGTAAAAACAAATAAAAGCAAACACATATATCCCCAACAGCTATACAAAAAGAGCTATCTGTTGACAAGGAAACAAAAAACATTTACAAGATATGAGGGTGTACTACTCATTTAACTCAAAATGCTTTAGCAAGGCAGTTTTTGCTATCATAGTCCATGCAGTCCTCATTGTCCATTCTGGCAAAAGTTTCTAATGCTGTGCCTGTAAGCAGTGGTAATAGGTAAGTCACCCCCTGATGAAGAGAGTTAGTCCTTGAATTTTCTGATGTTCGTGGAATAAATTTTTAGTACTGGAGTCATCTGTTGTGATTGCATTTTTCCTTGTTCTGTTGCACTTAAGCCAATGAAATGCAGATCCTCAGAGATGACTGTATAGCACATGAAGTTTGTGTATGCTAAGTCACCCAAGAAGCTCTTCCCAATTCAAATTGCCCACAGATTCTCTCAAAAGATCTTAAAACCAAATCAAGATCATCACTCTCCTGATATCCAGGAAACATTTTAATAATTAATTTTGGATTCCTGGGTCGAACTTCTCATGCCATTACTCACAGTTTGTGGTGTTGTCCTCTGGAGAGCATCTCCATCTGTCTCTCATGCTATTTCATCTGGATCTCATTCTGGTACTGTTTTTCCTTGCTCTCAGTCTTTCACTTCTCTGCCTTCTCACACTCCTCTGCTTCCAGCTTTGTCTTCTGCATATCCACCTCTGCATTTTGGCTCTCAGTTTCTGCCTTTGCCTTAACCAGGGCAAGCTCCAGTTCCAACATTTGTACCCAGTCTGCTTGCACACCTGCCCCAGCCAAAGGCTCTGTCTCATATGCATTCTCCCTAGCTTTCTTCTCATGACTAGCTAGCAGTGACCACCTTCGCAGTGCATCCCTGGTCACTCACTGAGGATGTCTATCAGTTCCCCCCACGTTTGGCCTTCCTCATAGACCAGTTTGTTTTTTTGGCACATCTCCTGCAGGTGTAGCAGTGTGCACTTCTCTTATGGTCTAATCATATAATGTCTTCTATCTATCAACTCTTGCTTACCAAAAAAAAAAACAACTGGTAGAATATATAGTCCCCTTTTGTATATCCTGTTCTGTGACTGGACAAATAATCTTTGTATACTGACAAAACTGCTCAGATACCACATGCTGCCTCCAGTTTGTGGTAAACTGGTCTCTCCAAGACTCAGCCTGCAACTGTTGCCAGTGTTCCCAGATCCTTCAGACACCACCAAGGGCATTCAGTAGCTGTCACCACTCAGCGTAAACACTCTCTCAGGATATCTCTAGGTTTGAATCCCTCCAGAGCCACCATTTACACAGTACAGCGCTCCTGATCCAAGAGCAAATGACCCACCCCTCTCTGTCACAACTGAGAACACCTTACTTTAGTGTGACAGGGTGACCCCTCTCATGGGTGAGGTGCCCCGGTAGGGAGAGGAAGGTCTTTCCTTGCCCCCTGTAAAGGTGCCTTTTGTCAATGTTAAAGAGCATAGTAGCAATAAGTGAAGGCACTTGAGTGTTTTCAAAGCAATTAACAAGTAAAAGTGCTGATAAATAAAGTGCAGGGATGCAAAGAAACAAAGGAAGGAATATAAACTGCATCTGTGTCCTGTATTGTGGTTCCATACTATATAAGTACAATTTAGTTGGCTTGGTTAATTGTAAAGCCTAAAGAAAGTATAAATAGTAATAAGTGACAAAAAGGAACCAAGTCGTAAAACAAGCTAAACAGCAATGAGGTTAAATTGCTGCAGGTAGGCTGTTGAAATGTAACCCCCTTCTAGTTACATTAGATAAAGAGAGACATGTTTTTGTAGCATTAAAAATATATCCACGAAGGTATGAGAGCCAGTGGTAATGACAGAAAGCCCACTGCTCTCGACCCTCGCTTTACCGTGTTTAAAAAAATATCCTCGGAGGAGCGAGACAGAAGCAGAGCAGTAACATAACATTTATATTTACTTTTACCCACTCCACCATAGATAAAGTCTGCCTCCTCCTTTATGTAAAAAGTAGCTCTCTGAAAAAGCAGTTTAGGTAGCATGGGGCTAGATAGCTTTTGTATGCTTATTTCAGGGGATGTGTCACTGGCAGGAGAGATCAGCTGGCTTGGTGCAAGTTCAGTCTTTTCAGCTGCCGCTCCCTGCCAAATTCAAATTCAAGGTTAGAATTCAGAATGCAGAAGTGCTCTCTTTAGAGCTAGAAAGCCCCGTGAGGGGAAGGAGATGAGAAATCTGGTGCTAAAATAAGATAGGAGCATGTTTGCTCCTGGCTCTCCCTCTCTTCCTTTCTCCGGTGTGATTAAGTGTTTACTAGGGCCATGCTAGCAAGTGCGTTGAGCATCAGAAGCATTGCTGCAGAGTGCAGCTTCTTTTGAATGGCAGCTTCTTGTAACATGCCCGTTTCCCTAGCCGCAGGGTGCGACTCAAGAATAAAATCTTTATCGAAGCAGGATGCTCCCTCGATTATAAAAGTACTCCTAAAGTGGAGCATAAGTTAAGAATCCTGCTTCGGAGCAAAAAAGGCATGCTCCAAAGCGCTCCAGACTGAAGTGCAGCATGGCTAGAATAAAAGGAAGCTGAGACAGATAGTAACACTACGGGCAGAGATACAAAGCCATGTAGTGTCACAAGAAATAAAATAAAGACTTGTAGGCTCACAGAAAAGACGGAAATAAATTAAAGATTCTTTGGCAGCCCAGAGATGTTGTGACTGGGTCTGCATGAGAAATAAATAAGCACGGGATGTAGAGGGCCAGAAATAGGCCCAAATGAAAGATGACCCAGCTGCTTGACACTTCAGTCATCGGGAGAATTAAGAAACGCACTACTTAGAGAGAGGAGCCTGTAGACAAAAATATAATGAATGCCTAAAGGGATAATGTAGATGTGATGTTCTGGAAGCAGTGAAAGCAACTTGCTAGAAGTGGTTTATTATTACTAGAGAAGATAGAGAAAATAAAAGGGAAACATAAAACATAGCCTATTGAAGTGAATGGGATATTGTGTGTTTAGAATGTATGCCTCACCTTCTGTGTAGAACCCTGTGAGGAATGCGGTACGGGGTTGTTCATTCATTGAAATGCAGGGTTATCCATTATATGTGAAAATGCTTAATATTGTACTGTGGACTGACCTGTTTGTAGTAAGGTTCCTAGTAGAATGATTGAAGGCTATAGGAAAGCAGCGGCCCCTAGTGGCCTATATTTATACTAACCCTGGATTTAATGATTATTTACAGAGAGAGGAGTTTAAAACAATTAAAACTAATTATGTATGTAAGGGCATTTTTCTGACCAGGATTATGTAGAAGGATGTTATTGTTACATCAGAATGCTTACTACTAAAAACCAGGCTTAGAAGCAACCTTTTTATTTTTGTATAGGTGCAGGTTGTGAGCTTTGGAACATTTGAATGTATTAAGTATAAAATAAATTGATGTCACATGACAATGATGTCATCAGTAAAAGCATATAAAAGCCTACCACTAGTGGTAGAAAGATATATAGGGTGTCAGTGGAGAGCTGGCTGTGAGGTGCAAGACCTTGGATGCAAGAGTGTGTGCTTTCACACTTAATGGAGCTGTATGTGTGCTACTGGGCACAACAGTGACTTTTGATTTGGAAACTACTGGACTAACCATTATTTTCTTGCAATTCTGTACCAACTGCTGAACATTTCATGCGAAGTAAATAAAATGATAAATGCCGCCAGGCATTTTTTATCTACTGTAGTTGTGGTCTGCCTGAAGTTATTATCCTGAAATCCCAACCCCGCTACATTTAGAAACAAAAAAAAGGTAACTGTAGCTTTCTCTTCAGAGGCAGAAATACTGTTCTTGACAGTCATAAATCAGTTAGCTGTACCTCAAAGGATTCAGTCGTAGAAGCATGAATTACATAAAAGAATAATTATTTTAACACTTCAAGATATATACACATGTAATACAGGACACTACACATAGAATATGGGGAAAGTACAGTTTCATACTTACTGTAACGGTAGATCTTCAAGATGATCTCTTGGAGCAGATCATCCTCTTGGGTATCCACCAGAGGGTGCTCTCATCGATGGTAGCTTTCACCAGCAGTGCTGACTGGGGGTAACCCACAATAAAAAGCCAGAGGTACCTTTTCTTGCAGTCATGAAGATGATTCAGAAGATTGCTCTCCCTGACAAGGAGGATAGAAGGAGGGAACATGACCTGCTGCAAGAGATTCTCTTGAAGATCTACAGATACAGTAAGTATGAAACTGTACTATCTTCTTTGAGGGAACCTCTTGCAGCAGGTCATACTCTTGTGATGATTCCCAAGCAGTGGACCATGAAGGGAGGCCAGTTAAGAAAGGAGGACTTGCAGGATGGCACGGTCGAACGCAGCGTAGAGCAGAGAGGCTAAATCTAAACTGTAGTGCTTTGTGAAGGTATGCAGAGTAGACCAGGTGGCAGTGTCACAGATGTCCATGATGGAAAATCCACAGAAGCATGCTGCAGTGGTAGAGAGAGCCCATGTGGAGTGGGTGCAGATGGTACCTGGCAATGTTTTTTTTTTTTTATTTAGTGTAACAATAGGTTATGCAATGTGCCAGCCAATTGGATAAAGTTTGTTTGGTTACTGGGAGACCTTCCCTGCCAGGGGCAAAGGTGACAAAGAGCTGTTTGGATTTTTGAGTAGACTTAGTGCGTACAATGTAGTAATGCAGGATGCGGTGTACATCCAAGGTATGTAGTAGCAATTCATCTGGATTAAAATGATCTGGGTAGAAAATGTGGAATTGGATGGACTGGTTTAATGTGAATTCTGAAATGACCTTTGGAAGAAAGGCTGGTTTGGTACGAAGGGAGACCCTGTCTTTGTGGAAAACTAAGTAGGGCTAGGAGCACATAAGGGCCTGCAAGTCCAAAATATGGCAAGCTGATGTGATAGCTACTAGAAATAAAGTTTTCAATGCCAAGAAGTGTAATTCACAAGTAGCAGCTGGCTCACAAGGGTGCAGGGTCAGTTTTTCTATAACAAAATTGAGATCCCAGGGAGACACCGGCCTACAAATGGGAGGTTTGAGGTGTACAAGTCTGTTAAGAAACATGCAGGCAAGGTCCTGATGAGTGAGTGGATGGTCCCCAATGGGCTCATGAAAGGCAGAGATCACTGATAAATGTACCTTGATGGAGGAGTAGCTCAAACCCTGTGAGGAAATGGTTGACAAGTAGTCAGGACAGAGGGAAGAGGGCAGGAAAAGGGGTTGAGGGAGTTAGCAGCCACCCAAGTAGCGAAAGGTTTCTATTTTGCTTGGTAATTTTTTTAGTGGAAATTTTTCTGGAAGCCATCAGAATAGCAGCTACTGAAGCAGAGACTTTCTGTCTTTTTTTTTTAACTTTATTTTTTCCCACCCCATCCTTTTACCCAACCAAACTCTCTCCAGCGACCTTCCACTCGTTGGACTCTACCTCCCTGCATGACCCGACTCATCTCCACTCCCCCCCAGCACCGGGCATCCCCTGGGTCTACTCTCCAGGGAATGGCCACCCCTGCCTAGGGCACTCTTTCTTATAGTGTTGCGCTCCAGGCCAAGATAGAGGAGGACCGAGGAGAGAGCCACATCCGACTTCTGGGAGTGTGGCCCTTGGGTGGGAGGTGCCCTCGCCTATCGGAGAGAGGAGGTGAGGGTATTTTACTAGTTAGTCCTCCTGTGGAGCCCGGTTGTCAAGGCAATGTACTGCTGTAGATCCACCCCCAGGCATACACCACAACGCTACTTTGGGCTACCTCCAGCCACTGCCAGAAGTCGCTCCATGAGCGATCACTTCCACATCCCTCCCTGGGAAGAGATAGAGCAGTCCACTGATGCTCAATCTCTTCCCTCCTAATGCCAACCCCTCGCACCCGGCTCATTCCCAAACCTGTTGTTAGCGCATGCCGAGGTGTGCGCCCAGCACCGACAACCTCAGCGCCACCGGGCCGGCTTTTCTGTCTTTTTATAAAAGTGTCTTCCGGATCCAAGCATGAAGGTGCAGGGAGCAAAGGCTGGGGTAAAGGAGAGACCCATGGTGCTGAGTGAGCAGGTCGGGCTGTAGGGGAAGGGGAATAGGATCTGTGACTGACAACTGCTGGAGAAGAGGGAACCAGATTTTCCAGGGCCAAAAGGGAGCCATCAGTATCATGGAGGCAGGTTCAAGTTGTAGTTTGAGGAGGACATGCTGGAGGAGAGGGATGAGGGGAAGGCATATAAAAATTGTCCCTGGCAAGAAAAGGACAGAGCATCGACAGAGTGTCCCTTGTTGTCCAGTATAATGGACCAGTATCGTGGAAGCCAATGATTGTCTGGGAAGGCAAAAAGGTTGACTGCTGGGGCTCCCCAGAGATGAAAGATGTCTTGGAGGACTGTCACATGCAAGGTCCCCTCATGACCCTGTGCATGGCGACTGAGGTAATTGGTCAAGACATGTTGGGCTCCCAGCACATGAACTGCTACCAGGTGAAGTTGTTGTGTTAGAGCTTGTCTCCAAACATGGACTGCCTTTTGGCAAAGGCTTTGGGACCTCATACCTCCTTGTTTGTTTAGGTAATAGAGAACACATGTGTTGTCCGTTTGTACAAGAAGGGGTCCTGGGAGCAGGTAGGGTCAGAAGACCTGCAGTGCAAGGTGGACTGCTCATATCTCTATAAGATTTATATGGAGAGAGGTGGCAGCCAGGCCCCAAAGACCCTGTGTCTGATGAGGACCGAGGTGGGTGACCCAGTTGAGGGTGGAGGCATCTGTGGTTAATGTCTGGGTTGGTGGAGGAGTTTGGAAGGGGACTCCCTTGTTTAGACTGGACAGATCTGTCCACCAAGTCACTGGCATTTCAAGACCCATTGCACCGGTTACATGTGCAACTGGGCATGAAGTACCGTAGAGATGGCCGTGGCCATATGGCCCAGAAGGCACATGTACTAAGGCCGTGATGTGAAGAGCAGACTAACAGTGTTTGGCAAGGTTGATAAGTTTCTGGCACGTGTCATCCAGGAGAAAGGCAAGGCAACTTTAGTTATAAGGTGCCCAATCCTGGAGGCTCTGGGCACCGAAAATAAATAAGGACATACAGCAGTGAATTAAAACATAATAAAACCTCATAGAAACTGTAACAAAATTAAAATTCAGCAAGATAAAAGTTTCCAGAAGTCAATCTTCCAGGGACTAGCCAAAGCTAAAGATGGCATCAACAGTCAAAGGCCAGGCTAAAGAGGTGGGCCTTTAGCCTCCCCTTAAACACCTCAATCGAGGGAACCTCCTGGACTGCAGGTGGAAGCGAGTTTCACAGGGTCAGCCCAGAAACACTAAAAGAATGATCTTCCGAGCTCTTGAGCAGAACCCTGGGAAGGTCCAGGAGGCCCCTCGAGGAGGAGTGGAGAGAGCGAGCAGAGGACACTGGTGTCAGGAGCTCAGACAGGTAACCAGGACCCAGCCCGTATAGGGCCTTCACCTGACAGACAGGCAGCCAGTGCAGAGCATGCAGGACTGGAGTCACATGACTGGACTGTGACAGACCCATCAACAACCAGGCCGCTGCATTCTGCACTAGCTGCAGCCTGTGGAGGGTCCCACCCATGACCCTGAAGTACAGAGCATTGCAGTAGTCGAGCCTAGAAATCGCAAAGGCATGCACAAAGAGTCGGCAGGTCCTCAGGCAGAAGGAGGGGCTTAATCTGGGCAATGATCCACAAGTGGTAAAAACTACAGCTGACACCTGATATTCAAAGGTCAATCTGCAATCAAGGATCACACCCAGATTTTGCACCCTCAGAGAAGCCACCAATGGAGTAGACCCCAGAACAAGTCCAGAGTTAACCCCCGGTGGCAAACCATCACGCCTGCGACCAGGCTCGATTACCAGCACCTCAGTCTTAGCCGAGTTGAGTCTCAGCCAGCTGGAAGCCATCCAGTCATTGATTTTAGTCAGACAGCTGTTAAGAGCACATCAACTGTTCCCGATGTTCCAGGTATAAAAGACAAATACAGTTGGGTATCATCTGCATAGCAGTGAAACTCCACGTTGTATTGTTGAATGATCTCACCAAGGGGCAGCAGGTACACCGCGAATATCGGCTACAAGCTCAAGCCCTGAGGTACTCCGCATGACAGAGGCATTGAGGAGGAGGAGAAATTCCCCATCACCACCCGCTGTACTCTGTCCAAGAGATAGGACCTAAACCATTTAATGACTGTGCCGGCGAGTCCACAAAACACAGAGCCAATCAAGAAGCATGACAGGATCCATGTTGTCAAAAGCTGAGGAGATATTGAGAATCACAAGAATTGTCCTGTCTCCTCTATCTCTAGCCCAAAGCAGATCATTATGCACTCTCACTAGAGCAGTTTCTGTGCTATGTCTGGCCCATAAACCTGACTGGAAAGTCTCATAGATATCCAAGAACACCAGGTGATCCTCAAGCTGATAAGCCACCAATTTCTCAACAACCTTGCTCAAAAATGGCAGGTTGGAGATTGGACAGTAATTTTCCAGGACATCTGGGTCAAGGGAAGGTTTCTTCAAGAGGGGCTTCAGTGCTTCTTTCAAAGCAACTGGGAAGACCCCCTCTGCCATCAAGCACCTGGCAATCCTGATGGACACCAGGCCAATGGCATTGACACATCCCATTAAGAAACACATCAGTGTCAGGTCCAGTTCACAAAAGGTGTGCTTCAGCTCCAAGATCACCTTAGTCACTACAGACACCTCCACTGGCCTAAACTCCTCCCAGGCAGACTGAGTGCCTCTGAGACTCCTAATTCAATCACTGCGGGGTGAAAGCCTCCCTGGCAGAATTCCCAATCAGATGGCTGACACTCTGTTAGAGAAAAACAGAGCAAATTCTTCACATGAAGTGTTTGAAAAAGCTTTTTTCGGTCGGAAACAGGAAGGGTGTAAAAGCCTGTCCACGGTCTGAAACAGCTGAGATGGTCTGTTGTTCCCCACAGCAATTTCCCTGGACAGAAATTCTGCCTTGTTATGGGAAATTGCCCCCCTGGTACTCAGCCCAGTGAGAACACAGAGCCAGCCTGTCGGCCTCCAGCTGGGTCTTCTGCCAGCAATGCTCCAACTTCAAATCCCTGATCCTCATCGTCTTGAGATCCCCATCAGACCAACAGGATCTCAAGTGAGAGGATCTGGGCCTTATATGGACTGGTGCAATAGCATCTAGAGCTTCAGCCACCACCCTATTATAGGTGGCCACTGCTTCAACAGTGCCAATCGCACCTGTTGCATCAGTCCTAGATAGGTCAGCTAACACCAGTAGTCCATCTGGGTCAACATCCCTTAAAGCGTAATAGCTGACCATCTCCACAAGGGAGGGACTTTCGGGGGGGCCCCAAAGCTGAACTCCATGGTGCAGTGATCAGACCGAATGACACGATCAATCTTGAGGTTCTCAATCTCAAGACCCAGCTGGAACACCAGATTGAGTGTGTGGCCATGCTGACGGGTAGCAGTAGCAACCACTTGTGACAGGCCCAGTGATTGCATCAACTGGAGGAGGTCGTAACTGAAACATGAGGATTCATCGTCGAACCAGGCATTGAAGTCCCCCAGGAACAAACACCTGGGGGACTGCAACACCTGGTTGATGACAAAGTCCACTGCCTCCTGTCGGAATTCCCCTCCCATCCCAGGGGGGTGGTAAACGAGGAGAATCCTGCAGCCTGCACCTGCACCCCCCATGCACGGTGACACACTCAAAGGATCGGGTGCCACCAACTGGGTGCACTGAGAAGCTCAGATTAAATCAAAAAATTATGGCCACTCCCCCACCCCTGCGATCCTTCCTCAGACAGTGCACAACAGTATAGCTGGAGGGGACGGCAGCCTCTAAAACAGGGCCCACATCATCACCTAACCAGGTCTCCATAATGCAAGCCAGGTCGACAGAAGAAATCAAGTCTGCAAAAATAGTGGCATTGTTCCTCATCGACCTGGCATTGCAAAGGGGATGCAGCCATTCCTCTAGCTACCTGCCCACTCAATCCGGTGGGAATCCTGGGTGCAGAGACCAAACACATCAGGACTCTCTCTAGGCTCCGTTTACACCCAGGGCATCTCCTGCACCGGACAACCCTAATGTTGCTCACCACCCCCTCCTCAGCTGCTCTCAGCACTCGATGAACCAAACACCTCCTAGAAATACTGACCTCCCTGCAACACCTCGTTGTGATACCAGAAACTGGGAGGTCGGTAAAGGAGTGAAGGTCATGAAGCCAAGAGGCAGCAAGGGTGATAAGTGGAAGGTCACGGCACCAACACATCTACCTGGCAAGACCAGTCCAAAGAGAGCACTAGATGACAATACAAGAGTGCAATGACAAAATAAAACACTCAAGTTAACAATCACACTCACCACACACACCACCACCACACGCCCAACAGCCACACCAAATAAGCACAGAAAGTTAAAATACTACCCCACCAACCCACTCACAAACCTTACTTACTCCATCCCACCCTACCCACAACTAATTTATACAATCACATCCCTACGCAGAGAATGCGCACCTCAAATTGCATATTCAAGAGGAAATACATTACAAGAACCACCCACCATTTCCCCAACATCCAACAGAAGCACCTCGACCGCAGAGGGTAGTTGTTCTGGGAAGTTGGCAGGTGGTTAGGAGGGGTAAATCGGGTGCCCCATCACTTGGTGCTCTCCAACATATCACCTCCAAAAACCGTATAAAAACTACAAACAGGTATCTGCTTCTATCTCTGAAAAAAAACAAAGGGGGAAAGGACACTGCAGAGCAGGACACTGCAGTACAGGAGCTAGCACAACAAAACTCACCCAATACAGGAACCAAAACAAAAAAATCAAAAAGGAAATCCAAAAAACTTCTGATCATAAGAGACTCCATGATTTGGGGAGCTGTTACCTATCTCCAGCCAGGGGTAATGGTCAGATGCCTCCCAGGTACATCAGCATGGAGAGACACTGACTGCATTGCTAAAGTTGTTCAGGAAGCAGGAGAAAACATTGATGTCCTGGTACACATAGGGACTAACGATCTCGCTAGCCGGTCAGCTGTGGAGACCAAGGAACACCTGACCAAGCTGGGTGACAAACTATCATCCATTTCATCTGGCATCTCCTTCTCTGAGATCTTGCCAGTCTGGGAGAGAGGGGGAGATGGACAGAAGGTCAGAGAAGGAGAGATAGAGGAGCTAAACATGTGGCTCAAGGACTGATGCCAGGAAAAAGGACACACATTTGTAAAGAACTAGCAACAGTTTCGGGAGCAAAAGTTCTTTAAATGTGATGGACTGCATCTGACTAAGGAGGGATTCAGTGCATTGAGGCAGAAGTTTGACATCTTTGCAGAATATTTAAACTAGCAAATGGGGAGAGGGGTGCTGCACCAATATGTCGAATGGGAAGAACACCCCTTCCCTTTACCTAGTGCTCAAACAGGAGTCCAGCTCCCCATACGATGCACAGGGGAAATGCCAGACCTCGCCCAACAACTAACACACCGAAATCTGGCCAATCAAAAATCATGTACACAAATGCTCACAGTCTGGGAAACAAGATCCCAGAGCTGCAGGCAATAATGACAGAGGCTAAACTGAACATAGTTACCATTAGCGAGACATGGTTTACCAGTTGCCACACTTGGGAGACTTCAGTACCTGACTATGTACTGCTCAGAAGAGACCGGGGTGCAAAAAGGGGGGGTGGAGTGGCCCTTTATGTCAATGAAAATATAAAGCTACAGAAATTCAGAATACACATAAGGAGCCAGAAGAACTGTGAGTCACCCTGGAAACAGAAAATTGGACAGCCATATGAACTGGAGTTGTCTACAGGCCTCTGGACCAGAGGGAGGACATAGACACATTACTATTAGAAGATATACAAAACATGACAGCTAAAGGGGAGGTTCTGATAATGGGAGACTTCAACAAGCCAGATACAGAATGGTCAATACCAGCAGGAACATCTGCCAGAACTAGACACATAGTGGATTCCCCGCAGGGGAGGGCCCCAAACAACTGGTACAACAACCCAGAAGAGACAGGGCTATCATAGATCTAGTACTGACTAACAGGGAAAGGATCACAGACATCCAGGTAGAAGGTCACCTGGGGGCCAGTGACCGTCACATGGTATGGTTCAATTTGGCCACTAAAACTAATTCATCCCATTCCAAGGCAAAAATATGGGACTTAGAGCAGCTGACTTTGATAAGATGGCCAACAGAGTTAAGATAGCCCTGGCAAAAAGAAATACAGATGAGGGAATAAGGTAAGGTAAAAGTTATTTCTTAAGCACCTTTCAGATTATCAAGATGCTTTACAATAGAATGCAGCATAAACAAATAATATAAATTCAAATCATACAGAAAAAACTTGATAAAACAAATAAGTCTTAAAATCAGATTTAAAACTCGTGACGGTCGGACATTCTCTTAACTGACGAGGTAGGGAGTTCCACAGGGTGGGTGCAGCATAAGAAAAAGCACGTGCCCCAGATGTTTTTGAACAAACCCTGGGAATCTCTAGGCAAAGTGGGCAAACATTAAGGATGCAACGCTTGAAGCAACATCCCATTGTGTTAGAGAGAAAAGGAAGTGCAAAAGAAGAAGGAAACCACTTTGGTTCTCAAAAACAGTAGCAGAAAAGGTCAGAGCCAAAAAGATAGCCTTCAGGAAATATAATGGAATGCAGTGGGATTGAAGATAGGGAGGCATACCAAACTTCCCTAAGGGAAGCAGGGAAGGCAGTGAGGCAGGCAAAGGCCCAAACCGAGGAAACACTAGCATGAACAGTAAAAGAAGGTGTCAAGACTTTCTATAGATACATTAGTGAAAGGAGAAAGTCCAGAGGGGGTATTGCTAAGATCAAAGGGGATAAGGGGCATGTGAGGAGGAGGACCATGTAAAAGCATCCATCCTAAATAGATACTTCTGCTCAATATTTACTGAAGAGAAGGTAGGGCAGGGCCCAAAGCTCAGCACCATGGACACAGGGGGGACGGAGGTGTGCACTAGTCCCTTCACAAAAGAGGGTCCTACAAGAAGAGTTCGATAAGCTCAGGGTGGACAAGGCAATGGGACCTGATGGCATACATCCCAGGGTACTAAAGGAGCTAAGGGTGGAACTAGCAGAGCCATTATCAGAACTATTTAGTGAGTCTCTAAGCACAGGAGAGGTCCCAGAAGACTGGAAAAGGACTCATGTGATCCCGCTCAACAAGAGTGGTAGCAGGGAGGAGGCAGGGAACTACAGATCCGTCAGTCTTACCTCAGTAGTGAGCAAGATTATGGAGGCACTCCTTAAGGAAAGGATAGTGCAACACCTGGAATCCATAGGAGCACAGGATCAAAGACAGCATGGGTTTACAAAAGGAAGGTCCTGTCAAACTAATCTCATAGATTTCTTTGACTGGGTAACCAGAGTGGTGGACCAGGAGGGAGCAGTTCATGTTGCCTACCTTGATTTCAGGAAAGCTATCGATAATGTTCCACAAGGAAAATTGATTAATAAGCTGGGTAAGCTCAGGGTGGGTCAGAAGTTGGTCAACTGGGTGTAAAACTGGTTGAGGGGCAGAAAACAGAGAGTGGTGGTAAACAGTGTACAGTCAGAAGAGATGCAAGTCCCAAGTGGGGTACCTCAGGGATCAGTCCTGGGGCCAGTCCTCTTTAATATCTTCATCAGTGACATTGCAGATGGACTAGAGGGTAAGGTTTGTCTGTTTGCAGATGACACCGAGATCTGCAACAGAGTAGATGATCCAGATGGGGTGGGCAGAATGAGAAGAGATCTGGATAAACTGGCAAAATGTTCGGAAGAGTGGCAACTGGGGTTTAACGCAAAGAAGTGCAAGATCATGCACAAAGGGAAGAGAAACCCTGAAGCCACCTCTAGGCTGGGAGGGGAGTTGCTGGCAGTCACAAGGGAAGAAAGAGACTTGGGCATCATCATCACAGATGACCTGAAATCATCCAAGCAGACCACTAAAGGAGTAGGTAAGGCTAGGGGGATGTTGGGATGTATTAGTAGTGGTATTACAAGTCGTAAGAGGGAGGTGATAATCCCTCTTTACAAGACACTGGTTAGGCCCCATCTGGAGTACTGCGTGCAGTACTGGAGGCCACACCTTCACAAGGACATTAACCAAATTGAGGCATTCCAGAGAAGAGCAACCAAAATGGTGCGGGGACTGCATCAGAAAACATATGAGGACAGATTAATAGAGCTCAATATGTATACCGTAGAGCAAAGGAGGGAGAGAGGTGATATGATTGAAACATTCAAACACCTTAAGGACATTAACAAGGTGAAAGAGTCTAACATGTTTCAATATAAAAAAAACAGCAGGACAAGAGGACACAGCATGAGATTAGAGGGAGGTCAATTAACAGGTAATGTGAGGAAGTTCTTTTTCACAGAAAGGGTGGTGGATGCATAGAATGGCCTTCCTCAGGAATTGATGGATATGAATACAGTACAGGGCTTCAAACAGGCATGGGATAGGCATAAGGGTACAGGTCTTTTGTTTTATTGTGTTGTTTTTGTTTATTTTTTATTTTATTTTTATTTTGTTTGATTATTGTGTGTATTTTGGGTAGTGGGAGTGCCCAAAATTCTCCCTTTCCCTTGGCTGTGAGAGGGTGGGGGGGAGTTTATAGTTGTATATGTATTTTATCCTGTGAGAGAGGATTTTTTATTTATTTTATTATATTTTGTTTTCTGGGTTTGAATTCTTTCCAGTTGGGGAGGAGGGTGGTTTTGTAGATTTTGTTGGGTTTGGTTTATTGTTTAAGTTATTATTGTTTTGGAGGATTTTAGGATTTTAATTGTTAGTAATTTTGTTATAGGCATTTAGAGTTTTTAGATTAGTTAGACATTTGTTGTATATTGTTTAGTTTGAGCTAAATCATGTGCTGGCTGGCAGACTCCACGGTGGTGCGCTATTCATCCTCCTCCCTTCTCGCCCTCCACCCTTTTTATACTCCTCCCCTACAGTTTGAGACGTACCAGTGCTGTATAGCGCTGGGGATTGTTCGTAGGAGAGTAAGGCGGGCAGGGGTGGGCGAACAGGAGAGGATGAAAGAGTGGGGCCACCGTATCGGGGTTACTAAGTCCAGAAGGTGCCCTGGAGCGAAATGGAATCCAGACCAGGGTTTCCCATGTCTGGTGCCCATACCCAAGGGCACTTCTGAATTTGGTGGGCAGATAGGCCAGACAGCTTCCAAGGTTTGTCCAACTTGGGCAGTGTTATGCAATGCCAGGTCTGTTAAGAATAAGACCGCTATTTTAGACGATCTTATTAGTTCGGCTGACCTGGCTTACATCGCTGAGATCTGGCTGGATGAAAATTCTGGCCCCACATTGGAGGCCATGATTCCGGCTGGGTACTCGGTGATACACCGCCCAAGATTGGACCGCAGGAGTAGTGGGGTTGCAGTCTGTTATAAGACCAAATTGGGCCTCACGAATGTGGTAGTAGGTGAGACTGAATCCTTTGAGTGTACAGCTGTAGCAGGTGTAGGCGTTTGAATCGTTCTCATCTACCATCCACTCGGAGATGGGAAACACTTCTTACAGGAAGTAGCAGACTTCCTTGTCGATATGTCGTTTGAGTCGCCCAGATTGATGGTTCTGGGTGACTTTAATGCCTGGGTCGACGATGAACTCTCACAATTTGGTAATTACTTCCTCCAATTTATGTCTTCTTTGGGTCTTACACAGGTAGTTTCCCCTGCTACACATAAATCTGGGCACTCTTTGGATTTGGTCTTCCTCTTAGGGATTGATTCATCTGACGTGGGGGTGGAACCAGTCGCCTGGTCTGACCACCACCACACCGTGAGGTTCAATTTCTACACCCCCCTGAGAAGGCCTTCCCCTGTGGAGATGGTCAGGTACCGCCCATTACGGAATATTACTTCCCAGGGCCTTGTAGCGGTCCTTGAACTCTCATCCCTCGTGTTGACTAGCAGTAACCCAGAGGCACTGGTGGTGGCCTATAATATGGCCGTTACGGTGGCCCTGGATCTTATTGCTCCTGTTCGTGAGTGCCCCCTATCCCTTCAGCCCAGGTCCCCTTGGCTTGATGGGACACTGAGGGAGTTGCGGAGACAGGGATGAAGGTTAAAGCGTTGTTGGCACAAATCCGCCCTTGATGCCGACCACCTTAGATTGATAGAACTTTATTCTATCTATTAATCTGCAATCACCCATAAGAAGGCAGAATTCCTGTCCAGGGAGATTGCAGTTGCACAGAATCGACCGGCTCAGCTGTTTTGAACTGTAGACAGACTGTGAAACCCAGCCTGTCTGCAAGTCCGAAAAGCCTTTTCGTAAGTAGAGTGCGAGGAGCTCGCTCGGTTCTTTGCAACTAAGGTGGCTGACATCAGGGCAGGCCTGCATCCGGCAATCTCTAAGGGTGATGTTGTGGAACAGTGCGAGCTCACAATACTTCAATTCTCTTGGAGTTCCTTTTGCCGACTGGAAGTCGTGGATATTATGAGGATCATCCATAGTGTGCGGCCTACGAGCTGTAGCTTGGACCCTGGACCAACTCCCCTAATTTTGGGTTGTCTTGAGACCATTGGTCCAGTTATGGTGCAAATAGTCTGGTGCTTCTTAGAGTCTGGTGAGTTTCCTAATTCCCTGAAAGAGGCGGTGGTGACACCCCTCTTGAAAAAAGCTACTCTGGACCCAGACTGTTTTTCAAACTACAGACCAATCTCTAACCTTCCCTTTATTGGGAAGGTTATTGAGAAGGTAGTGGCAGCCAAATTGGAAGACCATTTAATCATCCATAATGTCTATGAATCCTTCCAATCCAGTTTTCATAAAAGACAGAGCACCGAGACTGCACTGGTTCGGGTGCTTAATGATTTTCTGAGGGCGAGAGATCAGAAGAGACGTTCCATTCTAGTTCTTCTTGATCTCTCATCAGCTTTTGACACTGTGGATCACTTGGTGTTGTTAGCACACCTGAGGTCAATTTGTGGAATGTCGGGAACTGTTTTAGAATGGTTCACTTCATTCCTCACTGGGAGATCACAAAGAGTTGTGTCGGGGGTTCATTCCTCTGGCTCAACTCTTTTGTTGTGTGGGGTGCCTCAGGATTCAGTGCTGTCACCCATGTTATTTGCAGTGTACATGCTGCCCCTCGGAGACATTATAAGACGGTATGGGCTGAGGTTTCACTGCTATGCAGATGATACCCAGCTATACTTGTCTTTTGCACCTGACCAGGATGGAGCACTCTCGGTGTTTAATAACTGTCTAGAAGAAATCCAAGGGTGGATGGATTCTAGTTGGTTACAGTTGAACTCAGAGAAGACAGAGGTGTTAGTTGTGGGCCCGAGTGGTCAGCTAGCGAGGTCGCATGATGGCACGCCCCCTGGAATCTTTCTTGGGGGGGTGTGACTTTTGATCTCTGAACAGGTGCGCAACCTTGGGATTGTCCTAGACAATAGGCTGACCCTTAAATCTCAGGTGTCGGCCATTGTCAGGACTTCCTTTTACCATCTTAGGAATACTGCCAGGGTGCGTCACCTTGTTCCGTCGGACTCCCTACCAACGTTGGTCCACGTTTTTGTGTCCTCACGCTTGGACTACTGCAACGCCCTTTACTTTGGGCTTTCTGGGGTTGAAATCTGTCACCTTCAGCTGGTGCAGAACGCTGCAGCCCGGGTTTTGACTGGGACAAGGAGATCCGGTCACATTACCCGGTGCTGCGCGAACTGCACTGGCTGCCTACACGGTGGCGGATCACCTTTAAAGTCATTTTATTGACTTTTAAAGCCCTTCATGATCAGGGTCCGACCTATCTGAAAGAACTTCTGGTGCCTTACTGCCCCAGCTGATCGCTCTGCTCAGACGACGAGGGGTTGTTAGAGATTCCAAGAGTGAATTTAAAATCTTCTGGTAGTAGAGCATTTTCATATGCCGCACCCACTCTTTGGAATTCTCTACCACGCCGGTTAAGGGAGTGCACCTCTGTGGAGGTATTTAAGAAAGATTTAAAAACCTATTTATGGGATCTGGCCTATCTGGATGATTAATGCTAATTATCTGTAAATATTTGTTGATTGTATGGATGATTGCATGGTTTGTTTTAATTGAGTGATGTTTTAATGAATTTATTTTATATGTTTAAAATTGATACTGTATATTGTGTTTTGATGTAAAGTGTCTTGATATTTTTGAAAGGCACTTTAAAAATAAAGTTATTATTATTATTATTATTATTAAGGGAGCAATACAGAAGAGTATGAATAGATAGGCCATTGACAGAGCAAAGGCCAATGACACATTCATAATGTAGAAAAAGAAATGGACAGACTGAATGGGCCTTACAGTCCTTATCAGACGTCAACTTCTATGTTTCTATGTTTCTACAAATAATACTTCCCTCCCAAAACAATCCCCAACTGAAAGATGCACATGACCTCACACACACACACACCCTCTCACACACATACAGTCAGTTAACAATTATAACCCCCTCCCCAATTCTACAATAAAGTCTAACAGAACCCTTCCCCAAACAAAATACAAAAACCAAACATAAAATCACAGGTAGTATTAGGTTTTAGAGCAGTCCTTTCAGAGTTCTGTTTTGGAAATATGTATCTCGTCCACAGTTTATGAGATATCCCAGATCTCACCAGGTGTAGAATATAAGGGGTATTGGAGCTCTCACCTCCTCTAGCCCAAATTGTCAAGATAATACACCAAATGTGTGAGTCTCTCACTCCCACAAAATTCTGAACTTAAAGGAGACTTTACAAATGGCTAGAAAACTGGGCAGTCTCACTGTCCTGTAAAAACATCAGCTCAGTCCAATCCTAACCTGCTGAAGTTGAGGTCCAATAAAGTCTGTTAATATCCTTCTCGATGTTAACAGGAAAGGCAACTGGACTTCTCTCCTACCAGTTTCTTTTGTAAGATCTTTCTTCAGAGTTCCACTGAAAGACACCCGCTGTCTTGCACGGTTCTCTCCAGTGGCTGCCACCCCTGTAACAGTCACCGCAGGACCACGCAGGCTGCAGGCCAAAGTTAGACCAGAGTCCCAAGACACCCACCCTGAAAGCAGCCACCCAAATCCCAGAACACCCCAAACCACAGCGCAGAGACAGCGCTCGTCCTCCGGCTCACACCCCCCGGATAACCACAAGGAGTTCAGGGGTATCAGCCCTCCAGCTGATACCTCCAAATACCCCCTATTGTAACTGGGACTGGGCAACCACCAAACGAATAGGTGGACAGACCCCAGTATTCCACAGCAAAGGTCCAGATAAGCCTTCAGTCTGCAGGTCCCGATTTCACAATCAGCAGACAAGTAGAGCTTCCAAACCACACCACTTCATCCAGCTCCCCAAATTCTGGTAGAGACTTCCAACAGATACTCTCCAGATCTTCCCCAGCTCCTTCCGACATTAGAGGACACACTCTGGATTCAAAGCAGGGCAATCCACAATAAGCAGGTAAAATTAGGACTGAGCGCAGGTAAGATTAGGAAGGCATGTCCGAGCTGTGTGTCGAGGATGGCTTCTATGTATTGGAGATGTTGTGAGGGCTCCATATGTGATTTTGGAAGATTGATGGTTATGCCAACCTGTTGAAACCATTGGATGGTGGTGTTGAGAGACTGGAGTAACCCGTCTTTGGTTGAGGCCTTGATAAGCCAGTCATCCAGGTACGGAAAGATGTAGTGCCTCTGATGACGTAGGGCAGTGGCCACCACCACTAGACATTCTGTGAAAACCTTATGCTGAGGACAGCCCAAAGGGTAGGGCACAGAACTGGTAATGATAG
This sequence comes from Neoceratodus forsteri, assembly GCA_016271365.2. Lineage (NCBI taxonomy): Eukaryota > Metazoa > Chordata > Ceratodontiformes > Ceratodontidae > Neoceratodus > Neoceratodus forsteri. Next base: position 501,221,984 of record CM028135.1, on the reverse strand, counting down.
TCCAGGAGCTGAAATTGGAGGTATCTGCGATGACCGGGATGGATCTGTAGGTAAAAGTAAGTGTCCTTCATGTCTAGGGTGCAAAGCCAATCTCCTTGGTTTAATAAAGGAAGGACAGTGACCAGGGTCACTATCCTGAAGCACTTGTACTGAATGTACCAATTTAGGTCTCTGAGACCCAGAACAGGGCGCATATCCCCTGTGCATTTTGGTACCAGAGAGAAATGGGAGTAAAAACCCTGCCTCTGTTCTTCCAGGGGCACAGGTTGAATTGCATGTTTCTGGATGAGTGAGAGTAATTCTTCAAAGAGAACTGGAACATGGTCCGGTGGCTAAGTCATTGACCGAGGTAGATTGGCCGGAGGCATGGAGGTCAGTTCCAATGTGTGGCCTGTCTTTATAATCTGTAAGAACCAGTTGTCTGTTGTGATTTGTTGCCAAGCCTCTAAATGAAGAGAGAATCTGCCCCCCCACAGCCTCTGAGGCTAGCTGAAGGACACTGAGGAGGGAGGGAAGCGAGTCAAAAGGACTGGGGGTGCCGACCGCTGCCCAGAGGAGTGGTCCGGGTATCCATAGAGGCAGTGGCAGGGGCACAGCCAGCAGTCTGAGGTTGTTGCTGGTCTCTAGTGGATTGTTGGCCAGTGCCACGCTGATGGGTGGCTCTGCAGATTTGGAAGGGCTGGTAATATTTCCTCTGAGCCATAGGTTGTGAAGTGTGGTACATAACATGTGCAGTTCTTAGGGTACGGCCTGAAGCCTGAAGGTTATTCAGGATGGTTTCAGGGTCTGATCCAAAGAGTTTATACCCATTGAAAGGGGCATTCAGTATTTGTTGGACATCAGGAGTAAAACCTGAGACCCTTAACCAGGTATGTCTACGGAGGGTTACACCAATGGCTAAAGCTCAGGTGGACGTGTTGAGAGCATCATAGCCCATGTAAAGGTGATGGCGGGAGAGGCTGGTTCCAGTTTTGAAAGTGGCCAGTAGCTGATCCTTCTCAGCTGATTGGGGACGCTTGTTAGCTACCTCTGAAGTGGTAGTCCAGAGTATTTTCTGGTATTTAAACATATGGCCAATGTAATTAAGTATGTACATGTTTAATGTGGCAGCCTGGTATACTCACTTGCCCATCAAATCCAGTCTCCTCGACTCCCTGTTTGGTGAGAGGGAGCTCAGGTGTTTAGGACGTTTTGTCCTATCATGGGCTGCATTAATGACCACAGAGTTGCTTTGGTGCAGCAGCAAAAGGATGGTCCATAGGGGCCTGATAGAGGTGATCAACTTTTGTAGGGACAGATGGAATGGTTGAAGGTTGCTGCCAAGCTGCCAGTACAGTGTCTTGGTAAGCCTGTATCAGCAGAGGTAATACAATTGCAGGGTCCTCCAGCAGGTCCAAGTAATCCGTCAGATTTCTGCAATGCTCACCTTGTTCTGTAGTACTGAACCCCATCACTTGTTGAATCTCTGCCATGATGTCCCTAAAAGTAGGGTCATCAGGAGGTGAACATGGGGTGTACAGACCTGGGTCTTCATCTACAGAGGACACAGTAGACACACTGAAAGGAGGGTGAAGTCCATCACCCATATCTAGGTCCTCCTCATAGTCTTCCTCATAATCCAGGCGGTACTCTTCTTCCATAGAATGGAATGAAGGTGTGGGAAAATGAGCCCTGTGAGGGATGGGAGATGGGTCTCGGTGAGGCCTCTTATGTGGTGGAGGTGAGGAAGATGAGGAGGGTTGAGGCTGAAGTTAAGTGTAAGGCTGTGTCTGTTGCATGCCTTTCATTACCTCAAGGACAGCTTGTACCACAGTAGCCATGTCAATGGAAGGGGTCATCTACAGGAGAGGAGGTTGTGGCCGGTGTCCCAGGATGACCCTTACTGGGAGGAGGCAACAAAGAAGGCTTGGGGCACAGCTGCAGATGCAGCCAAGGGCCAAATCTGTGAGGGGCATTGATTCATGGTACATCTACCTGGCCTCGATAGGTGACTGGCTTAGAAGGAGGCGGTAACTTTGGTAGGACCATCACAGAGAAGCCCTTATCAACAATAGCATACCCCTGGTTCATGCTGGAGAACTTCATTGAGGGGTCTCAAAAGTGAAACTGAGGAATTCGAGGAGGTCCCAGTCATTGTGGCTTGCCAGATCCATGTTGGAGGACCGGTGGGTCACGATGAATAACTCATCAAGAAGGAGCAGACATGGTCACAACTGACAGAGCCTGAGTAAAGACCATCAATAACAGGACCGGCAGATCCATCGTCGACAAAGACCTAGGTCTCTCTGAGTGGACTTTTTCAGAAACCACCATAGAAGAAGTGGACATCATCAATGGACAGGAAGTCTTACCTTGCGTCAAAGATCTGACTTTGTCACTAGATTTGTGTTTTGATGAATGCTTGGAATGTGATGTCTGTGAGGTCTGAGAGGTTGTCGATGGTGGGCAGGAGTGTACCTCCTGCTTGAGGAGAGCAACCTTCTGTTCTATGAGGTAAGCCTCAAGCTCGTGCAGTCATCAACAACAGGTAGCCTGATTGAAGCCCTGGCAGTGGGCACAGGATTGAATGTTATGGGCAACCCCCAGACAATGAACGCAGACTAAATGAGTGCTGTATTGGTAAATCTTCCAGCCACAAGGGCACTTCCGAAATAACGATTCTGAAGAAGACATACGGACAGGTGATGAAAAAAATAAAACAAACCGATTCCATTTTATCATTGATTTCCACATCGATGATGGCTTCGATATACTTGCATTGAGAGCTACACTTGCAGCGAGCTGGGAGACGGTGGGAAAAAAACTGAGGCCACTAGTGGCCACCAATGTATTTATAGATGTGAACATAGTGACGTCATCGTGGGTGGCCCGAAAGCTACCATCAATGAGAGCGCCCTCTGGCAGGTACCCAAGAGTATTATCTGCTGCAAGAGATTCCCTTGAAGAAGATCAGTAATTCTATAAAAATGAAAATAAAATGTTTGCACACAGAAAAAATATTACTGCACTTTATAATTTTTCTCGAAGGAGGATGGTTTACCCATACAGGACACTTTGGTGAATCAGGGCAGACATGAACCATAGATGCCAGCTATTCAGAGTCCCAAACCTGACTGGCTTGCTCTCACAAAACTCAGGTTAACAAAGGTTTCCCAAAAATCAGTCCTCCCCTCCCAGAACACATGTCCTATGACATCACCCATAGGTCAATTCTTTGTGTCTGTGTTTGTGTCTTGAAAGCTTCGTCCACTTGGGAATCTGATCTGATCTAGACTTTGGGGACTTTGTATATACAAGTACATCTGGTTTTTGTCCCAAGTCCTGAGTTCTGCCTAGCCAGAAAGGATGTCTGGTTAGCAGCTTCTTGACATGAAAAGACACATTTTAACCTTTGAAGCTCTCCCATAAACTGTCCAGGGATTCTGCCATGATACAGGACAGCAAAGATAGTAATTTACCTCAGAGCCAGTGTTCTGTCCCTGACAGAAATCTTGACTTTACCCAGGAATATCAGCTTTGTTACATCAGCTGCTAAATTCAAACTCATACAAATGCAGAAAGAATGAATAAAAAATACAATAACAGGCATGCAGTAATTTTCCAAAAAGGGCCTTATTTTTGGAGTTTAATGTACCCATCCTACACACAGCCACATCATATATCATTTGAAAGCATACTGTATTTTATATATGTTTAGATGAGGTATGATTTGGAGCTGTAAAGGGGAGCCATAAACCTGTAGGTGAGGTTGAACAATGGTACCCAAAATGAGAAAGTGTCATTTTTGCACAGTTCCAGAAATAATGTAACATGACTACGACTACAGTTTTTACTGTTTAAGTTAGTTTCAACTCCTTAATGTGGTGTTTATTGGTCAAACCTACCAAATGACAACATATTAAAATTTTTTTATTGGTTTTGCATTGGCTAGTAATTTTTTTTCCAGAAATGATGAAGCTGATTAGCATGTGGCAAAACTGGTGAATATCAACATTTTGCAATACACTAAAATGAAATGTTTTCACATCACAGATTCTTAATTGTAAAAGTGTCTCACAAGTGATTATAATAGTTTTCTATATTTTCAAATGAAATTTGCTGCCCAGATCTGTGTCACACTGAAGGTTGTGCACCAGTAGCAGTAGATTGCATGCCCATAGTTTGTACTGCATAGTGGGTAGATATAAATGTATGTGAATTACTAATGTAATGCTTCTTCATTTGTAAACTTTTGTACATATACTGTAGCATCTAGTCTGCCTGGTAGAAGGTTTGAATTTGTAATTGCCTATGCATGCAGTACTAGCTTTTGAAATGTACACCCCCCGTGACTTTATACAGCTACCCCTGGTACCCTTGACTGGGTACAAACTACTTCAGAAATTGGTACCATCCCTAGCTTCAGGAATGTATACCAGGCTCTTTCCTTCTAGAGGTCAGAAAAAGGGGTGGGGGTGTACAAAAGCAATAACTTATGACCAAAACCCGGGTCCTGGGAAGAGAACTTTTTGCCAGGGCTATGTTAGACCTATACTTCTGGAGGGCTACTCAGTAACTCCACAACAGGAAGCAAAAACATGAATTTCCAAACCAGAGTTGGGGTTCTAGAGTGTGACTTCATTCCAAAAGATGTTCTCTGAAGCAAGGGTGGTCCCCCAAGGTTTACACATTGGGACACAAGGAATTATAGAACAACAGAATGACTGTATCTGACAGAAACTCTATGTATTCCCATTTGTCATAGGACATTGAATTCTCTTCAGTGGCCATGGCTGTTACTGAACATTTCTTCTAGTGGCACTGGCCAGAACTGAGCACACACATTCCCCATATGGCATGGGATTTTAAAACTTCTTCAAGTGGAAAATGGCTATAGTGGAGCACACAGGGGCTCATAACTAGCACAACCCACTCCAGGGGGTAGACTTCTCTTCAGACATTGGCCACTATGTCCAAAATAACCAGGCACCCTTACGGAACCTGTAGTGCTGAACTGATTAATCCAGATGGGGGGCTGCCCACCCATTGCTTCCACGTACATACTCAGCCATTTTTTCAGAGTTACACCTTAAAACATCTTGAAAACACTTAGGAAAATGCATCTTTGAATGAACATTCACATCTAGCATTAGGAAACACTACTCTAGGAGTGTAAGAAATTAAGGTCCCGAACAATGTGAACAGTCTGCCTCTGGACCCCACAATTGCCAGCCAACTTTACACTGAGAAAAGTCTCAACTTCAGAACAGAAACTGGTGTACCTTTCCCTTTTAACCAGAGAAACACCAAAGTACAGGTACTTTCTTCAGGGAGTGCAACGTCAGATCTACTCACAGTTAGAACAGTACAGGCAGCTTCAAATTGTCCTAGATCAAATAGGGGATTGCCCCTAGGATCCACTCTCTTGCAGTCCTTTTCATCCCTCTGGGGATGAAAATTAGGAGATCCTGCTGTAGACAATGGTTTCCACCACTTCTCTTGGCAGGTTGGAGACTTGCAGGACTAGGGTGAGAAAACAGGCTCTCCTCTTAGAGCCCACAGCAGCTCTCACTCTTCACACTTCAACTACTGACTACACACTGACCCAAGATTCTAAAACTCCCTACTCATAGACAGCTGTTGTGGCTTATACTGCTGTGAGAGTTCTAAATGACCTCATCTCTCTCATCTCAGCTGAGACCAAGTAAACAAGAGAGTGAGTAGGTGAAAAACCCATTTAACTAGTTATTCTCCAGCTGCCTTCCCTACCTAGCACTGACACTGATGGGATTCTAGTGACCCCAGGGGACTGGGTGGTTACACTCACCCCTGCCAGGCAAATGACTGCCTGCAGTCATCTGTCCATCTGGCACCAGGCCATTCTACCCTCTGTGTTACCTATGGGGATGGGTGATCAGGCCCTCCTCTACCATGTGCCAGGTATAGGCAGGTAACACTAAAGGCACATAGGCTGGCTGATGAAACTTCAGCCCTTATTCTATGATCTATCTATGGATACTCAGTGGCTCCAAGAAAACTGCTTGAAGCATGCCTTAATAGACTAGAACTGAGAGCCCCTACTGCATATCATGACCCCAGCCTGTCTATCCCCCTAACCCTCTAGGGAAAATCTATCTGACTATGCTGCCTACTGGGGAACCTACCCCCAACTTTGCAGGGTACCTGTGAACAAAAGCAAAGAAACATACCTTACATTACATTGCATTACATTTCCCCAACTTTCCGCACAATCCCACACCTGTGAAGAAAACATGTTAACACCCTGTTAACCACAGACAATCCTAAAAACACTCTAAGAAGAGGGGAACTCAGCTGAGCTCCAGCATACTCATCTTCTTTTCTTCCTCAAGAACACCTGCAAGAGAAGAAAAACACAAAAACACATTCTGGGACTTCCGGTGACATCAGCGGCCAAATGGCAGCTTTACCCTGAGCTCCACACTGCCCTGAAACAAATCTAATGGCATTCTCATCCTACAATATGCAATCTCCTGTGATGATTACACATTCAAGAGGGCTACTTACTAGGAATTCACAAACCCCTGTGCAGAAACTCCATTCCATGTTCCAACTTGAAAAAAGGGGTTAACCATGACGAGTGCTGCTGATGAGATGGAGATGGAGATAACAGGCACAGAAACAGAAGAATGCTCTCAGCTCATAGTTTCAATAATGCAGACAGCCCGTACAGTTAAAAAAATAGACGGTACCCTCGATGAACTACGAGAGGATATAAATAAAATAGAACACTATACAGACCAAATAGAAATTGGCCTCTCGAATGTCACTGAGCAGGCCGACCATCACGATCGCCTGCTCCTCTATCTGCTGGCGAGAGAGAGGGAAATGATCGCCAAGATAGACAATATACAGGGTCGCAGTCGCCATCAGAACATTCACATTTATGGTGTGCCAGAGGGCTCTGAGGAGGGGGCCAGAGATCCAATCTCCTTTCATCAGAAAGTTCCCAGGGAGGTCTTAAACCTCCCCCCAGATTATGACCTCTCCATGGACAGAGCTCACTGCTCATTGGTTTGGCAGCCCACAAACCCTGGAGCTCAGCCCCATTCCTTTCGTGACCAAACTGACATCATATGCCACTAAAGAAGAAATTCTTAAGAGGGCTTGGAGAAATAATACCCTCACATATCGGGGTCATTGACTACAAGTAGATAATGACTATACCACCCTGGTACAGGAGAACAGAAAGATACTCTGGCCTATTATGAAACAGCTCAGGGCCAGAAATGTGAAATCCCAAATACTCTACCCAGCCCATATTAAAATGGAAACAGAGGGAGGTACCAAGGTCTTTGAAGACCTAGCAGCTGCATCATAGTGTCTGGAAAGTATGGGGATCACCGTGCCACACCTGACTAAGGAAAAGCTAGAAAAAGAGCTTATTCGATCAGCCTCGGCGATGACTAGAAAAGTACCCAGATCAGCAAGTCACAACACCGAAAATACCTCATCAACTCTGCGAGCAGACGTCTGCAATACTCTACGGCAGTATGGTTCAGCAGTGCAGATCAATGTGATCATGGCAAGGGAGAAGAGGGTAACTCCACACAGCTTGACTGATGTCAGAGCCAGCTCGTCGGCCTCAGCCCCCTGAACCAGACGCAGCACCAGACGATGAAGGCTCCGACAAAGCCTCCCCCCCAAAGCATGCAGGACTTATCAGCCCATTAGTTCATCGCTACAATGGGCGAGGTGCCTTTGAGGGTGTGAGTAACAAGGGAAAAGGGGGAGGCTGAATTGACTTAACTGATACTGGGACACGGAGAGATCCCATACTCCTCGACCCCCTCAATCTAACAAAGGATTGATTGCAAACTCCTGTTTAACTGTTTGGTTGTTTTTTTCAAAATGTTAAATTAACAGGGGAAGTTTGAAATTCCAAAGGAAATCTCTATGTTCAGAGATCTGTATGCAGGCTTATACAGGCCTCTTAAAGGGGGCAATCATTGTTACAACACGTGACTGAAGCATGTAGGATAAAATAGCGTGAAAGCTTGCAGAAGGTTTTTCAAAACCACAACACATAGTCTTAGTGGGAGAGGGAAGGCTAGAGAATAAAACTGAACATGTCTATAATCAAATGCAGATCTTTTAAAAACCTCTAGAATTGCAGAATGGTTGCCGGCTGTGGAAGGACAGTACTGAAGGGGAGTCCTGAAATGAAAGTAAAAAGAGTCACTTGTGTTTCCTTTATGATTCCCTTTCACTGTAAACAATTTTATAGGGGGCGCCACAGGGCCTGGGAACAGCCGCCCAGCAAACCATGGGTTGGATTTTGCTGTTACCACTGACATGGGCCATTTTCTTAGGGGATGGGCTTTGGCCCAGGATAATCCCCTTAAATTGGCAGGGCCTTACACCACACTTAGGGCCAGGGGTCTCCAAGGAGATCACACCCACCAGGGATTTAATCTACCCTGATGACCATGGAAGTCACCACTCAATAGGTGGGGTACACTCCCACCAAATTCCACACAACCCCAAAAGTGGGAAGCCACCTCAAAGTGGAATAGAAACAGCCAAGAAGTGCTCTGTTGGGAATCCCGGTGCTCCCTCTTTTGGAGTGTAGGCGGCGGCGGTCCCTAACCAGTGAAATAAACTGGGAATGTTGGTTTATTCTTTCAGCAGTGGTAATGACTGCTTTTCTCTTGTCATATAAATGGTTTATGGTTATACTCCCACTTAGTGTGGAAAGTTGGTTACTGTTTGTTATTCTAAGGTTAATTCTTTATAGAGGTACTAGATACTCATGTTCCTTGATGTTGCAAGAGCAAAAAAGGCATAAGGTTTTCATGTTTAATACAGGTAATGTGTTTAGTGCTGCAGAAATAGGCAATTCCATCATAATGGACTACATTGAAATACAAAGGTATAGTGGAAAAGAGATAAAAGTAATAGCAAAAGAATCAGGGTTGGGAGGACACGAGGGACTCCCAGAGAACAGGGAGATTTTTGGGGGCCATAAAAATAACCACAGTCAAGACCAAAATGCTATCATATAACATAAATGGGGTTAACCACCCCATTAAAAGGATGCAGGTCCAGAAATTTATTAGAACACAACACTGTGACATAAACTTCTTGCAGGAGACTCATCTCTCTCCTAAAGAAGCAGTTAAGCTAAAGACCAAGGGCTTCCCTGTCCTCTACCAGGCCTCACTAGAAAAAGGCCAGAAAAGAGGGGTCACTATAATATTGTCTGAACACCTCCCCTTTGAGGAGACAGAGATAATTACAGATGAGGGCACCCGATACCTGATTATGGTGGGGAGAGTTCAGGACTCCTGGATTACATTAGTTAATGTGTATGCTCCACCTAATTCCCTGATTACTTTCTACTTGGGGTTACTGCAGCTGGTGGCCCTCAAGGCAAAGGGGATCTTGATAGTGGGAGGTGATTGGAACTTGGTCCTGAACAGGAAATCAGACTTAACCACTGGCATCCCCACCTCGAAGCACAGGGTGGCCACCCAGTTTTCCAGACTGCTACTTAACTGCGGGATGGTAGACATATGGAGAGAGAAGTACCTGAGGGTGAGAGACTACATCTATTTCTCCCTCAGACATAAAATATATTCCAGATTGGATATGTTTTTTATTAGTCACAGGGACATATCCCTTTCTCACTCTATGTGGGTAGGAACAGCCACTCTGTCAGATCACCAGCCCGTTTACCTTGACCCGGACCTCCAGCTCCCTAGGAAACCCACGCACTGGTGTTTAAACATAAACCTAATAGAAGATGAAGAAATCAAAAAAGAAATCAACGAGGTAATAACGCAGACTATCGAAACAAATAATAGACCAGGCACCACAGCTCAAATCCTCTGGGATACGGTTAAGACCACGGTAAGGGGGAAATTAATATCCGTCACCAGTTACAGGAAAAAAGAAAGGCAAAAACAAATACAGGACCTCATACTTAACCTGATATCCCTGGAAACACAACAAAAACAACACTGGGAAAAAAAGGGGCAACGAAATTAAGACACTTAAAAATAAAATCCAAAAACTAAATAATTTAGAAACAGAAAAAGCATTACACTATGTTAAGCAATCATATTGGGGGGGGCCAAGGCTGCCAAATAATTGGCATTCCACCTGCACCAATGGTCTGCCAGGGCAACCATTACAAGTATAAAGGACCCAGTATCGGGCACACTTAAGCACAGATGGGAACAGATAACAGAGTCCTTTATAACATATTATAGAACCCTGTACAAAGCAGAACAGGTCACTCCTGTTGCAGACACGACAGAATTCCTGAAAGGCCTGGGACTTCCGAGATTGGGGGAAGCCCAGGCATGATCTCTAATGGCCCCAATAGCAACATCTGAAATTCTTGCCATAATCAAAAACCTTAAACTTGGGAAATGTCCAAGCCCCGAGGGTTTTGTGGGGAGTTCTATAAAACTTTTGCCCCAAAGATAACACCGCTCCTGAGAGGAGTGTTTAACTCAATTTGGCTAGAGGAAGACCCTGTCCCACCATCGTGGAACTATGCCACCATAACAGTATTACCAAAAGAGGAAAAAGACCATAAAGACTGTAGCTCCTATAGACTCATCTTCCTCCTAAACATAGATTATAAAATATTTACTTCTATATTGACATCTGGAATAAATCCCCTCTTGGCCCAGATAATAAAAACGGACTAGACAGGATTTGTCAAAGGGAGACAGGTTCAGGAGGAGGTCAGACAGACAATCAATATAATAGATTTAATTAACAAGCACCGAACACCTGCATGCCTTCTTGGATTTGACTCTGAGAAGGCATTCGACAGAGTCGACTGGCAATTTCTCTTTGCGGTGCTGGAGAGGATGGGCTTTCCAGATACCTTTCCGGCAGCTCTTAGATTCCTCTATGCTAAACCTAAGGCTTGTGTTGCGGAGGAATCTCCCAGAGGTTCTCACTGGGGAGGGGCACCAGACAAGGCTGCCTCATGTCCCCACTGCTCTTCACCATCTACATCAAGCCACTAGCACAGGCAATTAGAGAAGACCCTATCATCAAAGGCTTTGTTGTGTGTGAGAAGGAACACAAAATTTCATTATATGCAGATGACGTCCTACTCTACATGACAAATCCAGACGATTCCCTGCCCAGAGCCTGGAACCTCCTAAATAGATTTGGAAGACTATCTGGAGATTCACTAAATAAAAATAAGACTGAAATTCTTAAATTCTTTTATATCCCCTCCAAACCAATCAAAGAGCTTCTCCCCCTGAAGTGGAACTCGCTCAAAATTAAATATTTGAGAGCCCATATCACTAAGAACTTGAACCAACTATATGAGCACAACTTTGTTCCCTTATACACACAAATTTATCAAGATGTTAGAAAGTGGGAGCTACTGAATCTACCACAATACTCTAGCATAGAGTCGATCACCATGAATGTCCTCCCAAGGTACCTATACCTCTTTCAGCATCTCCCAGTTAGGATATCAGTAAAACAATTTAAAATCTGGCAAAGAACAATAATGAAATTCATCTGGGCCAACAAGAAATCTAGGATAAAGAGTTCAGTCCTCCAAGCCAAAAAGGCCATGGCGACAGAGCTGTACCCAACCTGGAGGATTATTACTTAGCCTCCCACATGAGACATGCCCACCTCTGGTCAACAAGAGGGAATGGCACCTTTTGGAATTACATAGAAAGAGCTGATACTGAGGGTGCCCCCTTGGACGCAAGAGTTTTTACTCCCAGACCCCCAGTTAGTGACACGAATGCCCTGCTTTACTCGGTAAGGAACACTTTAGCTGCAGTCCATAGACTATGGATTAAACACAAATGCCTCGGGGAACTCTGGCCATACAGAAGGTTTGCCTGGGATGGTGAGTTTGAACTAGCAAGGCAAGACCTCACCTTTTGGAGATGGGGTAGGTTGGGACTGAGCACCTTGGGACAATTATTAAATGAAAACATAATCAGAGAATTTGCTGATGTGAAACTGCAGTTCCAACTTAGGCACTCTGACCACTACAGATTTCTATAACTCAGAAATCATATACAAAACATCCAGAAAAAACACGGACTGACAGTGGAACATTCCAAGCTCCAGGAAGTGGCGGGGGAGATCCTGAGTTCCCCAAAAAAGAAGGGACATATTTCTTCTATATACAGGGCACTAAGGGATAGAGGAGGAGGGAGTGTTGTCCCTCTCAAAACCAAGTGGAAGCTGGAGCTGCCGGAGCAGCTCACGGAGGGGGACTGGGAGTCTGTTTTCTACCAGGCCCACAGGATTAAGTACTCCCAAAGATGGAGAGACTTTGAATGGAGAATAAGAGCTAGGTTTTTCATCACCCCAATGATGCAGAATAAATGGGATGAGAGGCACAGTCCAGGATGCTGGAGGGGGGTGTGGAGAACAATGGGCCACACACCTCCATGTCCTGGGACTCTGCGCTGAGCTGGCCCAGTTCTGGAGGGGAGTGGAAGAGGCCATGGGCAATGTTTTCACTTTAGAAGAACCCCTAAACCCTAAGCACATAGTATTGGGCCTGATTCCCAGAGGGGTGAGAGGTAGACACCAAATTTATTTGTGGAACTTATTGGTGGCCGCGGCCCACAAATCAATCACCAGAAAATGGCTCCAGTTCCTCCCCCGACCCTGGTTAACTAGTGTGGGGTGGTTGCCAAGATTCAGGACATGGAGGAACTGACACACAAAATAAACTTCAAGCCCTCAGTATACATAAATAGACAGACCAGATGGACCACGTGGCTGGGGGGAAAGTGAAGACCTAATACAGCCAGAACAGCTGGTACAAAACCTACAGTACGTGACTGGAGAGCGGGAGCTGGGAAAGGGAGGGGACCTCCATAACCAGAAACTCTAACAGACAGTTAACTCCCAGATGGGCATTGACCTAAGGGTGTACCCCCTGTCTTTGGTGAAGAGGTGGGAGTTTTGAGAGGATAAGGATGCTGTTATCAATTATTGGATACCTGCACTATTGTTGAGGTACTATACCCAATGAACAAAGATTGTTACTTTGAATGTAAAAGACATTGCCTGTAAATTAAGACGATGAAATGAGATGTTATGTCTGTATGTTCAATAAACTTGAATTTCAAAAAAAAGCACATTCTGCATTCCACACAGTGCCTAAACCTCCATCTGAACACTAGAGAACCTCAAAAATATTTTTCTATAAAAGTACAAAAGTAAAAAATGAAAGAACACATTTGGGGATGGAAGGCCCTAAAAAGTTCAAGACTAGTGACTAGATTGCTGCAACCTGAAGGCATAATCTATTAAAGAGTCTCTTCTAGGCTGGAACCTGCTGAAGAACAGTTCTTGGACAGGACTGGGCATGTATAGCACTGCAATCCATGGGGAGAGTCTTTGATGACAGTCATTACAGTTCCGTGGACAGTCTTCAAATGTAGGATGTGTTGTGCAAAGACAGTAAACAGAAATTTTGGTCTTACCAGTTCCTTGAAGAACAAAAACAAAGGATCACCTTACTTGTATGAGCTGAGGACCCTCTCCATTCAGACCAGGTGGCATCTTCAGATACTGCTGTGATGATGTCCTCTGGAAAAACAAACAATGAAACAGGAAACTGATGGAATGATGTAATCTGGAAACCAAACGATGGAACAGGAAAACAGCTGGTTGATGTCATCTGGAAAGCCAGGCAATGAAATGGGGAAAACAGCTGGGTTAATGTCATCTGAAAGGCCAGGCGATGGAACAGGAAAACACTGCTGGACTGACAAATCTGGATACACTTGAAGAATCCTGGAATACCAGAAGAGCTGCATCTTCCTCCTCCTTGGACACAGCTGCTTCAGATGACAAACACTGAGCTGCCACTGCTCGCTTTCCTATAGGCATGCTGGGCATATTCACAGGGAGTGGCATCATTAAGGGTAGTACCACTCAGGGTGTGGGGCGAGGAATATGACCCCATCTGGGCATTCAAAGTTGATGTTGTGGAATGTCTCATTACCAGCCCCATTCACAATTTGCACTGTGTCCATAAACAGAGTCCTGCCCATTCTCCAGAATTTAAGGCAGTCACTTATGACTTTGTCCTTTACACATTCTGCTGTGCCAGAGTACAAATTCTTGCTGGTCTCTTGCATGTTCTGTTCAATTTCCTCCAAGACTCGATGAGGAAAGGTAGGAAAGGACTTCCCATAGATGGTGTCAGCCCTTCTACGTACCAATCTCTCCTCCTTGCTACTCTTCAGAAGTCTGTGACCCCTGACCCAGGCAGGTTACTGGAGCCTTCTTCTTCTTCTGTCTCTGGCTCCTCTGAGGTAAGAGCCTGAGATGACTCACGGGGACCCTCAACATGAAGATACATCTCTTCATCCTCCTCTTTCTCACTCATTATCTTAGCCCAAGAGTAAGTAAATGTCCTCACTCCTGAGACATTCCACTCCTCACTAGATGCAGTGGTAGACTCCTACAAATTCAGTTTCTCTTGCAGTTCATCCTCCCCCACTAGGCTAGGATTTAGACCCTGCTTCCATGGGTCCATGGATCCTTCCATTGCACTGTCCATCTGGGACACAGGCATGGAAACCTCTTTCTGTTCCTGTCCTTGCAGTGGATAAACACCAACTTTACTCTCTCCTTCTGTGGCACACTCTGTGGAACTTTCCCCAACAGGTTCAACCTGGTGCTGCATGCTGCTACAGGCAGAGTCCCCTACTCGGGTCCTCATGGGAGCCAATCAAACTCCTGATGCCCTCTCTGGTGCTGCACCCCTGCTTATTCCATACTTCACAAGGCAGTCTGAGTAGTGGGGTATCAGGAACACATCTCTTCCAGCCTTTAGACACACTATGCACAGTCTCACTGGATAGCAAGGAATTGTTACATCTGGAGGCAACCTTTCACCATAGAATGCTCTCTCTATTTCTCTTAGTGCTGCCACCTCCTCTGCGATCATAGCTCAGGCATGATCTGGATATTGGGGAGTTCCCAAAGCCATGTCTGAAAGCAAACATGCACAAAACTTGTTGCTACTGAATTGCTCATTAGTCTCTTTGCTGTCTCACAAAATGCCTCCCTGCTGCTGTGTTTACATTGCTGACCCTGCCCTGTAGTGGCGGTGGTAACTTTTCTCATGCATCAAACTCTGTTCACTTGCTCAAACTGTGTTTCCAACATTTCTGGCTACTGAATTTACTCAAAGCTGTAATCGATTGCTTTGCTGGTATCTTTCAGCACATTCATACAATTTTAAACTTGACTTTGCGATCAGCATCAATTCAGGGAAACTTTACATCTTGCTCAAAGTCACTTGTAAGCCCCACAGTCTTTATTTGCACAGGATTGCCTGTTTGCTGCATTCTCCCCATACAACTCAGTCCCTTCTTGCCTAGAAACATTTACTGTTGCTGAAACCATTATCATGACCTCACAGTCTATGCTCAGAATTTTTGTTTGTTGCACTTGCTGTAACAATGCACAGTCCTTTGCAAAAAAAATCACACTGCTTGCACACAGATTCAGCTGGCTTGATAATCACACACAGTTTGTTTGCACAGTTAACTGGTCTTACTCACTGACTTTAGTAGCTGGCTTCCTCCGATGGAAATTTTCGGCCTGGTGCCGATCCTGGGAAGGCCTCTGGGGTGAAATGGGCTGGCAGTCCCACCAATCATAGCCACAAATTCCTCGCTCACTTTCCAGTTGGTCAGACAATGGGTTGAGCCCAAAATTACACAGCAACAGTCTGTTTTCTGCAATGGCAGCCACTTCACATGGTGAATGCTAAAAGAAAGCATTTTCTCCACAAGCCGAGTGAACTCAAGTGGGAGTCTCAAGAAGGAATTGGACAGAACGGTGGAGAATGCAGTCACTGGATAACAGGGAGCAAGTGACTGCAGCAGGGACAACAAACACCTAAAATTTATTTTGAAAAGGTATGCCACCATTGCCACACTAAAAACAAATGACTAGTGTTGTTCTTTCCAGGCCATCTTTGGCAATTTTCACCTTAAGGAGAGAAGATGGCAAGAATGGAGAGAAGTCAGGGATTAGACCCCTGGACATCCCAGGAAGCAGTGGAGAGGTCTTGGAGGTGGAGAGAAACTACCTGCTCCCAGAGAAAATGATCCAGTAAAGCCCTCCGGCGGTCTATAGGCCTATCCCTTTTGAGACAGTGTCTTCTCTCTTTTGCCATCCTGATATTGGATACATTTCTCAATACTGTAGAGGTTGGAGTTTTCTGGAAGCCTGTGGACTCATAGAATCTATTAGAAAGTCTATCCGCTGGTCTCTATTTATCTTTTTTTTTAATTTTTAAATATCTGGCCTGTGTTGACGCTCTTAAACTGTTGCATTCATACACTGCAGTATTCTGTGTTTGTTATTTTATATACATTTATATAAGTGTGCTGTAGTAGCAAAGGATAGTCAGGAAAAGTTAGAAAGTCAGAAAGCTAGAAATTAAGATTTTTAGGGTTGTGCTGTGTTGCGCTGTGACTCAGGGACTCAGTGTAGAGAATCAAGAAATAAGTGGGATCGCTACTAAAGTATTTGAGTGGGCAGGAGACTCAGGTGCACTCTCACAAACACATAAATTAAGAAAAAATTGGGACTTTATGCATGAATTTTTATGTTTTAGGACTTTTTAATTAAAATAATAGTAAGACCTGGGCACTTCCTGGTTACGATCTGATAGGGTTGTGATAGGGGAATTGCAGTCACCTGATGCTTATTTGATAAAGGGCATGCACTAGCAGGGGAAACCAGATTGCCAGTCGCGAAGGAGCTCAGAAGACTGAGGAAGCAGAAGAAACTGGGTGTGAAGAAAAGTGAGAGAAAGAGATTGACCTGCACAGCAGTTTACATCTTCTGCTTTTGCACCTGCTGGTATATTGAGCTTAGCAGTGCAATTCAGTGTATCATGCTATGTTTAAATATACTCTCTCGCACTGTGCATTGCTGAAGATACGAATGCTTGTGCTAAGTTATGAGAGAGAGAGAGCGAGAGAGATCCTGAGGAAACTGCAGCACTAATATAAGGGAAAACAGGAGATTTTATTTAGAGTATTAGGATTTAAATCTCATAAGTAAGTTTCTAAATTAGTCAATAGTTTTATTTAAAAGACCATTTTTTTCTTCGTGGAATCTATTTATGGTTCAGATATAGTTTTACTGGTGTAGTGTATTTTCATGCTTTTACAGTGGTCAGAATCAAGGCAGAGCCATTTTTGACGTCGAACATAAAGTGGAAGTTTAACTGGAATTTAAATTGCCTAGAGGAGAACACAGCAAAGCAAAAGAAAAGAACTATTTCTGGCAAAGTATCAGTTGGAACATTTGTTTTGGAAAAAAACGGCTGATGATTGGGACTGGGATCCTAAGAGACACTTGATATTTACCTATATTTTATCTACATTCAACTAAAAATAAGACTGAAGAAGAAGGTGAGGAAGTAAGAGGTGAAATTATCAAATCTGAGACTAAAAACTTTCTTTCCTTTCTTAGTAATAACAAATATAACAAACTGAAGGTCTTTGCTAGAGAGACCTTTGCAGGGCCCACATTTAATAAATAATTATTTTGTATAGGTGGTTTTGCACAGATAAGAGCATATTTAAGATACATTTTCTTTTAGAGTGTGGGAGCAGATTATTCCACATGTGCAGTTATAAGTATTTTAGAAATCCAGTGGAAAAGTGCAATTAACCGATTGAAGGGAAAGGAGAGTATATGCTATATGGTATATAGGAAATAATTTTTATATTTTTTAAGCCTTATGGATTAACAGAAGAGATTTGTGGAACTAATTTGATGAATATAACAAATCTAATTTAAGGGAGATTTGTTCATTTAGATAAATAGGTGTTCAATGCTGTTTAAAATCATTTATTGCTATGCACTAAATTGACTGTTTATCGAAACTGTGAAACAAGGCTCTCTTTTGATGGTTTATTTAATCTACTACCTAGATATCGTATTCAAAAATTTAATAAGCCTAATGGGAAATAATTATAGGCAATATAAGGTTAAAGAGAGGGGATTAAGAGAAGGGGAGATAACTGCAATTAAATTAATTGAATTGAATTGAATTGCAGAATTAAGTCCCAAAGCTGGAATTGGGCCTTAAGGGATTTTGATTTAGCCCTAATTAACTGGTACTATTAAAAGGAGAACCTTGGTACCTCATAGGAATTGTGTTTCCTGTTAAATAGAGCAAATAATGACAATTGAAACAAGAAGTGGAAAGAACTTGGTGATTAGTAAAGAAGTAGAGAGGACCAATATGGAGTTAGGAAAAAAGCATAAATTAACTAAAAAAAAAAAAAAAAAAACAACAACAAGAGGAAACAAAAAAAACAAGAGGTAATGTGAGAAAAGAAAGAAATGAAGATAGCTTATTAGGAAAAAATAAGTATATAATGATTGAGAATAGATTAAAAGGACCAACTGATACTAAAGGAATTATTGGTAATAATGATGAATCATCCCTAAAAGAGCAATTTACTCCCAAAATGAAACAACCTCTAATATGGGAAGCACTGGATAGTAATTTCAAATGAAGAAACATGAAGGATAAACAGAAGGAAAGTATACATCTAACACAAAGGGATTTAATTGATTTAATGAAACACAGTACACCAGTCTCCCTGGATAGAGAAGTAATGGAATGGGATGAAGCCAAAGGTTTAGACAAGGATTTATTGGAAAGGGTAAATAGAGAGGTGACAAAAACAATTGATAGTATAAAAGAAACTACTGAAACAAATAATAGAATTGAACAGAAAATTAAAGAGTTTAAGAAATTAAGGACGGAGAAAACCAACCTCTTATCAGCTTTTGAATTAGACCCTGTAAGTAAAGACATGGAAGATATGGGAGATATCATGGACATTGAAGGAGAAGATGGAATTGGGAAAATACATTAACAATGAGCCCAACAGAAATGGAGACTCCCCCTTTAGATATTCTAACAAGAGATTGTGTAAATGTACTGAGAGATCCATTGCTGGCAAATGCAATGATATATGAGCAACTGCTAATGCTCAAAAAGGAACTATAATTTCTAAAAGGAATAGAATAGAGAATAAAAATAATATAGAACAAATTATAAATTGGATTTATAAAGGAAATGGGCACACTAAGGAAAGACATTTTGAAAAGTATTCCTTGGAGTAGCTGGGACCATATTTCTTGATGTCTCCAAGTTATGGAGACCAAGAAAGTAAGACCTTTAGTAAATCTGAATTATGGACAACCAAAACAGAGAAAGATATGGGACTTGTGATGCTACCAGAAAATTATATTGAACAGAATAGTGTTATTATAGAAATGAAAGCAAAGCACCCTAACTTATGGGAGAAAGGAAATGAACAAAAGAAAAAAACATAAATCGATGATAAATTATGTGGACAGTAATGGGAAAGGAAATAATAGATGCCCGTATACAGAAAAGACTAGCAATGTGAAGGAAAGTAGCAGAGGACGTGGGGATAAGGAACAAGATGTGGATATTATGGAAGATAGTTTAGAAAGTGAACAAGGAAAGAAGGAAAGGAATGTGTTATCTAGGTAAGGTGAAGAAACAAGAAAAATAGATCAAATGTCTTTAATAACACAGTTGGGAATTGACAGAGTGGAAATGAAGAATGAGAAAGAGAGGTGTAAGAACAAGGAAGGAAAGAAACAAGTATTAAAAAACAATAAAAAACGCAGACAGGAGAAATTGATAAAAGGAAAAAGAAAGACAAAATCAAATAAAAAGTATTTGAGAAACTTGGGAAAAGGACTGAAGGATAAAGAGCAAGGAAAGGATAATAAGAAGAGGAAGTTAAAAAGTAATCTAACAAAGGAAAGGGGGACCAGAGAGGAACATGCTCAGACACAAAAAGAAAGTAAGAAAGCAATGTAGGAGACACTAGAGGTCTCAGTAAGGCAGTGTGAGAGAAATAATATAAATATAGATCTACCTGAGCAGCAAATACTGAAGAAAAAAAGAAGGATGAAGCAAATGATTTGAGGAAGGTGTTGAAAAGGACTTTGGGGACCGATAATACACTCCTAGGGTGGGATATTCAGACTGAGCCAGGCTGTGGCACAAGCCTGGGTGCAACACAACTGGGATGTGCCAGAGCACTGACAGGGTGATATTCAATGGTGCTGCACCATGGCTCAGCACTGTTGAACATCACTCTGTGGCCACCCACATTGTGCATGGTGCAGTGGCACTGCACCAGCGCAAGTGGCCAGAGAGGGGCAGGGGATGCGCTAGCGCAAGTGCCATTGCGCTAGGCACATCAACCGTGATATTCAAAAGTGTACACATGCAATGGGCCAAGTGCATGTAGTAGCCACAAATGGGGCTCATTTGCATATTAATATGGCCCCATTTGCATGCAGGTGCACTGATCTCGGAGACTTGTGCCTGGCACCCGCCAAGCTGCGGCCATTGGGGACCGACGCCCTCGCACAAGTGGCAAGTGCCTACTGCCCGATCGCGGGCATATGTATGAAAAATAATGTTCAATATTCCTGGTGGTTCAGTGGACGCTTTCACTTGTGTCTGGCAGATGCTTGAATGAGGAATAAACCATCTGGGGTCTGCGTTTTGCGCAGCTCGGTGGGCAAGGCAGAAAGAGGTTCATCGGCACCGGCTCTTTCTTCTTCCCACTGAGTTCGCCACCCGCGAATTTCCTCAGTCAGCGGGTGGTGCCCCACCAGAAAGCCGCCCGCCGCCGCCACCGACCGCATACAGGTTAGTTGCAGCACTCATTGGTCCACAGCGTACATGGCGTGCAGACTCGCACCGCATCACACAGTCCAGATATGTGAATGAATCCATTCATACAGTATCTGAATTGTGTAGTACAGCACGGTCTGTAAGCCCAGTGGCCCATGCTGTGGACCAATGGGCGTACAGCCATACTGTATGCAGTTAGTCGGTGGGCAGCTGGGCAGCTTGCAGGTGGGGAGCTGCCACCCACCACTGACTGGGGAGGAGCGGGTTGGTGGGGCTCAGTGGGAGAGTGGGGAAGGGGGTACCGCTGGACCACCAGGGATGGGATATAATCTTTTTTCTATACTTCTGCCCGCGATCGGGCTGCGAGCGGTCCACTGGACCACCAAGGATGGGATTTATTCCCTTAATTCATACATCTGCCAGAGATTGGGCTGCGAGCGGTCCACTGGACCATCAAGGATGGGATTTATTCCCTTAATTCATACATCTGCCCGAGATTGGGCTGCGAGCGGTCCACTGGACCACTAGGGATTTTGGACTGTTTAGACTGTTTATTTTACTACTTCTGCCCATGATCGGACATGGGGGGGCACTACCCAACAGATGGTGCCACCGAGATGGTGGCCACCATTATGCTGTGGCAGCCGTTGCACCTGTAACACGGCAGCTCACCTGTGGGTGGCCGCTGTTGCCTCGGTTTTTTGGAACAACTGTATGCGGCGATGTAGGGTTGGCGCCTGCATGGCCCGCACATCCCGGCTGAATAGCAAGATGTGGGGTATGTATGGGCATGTTTCATTTGCGCCAAGATACATCATTGATGCACCCCGCACATTGGGATTTGTTCCACATACTTTCCCCTTTTGAATATCATGCTGGGGTGCATCAGCGGGTTGCGCATGGTGCAACTGTGTTGTGCCATGTGCAACCCTTCTGAATATCCCACCCCAATGTATAACATAAATGTGTTACCAGAAGAGACTGAAGATAGGTTAAATTTACATATAAAACAGTTTTTGGCATCTATATTAGATGGAAATAAGATTAGGGATAACATGCTGCATAACGTAAGTATCATTGGACCATATGAAAGTTTGGAGATGGTATTGCTAATTTCTGATCAATATTTTATATTAAATGCACTAGAAAATAAGAAGGAAGAATCAAGAGCTTTAGGCTTTCAGATGGAAAGTGTTGTAAGCAGGAAATCCCTATTCTCAGATTATTATCAAAAGGAAGGGAAAACAGAAAAGGAACAATTACAGGAGTATGTGATCTCATTATGTGGGATAGGAAACTTTATAAATGAGACTAGGACAAACATTAGAGTTAAGATCTTGGATCTTCTCCAAAACCTATTGAAAGTTAATCATTTAAACAAAATGATTATGAAAGTTAGAAGATGGGAGAAAAATGGACAAGTATCAGTTTGGGTAAAAAACAAAGAGCAATATCTTCAGATTTTGGCATTTGTAGAGAATCTGGATAAGTCAGAAATATATATGGTGGGAGAAGAACCAAGAAAGCAAGTAGAGGAAGAAAATATTTATAGTGACAATTGGATAAGCCTGATAAAAATGGCAAATTGATACCAAGTTTTACAAGATATTAGGGAAGACTGGCATTGTATAAGAATAAACACACAGGGAATGGAGAAACAAATAAAGTTAGGATCCGAAGTAAAAGTATTATCCTCGACTGTAACAGGTTTAAAGGAAAGATTACCAGACCCTACTTCCTTAAAATATAGAACCAAACATGACTACATCTGTTTACAGGAAACCTGGATGGACACTGAAATTAATATAAATGGTAATCGATAATTTAGTAAGAAGGCGATTAGCACTAAGATATTTGGTAGACTCTTGGGTGGAATACACTGAATACTCTGAAGAGACTATTCATGCAGAACATATTTTAGTGGTTAGAAAAAAACAGAGAGATAAGATTTTCTATATCATTAACATATACCTTTCTCCAAATAGATCAAAGCATATAGAAAAAAATGAGATAAATGTTTTAGCTGGTTTAATGGAACAATATGTTACCAATGATCTGGATTGTGGTATCATTTTATTGGGGGATATGAATGCTTGGGTTGGACACGGTCTGCAGCCCTCTGAGGAATTAACTAGGGCATGTGCAGCTTGTGATGGTATATATGTTAAAATGGAGAGAAACACAGCTGATAAAAAAACTTGCGAAAGAGGGAAAGAACTCATAAAGATAATGAATAACCAAAGCATGTTATTAATTAACGGAAGGACTAAAGGAGATTCTGTGGGGGCATTTACATACATAGGACCTATTGAATCATCGGTAATAGATTTATGTTGGTGTACAAAGAATATGATACCCCAGATTAAAGACTTAAAAATAGGAGGTAGAGGGGAAAGTGAACATTGCCCGGTGGAAATCATGATGGAGACAGACACACCAACCTTGAATAAAAAAAAATAGATAGATTTGACATAATAAAAGTAAATAAAGGGGTCAAATGGGATTTAATAGATAATTATAGATCTATACAGATGCTAAATGAAATAGGTGCCAGACAAGAATTGGTAGATCTGATTCAAAATAAGGGAGAAACTCATTATATTGATACATTTGAGGACATAATGAAAATTATTTCACAAAACTTGTTGAAGGTTACAATCAATAAACATAAAATGGGTAGTAGATGATATGATAAAGAATGTAAAAAATCACAAATGAAGAATAAATAAACTGGTTAAACATTTACAAAAAAATAGAGATCAAGGGGGAAGAAATGATCAGATTACGGAAAGATTATAAAAAGATAATGAAGGGAAAAAAAGAAAAATTATAGAGAGCAATTATGGAAGGAATTTGAAAGTACAGTAAAGGAGAATAATAATATGAAATTCTCGAAAATGGTAAATAAGGGATGGGATAATTATAATGAAGAGATAGAAAATTACATTACCCCAGAAAATTGGGAACTATATTACAAAAATCTATTCTATAATCAAGATTTAAATAGTGAACAAATTGCCTGGACACCTGTAACAAGTTTGTCATTTTCAGTAAAAGAAATCTCAGAAGTTATACAAGAATTAAAATGACATAAGCCCCCTGGTCCCGATGGGATACCCCAAGACATTGTGAAGGATGATCCAGAACTATGGTCCAATGTATTAAATGGAGTATTTAAGATTGTATTGGAGAAGGGTATTATACCACAGACATGGAAAACTAATATAATTATCCCGATATACAATAATAATAATATTTTTATTTATATAGCGCAATTCATATTTCAGAGTGCTGCACATACAAGGAATATCATAACCATTTAAAATTAAATACAAATTCAGCACTGTTTTAAAAACATCGCCAGTTATAAATATCAGTTGCTAAAAGCTTACTAGAAAAGGTGCGTTTTCAGGCTAGTTTTGAAGTGCTCCATAGTCCTGCACCCACTAATCTGACGAGGTAGAGAGTTCCATAGGGACGGTGCCGCGAACATAAATGCCCGGGCCCCAGATGTTTTTAAACGTACACTGGGAACCTCTAACAACCCCTCATCAGATGAGCGGAGAGGCCGGCTGGGGCTGTAGGGAATCAGGAGCTCTTGCAGGTAACTTGGTCCCAGTCCATGCAGGGCTTTATAGGTCAACAGACCAATCTTGAAAGTGATCCGCCACTGTATAGGCAGCCAGTGGAGAACATGCAGCAAAGGAGTAATATGACTAGAGTGTGATGTCCCAGTCAACAACCAAGCTGCAGCATTCTGCACCAGCTGCAATCAGTGGATATCAACCCTAGGAAGCCCCAGGTAAAGGGAGTTACAGTAATCAAGGCGTGAGGTCACTAAGGAATGGATCAACATGGGCAGATCATCGGACAGAACAAGGTGTTTGATTCTGGAGATGTTCCTAAGATGGTAGAAGGAAGACTTGATGACTGCTGACACCTGTGCCCATAGTGTAAGCCCGTCATCAAGAACCACCCCCAGATCATGCACCCATTCAGAGGCAGGTAGCTGTACACCATCCAGCCAAAGCCCAGATGGAAACCTACCACCGGCCTCTCTATCTGGTGCCCGGGATCCATTACCAACAGCTCAGCCTTCCCGGAGTTCAATTTCAACCAGCTAGTCTTCATCCAGTCATTGATCTCCGTCAAACAGCTGCTAAACAACGAGACCACACTATCCTGGTCAGGTGCGAAAGACAGATAGAGCTGGGTATCATCGGTGTAAAAATGAAACCTCAGCCCATATCATCTTACAATATCTCTGAGGGGCAGCAAGTATACCGCGAACAGCACTGGGGACAACACCGAGCCCTGAGGGACCCCGCAGGGCAGAGAGAATGGTTCTAAGAAAAAAATCCAAGACACCACCCTCTGAGACCTGCCACCAAGGAAAGAATGAAACCATCTGAGAACTGGACTGGCCAGGCCACAGATAACCCTCAAGCACTCAAGTAGCACCCCATGGTCCACAGTGTTGAACGCTGAAGAGAGATCCAGAAGTACCAAGAAGGAACAGCGTTTCTGGTCCCTTGCCATGAAAAGGGGGGCAAATCTAATCCTGGGAATTACAGGCCCATAAGTCTTTTAGATACTGCACAGAAAATCTTTACTAATTTACTTCAACAAAAAATAATGGATTGGATAAATAAATATGATCTAATAGATGAGGCACAGGCCGGTTCTATGCCAAACCATTTTGCGATAGACTAATGGTGCACATTAACACATTTAATTTATAAATATGTATATATAAAGAAACAAAAATTATACTGTGTCTTTGTAGATCTAAAGGCAGCTTTTGATAAAGTTTCAAGAACAAAACTATGGGAAGTCTTGGGAAATTATGGAATAGATATAGAGGTGCTTAACATTTTGAAAGTACTATATAGGAATAATCTCACAGTAGTAAGATATAATAGAGAAGGGGATTGTACTAAGGAATTTGGATCCAACATAGGTTTAAGGCAAGGATGTGTTCTTGCCCTGATTTTATTTAATTTATTCCTTAATATGATACTGAAAGATATGTACAATCCGGAGCTGCACATGCCTAGGGTGGACTCTATACCATGTCCATACCTGGCATACACAGATGATATAGTACTGATCTCAACTAGCTTTCTAGGAATTAAGAGAAGCATACAAATATTAAACAAGAGCTGCAAGAAAGCAGCACTGGAGATCAATTTTGGAAAAACTGAATTTTTGGTCTGCAGTAAACAAATGATTAAGAAAGGGAGAATAGGAGAGTTATACTACAATAATAACAAAACTGAAATGATCAGATCATTTTGCTACCTAGGATTACTTTTAGTTATAACTTAAATTGGAATGAGCATATAAACTGCATAAAATAAAAAAAAAAAGATTTGATCTGGCTCTGCAAAGATTCTCATACAGGTATGGAGGCCAGTCAGTCAAAAGATGTCTGGCAGTTATTAATGCAAAATTAAAATCCACAGGTACTAGATGAAGAAGAAATTTGGGGCATACAGAATAGTAATAAATTGGAGAGGGTTCTTAATAAGGTATTCAAAAGAATACTGGGATTACCTAATTGTGTTCCATCGGGCCTAGTTAGATTGGAATTGGGGCAAGTTTCTATTCAACAAAAATGCTCCTTCAGCACCTGCTACCCCCTCCCCCAACTCACAGTCCCGTGAGTTTCCAAAACAGTCACTACTAATGCTGGCTGCCTGACCATGCCCCCTCACACCCCAGCATTTTACTCTAGCATGTCCTCTCCACTCAGCCTCCCCTCACCCCACCATTTCTCCCTATACTTTATTCCCCCACCCTCTCACCTCCACCACAGTACTTACCTCTCTCTCTCTCTCTCTCTCGTACTGCCCTTCTTTACCCCTCTGCCAGCTATCTCCGTCCCTCTGAACTACTGACAAGGCACTTTGTGCTGCTTATTCCCCCCCACCCTCATAAAGTGTTTTTTTCTTGTTATTTAACTTGTACCTATGTTTTGAGTGATTCTGTAAGTTCTGAATCCAAGCTGTATCGTTCATTGTAATGTACCTTTGCTTTCTCTTACTGTACTTTGTTTTGCAATCTATGACATGGAACCTTTGAAAAAAGAGCTTGTGCTCAAAGATTTTTTCCGAATTACTAAATAAATAAATTATAGAACACAGACAATGTAATTGTTGGGTAAAGGCATGCAACAAACAAGATAAAAGTTTTCCAAGAATTTGCATAGAATAATCATTGAACTATAGAGAAAGAGGGTTCATATGCCCAAGCACATCTATTTTGGAAACAATAATAAAACCATATGGTCTTTTAGAATGCACAACTGAATCTATTAGACAACCATGGAAACTGATAGAAGAAAATATAAAAATAAGAATTCAGGATAGTCATTATAACTATGAAATTAAGGTAGTTAAAAATTATAAAATCAGTAGGTGGTTGGCAGAAAATAGGAAAAGAAATGGGGGATTGGTATATTATTTATATAAAATGTCCAGCCCAATCAATAGAAAGGCAATAACCAGGTTTAGGTTTTGATATGTTAGTTCGTAAACTCTAATGAAACACTATAAAAAAACTAATTTAGCAAAGTGTGCCTGTGAAGGAGGAGAAGATAACCCTTTTCATTTATTGATTCTGTGCCCACTATATAAATTTGAAAGAGAAAAGATTCTTGCAAATGTTCTCAAGGAATTAGATATGGAGCCTCAATACCAGTTTAATGAACTGCTGAAATCCAAGGATATTTCTTGGCTGGAAAAGATAGTCAGATTCTGCAGGGTAATAATGAGGAAACAGAAGCATCTCTGGAATGAGATTAGGTGATCATTGTGTATTTATTTTTGTAAGATATTGTGGAAATTGTATACATTACATGTGATAACTATGACATATGAAAACTTATTGTATTCTTGTGTTTTAAATTGTTGTATAAACAAATTATAAAAACAAATTTTGAATTTTGTTATACAATAAACTGAACTTGAACTTGAATTTTACTATAGATTAGAACGTTCATAAGCCCATCAATGGTTGATCGTGGTCTGACCAGCTCACATGCCACTCTCGCTCTCCTCCTTGAACACTTTGCAGTGCACAGATGCTGGCCAGGGGGTGAGACTGATTGCAGTTGGATCAATCACTCGACACCATGCAAATGAGCCTTTTTCTGCCCTCGCTTGCACTTCCTTCATGGTGATTGTCGAGCAGGAGCAAATTTGACCTACAAACTGTAACTTTTTTTCTCTGCAGCAATTTCAGCAGCAGGAACACCATTGTGACCAATTTCTCCACAGTTTCTGGACAATTTCTCTAGCAACTCCCCCAATTTGCACACAAAGCACATGAAACTTTCAGTGCACATTTCTGAGTCTGTTTCTTAAAGTCCACACTACTTTTGGCATTTGAAAATTACAAGTTAAAAGTTCTGTAAACACTTTTGATGCAGAGACTAGGACACACACTTCAATGCTTCACTGTCCATTGCAAGTTGCAACACACAAGCAGCAATCTGTTCTTTTCTGTTCTAGCTGGCACACAAGCAGCATATTTGGATGGCACTTTCTGGGCAAAATCCTTTTGTCCAAAGCTTCCTTTCTGTTTGGGCTACCACTCTACCAGACAGACAGATACTAGACATACCCTCAGCAAAAAATCTCTGGTTCTCAGCTCACATTAAACACATCAGATATGTCCACATTTTCTTTGTCGCACTCCCCCAATTTAAATGTCTTCAGACGAGACCCCATTTTCTGTAACTCCCCCGCTACTTTTCACAGTTAACTATCCCTGGTATCACTGATTTGGCATAAGCTACTTCAGAAATTGGTACCATCCCTAGCTTTGGGTATGTATACCAGGCTCATTCCTTCTAGAGGTCAGAAAAAGGGGTGGGGGGTGTACAAAAGCAATGACTTATGACCAAAACCCAGGTCCTGGGGAGAGAACTTTTTGCCAGGGCTATGCTAGACCTATACTTCTAGAGAGGTACTCAGTAATTCCACAACAGGAAGCAAAGGTGTGACTATCCAAACCAGAGTTAGGGTTCTAGAGTGTGACTTTATTCCAAAAGATGTTCTCTAAAGCAAGGGTGGACCCCCAATGTTTACACACTGTGGCACAAGGAATTATAGAACAACAGAATGACAGTATCTGACAGAAACTCTTCGTATTCCCATTTGTCATAGGACATCGAATTCTCTTCAGTGGCCATGGCCGCAACTGAACATTTCTTCTAGTGGCATTGGCCACAACTGAGCACACACATTCCCCATATGGCATGGGACTTTAAAACTTCTTCAAGTGGCAACTGGCTACAATGGAGCACACAGGAGCTCATAACTATCACAGCCCACTCCAGGGGATAGACTTCTCTTCAGACATTGGCCACTATGTCCAAAATAACCAGGTGCCCTTGCAGAACCTGTAGTGTTAAACTGGTTACTCCAGAAGGAGGGCTGCCCACTCTTCACTTCCATGTCCATACCCAGCCATTCTTTCAGAGTTACACCTTAAAACTTTTGAAAACACTTAGGAAAATGTATCTTTGAATGAACTTTCACATCCAGCATTAGGAAACACTACTCTGAGAGTGTAAGAAATTAAAGTCCTGAATAATGTGAACAGTCTGCCTCCGGACCCCACAATTGTCAGCCAACTTTACACTGAGAAAAGTCTCAACTTCAGAACAGAAACTGGTGTACCTTTCCCTTTTAACCAGAGAAACACCAAAGTACAGGTACTTTCTTCAGGAAGCACAAAGTCAGATCTACTCACAGTTAGAACAGTACAGGCAGCTTCAAATTGTCCTGGATCAAATAGGGGATTGCCCCAGCATCCACTCTCTAGCAGTCCTTTTCATCCCTCTGGGGATGAAAATTAGGTGATCCTGCTGTAGACAACATTTTCCACCACTTCTCTTGGCAGGCTGGTAACTTTCAGAATGAAGGTGAGAAAATAAGCTCTTCTCTCAGAGCCCACAGCAGCTCTCACTCCTCGCACTTTAACTACTGACTACACACTGATCCAAGATTCAAAAACTCCCCACTCACAGTCAGCTGCTGTGGCTTATGCTGCTGTGAGAGTTCTAAATGACCTCATCTCTTTCATCTCAGCTGAGGCCAAGTAAACAAGAGAATGAGTAAGTGAAAACCCCATTTAACTAGTTATTCATCAGCTGCCTTCCCTACCTAGCACTGATACTGATGGAGTTCTAGTAATCCCAGGGGACTGGGTGGTTACAGAAATATTCTAGAAACTAGCTTTTTAATTCAGTGACACTTATGCACAGGTCAGTATTAGTGTTAGAGATAGCAATAGACAGCTTCATATTGGGCTTCAATCAAAGTGCTCACTAAACAAAAATGGCAGTTTTAATATTAACATACTGTATAGATGTAATTTATATCTAATTTAGCACAAGTCTGTGTACTTGTACAAAATGAAAAATGGTAGTAGTGGTGGTGGTAATGCTAACAATATACTTTTTTAATTTTACCTCCACGGGGAAGTTTCCACAATATGAAGACATGGAGGATACAAGCTCCTCAAAGCTTACATCAAAGAGAAAAAGACTCTCCACAAACTTTGAGAAATATATTATTTGTCAAGGAAATCAACAGAATGTAAAACAATCAAAAGCCACCAGTGCTGGACAGAATTCTGTGATGCTGGCAGCAGAAGCTAGGAGAAATAAATTGTATTAGCAGCTACTGGATGAGTTTTCTAGTTTACATTATGTGTCACCAATACTCTATTACAGTGGCTGCTTTCAGAAATACACAAGTAAGTGAAATATGGCACATGTCAGAATTGTATTCAACCCAGGAAAGAAAACAGACTCTGAATCCGATCAGACAGCATCATGTTCACCTGCTTCTATAGCCAAGAGAGAGAACACATCCTCCAGCGACTGGTCCTTTTGCACTGTTTAAAAATACACAAGAAAGACAAGAAAATTCATAACATTGAAACATTTGATAAGCAACCAGTCTAAGGGAGGCAGCACTTCAAAGAGATGATGACATGTTACGGGGAATATCTGAAGAAGACTTGATTGCTAAGGATGCAGTTTAGCACTCAACATGCTTTTCTTCCAGCCAGCCTGGTGACACTGAGGGTTGAGGCACTGGACGCCACACCTCACACCACGCCAGTGACCCAGGTTAGGGAGTGGACCTGGGCTGTCGGGGGTCAGCAGTGGAAGGAGAGGATTGAGCATTCAAAGGACTGCTCTCCTCTTCCTGGGTAGCTTGTTGGGGATGCCCGGTGCAGTAGTGGCCTTTGGTGGAGACTGGGGTGATGCAGACATTGGGCCACAGAAGGGGGCGGGATGTCAGCAGGCTCCAGTGGCATGACAGCCTTGCAGAACACCATTGCACGTCACATCTCAAAGGGAGAAAACTCACACAGAAAAGAAACCTACCTTGGCAGTAGGCAGTGGTGGGGATCAGTGGCAGGCCTGTTGTCCAGTGCTGGGCCTTCTGGGCCACACTCCCAGTCACCCTCCTTCCCTCTCACCACACCACCTAACTGTAGACAGAGTGCTGGAGGAGTTGGTCACCCCACCCCAAGGGGCTCAGAGCCGGGAGGTCATGCGGCCAAATGGGGCTGTGGGGTGGGGGTCTGAACCAGAAAGTGTGAGCATCGGGGGTTCAGGCAGGCAGCAGAGCACCAGCCGAGAATCTCCACCAGAGAGAGTCTGCCACAGGTAGGCGATAAACAAAGTCTACAAAACAAAAAAAAACAAAAAAATGCTTTTCTTTCTACTTAAATAAAATGAATCTGAAAGCAATGCCATCTAGTTCCATTGCAATAATACAGTCTTCTTATGATATTGCATTTTATCAGCTGACCAAAGAGATAGACGACAATCTTATGTACAATAAGAAGGCTCTTTTCCTGTCCAAGCTGCTACAAAGATATAAAAACCTACTTCCCTCAGATGTAGGAACTGAAAGCTATTCCAGTGGCAAATTATAGGCAAGATTAGAAAAACGTTATGATTCTGCAATTTCATTCCATGCACAGCATGGACGAGGCAAATCTACCATTGTTCTATGCAGCGCAATAAAAATAACAGATGATATCCAAGCTGCTAGTAATCAGAAGCAGGAATTTAGGTAATCCAAATGTTTTTGGATGTTCTTCTGGTGAGCCATATGAACAGCTTTCAAACAAGCAGTTTTGTATAATGCCGCTTCAATTCTTCAGTATGAAATAGCAAAAATAAAAGCCTCAGAATATTATCCAAAGCCAGGGGATTGTAGTTTATGGAGGTCTGTTGCTTTTGTGCACCAATTGGTGCAGGAGTTTGTTCTTTTAGTTGATAGAGAGGCATATAATTCAGTCAGCAATGGATATCATACTTCAGAAGACATTCAAAGAAGATACCTCTCAACTGCAGAGTGCATAGTATTTAACAGTTCCAAAATGATCACACCACTGCACATAAGCCTTGCTGCACAGCTACACCATGAGTTTGGGTCTCACAATTTAATTGACATACTGCAGCTTCATGGATTCTGCATCAAATATGATGAGCTGAGGTGGTTCATATCTAGTGCTGCAAAAACTGAAGTAGAAAGATTCCAAGGAGGTGTGTTCATTCCTAATGGAATTGTACCACTTCATGCTGGTGGAAATCTCATCCATGAAGGAGATGATAATATAGACATCAATGTAGAGACCATTGACGGAAAGAATACCTTAAGTTTAATGGCTAGGATTGTATTTCAAGAACAGTCAATGGCAATTCCTCAGAGGTTGCCAAGAAAGAGGAGAGGCTGGACCAGGGTGGGCTCAAGGAGGGAGAGGGTAGTGGAACAGAGTTGCATCCCTCCAGCTGTACCCCTCCACAATTCATTCGCTCTTCTGGTGGATAGTGGTTTCTCTACAGAGGCACCTGCAGTGGAGAACAAGGAAGATGCTGGGAACCTTCACAAAGGAGACCCACAGGAGGGTGGCATGAGACCCCACAGGGGAAGGAAACAACTCCTGGTGGGGGACTCAATCATTAGGGGGTAGAAATAGGGGAGGAAGGGGAGAGGGAGGTAAGGTGCCTGCCTGGCGCCACGGCTTGGAGGGACAGGAAGCGAATCCTCAGGATCGTGGGAGCAGCTGCACGAGGGAGGGAGCTGGATGTCATTGTCCACCTAGGGACAAATGACCTGGCTAGGAATGGGATCAGAGCAGTGCAAGAGGAGTTTGTAGAGTTGGGGAGGGGCTTTAGACAAGTAGCGCATACAGTAACCTTCTCTGAGGTGCTGCCTGTCTATGGCAAGGGTGATGTTAGGGTACTCCTCACCAGGGAATTCAATGAATGGTTGAAAAACTGGTGTGGAGCCCAGGGTTTTGGCTTCATTGGGGACTGGGGAGCCACCTGGAGGGATGCAGACCTATACTGGTGCGATGGTCTGCATCTGTCCAGGGGGAACCAGGATCCTAGGTGAGAGGTTTGAATGCTTCATTGGCAAGCATTTAAACTAGCCAAGGGGGGAGGCACTGAAAAGGAGCAGGGAAATCCCAGCCTCCCCCCACAAACAACAGTAATTAGTGAGGTAAACACCAAGGTAGAGAAGTCATTAGGGAGCAGGACAGAAGTAAATGTAAAAAAAGGCAAAGGCAGTAAGGACAGGAATGAGGCTAAAAGGGGTAAGGCCATCAAAAAGTGGAAGGTGATGGGTACCAATGCCCATAGTCTGTGTAACAAGCTCCCTGAACTAGTGGCCTTGATGTAAGAGGGTTGCCTGGATATTGTGGCAGTCACAGAAACATGGTACACAGAGAACCATGACTGGGATGTCAACATACCAGGATACACAATCTACAGGAGGGACAGGGAGGGTAAAAGAGGAGGAGGAGTAGCTCTTTATGTAAAGGAAGGGATCAAAGCAACAGAACTAAAGAGTAAACAGGGAGCAGATGAGACACTCTGGGTCACCCTGGAAACAGGAAATGGCACCACAATCCGCATGGAGGTTGTATACAGACCCCATCTCAGGGGGAGGGAATGGACAAGGAAATGATAGAAGGCTTCCTTAGAATGGCAGAAAAAGGGGTGATATTGTTGATGGGGGACCTGAATATACCAGATGTTAGCTGGAGCACCTTTGCTGCAGGCACATCCAAGAGCAGGGTCATTCTTGATGTCCTACAGGGGGCATGCCTCAGTCAGCTAGTATTGGAACCCACTCAGGAGGGAGCACTCTTAGACATGGTACTCTCAAATGGGGACGGAGAAAGAATCTCAGATTTAGAAGTGGGTAGCCATCTGGGAACAAGCGACCTCCAAACAGTATGGTTCACGATAAACACAGCCATACAATCAAGCCATACAAAAGCAAGAGTATTGGACTTTGGGAGGGCTGACTTTGGGAAAATGAGAGAGTGTCTCAGAAAAGCACTAGCAAACAGGCAAGAAGGAGGGGTGGAGGAACAGTGGGGAGTAATCAAAACAGCCATCACAGAGGCAACAAGCCTTTGTGTAAAGCAAATCAACAAAACACAATGAAGGAAAAAACTGCTATGGTTCTCAAAAGAGGTGGCAGGGAAGGTTAGGAAGAAAGGATAGCATTCAGGAAATATAAGGAAACACAGAAGGAGAAGGACAGAGAACTTTATCAGTTAAAGCAGAAAGAGGCTGGGAAGGCAGTCAGAATAGCAAAGGCCCAAACCAAGGAAAGGATAGCCAACTCTGTTAAGAAGGGGGATAAGACCTTTTATAGGTACATTAGGGAGCGAAGAAAGACCAAAGGAGGGATACTGAGGCTTAATAAAGGGGAGGGAATGTGGGTAGAGGGTGACAATGAAAAAGCAGGGATACTGAATGAATATTTCTGCTCAGTATTCACAAAGGAAGAGGAGGGGAAGTACCTAAACCAAACAAGAGAAACACTCTGAAGACGGGGTCGATACCAGTCCATTTACAGAAGAAAGGGTTCTGAAAGAACTAATAAAATTGAAGGTGGACAAAGCAATGGGGCCTGATGGGATTCACCCAAGAATTCTAAAAGAACTAAGGGTAGAACTAATGACACCGCTGACTACTCTCTTTAACAAATCATGGGAGGATGGGGTGGTACCTGAGGAATGGAGGAGGGTGGATGTGATTCCTCTTCACAAAAGTGGGAGCAGAACAGAGGCAGGAAACTACAGACCTGTTAGTTTGACTTCAGTGGTAGGTAAAATGATGGAATCACTTCTGAAGGAAATAATTGTTGTGTACCTAGAGGCCAGTGGGGCACAGGACCCAAGGCAACATGGATTCATGATGGGAAGGTCATGTCAGATGAATCTAATAGATTTCTTTGACTGGGTGACCAAAGTAGTAGACCAGGGAGGGGCTGCGGACATGGCTTACCTAGATTTTAGCAAGGCATTTGATACAGTCCCACACAAAAGATTAATACACAAGTTAGCCAGCCTTGGAGTGGGTCCCAAGGCAGTAGCCTGGATAAAAAATTGGCTAGACAACAGGACACAGAGGGTAGTAGTAAATGGAGTCCACAGTGAAGAAAGGAGGGTTACTAGCGGGGTACCGCAGGGTTCAGTACTGGGACCGGTCCTTTTTAATGTCTTTATAAGTGACATTGCAGAGAAACTGGAAGGAAAAGTATGTCTCTTTGCAGATGACACAAAGATCTGCAACAGGGTTGATACACCAGATGGAGTGGAAAGGATGAGAAGGGACTTAGCAAGGTTGGAGGAATGGTCAAATGTATGGCAGCTCAGATTCAGTGCAAAGAAGTGCAAGGTAATGCACCTAAACATAGAAACATAGAATTTGAAGGCAGATAAGGACCGCTTGGCCCACCCAGTCTGCCCATTTCCCTACCTACTGGATAAGCTGCAGATCCTAGTTAACCAGCAGCCTACTTCTTCCTACCCCCAACCCCTAGGGAAACAAAAACCCAGAGCAAGAGTACACAATGGGGGGGTGAGATACTGACAACAGTAAAATGGAAAGGGACCTGGGGGTAATTATATCAGATGACCTAAAGGTGGGCAAGCAATGTGAGAAGGCAGTAAGGAAGGCTGGGGGATACTAGGATGCATAGGGAGAGGCATCAATAGTAGAAAACAGGAAGTTGTTATCCCTCTGTACAGACAGTTGGTGAGACCCCATCTGAGTACTGTGTGCAGTTCTGGAGACCCCATCTCCAAAAGACATAGATAGAGTGGAGGCTGTCCAGAGGAGGGCACCAAATGGTGCAGGGTCTGCACCAGAAGACATATGAAGAAAGACTAAAGGAGCTTAATATGTATACCTTTGAGGAAAGAGGGAGAGAGGGACATGATAGAAACTTTCAAGTACCTCAAGGGAATCAACAAAGTCCAAGAGGGTGGCATCTTTCAGAAAAAGAGATGTGCAAGAACAAGGGGGCACAATTTGAAGATAGAGGAGGATGGCTCAGAGGTAATGTGAGGAAATATTTTTCCACAGAGAGGGTTGTGGATGATGGAACAGCCTCCTGAGGAGGTCGTGGAGTCAAGAACAGTGGGGAATTCAAGAATGCATGGGACAGACATAAGGCAGTCCTAGTGGGGGGTAAGAGGAAGTAAGCTGTTGGTTAATTAGGATCTGCAGCTTATCTGTTAGGTAGGAAAATGGGCAGACTAGGTGGGCCAAGCGGTCCTTATCTGCCGACAAATTCTACGTTTCTATGTTTCTAGTCTGCAGAAAGCCCAACATCACAAAAAAATATCACTGAAGTGTGGGAAAGAAAAGTCACTTACTCTCCCCGGGCAATCAGAGTCTCTTATGCAGTGTGCAGCATTTGAAAAACCTAGAACACATCCAGAACCAACTTGCCATAAAAAAGTAGTTGAGAAAATAAACTTCTGTCACCTACAAGTGAAACTGTCTGAGATCTCTCCTGGTGTCTTTTAAGACTACTACCTCATGATGTCCTACCAATACCAGATGACGTTGATATTGTTCAAACTCAGGTTATTCCTTTTTGGACTGGTTTCATCTACAAGCTTTCCACAAAAAGAGCACTAACACAGCAGTTGCATATGCACCTATTGTGGATGCCAAACCAGCAGACATGATCACAGTCTATACTACAATGCTGAAATGTAAGGAAATGTCAGCAGCTGTAGGCCAGCAGCATGCCATTCAGACCATGGATCAGCAGCTGTACACTTTTTCTCAGCAAGTAAAATGGACTCTCTGAAATGAACATGGCACCAATGTGAGTCACCTGTGTTGTCTTCACACTCTGTGTTGCTTTATTGCATGTATTGGTAAATTTTAGGGATATGCAAGATTGCTAGACCTTCTTGTTGACCCTGATGTGTATGCAGCTTGTACTGCAGATCAAATGCTTGCTGGTAAGCAATTCAACCATGCTCTACATGGTTTGACTCTAGCATTTGAGGCCCTGAGTGCTCTGAAACTTTCTTCATTTGTTAAATGGTGTGAGCAGGGAGAAGATACTCATGGAGTTCTAGCATTTGTCTGGCAAATGTTGGCTGACACTCAAAAGGTGTTTGAGTCTGAAGACATTGAGTACTTACAACATGTCATCAAAGAGCCTGATGATGCTCTACCACAGCATATGCTACCACTACTGGAGGAATTTCAGACATGGGGGAATGCCCAGTCTGCTACATTCAAGTTCTGGGATAATTTTTTCCAGGTTATACAGATACTACTTCTAAATGTCTGTGCAGAGAAAGAGGGTGATTGGAAACATCACCTACACACACAGTGTGCCATGCATCCATACTTCTTTGCTGCAAACAGGTCCAACTATGCCAGGTGGATTCCAGTCTACATTCTTGATATGCTAAATCTCCCTGAAGAAGTACACAGTGCCTTTGAATCTGGGGAATTTGCCATGCATCAGACTCCTGGTTCTTTCAATGGAATTTGGAGTGACATGGGAACAAAGAAAACTGGCATCAAAGACTCAAAGGGCAGCAGTGAGATTGTAGGACTGACAAGAAAGAAGCCAGCCCTTGTCAGATGGACCCTTACAAGACATGTCCTGAGTGAATATGCAAAAGCTATGAGAGAAAGAAGTGGTCTATCAACAAGTAGTGAAGACAAAATCCACAAACAAGTCTTTGCCTCTACACTGAAGAGGGGTGAAAAGCATGTTACAGCCCTTACCAACCATGTCATCAACAACATGACAAATCCATTTGACCATGGATCACATCTAGAGGTGATTATCAACATATCTACTGGACTGCATGTAACATCAGATGTACAAGACTCTCTACTGAAAATAGTAGATGTTGGTGAAGAACAAATGAAAAGATCTGGGAGAGGTGCACTTGATTTTTATAGGACACATAGCTTCTTCAGCCCCATCAAGAAATCTGGCCGCAAAACATTTTGCTGACATGGCCAAGGAGATCAAATTTAGGTCTGGTGGGGGGGGGGGTGGCAATCACAGCAGCTATCAGTCCAGAAATTGTTTTCCGCAGAGCTCTGTCCTTAGCAAGATGCAGAGATGATGTTTCAGTGGCGACTGTTCTTAGTCACCCCATAGGATCTATGCCGATGTCCCTCTTCCATGCTTATGGAACAATGAGAAAAACAGACAAAGATGAATTAGGGCATCAGCTGGAAGCTCAAGCTGAAGGCACTCATGAGCTATGAGGATGCAACAAAGAAACCACAGTGCACATCAGAGACGCCATGGCTGTTGTTCAAATGATGGCTGGAGACAAATTCCACACATTCAGTGAAATGCCTGCTGAGCATTTGAGGCAGGTCCTAAAAAGATTTAAAAAAGCTAATTATGTAATCAAAGTCTTTGACAGATATTACAACAGTAACTCTGTGAAACTGCAGAAAGACAGCGCTGCACAGGATCGAAGATTGGATGCAAGTAATACCAAGCGATTGGTGAATGCCCAGTGCCTCCATGGAAAAAGTTTCTAAATGTAGCATCCAACAAGCAATCACTTGCAAACTTTCTCTGGGAATATATGGTTCAAAATGCACCTGAGAGTGTAGGAGCACACCCAACACAAGCACTCCATCTTGCTGGAGGCTTTTCCAATGGAGAAGTAGCAAAGTTTTTCACCAGTAGAGGTGTTGAAGAAGCCCAGGACTTGTACAGTATGCAAGAGGAAGTGAACACAAGGATGCTTCTGCATGCTGTATGTGCCAATATGGCTTTTTGGACTCTTGGTGTCAAAGGAACCATAATAATTAGGTCACCTGGTACAGATGTTTTGGTCCTTGCTGTTTACTACTTTCCAAAATTGGAACACCTAGATAACATGTGGATAGAAACAGGCATCATTGCCAGCACAACTGACAAGTGTAGCTTCATACCTGTGCATGAAATTTGTGATGCACTCACTCCCGACTTCTGCAACATACTTCCTGCTGTACACGCATTAACAGGATGTGACACTGTGTCATTCCTATTTGGTATTGGGGAAAATGGTATTTAATTTTTTCAAAACAAAGGGAGCTTACCGCTTCACAGATCTTACCAAATTGGAGAGAGTGATGAACAAACCACAATTTCTACAGCAAGGAAGTTAGAAGCAGTGCTGTATGACCACAGCAAGAAAGAAAAGGAGACCCATAGAGACCTGAATTGTTTGTGCCTCAATCTAGCCATCAAAAAGGACAAGTCACTGGCCAAACTCCCACCATGTGAAGACAGTTTTGAAGAGCCTGTCAAAAGAGCATCTTGACAAATAAAGATTTGGATGTCTCTGCACATAGGCTAACCAAATATTGGATGACCATTGCAACATGGAAGGAAAAATGTGGATGATGAACTACTTCCTGTATTTTCCAAGGGCCCAATGGCATCTGAGCTTCTACAAAATCTTATTTCTCTTTGTGCCTGTACCAGTAGGGATCACTGCACAATCAACTGTGTCTGTAGTCAGAACAATCTTGCCTGCACAGAACTGTGTAAGTGCCAAGGAAATGAAGACTGTGATAACTAAATGTACTCTTGACAGAGATCATGATGATGAATAAGATGATAAAGATGTTGACTAGAAATGTCACCAGCGTTATTACATTTCAATGATACCTATACAAATTTATTATTATATTTTATTTTACCCTTTAGATTATTTTTATGATACTTTGAGGTCACAAAGAAATTCCATTGTATGTCTTGAAATAATACATATCATCATTAAACTAACAGAAACAAATGGAAATATTTCAAAGTGGACATTCTAACGTGTTGAGGGTGTCATTGTTTAGCCCTGTTTCTATGGTAATGGCACCACATGGTAGCTCCATGTCATACCTCATCTTAAAGTAGACATAATAAGCTTTCACATGATATATGATGTGTGTGTGTATGTAGAGAGGGTAAAGTAAGTTGATCAAATCAGGGGTGTCTGCTACTCACCTAATAGGTGTACATAACAAATTGTTACAGCAACTCTGGAAATATTGCTGGGACGAGGGTTCCTCTCAATGACAGCAGCAGTGGCCTCATCATCGGGGACAGAAGGGGAACAGTCAGCTCCACAAAGTAATAAAAACTGTGTAGATCCATACTACAGTAGCCGAGTCAATGAGGTGTGACTTTTACCCCTCCTTAGAGGAGGACCTGGAGTGAGTTCTGGCAGGAGGCCAGTAAACTGAATGGAGCAAAGCCACCACTGCTGTATCTTGGAGGAGTAAGAGCTATATCCAGAGTTCCTCACCCCCACCAGCAATGGCTCTCCTGCTACTGCTGCTCTCATGGACCAGGAGACCTGGCTACATGACTCACAGAACCAATCTCACCATGGCAGGATTGATGAGGTGGATCTTTCGATCAGTCCGTAGAGGACTGCCTGGAGTAAGTTCTAGCAGTATGGAAGCACACTGTGTGACAATTTCCAAAAAGTTGTCATACTCAGGAGTAAACAGATGAAACACCATACAGCAGCCAGAGTAGAACAGAGGTGATTACTTGATATGCAGAATCAGCATGTCACTTCAGTTCCACTCACACTGCTCACTTACTGATTCAAACAGGAAAAATACATCCATAAGTTTTAAATCTACAGTATGGCAAGTATGGCATGTCTAGGTGAGGGGCTTCCTCCTATATGCCCCAGTGCTTCGGCTTAACTAAGCCTTCATCAGGGAGTGTGGCTACAAGAGCCATAGTGCATCTAAAATACGTCACTTATAGCGACATCACCCAGTTACTTTGGTTACTATGGTTACAAAAGCACCTAGTGTTAGCAATGTGAAAGTGCAGAGAACACACTATGGAATATACAAAGTAAATGACCAACAATTCAATATTTTGAAAACCATCACATATCTCCGAGCAGTTCAAAACATAAGTACATATATCCACTTGTAAGTTTAAGCATTGTTTCAGAGAAATGTAATAACTTTGATGGGTAGGGGGGCACAGATGTTAAACAGACATTAGTGCATGCAATATAACCAGAAATAGGTGCCCATCAGGTAGTCATGATACGTATCAATGACACAATGCCAATTGTCACTGCTACCTTAGTTGTAGGCTGCACCAAAGACAGATCCCTAGAAAGAGACAGAACATATGAACTGTGCACTTTCAAATTGCTAACACCAGGTGTATTTGTAACTATGGTAACCACAATGACCTGCTGGTCAGTTACTATTATTGTCTATTCAAGTGTATGCAGAATTTATTGAGGGCTTTATAATTTTTTTATAATGTACGGTAGAACGCGTTAACCTTAGGAAATCATCATTTCCTAAGGTTGTTATACCATCGATGTGATGAGGTAACGTTGTTAACCTATCGATGCTACGTCACATCGATAGGTTAACAACGGGGCGCACCTTTTTTTTTTACACTCAGGAACCGATGAATGCGCAGTGGTAAGGGAAGGACTGAACGGCCACGGCGGTGACTCCATTTTGAAAAGTCAGGAGCCATTTTCCCTTTTTCTTGGGACCATACACTATAAAAAACAATGTATGGTCCTTCTATCAGCAACCAGTTACTGTTAACTGTCTCGAGGTTGCCATGGTGACGTAAACCTCTCAAGCTTCACTCTCGAGGTTTACACGGTCGCCCTGGCAACCTCTTGATGGTTAACAGACCGGTTACCAATAGAGGACCATACATTATCCTCTATGTCACAGTTTTACATAACTTTCAGCTAATAAGCTATGTTAAGGGCATTGTCAACATCAGAACAAGAATAGCATATACAGTAATTGTTTATTTATTTAGTTTATTTCATTTTTGTTGACCGGGTAAGTGCACTAGACAAATCCTGCCTATTTTCAGGCACGAACTGGGGGAAGGGGATGCAGATGAATGCCAACTGACCTTCAACCAGATTAAGCTGTTGGTGGTATTTTTAGTGAATGAGGGAGATTTGGACAGGACACCGGGGAAAATCCCCTACTCTTTTCAATAAGTGCCATGGGATCTTTAACATCCACCTGAACTACCACCAATCCAGGCAGATGGGACCTCGGTTTAACGTCTCATCCGAAGGATGGCACCTCAGAAGTGCAGCACCCCTCTCATGCTGCACTACAGTGTAAGTACTGGGATATTAACCCAAGTGCCAGATGTGGGAACTGAACCCACAGCTCTCTGATCTCCCAGCCTCAGAGGTGAGTGTGCTACCTACTGAGCCACTGACACTGACTATTGTGTCTTTGTGGAACTTAAGAATTTGTTTCTGTATTCCATGGTGTGTACGGTGCACTTTCAAATTGCTAACACTGGATGTTTTTGTAACCTTGGTAATCATAGTAACTGGGTGGCATTACTATCAGTGACATATTTTTGATGTACCATGGATTCTGCAGCCATAGCCCCTGAAGAAGGCTTGGTCATGTCGAAGTGCTGGGGCATACTGTCTAGGAGGAATTTCCTCACCAACACCTGCCATACTGGCCATACTGTGGATTTAAAACCTATGGATGTATTTTCCTATCTGAATCAATTATGTACTTTAAATCACGAAGTGAGTGATGTGGGTGGAACTGAGGTGATGTACTGCTGTACAAAATGTAGAATTCTGCTAGCAAAATTAGCACAGAACGACCATTCTGCCAGTGGATTTTCTGCTGGAATTTTGCTTGTTCTTCAGTGGAATTCTTCCTGCTGTGATCCATGGAATAAGATTCCATGGAACAGCATTTTTTGCATGGAAAATCATTTCACAACCATTTCCGTACAAAATATTGAGATCCGCAGAACAAACTACCGTGGAAATGTTGTGGAAAAACTCACTCCTCATTTTTCTGCTGTAGAATTCTGACATTCCATTTCTGTCAAAATTCAGGGGAATTTGGCAGAATTTTGAAAATTCCACGAAATTTAATTCCACCAGAATTTTAAAATTCCGCACAGCACTAGTGACATGTTGGTCCTGCAAATAAAGTAAGCACCTCTACTCTACTCTGGCTACTGTATGATATTTGATCTGTTTACTCTTGAATGTGATAACGTTTTGGAAATTTTTATATGTGTTAATGATAGCCACCATTGTTATCTGCACTGCCCTACATCATTTGAGTTGCAGTCTCAGTTTAGGGGAATCGTCTATCTGAGCTGACAGAAACTGCAGCTCATGAGTGCTGCCTAGCAGTGTTTTTGAGCTTGTGGAGTATCCTCCCTGTACTGGATCATTGTTCCCCCATCTACTCCCATACCTCCTCCACAAACCTGTTAAGATTCAACACCATCTATAACGATATTTGCCAATTTGCCCTTATGGCTCCGTACACCACCCACCACTGCACCCTCTAGCAGGCCCTTGGCTGGCTATCGCCTCAAGCCAGATGTAGGGGCTTCCTGGCTTGTGTAATTAACACAGTCATCCAAAACCCAGTTACTTCCCCTCTCTCCTCCCTCCTTTGGACTAAGACATTAAGCTGTAACCTCTGCCTCTCCGCAAGCCCTATGCTGGAGTTCTCACAAGTCTCCACTTGTATGGGACAGAGGGCCTTCTTGTCTGCAGCCCCAACCCTTTGGAATAGCCTGCCTTCCCCCCACAGAGCCATTGACTCCCCACAGCAGTTCTACTCTCTCCTCAGGTCTCACCTACTGTCCACTGCCATGTGTACTAGCTCCTCCAGCTGATTTTCGTCATGTAACCATTTCACTTTCCCCATTCCCCTTGCTGGGCCTAACTCCACTATAACCTTACATAACCTTGTTCATTTGTCACCCTCTGCCTTGCTTAGATGTTATGAATCTGACCTACTAGTGTTGTGTTATTTTGGTGTGTTGTATTTATTGTCTTTAACAGGAATTACCTTGGCTTTCATTGTTCACTTGGGAACATAAGCAGCAGGCTGGTAAGGACAGAGGTCTGGGGTTATATTCTGTTTTAACTGAAATATTTGAATAGTTTTGTAAGTGAAATTAGTTCTATGTGTTAAAAATTATTACCTTGAGTTAGAACTGTTATTTGGGCTGTGATATTGTAACTTTGGAGGCTTGGGAACAGTTGTTTGGTAGGGATAATTAGAGTGAAATTTAAATGTGTTGTTTGCCTGGTGTTTGGTAAGAGCCCTCCCACGCACCCTGTTTTGTAGGCTTTCTTAAATACTGAAAAGCCACTGGGGGTTGGGATTGAAGGGCTTAGTAGTTCTGTTTGGGACTGAAATTCGAAGCAACAGGAGCTGGTGGACCTGTGACATCATACAGTACCTGATGTCTGCATACACACACTGTTAGTGGGACTGAACACACACTGGACTGTATGTGTTTGTGAGACTTGGGAACTTTATTGGTGGGGTTGAAATTGGGTTTGTAAATAACTGCAGTCAGTATAGAGAGAAACTGTATTCCAGGGAAGGGACTGAGAAAAGGGGGTGTGCCATTATAAACAGAGGGGGATAAACAGGGTGGCCATATTCCACCATGGCAGGCATCTTCGGAAGGGTTGTAGGCTGCACAGGCTGTGGGATGGCAATAATTCTCAACTGGGCCTGGAGAGAGGGAGGCTGCCCACTCTGTAGACAGGTATCTTGTATCAGGAGTGAGGTATATTGGTTAAGGAGTAAGCTGGGGGAGCTG
The DNA here is from genome assembly GCA_016271365.2 of Neoceratodus forsteri. Classification (NCBI taxonomy): domain Eukaryota; kingdom Metazoa; phylum Chordata; order Ceratodontiformes; family Ceratodontidae; genus Neoceratodus; species Neoceratodus forsteri. Next base: position 501,177,302 of record CM028135.1, on the reverse strand, counting down.
GGGGTGTCCAAGGATAAGGGGTGTGGATATGGGCAGCAGAAGGGTGGGGCTGAGGGGAGGCTGGGGCAACGCTCTGAAATTACAGGATGTTATGTTACAGCAAGCAGGAGGGGGGATATTAGGGACAGAGAACCCTTAGATAGGGATGTTGACGCTAAGGGGAAAGCGTACGGGGTGAACATTCTGAATACAAAGAGAGTGCAGGGGGAAGAGTCAGGAGGGGCTGTTGCGCGGAAGCCTAAAACAGCAGACTGTGGGAAGGGAGCTCCTAAGGTGAACAGAGCAAGAGGGGAAGTTTAGAGGTGCAGTCAGGGGAAACTCGGGTTACTTGATGGAGGCTGACATAGAGTGTAACAATAAATTTGAGCTACTAAGCAACCTAGAGGGGGAGGAAGGGGTTGGTGGAAATGAGGAAACTTATACAGAGTCCGGGGAGTCGGATACCCATAGGGCATCACAGACCGGCAATGGAAAGGATAGAAATAGTCCCAGAGGGAGAAGGGGAAACATAAATGTTAAGCAAATTGGGGAGATGCAACATATTGCAGACATGAGGGAGGAGAGCATGATTGGAGAGAAACTGGGAGACAAGGAGGTGGGAGAGGAGCCCCCCTTCAGCAGGGGGGTCAGCACCAAGGATGGGGCCCTAGCTAAAGGGGACCCACAGAGAGCCTCTGGAGGCAGGGGTACTATTACAAGGGGGGAGGATGGTGGTGTGGGGGAAGGGAAACCATCAGGGCCAGGATAAATGGTTTGGATAAGAGAGGGTTAAAGGGGACACCTATTCAGAGGGGGTTTGAGTTAAGTGGGCAAAATAACGAGGGAGGCAGAAAGGGGAGGGTGACAAGGGGGTCTCTAATAAGGTAGGAAGACTCCCATGGAATTGAGATCATGAATAAAGGGGGAAGGGGGGCTGAGAGGGCATAGTGGAGGTAACCATAAGGATGATGGCGGTGTTAAGGTTCTGTTATTGGGAGACTCGATGATTAGGGGTATCCAGTGGGAGGGACAGGGGGGTTGATGCCATAGCCAGGTGAAGGTAGTGAGTACCTCTGGGCTGACAGTGCACAGAGCAAAGTTCATGGTGTATAAAATGGTTAGGGAATGTGGAGGAAACTGGATTTCTGTGCATTTGGGAACTAATGATCTAGAGGAAATAGCATTTGGAAATCCAAGCAAGGTTCCAAGAACTTGCCAGAGTCTGTCGGGATAATGGATGCAACATTTCCTTTTCAGAGATATTGCCAGTACCAAAGGCCTCAGTGGAGAAAAAAAATGAAGTCTACAGAGGTTAATGACTGGCTCAGGAATGGGGGTAAAGAGAGTGGGTTGGGGTGTTAGGGAACTGGAATGGAGTTTGGGAGGATAAGGACTATATGCCAAGGACAGGCTTCACCTTGCCCCATTAGGAAGGAAGTCCTAAACAGGGGATGGCTGACTACATTCAAGAAAGGTGGGGTTTAAACTTGTGAAGGGGAAGGGATAAGGGAGGGGTGACCAGAAGCCCTCCTCCAGATGAGGGAGTAGCCTTCTGCTCCAGGGGGGGGAAACAGACTGGGGTGGAGGTTTCAGGAGGAGCAGAGGGAGGATGGAAGTATAAGGAATCTGGGTGGGGTTCGACAAAGAGGATCAGGGATAAGGGGTGGGGTTGGTGTTAGTAAATGCCAGAAGATTGGAAACAAGTTGCCAGAGTTCCAGGCCATGCTGTTCGGGGGGGGGGTGGATGTGGCGGCGGTCACGGAGAAGTGGGCCAACAAAAACCATGACTGGGACCTAAACATACAGGGGTACACTATGCTTAGGAAGGATAGAAAGGAGGGCAGAGAGGGTGGAGTGGCTATGTTCATTAGAGATGACATAGAAATTGCTAGGGTAGAAGAGGCAGAGGGAAACGTGGAGCCCTTGTGGGTCACTTTACGATCCCCAGCAGGAGATAAGGTCAAGCTGGGTGTAGTATATAGACCCCCCGGGATGAGTGATGTTCTAGATGATGGTTTGCTGGACAACATCATTGCCCAGTGTGGACCAAAAGGGGAAGGAGTGGTGTTGATGGGGGATCTTAATATGCCAGGTACAAACTGGGGAACCATGTCCTCTAAGGTGGCCAAGGAGCAGAGGCTGCTGGACGGCTTCCAGGATGTGTTCTTAACACAGCATGTGATGGAGCCCACAAGGGAGGGCATGTCCTGGACGTGGTTCTGGCAGATGGGGATCTGGTAAGGGACATGGTTGTACAGGACCACCTGACTGGGAGCGACCACAATACTGTCTGGTTTCAAATAAGCATGGGGGAGGGGGTGAGATCTAGGACACTGGCAGTGGACTTCAGGGGGACAGACTTTATGGGCATGGGAAATATTCTCAAGGATCACTTGAAGGATTACATCAATGACAAGTGTGGGAAAGGAGATGGGAGGTCATAAAACCGGGACTTCATGAGGCAGTCAGAATCTGCGCTAAGTTGAAATGTAAGGAGCAAGGTCACATAAACCATGCTGGTGGTCCAGTGAGGTACAGGTAGCAGTCAGAGAAAAGAAGGCGGCCTACAAAAAATATAAAACAACAAGAGGGGATAGGGATAAGGAAATGTACCATCTTGCATCTAGAAAAGTCACCTGTATGGTGAGGGGAGCAAAGTCCAGTAAAGAGCAGCAGCTGGCACAGGGGATACATGGAGGGGAAAAGGGGTTCTTCCGGTACATTGGGGAGCAGAGAAAAACTAAGGGCCATCTCAGCAGATTGAGATCAGAAGGAGGGTGGGTGGAAGAGGGGACCAGGCAGAGGTATTTAATGAGTACTTTGCCTCTGTGTTCACTAGGGAGGGGGATGGGATATCTACAAAACTAGGCACGAAGGGGATAGAAGCAGCAGTAAGTGGGATCAGGGGAGCAACAGAAATGGAGCAAGAGGGAGGGAGAGGTACCCCAGGGGTGTCACATCTGGATAAGGATAAAAAGGCCAGTAAGGTGGAGGGGACAGATGATGCTATCTCCGCCAAAAGGGTGTGGTTAGCCCTCAAGGCCCTAAAGAAAGACAAATCTCCTGGGCCAGATGGCATTCATCCGAGAGTACTATGGGAATTGGCGGACATACTGGCTGCACCCCTGGTGGAGCTCTTCAACAGGTCAATTGAGACAGGTAGGGTACCTAGGGATTGGCGAGAGGCACATGTGGTGCCAATCCATAAAGGGGGGTCGAGGGAAGTACCAGGTAACTATAGACCCATCAGTTTGACCTCGGTGGTGGGAAAATTAATGGAGAGTATACTAAAGGAACAATTGGGGGTGTACTTGGAGGAGGTGGGAGGTCTGGATAGTCAGCAACATGGGTTTGTGCCAGGTAGATCATGTCAAACCAACCTTGTGGAGTTCTACGAATGGGTAACATCAGAACTGGACAGGGAACGTGTGGATGTATTATTCTTGGACTTCAGCAAGGCATTTGACTCTGTCCCCCACAATGGTCTGGTGGAGAAACTGATGGGGTTGGAGTAGGCCCTTTGATGGTCAGATGGATTGAAAACTGGCTAGCTGGATGCACCCAGAGAGTAGTGGTCTGTGGGGAGCTCTCGAACCCCAGAGAGGTTGGTAGGGGTACCGCGAGGGCTCGGTCCTGGGTCCGATCCTGTTTAATGCATACATATCGGACATCAGGGAGGGTATAGGGTGTGAAATGAGTCTCTTCGCGGATGACTCCAAGATGGGAGCAGTAGTTGAGGGAGAAGAGGGGAGGTTGGCCCTGCAAGGGGACCTGGACACCCTGGAAAGCTGGGCTCACACATGGAAATTAAATTTCAATATCACCAAGTGCAAGGTGTTGCATCTTGGTCCGGGAAACCCTAAACACAGGTACACCCTGGGAGGGGAGGTGCTGGAGGCCTCAATAGGGGAAAAAGACCTAGGGGTCATGGTGGATGCATGTATGAATAACTCTGAGCAGTGCAGGAGAGCGGCTAGCAAGGCAAACAGGATGTTGGGATGCATCGTAAGGGGGATCACCTCTAGGAGCAAGGAAGTGATTCTGCCACTGTACAATGGACTGGTTAGACCACACCTTGAGTACTGTGTACAGTACTGGAGACCACACTTGAAGAGGGACATACAGCTCCTGGAGAGGGTACAGAGGAGGGCAACTAAGATGATACGAGGCTAGGGGATTTGACGTATGAGGACAGACTTGAGGAGCTCTGCCTGTTTTCATTGGAGGAGAGGAGAGACGGGGGACATGATTGAGGTCTTCTAAGTACCTCAAGGAATAAATAGGGTAAACATGGAGGAGATCTTTAGACTAAAGCAGTGAGGTATCACCAGAGGGCATGGTTTGAAGTTGGAAGGGGAAGGGTGAGGGGGAAAGAGGAGGAGGTTTTTCACTGAGAGGGTGGTGGACCCTTGGAATGCACTGCCTGGTGAGCTGGTTCAAGATCCACAGTGGAGGGCTTCAAGAGAGGGTGGACAGACACAGAAAGTGGATGTATCAGATGATGGCCTGTCCCAGGGGGGTTGGGATGGATGATAGGGGTTTCTGGAGCACAAGGGATGGGAGGGCCTCGGCACCCAACTAAGGATCTAAGGTTCAAGCAGACTCGATAGACCATAAGGCCTAATCTGCTGGCAAATAGTATGTTAGTATGTTATTATTGCTATGTAATCTACCCCCTCTTATTTTTACTGCCCATGTATAATTATTTCCCTGTATTTAACTACTCAGTACTTTTTAATTGTCTCCTGATGCTTTTCTCTATTCCTATGCCATCTCCATGACCCAGGTCGTGCCTGAAAATGGTTCTTGGTCCAGTGCACCTATCCGGTTAACAAATAAATAAATAAATATACTTGAGGTTTAGTGAGGAGCAGCTTACTGAATCTACTAAGATTCTCATGTTTAGGCACAGCAGCACTTAATGCAGTCAGTATTGTTGTAGCTTGCAGCTTCTTTCCAAATCCACTAAGTGTTAAAATATGCAACAAGCTGAAGCTGCAGCAACATCTGGTGCTAGTGGAGAGTTCAATTAGTAAAATACAGAGGGCTGGAATCACAAAGCTTTCTAAAGGTGCAAAACCTTCCCTAAGTCCCCAAAGCTGCCGGAGCTATGGAAACAAAGGGGAATTTGCACTGAGTGCTTTTCACAAAATCCTTCACAGCTGCGGAAAAAAACACTACAGAATGTGGAAAAAAGTGCAGCTGTGGAAGTCCCTGAGAGAAAAAAAGGTGTGAGATAAGTAAGGCACATCCCCTGAAAGGCTATTCACAACCATTTTTTTTCCGCAGTTGCAGAAAAAATGTTACATACAGTGGAATGAAGTGTAACTCTCCCTCAGCAAACTGCAGTAGTGCCCCAACAATTGAAATCAATTAAGGTGGAGGTGAGGCACAGGTAATAGCATCTCAGTGAGTATAGCAGTGGCAGATGTTACAGCAACAACAGCACACATTGCCATGATATGGCAACAAGCAACAACCACCAGACCCAGTGCAGCCCATGACAGAGCCCCACAGGCAGTAAAGCCTGACCAGCCTGCAGCGAGTGCTACCCCTGCAGGCAACAGGAACACTCCAGGGATGGAGGACCAGCAGTAGCAGTCAGCCACCGTGGTGCCATGGTATTGCTGGTACCTGTGGTGCTGCAGTGGTCCAAAGTTGAGGGACTTGTTGCTGGTCTCTTTATGGGTGCTTTCAGCATCATGCTATGGCAGCAATGTTAAAGTCTGCTGCTCCAGCTAATTAGGTTCACTGTTGCTGTGCCTCCTAAGCTATTTCTGCAGCTGCAAATCCGCAGTTGCGAATTTTCAGCACTTGTTCAATTTCTGCAGCTGCTGAATTTCCGCAGCTGCAAGGATTTTATGGAATTTTGCACCAGCTCAAAATTTCTTTATGACTATCACGCAACTGCATTTCCACAGTGCTGCAGGCCTTTTTCCCACAGCTGCAGGATTTTTGGCTTTCTTCTTTGCGAATCCTGCCAGAATCCCTAGAAAGTAAAAGACAGAAACCCAAGGAAAATTAGGTGGCTTGGAAGAACGTACCAAAGCTGGGGCTGATACAAATGTGGCATTCATAAAATTTGAGACTACTATGTAAAGAGCTGGACTCAATATATGATACAACATTAGAAAAATACTTTGAGAAAGATCAAGTTCCACGAAGGATTAGAGTGGTAGTCATACCCTCAGGAGGATTAGAGAGCTTTAAGTATTGCAATGAATGGAAAGAAGCAGCAGCTATTTATTCTAGAAGATTTGTAGAGTTGGTAAAGAAGACATCTACAAGCATGAGTTGTTAAAGAGAGAAATCAAAGAGGCTAAAGAAGCTGTGCAACTTTTCAAAAAAAAAAAGACAAGGACTTTAATGAACTGAACATTTTCCTACAGAAAAAAGTAGAAAAATATGAAAATGAAATTATACAGAGAAAACATACCAAACTGAACAGAGACAAAGTCGATTATGAAAAAGACCAAGTGTTTGACTGCGCTCAACACAAATCTGAAAGTAGAGGGCACTAAAGGGTTCATTGTTAATAACAAAAGAACTGACAGCTGTCATAGTGCAGCAAGAAGCCGTTCAGCTAGTGAGGGTGGGGAAGACAGCCCTGTGACTGAAACTGAGCAAGACAAAGCTTGTTTGGGGGCAGCACAGAAAAACAAATGGAAGGGAGGAATAGAAAAACAAGAAGGGGCAAGAGGGGAGTCAGAAAAAGGACAAAACATCCAGATGGTCCTGAGAATCAAAAGGAACAAGAATTACAAGTACTAAACCTTTCAAGTATTAGCCTCAGTAAAGACCAGGTTGCAATATTAAACAAGTTCAAGTTCAAGTTTATTGCAGGAAAACTCCATTGAGCAAGCTCATTCACAAGGAGGTCCTTCACCTTCATACCCACCCCCATGTTTTGCGACTTTCAAACTCTTGTGGATCTCATTAAGTTTTTTCATAAGATCAGGTTAAAAGTGCATTTCCAAAGAAACAGAACTAAAACCCTTACTGAAAATAAAATGGGAATTCATGAAGAAAGTCCCTGGAGAAAGCCTTAATCTGGAGAAGGAAGATCTTTATATATTTTACCAGAAATAAGGGAATTTGAGGGCAGTGCACCAATGGTGAATTTTCAAGGGGAACTGCCTGACCCATACAATTTAGACAACGACTGATGAGCTAGATTTTACTAACCTCAACACCTTAATGGAACTTATGGGAGAGCATATTATGGACGTGAGATGTGGAAATGACTGGAGCACAGAGACTAAGAAATGAGTTAAAGGTCAGTAATAAGGATTTTAATAGACTCAGAGAAATGCAGTTCAAGGGAATATCAATCATTTACCCACCCTATTTAACCCAGCTGTAGCCACTTTCGAGTGGTTACAAAACAGGTACAAGAACTAATTGAAAATGAGTAAACTATGGAAACAATCTTAATGTTTGTGAGAGAAAAGCTTTGAATGAATTCTCTAAGAACAAATCAATAATTGTCAAACCTGCCAATAAGTAAGGAAATGTTGTTTTAGGCACAAGTAACTGTAAGGAAGTAGTCATGTCCCTGTTAGACAACAACTGAGAGCTACAGAAAGTTACCTGCCAGCCCCTTAAACACCTTTAAGAAACAGTCGCAATTGCTTCTGAAACAGGCTGTGTCTGATGGGAAGATATCTGAGGAAGAATTCAAATATATATATATATATATATATATATATATATATATATACACACAAAATGAAAAGCCAGTAATACCATGTGTTTATACATTACCCAAGGTACACCAAAATATTGCGAGACCACCTGGTAGGCCAGCTATGTCAGAAGTTGGCTCACTGACAAAAAACTTGGGTAATTTCACAGATTTCCTCCTTAAGGATTGTTTTCATACTTTACCATCACACATCAAGGATACATCTGACACCTTAAGGAAATTTGCAGACCTGGAGTGGAAAGATACATACATCTGTTTTGGTATAGATTTAGAAGTCCTATACCTCCATTAAGCACAACGATGGTATCCAGGCCTGCAGATTCTTCCTGGAAAAAGAAAACTTTTCAACAAACATGAAATTCCAGTTATATTTATCCTAAAATCTTTGGAATTCATCCTATAACATAATTTTTTATTAATTTGAGGGGGTATGTTACTTGCAAACCTGCAGCACTGCTATGCGGGTAGCTCTGGCCCCCTCACACATCAATTTGCTACTACGGATGTGGGAGGAACCAAATGTCATTAATTAAGGGGTAAGTCAATTTGTGAAAAACATAAGACACTGGTATTGTTTAATTGATGATGTAGTATGCGTGTGGGATGGTGATGAATCTGAGATTGTGGAGTTTATGAACTGTTTTAATGTGAACAACCTTAATCTCAAATTTACTCATTGCTCAGACAGGTAGGCTTTGAGTTTTTGGCTGTTACACTTAGGAGCTCTGATACAGGCAGTAAAATGTGGACACTTGCTGCTATAGCAAAAAGATAGCTAGCAACTCAGTCTTACAGGCTGACAGTGGTCACCCAGCAGCTCTTAAGAAATCCATACCATACAGCCAGTTTTTAAGGTTAAGGAGAATATGCAGTATGGTTGAAATATATGATATTCAGGCAGCTGAGTTGGGGGGTAGGTTTAAAGCCTGAGGTTATGATCAGGGCCACTGGAAAATTGCGGGTGCAATTTTTCAGCAATTTCCCCAATTTTCACCCTTCTCTGCACAAAATCTGCAATTTCTTGCAGTTTCTTACATTTATGGAATTTCTGACTAAAATTGTATAAAAATATTTAAATTCTCAAGGAAATCTACTCAGGTATGATACACAGACTTGGATTTGACTAAAACGATAGTATGAGGTTAAGAAGGGGTCAAAGGTGACTCTGCTTTCATGTGATTCATTTCCCTGCTTTGGTTTCAGAATCCTCTGGTCATGCATATGTAGACATGAACACTTAAAATCTGTGTTAAAGCAGACTATCAGAGAACTTTTTGCTGACACAGAGACTGAAACAATAGGTGTGAGAAGAGGTGCAAAGTGCCCCATTCACCTAAATGAAGCATTGACCACAATGCTTGTTTTTGAAGGGTAGGGTAGATTGTCCTTATATAAATACTTTCAGTCTGAAAGGATTTTGATTCAAATGTGTCAAGAGTTTGGATGGCCCTGCTGATTATAAACTTGAATGTGTTGCTGAGGGGGTTGGTGACAGTGATTTCTTACATGTCAGTCTGCCACAACTGTATACTCACATACAAAGCCTACAAAAAGCAAACATTTCTGAAAACATGCTGACCAGGTTAAGTATAAACAGCTACCTTCAAATAGACAAAATAATTGCAACCCAAGTAAAATCACTGCAAACCAAGTAGAACAAAAGTACAATGTATTGAAAACTATTGTATGATGTAATGACAAGCTATTGGTATGATTTGATACTTTTATGATGTGGTTTTAAAATGTACTTACAGTGCTGATTAAGAACAGTAATCATTTTAACAAAATAAATATTTTTCTTACTAGACCTTTATTAGGCACCCTGATTATCTGTTTATTTTTTTCTTGCACCAAAGCAAGTAGTTTAAACAGGCTTCATTATTTAACATCTAGAAACTGGCAAAATATGTTGTTTCAGGATGTATTCAGTACAGACTAACTGTAAATTACTGAATAAAATCTAGTTAGCACTGCATGACTTAGATGTCTTGATTTTTAGAAGATATGCTACATAATGATTAGTTTACAATGCATTTCAAAAACACACATCTTTCTTCATATTAAAACATTTACAAGTGGCAATACATTTATCTAACAGTTTATGTGATCAATATATGCTGCAGCAAACAATAAAATATTTATTAGGGGGCAGGGGGGATGCATGGTGAACCCCCGCAATTTTCCCACAATTTTTGCAATAAAATCCCTGCATTTTTGGGTAAAATTTTCCACAATTTTCCAGTGGCCCTGGTTATGATCAAATCTTTCTCACAGATTCTAAGAAAAGAGCCAGGATACCAGATAGAACTGTACTCTTGCAAAGTAAAGAAAAACTGCCATTGAGAGACAAACAGGGGCAGATTGCATTTGTTACTGAGTTCAATCAGTGGCCAAGTAAAACTGGCAACTTTATACACAGAAACTGGCCTATACTACCTGGGGACCAAGAGGTAGCCACAGCAGTGGGACACAAGTCTATGATTGCATACAGTAGAGCATACAGTATCAGGGCTGTTCACAGGACCCCAGATGAAACCCAACCCCATTTTAAATCCCATAGTAGTTCGTAAAGGTCAGGTTATCAAGAGGGTAGACACCTTTAAATACTGTACTTAGGAATTTTGTTGGATTCTCCTTTGTCCTTTGAGCTACATATTTTTTCCCTATGAAGAAAATTAAATCAAAGAATTTAACAATTATATAGGGTCAGCCCTTTCTTACAAAGGAATCACATTTGCTATTAACTCATAGCTTTTTGTTAATTTTATTTGATTATGGTTTAATTGTATATACTGCCACCTCAAATACATTTCTTGGTAATCTTAGGGTTATGTATAAAACTATCCTGAGATTTATGACGGGTTCAGCCTATCGCATTCATCATTGCGAACTCATTAAACTATCTGGCTGCCTGTCACCACAAAATAGAGTATATTACAAGATTGGGCTATTTCTTTTTAAGGGTATGTTTGGTCTATTACCTCCCTCTATATATGCCCTATTTTCAAGGAATCTGAATGGCCGTGGAACCAGATCACAAAGCAGGTTAACTTTTTCCATCCCTTTTTTCAGGATAACTTTCAGTCAAAGATTTTTACTTTACAAAGCCCCTCAGTTGCTTAACACACTCCCATCTAATATAGTCAATTGCTCTACTGTTTATCTGTTTAAAAAAAACATTAAGACAATGGCTCTATGACTCTGATAAATGAATCTGTTTTTAGGCCTTGAACTGTTTGTAATGTATCTATTTGTTATGTCCATTGATATTTTTGTCTTGTGTATTTATGCGCAATTATCATGCAATGTTTTAATGTTTTTTGTACACTACTCACATATGAAAATGGGCAGACATGCTCATTGTGCCTACAAGTATAAAAAATAAAATGAAATGAAATGAGATAAACTGGTGCATAGCAGATTTGAACCAGACCCCCAACCAGCTAACTCAGGTAACAAGCTACCAAGTAAACCAAAAGGGTATCTCAAGTGTATATTGTAGATATGGTGTAGCTAGTAAAGAGTTTGTGCATCCACTAAGCAACAAAAATGTGGAGCTATGTGAGTTTATCTCTTGTGACACTACATTTGTGGTTTATGTACTCTGGTGTACATGTGGGATGGTTTATGTAAGGCGCATGATGAGGTAGGTTAAGATTCAAATCCAGGAGTATGTACAATACATTTGTAACAGGACAAAGGACACCTCACTGGGAGCCCACTTCCTTAGGTCACATGAGTTGAACCCTGCAGCACTCATATTTATGGAACTGGAATGGGTACCCCCCCCCCACTGAGGAATGAGGTGCTAGAACAAATGTACTGCCCAGGAAGGAAAGTTTCTGGATATGTAAATCAAAAAAGTGTTAGACCACTGGGTTTAAATGATCAATGGGACTTCAAACCATTTCTTTAAATAGCTGTAATGTAAAGGTTACTTGCCATATGTTGTTCTAGGCTGTATAACTTCATATCATGTGTTTTTACAATTGGCACGTTTTCTCTCTCTCTCAGTCTCCCTAGGCATGTTCTTTCTCTTGAGCCCTGTTAAGAGGATTGGATCCATATGTTGAACCCCTTGTGAAATATCACAATGAATGAATAAACGGTGATCGTGTGGTCAGTACCTTGTACTCTAGCTCTCTCTAAAATGCATCTTGATGTGAAAAAAAATGACATATTTTCTCTTTCCAGGAATATGTCTTTGGTGCAGCCTATAACTAAGGTTGAAGGTTGAAGTTTGAAGTTTATTGTTCTAGGAATTAATACCTTTGAGCCAAGGCTCTTTTACAAAGGTTCCACGTCATTAAGTACAAAAACATAGTAGACAGTGTTACAAACAAACAGTAAACCATTTAACCAGGCCACAACTTAAACAGTAACATTTATGTACAGAAAAGAAAAAGGAACTCAGAGGCGGTGTCAATGGCAAGAAATAAGGATTGGAGAGCTTGAGAGGGAAGAGAGGTAGAAATAAGAAGTTTAGGAGCAGACAGAACCAGGTTAGTGGTACTCAGGTTGTCTTTGTCAAAGAGGAGACCATGGTGGTTGAGTGAAACAAATGTAAGTGCACTCAGTGGGATGAGACTTTAGTCAAAGCAGTCACAGGAGCTGAAGGCTGTGAGGTGAGCGTAAAGATGGATTTGTAAGCTCCCAATGTCGTGGAGGATAGGGAGGGCAGGTTAAGGGCATTGTACCAGGTAGGGGCATGGTATGTAAAAGATCTTTGTCCTTGAGCAGTCCGGCATCTCGGAACAAGGAAAGGTTGGTGGTCAGATCTTCTGGTGGTATGAGTGCCATTGTTCAGGCAGAGCAGGTCCCGGATACATGGAGGAGTGAGTCTCAAGATTGATTTTTTTGCCATTGTGCAGGTGAGATACATGAGGCAATTGGAAAGATGCTACCAACCAGTTTCCATGTAGAGGTCACAAATGTGGGTCTGTCTCTGTGCTCCAGTGAAGAGTCGACAGGTTTTGTTTAGTGCTGTTGAGATGCGCTTTAGTGCAGTAGTAGTAGCTGAGCCATAGACAATTAGACCATAGTCTATGATTGAGATGATGGAGCTTTGAACAGCAATCCTCAAGGCAGCTTGGTTGAAAAAATTGACAGTTCCGGTACAAAATTCCAATGCGTTGGTGCACTGTTTTTGCAGTGTTATCGATATGGGCTGCAAAAGTAAGACATTCGTCAAAAGTGATACCAAGGTATTTGAAGGTGTTTACTTGTTCTAGTGTATTTCCAAGAGAAGTTTTTATGATGAGTGGAGTATGCCTATTCTGTTTTGATGACTGGTGAAAAGCATGACTTTTGGGTTTTTTTTGATTTAGGACCAGTTTGTGCTCAAGGAACCACTTTTCAACACATGAGAAAGCTAACTGCAAGCTCTGTCACAGTGGATTTGGATCCTTATGGGAGGAGAGATTTACAGTGTCATCAGCATAGAGTATTAATTTTCCAGGACAGGATTTGGGAAGCAAGTTTAGAAACAGGCTGAAGAGGAGAGGACCTAAAATTGAGCCCTGGGAGACACCAGAGAGGACCGGTTTGGAGTCAGAGAGAACCTCAGAGAATTTTACTGTTTGAGAACGCTGTGCCAGGTAACTTTCTAGCCAGGCTCCAGGTCCCCTCAGCTAGCCCAATGTTGAGTACAGGTAGAGTTACAATTGGCATCTCATCATTAACAGGTATCATTACTACCTGATGGGTGTCTATTTCTGGTTACTCTGCATACACTGATGTCTGTATAACATTTCTGCCCTCCACCCCACCCATGAAAGTTATTAAATCTCTCCAAACTAATGCTTTAATTTACAAGATGATGCACTTATGGTTTGAATTGCTTGGAGATATGTGATGGTTTTCAAAATATTGAATTGTTGATCAGTTACTGTCCATTCAAGTGTGTGCAGAATACATTGTCATTTTAATAATTTTTGTCACAGTGTGACATCTTTTTCAGTGAATAAGCTGTGTAAAGGGCATTGCCAAAACATAACTTGCAGTAAACTTATAGAAAGGGTCCAAAGAAAGGTAACTAAAAGGGTATATAGGCTAAAAGATCTAACCTACAAGGATAGGCTAAGGGATCTGGGCTTACAGTCGCTGGCATACAGGAGGCTTATAAGTGATCTCTATTACATATATAAAGCCCTTTCATAATGTTATCACATGGACATCATCAGGTTTGGGAAAAAAGACAATGGTAAAACCTCAAGGTTCAATAATTTTCAATTAAAGGGAGAATTCTATAAAACATCCAAAAGAAGACATTGTTCAACCAAAGAGTTATCAGTACATGGCATATCCTACCTGACTGGCTAGTTAACAGTCCAAAATTGGAATCATTCAAAAACAGACTTGATAAATATATGGGGCAGTATGAAAATATTAGTTGCCACTGAAAAGTGGAGAGTCATAATAATGGCCAAAAGCTACATGACTAGTACCCATTTTTATGAACCTATAAGATCAGAATGAGAATAGTATATAACTGTGACTTTATGGAACTTTATAATTTGTTTGTGTATGTCATTGTGTACTATGCACTACTGAATTGCTAACACTAAGTGTTTTTGTAACCATGGTAACCAGTTACAGAGTGACATCACTAACAGTGACATATTTAAGATGTCTTATGTCTCCTGCAGCCACGCCCCCCAGATGAAGGCTTAGTTGAGTTGAAGTGCCAGAGCATGCAGGCAGAAGCTCCTCTACTAGACCTGCCATACTTGTGGATTTAAAACTTATAGATTAATTTTTCCTGTCTGTATCAATTTTGTACTTTCAAATCATGAAGTGAGTGGTGTGGGTGGCACTGAAGTGGCGTGCTGGCCCTGCAAATAAAGTAAGCAACTCTACTCTACTCTACCCTACTCTACTCTGGCTACTGTTTATGGTGCTTGATCACTTTACTCCTGAGTGCGATCATTTTTTGGAAATTGTTGCGTGTGTTATGGCTAGTTGCCCTTGTTATCTGCATTATCCTACACCATATGAGTCACAGCCTCTGTTATGGAGAATAGTGCACTGTGTGAATTGTGGCCCTCGTTATGGGGTCCTAGAAGGTGGGAGCTAAGTCCAGAGTTACCCCTCTCCCAATCAACAAAGGCCAGGAGGTTTGGTCACATGACCCTGCTTGGACAATCCATTATCAAACAGTCCCAGTATAGCAGTTCATAGCATGAGTGCTACAGTGGGGGGGGGTCTACATAAGTGTCAGCTTGGATTGTTATCTGCATTCTACACTGCATAATGTTCTTCCTGCTGTCCTCCACTTGGTTGCTGCTTCTGTCCTTGACCCGATATATATTTGTCATCCTGATAGGCTGCTTTGAACTTAAGTACTACACCTTTCTTTTTTCCAGCTCCTGTTCCCCCCATGGAGGGTTTTGGTCCTCTGCTCAGCTTGCCACCCCCTTCATCCTCAGGTTTATCCCCCCTGGGTGGAGTCCCCTGTGACAAGGTAGAACAGGACCCTGTCCCAGTTGTTATGGAGAGTTTGAATGCGGGGATCTGTTCTGTCCTTTCCTTTCCTGTCTCTTGTCTGCCTGGTTGCACAACCAAATTTTCCTGTGAGGCCTAGGATTTGATCACCCTGACAGTCTCACAGTTCTTTGCCTCTCACTGTTTCGCAGTCTTACCTTGCTATTCTGTCTTTTCTTCCCTTGCATTTCTGCAGGTATAAAAATATATGTAAATCAGTATGTGGAAATGTAACTGATATTGAGATCCCTATGTTTAGAAAGTATATGGTGTCACTGTGGAAATGTATATAATTATAGTTTGAGATAATTGCAAAAAGCTATTGGGAACTCAAGGAGTTAACCTGAAATGCAAATTTTAAGCCTTTTGCAGAAGTTGTGGAAAAGGGGCCTCATTTCTGTGAGATTGTGTTCTAGCTTCACATGCCTGTTATTTACAAAAACATTTTAGAAAAAAACAGGATGCTTGTTAAGGATGGGGGTGCAAGGACTTCTAAAAACAAAGCTGCAATTTCTTGCAACAGACACAGAGATTGAAGGAAAACTCAGATAGATCTTCTCTGTAAATAGTTATACTGAGCAATTTTATTTTTTTATTTTATTGTTATTCATATTACAACTCTTGTTGAAAATGTTACAACTGCTCCTGGTTTTCCTATGCTTCCTGACCTGTGCCTTGACAACAGATGGTGTCAGCCTAAGTGGGATTTATGCCGTGCTTACTCTAAGCCAGAAGTTTTGTGTTTGGGTACTAGACCTAGTAACAGGGAAGTATAGAGAAAGGTATGGATTCTGCAGCAGCAAGTCCAGGAGTGGTTATCAGGAGAATGGCAGCCAAACTAGCAGAGACAGAAGTCCAAGCTGAGATTGTACAGCCAGCACAAGTTATGGAAAAAGAACAGGCAGTGACAGAACCTGAAAGCCTGACTGCCTTTTTCAAATGGTGGGCTATACAACAAAAAGAGATGGAGCAGCAGAGGTGAGAAGAGAAGCAGCAGATGAGAGAAGAGATGCAGCAACAGGAGCAGCGATTGCTGGATGTCTTGCAAGCTATCAAAGGCAGAGGATCTGGCACAGATCCAGATGAGCAACCAAACACAAGCATCTTAAAAGCCATGAAACTTACAAAGCTGTGTCCCTCGGATGATATTGAGGCATACCTGACAACTTCTGAAAGAGTTGCCACAGCCTGCCAATGGCCAAAGCAGCAATGGATAATCAGGCTGGTACCCTACCTGACAGGGAAAGCTCAACTTGCCTACAGCAACACGGACACTGCACAGTCAGAAAACTATGACCTGATGAAAAGTGAAATCTTGAAAAGGTATGACATCTCAAGAGAGACCTACAGGCAGAGATTTTGATCACTGAAGTACAACTCAGTCGCCAATCCTCAAGAAGTCTTCACCTGACTCAGAAAACTCCTGATAAAATCACTCCAACCAGAGAGCAAACCAGTCACACAGATCATTGACACATTTGCAATGGAGCAGTTCATCAACATCCTGCCTACAGATGTGCAGCTTTGGGTGAAAGAACACCAACCAGAAAGTGGGGAATTGGCTGTTTCTTTGGCCAAAGACTACCAAATGGCCAGACAGATGCCGCAGCAGTGAGGTAACAGCCAAGTACTGGTAAGGCACTCTTTTTCCCATTTAAACTCCAAGTCTGATAAGAACTCTGGTGGGGGTAAAAAATCTGCGCCCAAAGATGTTATTTGCTATAACTGTAATAAGTTAGGTCATATTGCAAGAAATTGCCATAAGAAAAGTATCACTGGAACAGATTGGTCCTTGGCAAATCAGGGCAAGTACTTAACAGATGTGAAGGTGGGGGATAAGACTGTAAAGGGACTCATTGATTTGGGAAGCAGACAGACTCTAGTGCATGTTGACATGCTAGGAAAACACTGTGCAAAAGGACCAGGTACTAGTGTCATCTGCATCCACAACACTCGATTCTATGCCATCATCCAAATGACTCTCACCATTAAGGGTGTGCCACACCAAATAAAAGTGGGGGTAGTACCTAAGTTACCTGTTCCCATGATTATTGGAAATGACTGTCCAAGCATACCTCTCAACTGTACCACATTATGAGGAACATTCCTCATTTTACTTCACAAAAGCTCCCTGTTCCACATTGTAAGGACTTGTTCCACATTCAATATTAACATTTTGAAGCAAAACTCTATAGTAAATGATGCAAAAATATATTATTCAATTAATAATAGACTTTCTGAACATAAATGCAAACCTTTTAACAGTGTTCTGAGCCTCCTAGGTAAAGATTTGACTAAGTGTTCCACATTTTGCTCATTTGTTCCACATTTTGAGAGGCAATGTTCCACATTTGGGGGACAAAAGGTTGAGAGGTATGTGTCCAAGATTTACTGAGTTAATCTCAGAGGAACTGAACCCTCCAGTTTCAGCAGCAGTGGTAACACGAGCACAGGCAAAGAAAATCTCAAATGGTGGGGACACTTTTCCTTTTGGTGATTTTGATTCGGACTTGTTTGAGCACAACTCCAAGAACCAGCTATACAGGAAAGAAAGACGATGCCTGAAGAAACTGTGGCAACAAATGACTGATGGACATAAGGGGTTAACATATGAAAATGCTGAAACTAAACTGATCACTGATTGTGGTTTTCTTTCAGAACAAGCCAATGATGTTTCTCTCCAGGGTTATTTTAAGCAGCTGGGGGTGAAACCAAAACAGGGTGGACCAATATTTAAAAAATGTAATGGTCTACTGTACAGAGTTTGGGTTAAACCTCAGACACAGGAATAGACAGAACAATTGGTTATACCATACCACAGAATTATACAACAGAGTTGTTACAGATAGCACTTGATAGTCATATGGCTGGTCACTCAGGGAGGGATTGCACCCTTGCCAGATTGCTGTATAGATTTTACTAGCCTGGAATTCATGAAGATGTTGCTACCTATTGTAATTCCTGTACTGAGTGTCAGAAAGCAGCCCCAGTCACTAGAAAAGACAAGGTGCCTCTGGTGCCCTTGGTGCCCCTACCCTTGATAGATGTGCCTTTTGAAAGAATTGCAATGGATGTGATTGGTCCTTTAGACAAAAGCAAAAAGGGTAATAGATTTATCCTGGTAGTATGCAACTATGCTACTCAATACCCAGAAGCAGTTACAATGCATACTGTCACAGCTTAAAAAGTGCAGCAGAATTTGCAAACATTTACAGCAGAGTGGGCATGCCTAAAGAAATTATTACTGATCGGGGTAGTAATTTTGGATGCTGCATTACTTAAGGAGCTGCACAAACTACTAGGTATCACTGCCATAAAAAAAACCATCACCCTCAGACAGATGGTCTTGTTGAGCATTTTAACCAAACCCTAAAACACATGTTAAAAAGGTTTGTAAAAGGGGAAGGGAAAGACTGGGACCAGCACTTGCCTTATTTACTTTTTGCTTACAGAGAGGTGCCACAGGCATCAACAGGGTGTTCACCATTTGAAATGCTGTATGGTAGGCAGTCAAGAGGGCCACTGGATGTGATAAAAGAAACATGGGAAGATAACCCCACTCAGAAACAATCTATATCTTCTTATATGTGTGCCCTAAGAAAGAAGCTGGCAAAATATGTTGAAATTGCCCATAGTAATCGGGAAGAGGCCCAAACCAGCAAAAGGTATATTATAACCATGGGGTAAAAGAAAAAAAATTTTAAGCCAGGTTAAAAGGTTTTGCTGCTGTTACCCACAACAGAAAATAAACTGTTAATGAAGTGGCAAGGGTCTTATAGTGCTTAGACATACTGGCACGTTAACTATGAGATTGAGACCCCTAACAGGAAAAATCCTATTAAGATATACCATGCTAACCACCTCAAGAAATGGACTGAAAAAATGCTAAAAGCTGCTTTGCTGGTTTTACCAGAAACTGATAAAGAAGATATTGATGTAGCTTATGACAGACTGGAACAAACTGTAACTGCTGATGTTGTAAAAGTGAATAATTCCTTAACCTCAGAAGAAACTGCAGAAATTCATAATGTGTTAAAGACATATAACAGTACTTTTACCACAGTACCAAGCCGATGAAAAGGGGTCGAGAACATAATAATGCCAAGGAATGCTTGCCCTATTAGGCAAAAGACATATAGGTTGCCATAGAGGTTAAAGGAAAACTGCAGAAATACAGGTGCCCCCACCCCCAAAAGGCTTACCCCCGATTCATCTTTTCAGGCATGAAAGCCCCATTTTCATGTTCTGCCACTTGCTTAATTTTATTTAGAAAAGTCTGCTATCCTAGAATATGGCAGATGCTGGGGGGGGGCTCCATTTACTGTAAACGTGCAGTGCTGCACCGCTGATTTGTATAGAAGCGAGCGGTACGGCGCCACACCTTTACAGTAAATGAAGCCCCCCAGTGTCCACCATATTCTTGGATCACAGACTTTTCTAAATAAAATTAAGCAAGTGGCAGTGCATGAAAACGGGGCTTTCATGCCTGAAAAGATGAATCGGGGGTAAGCCCTTCCGGGGTGGGGGCACCTGTATTTCTGCAGTTTTCCTTTAACAGCTGATGTGGTTAAGGAAATAAAAAAAAAATGAAAGAATTGGGTATCATAGAGGAGTCAAGGAGTGCTTGGTCGTCTCCAATGGTAACTGTAAACAAAAAGAAGGGGGTGTTAGAATCTGCCTTGATTTTAGGAAACTTAAGTGTCAGAATTTGACAGTTATCCTATGCCCAGAATAGATGATTTGGTGGGCAGACTGGGAAGTGCAAAGTAGTTCTAGTGGAGCCAAGCTGGACTACAAAATGCATTATCTGTGAAAATTTTAAATTAGTGTGGTCACATCGCCCTGTGCCTGGACCACATATGAGAGGTAGACGCACAGAGGGGCGTTTATTTGTTATTTTTTAAGCACAATACTGAACACTTTGTTTAGTGGGGCTCTTGACTCCCACAAGCACTTCTGGGGCATTATATCCTTATCTAGCCAGCCTGCTGCAAGCAGGGTGCGCATTGCCACGTGCAGAGACGTCTGCAGAGACACACGCATTTGGCGCATGTCAGCTGTGTCCACTGGGGATGACTGGGGAAGCTGCGCCAGCACACACCAGCATCAGAAAGCCATATCATAATGAGGTAGGCCTCCATACACTACAGTGATATAAGCAAAATAAACATAATAAAGAATGGAAACCATGCAATGTTTATTTCTCTTCTGCACAATACCACTGCCTGTCCTAATGTTTCAAGTAGCCAGATGTGGAATCTTTGTAAAAGAGCCCCTGGCTCAAAGGTGTATCTTTTTTTTTTTTTTTTTTGTTATTTAGTTGTTTAACCAGGTATAGCACACTAAGCTGAAAGCTTTTTTACAGGAGCGACCTGGGAGCACAAGGAGATTAAGTGACTTGTTCAGGGTCACACAGTATGCAGGTGGAAGCTGTGGGATTCAAACCCAGGTCTGGTCTGCTGGATGTCACCAGATTTGCAGCTCAGACCCTTAGACCACTGCGCTATACTGCCTAAATCTGAGTATCTGATTCCCTTAAATAAATAAATATATAAATAAATGATAGTGTGCACTGAATGTTACATGTATACAGAGGGGGACATCCAAGAGGGATTTATATGTGATAGGTGTGTTCTAATAACGGTCCTACAAAAGGGAATTGTATCCTTGCATAGCAGAATATACATTCAGCATGATATTGCTGATTTGAATAATATATAGAGACTGCAGAGATATCATCAGTGGGAAAGCCTACTTCTGTGGCTGTGGATTTGGGGGACTCTGGAAACATGGCAAAAACAGGAACAATCAGCACATGCAAACATTCTGAGGGGGATCTAACAAATGAAGTAGATGACTGGTGTCTGGTTCAAACAGAACCAAAAGGGGTAGGCACAATATAGGAGGCACATTTACACTGGAGCGGCAAAACAATTTCAGCTTACTGGGGGAAGGTGAACAACTACAGGCAGAGAATACTGAAAAAACACAAACCCATAATCCATCTGGCAATATAGCATCAAGGACATCGAAAACTCCAAAAGACTGACTGATTGTGGGGGACTCATTGGTATGAAATATAGACCGTATGATATAATATGTAAAAATAGGAATGAGTACACCACAGTCAGCACCCTACCAGGGGCTGGAATAGGGGATATTAGGGATTTGCTCCCTGGACTACTGCAGAATTGCACTAAACCTATCACAGTCATAAATCCAGGGGTGAAATGCATAGGAAAGAGAAAGATTGTTGAGATACAAATGGACTTTGAGGAAGTAGGTAAAACTCTTAAAGAATTGGGGTGTGAGGTTTTTATTTCAGAGGTTCTCCCAGTCCCTAGAGCCGGTCCAAGAATAATGAGGGATATTAGGCAATTAAATGGATGGTTAAGAAGGTGATGCCTCATGGAGGGATTTAATAGAACATTGGAATACCTTTTCTAATCCCAGACTGTTCAATAATGATGGGCTACATATTAGTAAGCAGGGGACCAGAATTCTGGCCCAGGACATCTTGCAAGCAGTACAAATATATTTAAACTAGAATACAGGGAGCAGTTGCGCAGAAATGCATATTTGCATTAAAATATGAAAGTAAAAACTGATAATGGAAAATAATCCATCTGGAAATGTTTCAATATAAATGCAAGAAGTGCAGTCCGGAAGTTTGATGAACTGGTATACACACTAATAGAGGAAAAGGTGCAAATATGTGCCATCACGGAGATGTGTTGGGATACGGATGATCACTGGGACAGACAGATTGCAGGTTACCAGTTGTACAGTGCAGACAGATCTGGTAGAAGGGGAGTTGGGGTGGCATTCTATGTAGCTGATAATATAACAACTGAGGAAACGGAAGTACAGGCACTAGAGGGTATCAATCAAATATGGATTAGGGTTACTCCAGTTGGTAGAGTCAAAATCACCATAACAGTAATATATAGACCCCCCGCTACCCCCTTGGTCATAGATATCCAGTTAATATAAAATCTAGAAAAAATGGAAGTGCCTGATAACCTAATAATACTGGAAGACTTTAATCTACCTGGTATAAATTGGGATAACCATACGGCAGGGACTATGTTGGAGTCAAGATATTTAGATGCCTTTAGCCTTATTGGCATGGAACAATATTTGCAGGGAACAACTAGGCAAACAAATGTGTTAGACCTTGTTTTAAGTAATATGGGGATAATGTACTGCAATGTAGTGTCACTACCCTACTCGGCTCCAGTGACCATGCCAGGGTAGAATTCACCATTAGGGAACAAACTACCAGGGCATCAGATGAAACTCTAGTTAGAAACTATAGTGGAACTGACTACAACATGATTAGAGATGACTTTAGTAATTGGGATTGGAAGGCCAACCTGCAACACAAATCCATCTCTTTAATGTGAGATGCTCTGGAAGGGAAGTTAAACCAGATAGTTGACAAGCATATTCCAGTCAAAATTAAATATAATAGATCAGGGAAGATTCCTGTCTAGATGACCGGCAGAATTAAAGACTTGATAAACAAAAAAAATAGAGCTTATGTCAAGGCCAAGGAAAGCAGCCACAAGAAGGACTGGGGCAAATATAGATATCTACTAAAAAAGATGAAAAAAAGTATCTTAATAGCCAAGAGGGATTATGGACTAAAACTGGCCAATAAGGTCAAAGACAACAATAAAACCTTTTACAGCTATATTAGTTGTATAAAAGGGGGGACAACAAGGGATAGGCCCACTAAAACATACAGATGGAAGCTTGATACAGGATAATGCACTCATGGCTGAAAGGTATAATAGCTATTTTTCATCAGTATATAACTTAAAGACCAGGGATAGTAAACAACATATTGAAACAAATAGTATGTTTAAAATAAACGAGGAAGATATCAAAAAAAGATTGCTCGGCTTAAATCCTAGTAAATCCATGGGATCAGACAGAATCCATCCTAAAGTAATCATAGAATTGGCAGAAATATTGACCGAACCCCTAACCTACCTATTCCAGGCTTCTTTGGATCAGGGAGAAGTAGCAGATGCATGGAAAGAGGCAAATGTTATCCCCATTTTTAAGAAGGGCTCCAAGCAGGATGTTGGTAATTATCAACCAATAAGCCTGACCTCAATACTTGGTAAGGTATTAGAAGCAGTCATAAAGGAACACATAGAACTGGATATGCAGCAGAGAGGGGATATTGATGAGGCGCAACATGGATTTAAGCATGGTAGATCTTGTCAGACCAACCTCCTGGGATTCTATGAGAACGTCAGTAAGGCCTTGGATGAAGGGAATCCAGTGAATGTTATTTTCCTGGACTTCTCCAAGGCCTTTGATAAAGTACCGCATGTAGAACTTGTGGAATCCCTGATAGAACATGGCATCCAGGGCAATATAACTCGTTGGATTAGCTCCTGGCTATCCAACAGAAAACAGAGAGTGACAATCAGGGGATGTAGCTCCGGATGGTCGGGGGTGATGAGTGGGGTCCCACAGTGGTCTGTTGTGGGCCCTTGCCTCTTTAATGTCCAGTATATATACATTCCATGACAGCCAGAGGGGATGTATGGAAAGCAAAGTTTGCTGACGATACTAGAATTGGCTTCACGGTAAACAGCAACCTGGAAAATGCCAGATTATAAGAAACTCTGATCAAAATGCAGGTTTGGGCACACAATTCGAGGTTAACCTTCAATGTGGAAAAGTGCACGCTCATGCACTTCAGCAGAAATAATGCAGGGGCCACCTACAGGCTAAATGGTCAGATTTTAAGGGGAGGTTAATGATGAAAGGGCTTTGGGAGTAAGGATCTCAACTGACCTGAAATTTAATCAGCATTGTAGCCAGGTGGTTAAAAAAGCAAGTAATATATTAAGCTGTATAAGTAGGCATATTAAGAGTAGGAAGAGAGAGGTCTTGTTGCCTTTGCATGGGTCACTGGTGTGGCCGCATATGGAATACCGCACACAGTTTTGGTCTCCAGGTTACAAAAAGGAGATTGTGTCATTGGAGAGGGTTCAGAGGAGAGCTACATGGATGATCAATGGGGTGCAGGGGTGGGACTATCAGAATAAGTTGACCAAATTAGGAATGTATACATTGAAATATTGTAGGCTGTGAGGAGACGTGCATGGTCTTTAAGGCCCTTACTGATACCAATTTGAGGGAACATTTGAGGTTAAAGCTACAGGAACAGCCATATCAGACCAGAGCAGATCCATTGCAGTTAACAAGGGAAAGGTATAGCACCTAAAAGAAAGCACTGGTTTAGTGTAAGAGTTGTGCCAATTTGGGACAGACTGCCACTGGAGGTGGTATCCAGTAGTAGCATGCAGGCTTTTAAAAAGAATCTGGATAGATACCTGAATGAAAATAATATTCTGAGATATCAGTAATTTCTAGTGGTGAGCTGTATGGACAGTAAAAGTCCTCTGAGCTCTGAACAAACCTATGAAATCTATGAATATCAGTATTCTCAAGCTCCCCAAGGGTTACTGGAAAATCCCTTTAGCTAAAGAATCCAGAGACAAAACTGCATTTGCCACTCCTGTTGGGTTCTATCACTTTACCACCATGCCATTTGGTTTAAATGGTGCACCAGCTACATGCCAGCGGTACATGGATGTAATTTTATCCCCTCACACTGGTTATTGTGCTGCATACTTGGATGATGTCATGGTGTACAGTCCAGACTGGAAAAGCCACCTAGAACACCTACAAGCAGTTGTCCAAGCTATCAAAAAAGCAGGTCTGACTACTAATCCTACCAAATGTGCATTGGGCATGCAGGAAACCAGATATTTGGGTTATGTGTTGGGAAATGGAGACATTAAGCCAGAAATTTCTAAAATAGAAGCTGTAGTTAACAGCCATGTCCCTAAAACAAAGAAACTTGTCAGGTCATTTTTAGGGCTGGCTTGTTATTATCGGAGATTTGTTCCCAACTTTTCTGAGTTAGCTACTCGCCTCACTGAACTCACAAAAAAACAACACCTAAATAATGTGAAATGGACCACAAAGTGTGATGAAGCTTTTCAAGCCATTAAGGCTGCATTATGTTCAGCCCCTGTTTTAAGAAGCCTAGATTTTGAGAAACCATTTTCATTACAAACAGATGCGTCAGAGGTAGGCCCAGGTGCAGTCATGAGTAAAAATATAGATGGGACAGAACATCCTATTCTGCACATAAGTAGGAAGTTGCATGACAAAGAGAAACGGTACTCCACCATTGAAAAGGAATGCTTAGCAGCAAAGTGGGCCATGGAGTCCCTTAAGTTTTATTTGTTATGAACTGACTTTGTACTTAAAACAGATTGCAATCCTCTCTGTTGGCTTAATCAAATGAAAGATAAAAATTCCAGAATCACAAGGTGGTACCTGGCACTACAGCCATTTAAATTCAAGATGATACACAAATCTGGTAAAGAGAATAGCAATGCTGTTTTTCTGTCAAGATATGGGTCAGGAATTGAGGGTTCTGAAGGTTGAAAAACAAATGTATGAGTTTAAACTTTACTGTTTTTTATTTATTTATTTATTCAGTCTTGGATTACAATACCTTTAAGTAGGAGACAGCTCTTTTACAAATGTTCCACGTCATAAAGGGTGGGTATACATACATTGTGGGTTTAGGAATATCTAGCTAGGTGAGTAAACATAGACAAAAACACATTGCAAATAGGAAACAGAGATGATTTTAACACTAGGATAATTCAGGTAACAGTAGCAGCCTAGGTGGCATTGTCAGGTAAAAGACAGTAAGTAGCTATCCAGAAAGGAGAGTAGGGGGCACTGAGTGGGGGGGTATGATGATATTTAGAGGGAGGTGGGAGAGGAGAGTGTAGAGTATTGCAGGGCAAAAATAGGGACAGTTCTGGGTAGCAGGACAAAGTAGGAGTAGCAAGGATATGGTAATAACCTGAAAGGTGACCAAGTGTTTGCTGTACTGTTATAGAAAAAGGATACTGCACATGTGCTTAATTTCTGAAGGTTAGAAGCTGGTGTTAGTACAGAATTGATAGAAAGTTTTGGAAACCTGTTTGATAAAACAGGTTCCCTCTTAAGGAGGGGGGGTGTATATGACAGGTTAGAATAGGACCCTGCCCCAGTTGTTATGGAGAGTTTGAATGCAGGGATCTGTTCTGTTCTTTCCTTTCCTGTCTCTTGTCTGTCTGGTGGTGTAACCAAATTTTCCTGTGAGACCTAGGATTTGACCACCCCGACAGTCTCATAAGTCTTTGCCTCTCACCGTCGCTCAGTTTTCCCCTGCTATTCTGTCTTTTCCTCCCTTGCATATCTGCTAGTATAAAAATATATGCAAATCACTATGTGGAAACGTAACTGATATTGGGATCCCTTTGTTTAGAAATGATATAGTGTTACTGTTGAAATGTATATAATTATAGTTTGAGATGATTGCAAAAAGCTATTGGGAACTCAAGGGGTTAACCTGAAATGCAATTTTTAGGCCTTTTTCAGAAGCTGAGGAAAAGGGGCCTCAGTTCTGGGACATTGTGTTCTAGATGCACATGCCTGATTTTTACAAGAACATTTTAGAAAAAACAGGATGCTTGTTAAGAAGAAGATTGCAAGGACTTATAAAAACAAAGCTGCAATTTCTTGCATGAGACATAGAGTTGAAGAAAAACTCAGACAGATCTTCTCTGTAAATAATTATACCGAACAATTTTATTTTTTTATTTTATTGTTATTCATAATAAAACTCTTGTTACGAAATATACAACTGCTCCTGGTTTTCCTATGCTTTCTGACCTGTGCCTTGATGACACCTCCTCCAAGGACACATGGTACTCTAGCCTTGGCTTGCCCCCCAGGGTGGGGTAATGGGAGAGAGATCCCCTCGATTGACCATTGTCTGAGTGGGAGCGGTGGCAGAAGTGGGGGCTGTCATTAGTGGGCAGCATTTTTTGCTGCTATTTCCCTTGGGGTGGGGACATGCAATGATGCCAGCATCCACCCCACCTCCTTGACGTATGGTGCCAGCCACGAAGGTACCTCCAGCCTCCACCAGAGGTCCACATTGTGCCAGCCACTCTCCCCCCCCCAGAGAAGGAGAGCAGTCCCTGGGATGCTCAATCATTCTCCCCCAACCGGCCCTCTGACGCCTGGGTCCATCCCTGAATCCAGGATGTCAGCACCACAGACGGACACCTTGCCACTGTGCTGGCAGGCCGGCAAGTACTACACCTTTCTGTTACAGTTATTTCTTTATATTTGCTTGCCTAGCATGAACATTGTCCATGAATGTTGTACTGTGTACTATGTTGCACAATTTTAAGGGAGTGAAATAATCAGATGCCTTCCTGGTGTATCAGCCATTAGGGATGTAGATAGGATAGAGAGGATGGTGGAGAAGGGGGAGGAGGATCTTGGGTGCTGGTACACTTGGGTACCAATGATCTGGCAAACCAGCCTGTGGAGGCAGTGAAGTGGAACTTGGGTAACAGACTGAAGGTACACTTTGCTTCTCTGACCTTTTCCAAGGTCCCCTCTTTGTGGAATAAGGGGAATAGGTACAGTACAGTAAGGAAGGAATAGACTGAGGAGTTTAATGTATGGTTGTAAGGATGGTGTCGGGAGGAGGGGTATCACTTTTGGGGGGACTAGTGGGGCCATCACCTGATGAGAGAGAGGATGCCAGTGCTCTGGGGCAAAATTTTGAAGTTTACATTGGACATTTAAACTGACTGTGGGGAAGACAGAGGCTAGGGAACCACTGAGAAAGGAAAACATGTAGGGAACCTAGCTAGAGCTCCCCATGAAAAGGGGACAAGTAGCAGCAAGGTGAGTAACATAAGGTTGAAGTTCAAATTAGGTTAGGGGAAGAGGCCAATGAGGGAGAGCTGATAAAGTCTACATTCAGCATGAAAAAAAAAAACAATTAAGGAGACTCAGGAAGAATAAGGGAGAAGGAACAGGAAAAAGCAAGAGGGGATCAGGAGAG
This sequence comes from Neoceratodus forsteri, assembly GCA_016271365.2. Lineage (NCBI taxonomy): Eukaryota > Metazoa > Chordata > Ceratodontiformes > Ceratodontidae > Neoceratodus > Neoceratodus forsteri. Next base: position 501,149,175 of record CM028135.1, on the reverse strand, counting down.
AGAGATGGAAAGGGGTCTGCCTTAATGCCAGGAGTCTGGGAAATAAAATTAATGAGCTCCAAGCAATGGTGGCGGATACTGAAATGGATCTAGTTGCCATCACAGAAACTTGGGCCACAGAGAATAACAACTGGGACCTGACAGTCTCAGACAATGCCATGTTTAGATGGGACAGAGGAGAATGTAAAGGAGGAGGTGTAGCCCTATATGTCAGAGAGGGCATAGAGGCAGTGGAGGATGGAAACATCAGGGGAGGTAATGGGGAAAAAGAATTGCTGCGGGTTCAACTCATGGCATCCTCAGGAAAGAAACCACAAATGGAGGTGTTCTATAGATCTCCAGGACAGGGAGAAGAGAGAGATAAGGAGCTAGGGGTAGAACTAGAAAGGTGGGGGTGGCAAAGGAGGAGTTGGTGGTAGGGGAGATCTAAACCCGTCAGGCACTGACTGGGTAATTCCGGTGGCCAGAAACTCCAGAAGTCTTGCCCTACTGGATACACTGCAGGAGTGCCTGTTGGTGCAGCTAGTGAAGGTAACCACTAGGCAGGCTGCCATTCTCACTGTGGCGCTCACCAATTTGGAAGTGGTAGGAGACGTGAGGGTAGGGAAGCCACAAGGGTCTAATGACAATAACTCTGTATGGTTCATCCTGGCCCTTGGGATAAGTAAGCTTTTATAAGAGGCTGACATCCTAGATTTCAGAAGGACAGACTTTAACCAGATGAGGGATCTGGGCTGGGACATGTTAAAGTGGACAGCATCATGAATGTGGAGAAAAAATGAGGGGCAATCAAGGGGGCTATTCTCAAGGCAACAAAGTCATGCATGAGAATGGTAATCAAAAGAAAAAGGTACGCAAGACCAATATGATTCTCTAGAAAGGTCAGGGAAGCAGTGTGAGCCTAAAAGAAGGCATTCACCAGGTACAAGGAAGAACAAGGGAAGGAAGGAAGAATGGGGAGGGTTCCTAAAGAGAACAAAGGAAACCAAAAGGGTGGTCAGAGAAGCAAAGGCAGACACAGAACTGGGTATTGCGGAGGGGGTACAGGTGGGGGAAAACAGTTCTTTAGATACATTAGGGGAAAAAACATGGGGAGAGGAGGAATTGTTAGGCTAAAAGAGGGAGGTGGGTAATTAAAGGAGATGGGCAGAAAGAAAATGTTCTTAGTGACTACTTTTGCTCTGTATTCACAAGGGAAGATAAGACAGTGGGCCTCTGCCAGAGAGTGGCATTAAAGCAGCTGTAAGGGGGATCTCTGAGATGATGTAGCAAGTATTTACCAGTGAAAGGGTTTGGAAAGGACTAGCAGATGTAAAGATAGACATGGCCCGGGGGCAAGATGGGATAAATCCAATGGCATTCAAGGAATTGGAAATGGAACTAACTGAACCATTGTGGGGCTATTCAACAGCTTGATTCAGACAGAGGTAGCTCCAAAGGACTGAAGGGTAGCAGATGTAGTCCCACTCCAAAGGTGGGGGATAAGGAGCAACTGGGTGACTACAGACCTGTCAGTATTATCTCTATTATGGGTAAACTGATGGAGACACTAGTTACAGACGACCTCGTAAACTACCTGGAGAGAAGTGGACTCCAAGATAGTGAACAGCATAGGTTTGTGACAGGAAGGTCTTGTCAGACCAACCTGATAGTATTCTTTGACTGGGTAATGATAGCAGTGGATAACAGCCATGCTGTGAATTTACTCTACTTTGATTTCAGCAAGGCTTTAGACTTGATGCCTCATAGAAGGTTGCTGTAGAAGCTAGAGGATTGGGTACAGTGAAAGACATAGACTGGTGAAAATCTGGTTCTAAGGGAGAAGCAGAGGACTGTGGTTAACAGAGTCCAATCAGAAGAAAGGGAGGTCATCAGTGGGGTGTCACAAGCATCGGTTCCGAGTCCAGCCCTTTTCAATATACTCAGTCACATTTGAGAAGAAATCCAGCACATATGGAACAAGAACTCAAGGACTGAGTATTGGATGGGGGGGGGGGGATAAAGCTGTGCACAACCTCTGAGGAAACAGCCCTAGTGGTCCTCATCAGTGCCTCCCTAAAACATTCAAACCACTGTAACAAGGCCTACAATAAGGCAAACAGGATGCTGAGGTGTACGGGAAGGGGTACTGACAGCAGATGAAAAGAGGTATTACTACCTCTGTACAGACCACTGATGACTCCCCACCTGGAGTACTGTGCCCAGTTCTGGAGTTCTCATGTAAGTAAAAAGGTCAGGCTAGAGACAGTGCAATGTAGGCTAACCAAAATGATTCAGGACCAGCAGGGCAGGTCTTACGAGGATCACCTCAAGGCACTGGGCATGTACTCGCTGGAGTCCAGATGAGAGGGGAGATGTAAGAAGAGACCTTCAAGTTCCTGAAAGGAATGAACAAGGTAAACTGTGAGGAACTATTTAGCATAATTGGCGGATCAAGAACACTGTGGCATGAGTGGAAACTGACTGGGGAGATTAAAGAGGGAACTAAGAAAGTTTTATTTCACAGAAAGGGTGGTGGAGTCATGGAACAACCTGCAAGCTGATGTGGTGGATGCTAAAACTATCAATGCTTTCAAACACAGCTGGGACAAAGTGAAGGTCTTAGTAGTTGCTCGGTGTTAGCAGTAGGGCGGGGAGCATGGGGTGGATAGTCTGGGTTAGAACCTGTATGGACAACAGATTCTCGGGTTTGTTAGGGTTTTTTGGGCAGAGTGGATGAACCAGTGGTCTTTTTCTGCCAACATTGTCAATGTTTCTATGCTTATTATTATACCGGTATCTGCTTTTGATTATTTAGCATATATTATAGGAGCACGGTCGCACCCCTATAGTTAGGGTTGAGTAGCCTGTTTAATGTTAAACCCTATTGTTTGCACCTTAATAACTTTTGCGTTCTTTGGTGAAATAAGCCAGAATTTGGCAAGTGTGGTAAGGCTGCCATTGTCTCAATATGTAAAAAGTTTTGTGATGGCATCTTGTTCCTTTTTCGAGATATGAAGCACCAAAAAACAGGAAAAAACATATTTGGTTTTCCAATACTTAATACTGTGTATTTTTTGCTCTCGCCTACAGTCTAGATGGTGTGAAATTTTTCATTTAACTTTCAGGGTTGAAGGGGCCCCTGCCAAAGGTGTGCCTTTGGAAGGTTTGGTGAGAAAAAGAGTATATAATTTTAAAGTTATAATGATTTTTGAGTTAACGCTACAGTGCGATTGGTAAAAAAACTGTGCAAAAGGTAAAAAAAACCTTAGCGAAATGTAAAAAAACATATCACAAGTGGTTATTTGCATGTATTGTTTTAACCTGCAAAAAGGAATACTGTCCCTCGTCTATCAGACCCCCCCACCCCCACCACCCCATACCCCAAGTACATGCCCACACACCGTCACTCACCTGAACAGGTCACAGGGCTAAGATCCACTCTCCAATTGAAGACACGTCTTGGTGCTGGAGCCACTGACTGTCATATGATAAACTAAGGTAAGTGCAGTTCAATGTATTTCAATGGGGTTTTCAACTTTGATACATAACCTTGTCATTTTTGTATATTTTGACCCCAAATTTTCTACAAAGCCTTTTTGGGACCCCATCTTATGACCAATAGCAGTAGAATTACATAAATTGAGCCCAAAAGTCAATTTTGTGTTGTCTTGGCAAAATCACCTTTTGAGCAGGATTTAGAAATTTTCACCACCCTTGTTCATGAAGTGGGGTTACAAGAAGGCTATTTTGAAAATGTGGGATCAGAATATGTAAGCATAGCAAAGTTACGTGCATAAGATGAAATTTCACTATGCTCACTTGTAACTTTGGTAATTGTTAATATTCTGACACTCAAATTTTCAACACAGCCATTCTTTTACACCATCTCATGAACATGACAGCTGTCAGTTTTCAAATCCTGGCCAAAATATGTTTTCACACCTGTGGCATGGAATGACATTTTGTTGCCGTGGAATGTTTCAGCAGGGATCTGAAATTTTTCGCTACCGAGTTTATGAGGTGGGATAATAAGAAGGCTATGCTGACAATTTGGTGTACAAATACAGTAAAATACCTAGATTATGAGTGAACACTGCAGTATTTCAATGTTCACTCCTAACTTTACTAATTTTCAATATTTTGACTCCAAACTTTCAGCATAGCCATTTTTCCCACACCACCTCATAAACATGACGTGTCGTTTTTTTTAAAATCCTGAATGAGATGTGTTTTTACACTTCAGCTGCAAAATGATATTTTGGCCAGTATACTATAAATGGTACATGCCGTGTTTATAAGGCAAATCATAAAACGAGTATCTCGAAAATTTTGAGTCAAAATTGAAAAAAAAAGATATAATTGTTGACAAACTTTGTGTGTAGTGCCACTCTTGACCCCAACAGATACGCTTTGTGATCCTGTGCCAGTGAGCTGAGTTCGGGGGTGAGCTCAGTGACCCAGCTGGATGGGGTGAGAGTGGGAGAATGGTACTGTTATGCAACACCCCCCCCAACCAGGGAATTAAAGGTGCAGGGTTGTCCGCATGGGCCTGGGTACCATATAGTGAAGGCAACTGTCCTCTTGGCATAGGGACCTGGACCTCTGCATCCTGGGTGGCAGAGGGCCCTGTGCATTGGCTGTCAGATGCATTCTTTAGTCTGTGTATCTGTATCGGAGGCCACATGTAAGCATAAGGACCACAGGGTCTAGCACATCCGCAGCCCACCAGACAGCCCAATGAATTCTTCACATCCATTGCTTCACTGAAGTGCCGGGCCCGCAAGGACACTGCACTTCTGTAGGTGGACAAAGTCTTCCCTTGGCACAGGGCATCAGGTCCCAAAGAGACCTGCGTAAATGAGGATATGATTCCACTATCTCAAAAATAAACGACAATCTTTGTGAAAAAACTTTGTTAATGCACCAGTTAGGGTAACTTAATGCCAAAAAAGTAGGAAAATGCGGCGCTAGGATTTCCTACTCCAACCACAATGCTGCCCCCACCCCAGCAGCAAAAGGAAAAAACATTATGGTTTTGGGTCTCCGGAGTCTTGGCTAATCAGTAGTGGAGTCTTCCTTGGGAGGGCTTTCAACCCTAATGCCCACCCCATTCCATGAGCAAACAATGTCACACATCATCTCCTTTCTTCACGCAGGGCCCTATGGGCTCTGCGTGAACAAAGGTACAACAAACTGAAACATAGAAACATAGATGTTGACGGCAGATAAGGATCGCAAGGCCCATCCAGACTGCCCATTTGTTTCTACCTTATTAATGTGCCATAGGTCTGTACTCTGTCGATGGCCTATCTATTCACACACATCTTTATTGCTCCCTTATGCCTATTCCATGCCTGTTTGAAGCTCTGCACTGTATTCATATCCACCACTTCCTGAGTTAGGCTGTTCAATGCATCCACCACCGTTTCTGTGAAAAAGAATTTCCTCACATCCCCCCTTAATCAGCCACCCTCTAATCTCATACTGTGTCCTCTTGTCCTGCTATGTTTCTTACACTGAAACATGTTAGACTCTTTTACCTTGTTAATGCCTTTAAGATGTTTGAATATTTCAATCATATCCCCTCTCTCCCTCCTTTGCTCTAGGGTACTGAATACATATTGAGCTCCGTTAATCTGTCCTCATATGTTTTCTGATGCAGTCCCTGCACCAGTTTGGTTGCCCTTCTCTGGACTGCCTCCATTTTGTTAATGTCCTTGTGCAGGTGCGGTCTCCAGTACTGCACGTAGTACTCCAGATCGGGCCTAACCAGTGTCTTGTAAAAAGGGATTATTACCTCCTTCTTATGACTTGCAATGCCCCTACTAATACTCTCCAACATCCCTCCAGCCTTACCTACTGCTTTAGAGCTCTGCTTGGATGATTTCAGGTTATCTGTGATGATGATGTTCAAGTCTCTTTCTTTCTTCCCTTGTGATTGCCAGCAACTCCCCTTCCAACCTATAAGTGGCTTCAGGATTTCTCTTCCCTATGTGCATGATCTTGCACTTCTTTGCATTAAACCCCATTTGCCACTCTTCTGACCATTTTGCCAGTTTTTCTAGATCTCTTCTCATTCTGCCCACCCCATCTGGATCATCTACTCTGTTGCAGATCTTGGTGTCATCTGCAAAAAGACAAACCTTACCCTCCAGTCAATCTGCAATGTCACTGATGAAGATATTGAAGAGGACTGGCCCCAGGACTAATCCCTGAGGTACCTCACTTGTGACTTGCATCTCTTCTGACTGTATACCATTTACCACCACTCTGTGTTTTCTGCCCGCCAACCAGTTTGCCACCCAGTTGACCAACTTCTGACCTATCCCGAGCCTACCCAGCTTATTAATCAATCTTCTATGTGGAACAGTATCGAAAGCTTTTCTGAAGTCAAGGTAAGTGACATCAACTGCTCTCCCTTGGTCCACCACTCTGGTTACCCAGTCAAAGAAATCTATGAGATTAGTTTGATAGGACCTTCCTGTTGTAAACCCATGCTGTCTTGGATCCTGTGCTCCAATGGATTCCAGGTGTTGCATTATCCTTTCCTTAAGGAGTGCCTCCATAATCTTGCTCCTACTGAGGTAAGACTGACTGGTCTGTAGTTCCCTGCCTCCTCCCTGATACCACTCTTATGTAGCGGGATCACATGAGCTCTTCTCCAGCTGGGACCTCTCCTGTACTCAAAGACTCACTAAACAGTCCTGATAATGGCTCTGCTAGTTCTACCCTTAGCTCCTTTAGTACTCTTGGATGTATGCCATCAGGTCCCATTGCCTTGTCCACCCTGAGCTTAGTGAGCTCTTGTAGAACCCTTTCTTTTGTGAAGGGACTAGTGCAGACCTCCCTTCCCCCTGTGTCCATGGTGCTGAGCTGTGGGCCCTGCCCTACCTTCTCCTTAGTAAATACTGAGCAGAAGTATCTATTTAGGATAGATGCTTTTCCTTGGTCCTCTTCCTCACACTCCCCCTTATCCTCTTTGATCTTGGCAATACCCACTTTGGACTTTCTCCTTTCACTAATGTATCTATACAAAGTCTTGTCACCTTCTTTTACTGTTTGTGCTAGTGTTTTCTCAGTTTGGGCCTTTGCCTGCCTTACTGCCTTCCCTGCTTCCCTTAGGGAAGTTTGGTATGCCTCCCTGTCTTCGTCCCGCTGCGTTCCCTTATATTTCCTGAAGGCCAGCCTTTGACTCTGACCTTTCTGCTACTGTTTTTGAGAACCAAAGTGGTTTCCTTCTTTTTTTGCTCTTGCTTTTCTCTCTAACACAATGGGATGTTGCTTCAAGTATTGCATCCTTAATGCTTTCCCACTTTGCCTGTACCCCCACACCTGTATTTCTTCTTGCCAGGGTTAGCTTAACTCTGTTGGCCATCTTATCAAAGTCAGCGTCTCTGAAGGCCCATATTTTTGTTTTGGAATGGGATGATTTAGTTCTAGTGGCCAAATTGAACCATACCATGTGATATAAAATTACACATGCCCCCACAATGCAAAGCATCATGGGCTGCATATGCAAATCTCCACAGAATATTATGCTGGTTCAACTTTAAGCAGAAATGCATGGTGCCAAGAGGCCTCTCACACAGTTTGCAAAGGGTGCCAACAGAAGACATAGACACGTGTTTCGTTCTACCAGGACTCATCAGTATGCCTTGTCTGTTTGACACCCCCAGTGGAATGAACCAGCTATCCTAAGATGGTCACTGGCCCCCAGTTGACCTTCTACCTGGAGATCTGTGATCTTTTCCCTGTTAGTCAGTACTAGATCTTGGATAGTCCTATCTCTTGTGGGTTGTTGTGCCAGTTGTTTGAGGCCCTCCCCTGCAGGGAATCCACTATGTGTCTAGTTCTGGCAGATGCTCCTGCTGGTATTGACCAATCAGTATCTGGCATGTTGAAGTCTCCCATTATCAGAACCTTCCCATTAACTGTCATGTTTTGTATCTCTTCTAACAGTAATGTATCTATGTCCTCCCCCTGGTCTGGAGGCCTATAGACAACTCCAGTTCATATGGCTGTCCCATTTCCTGTTTCTAGGGTGACCCACAGTTCTTCTGGCTCCTTATGTGTATTCTGAATTTATGTAGCTTTGATATTTTCATTGCCATAAAGGGCCATTCCACCCCACCCCCCCTTTTTGCACCTCAGTCTCTTCTGAACAGTACATAGCCAGGTACTGAAGTCTCCCAAGAGTGATTACTGGTGAACCATGTCTTGCTAATGGCTACTGTGTCCAGATTAGCCTCTGTCATTATTGCCTGCAGGTCTGGGATATTGTTTCCCAGACTATGAGCATTTGTGCACATGATTTTCCACTGGCCAGATTTCAGTGTGTTAGTTTTTGAGTGAGGTCCGATGTTTCCTCTGTGCATTGTATGGGAAGCCAGACCTTTTTCCTTACCTAGTGATACAAATGAACTACAAACATGATGAACTCCTGTTTGATCACTAGTTGAGGGGGGAGGGGTGTACCTCTCATTTGACGTATTGGATGCTGCACCCTCTCCCCATTTGCTAGTTTAAATATTCTGCAAAGACGCTAAACTTCTGCCCCAGTGCACTGACTCCCTCCTTAGTCAGATGCAGTCCATCGAATTTAAAGAACTTTATCACAACTGTTGCCAGTTACCTACAAATGTGTGTCCTTTTTCCTGGCACCAGTCCTTGAGCCACATGTTTAGCTCCCCTATTTCCCCTTCTCTGACCTTCTGTCCATCTGCCCCTCTCTCTCAGATTTGCAGGATCTCAGAGAAGGAGATGCCAGATGAAATGGATGACTGTTTGTCTCCCAGCCTGGTCAGGTGTTCCTTGGTCTCCATAACTGACCAGCTGGCGAGATCATTAGCCCCTATGTGTACCAGAACATCGATGTGTTCAGCAATGTGGTAAGTGTCTCTCCACACTGATGTACCTGGGAGACATCTGACCATTACCCCCAGCTGGAGGTAGGTATCAACTCCACGAATCATGGAGTCTCCTATGATCAGAAGTGTTTGGGATTTCCTTTTTGCTTTTTGGTTTTGGTCCCTGTTTGGGGTGAGTTTTGTTATGCTAGCTCTTGTGCGGCAGTGTCCTGCTTTGCAGTGTCCTCTGCCCCTTTGTTTGATTTCAGAAATAGAGGCAGATACCTGTTTGTAGTTTCTATATGGTTTGCGGAGGTGATACGTTGGAAACCACTGAATGATGGGGCATCCGATTTGTCCCTCCTAACCACCTGCCAACCTCCCAGACCAACTACCCTCTGCAGTAGAGGTGCTTCTCTTGGATGTTGGGGAAATGGCGGGCAGTTCTTATATTATATTTCCTCCTGAATATGCAAATTGAGGTGCACAATCTCTGCCTGTGCTGCCTGGAGCTGAGCCCTTAGATCTCCAATGGCCCAGCATGTAAGACAGTGTCCTAAATCTTGTATAACTACCCTTTTGAAAAGTGTCCCATAGTACCTGCAGTTAATAATATCCATTCCAGATGAGTTTCTGAGTTTATAACTTGGTCAGAGTAATTAGAAGGAGGAAAATGAAAGCAAAAGTTTGATTTTATGTTTTGTTTGTTTTTGTATAACTTGCTATAACAAGGTAAATTACTCATGCCCCTGTAAATGAGGTCACTGTGTGAATACCCCTCTGATCCTCCCCTTTCTGGTTTGCTACAGGAAATGTCACGACTGTGCTACCCTATAAAAGGAGTGTAGCGTGGGGTGGTTGGGGATGAGGTGGGTGGCTGGGCCCTTCCCCTGCCAAAAAAGAACCACGGACAAAAGATACATGGAGCTAAGAGAAGAAACAATCAACCAACAACAAAAGCCATAGCCCTGAAAGCTTAGCCTAATGATAGATAAAACTGTAAAACCTGTAAAGCACAACCTGTGGTAATTTCACAGAAGCCATACCCTGTAAAACACACTTTGCTACGGAAAAACATAAAGCAGTAACAGAAGATATACTGGAGGACGTCATCTCCTTCCAGTATCTTGGAGTTTGGCTTGACCGCCACCTCACCTTCGCAGTCCATGCTGACTCTATACTAGCAAAACTCTGCCCCAAGCTCAGGGCTTTATATTGGAACCGTTCTAGCCTCCCCTATCCGGTCCATCATGAGCTTATCCAGAAGATGATACTTCCCTCCTTCGATTATTGTGATATTGTTTACAGTGCCACCCACGAATCAGTTTTATCCAAACTGGATATCCTTTTTAATGCTTTCTGCCGGTTCGCTCTTGACGCTCCTCCTCGCACCCACCGCTGCGAGCTATACCGCTCCCTTGCTCTCCCCTCCCTTGAGAACCGCCGACTAATACACTATGCCAAGTTTATCTTGAAGAATTGGTTTGGTACCCTCCCAGTGTATCTGACCTCCATACTATCGCCCCCTCTGGCACCCACCTATGTTCTGAGGTCCCTAGACTCCCGGCTCCTGTTAGTCCCCAGACGTCAGACCCAAGCTGGCCAGGCCGCCTTCTGTCACCACTTTCCTCAACTCTGGAACTCTTTCCCTCTGAAATTCGCCACTCTTACTCTATCCGCTCACTATCCTATGCCCTTGCCAACCACTGCTCAGTAAACTGCTCCTGCAGCTAACTCTCCAATCTTTCTACCTCAGACACTCCTACATTTATTCTCCCAGTAGGCCCAATGGTACTACTTCACTAACCACACCCAACTACTGCACTTGATCCTAACTTTTGAGCTAGCTAGCTTGCACTTACCCCTATTTCATTGTATACCACAACCCAATACCTTAGCAGGATTTCCTTATTGTAACTGTTACTCTCGACTATTAGGTTATACGTATTAATCCACACTCACCTATTCCTGTTAAACATATGCAGCTGTATTATCTAATTATATGTTTTTAAGGTATAAAGCATGACTTCCCCATGTAATTGCTACTATACTATAAGTAAGGGTAAATTGTCATCTACGCCCAACTATTTCTGTCAAATTTTTTCAACTGTATTGTAATTGTATGTATATATGTCAGGACCTGGGCTACCCTTGTCCTCTTCCCCACTGTACCCCTTCCCCCCAGGCCGCACCGGGAGATGAGCAGTTCTTGCTCAGTGTGCTTTTCCTAGTGCAACAATTTCAATAAATAAATAAATATACCTTGCAAAAAACAATTTGAATCAGAGAAGATAACAGCAGTAATCTCTAAGCAAAAATCTGTAGGCACACCCTGTAATAATGCAGCAGAAAGTATACCCTGCAACAATTTGAAGCAGAGAAAAGTAAAACAGTAAAATGTTAGCAACAAACAGTAACAACCACTGTGAGTACAAAAGAAAATAATAAAACACAGTAAATCTGCCTAGCCAAGAGAAGCATTAATCTTTTTCCTTGTTCTGATAAGGTTTCTTGCTCTGTCCTTACAAGCAACCTAGAAGAAAAGAGCCAGCAAACCTAGTCTTCCACCTGTGGTGAGACATACAGTACTTCTCTACCTTTGAAGAGTATATCATTATGAGGCAGTGGCTTGGAGCTGTATTGTGCTTCAAATTGGAGGCTATGGGCTGGGGGGGAAGGGTAAGCATTAGGGTTTACAACCCCCCAAGGAAGACCCCACCACTGCTTCAGCAAGACTCCAGAGATCCAAAACCCTAGTGTTTTTTCCTTTTGCTGCATGGTGGTGGGAGTACTGCATTAGGGTGGGAAACCCTAACACCACATTTCTCTACTTTTGTGGCATCATGTTACCCTAACTGGTGCATTAATGAAGTTTTTTTGCAAAGAATATATGTTAGGATTTTATAATTCTGTTTACTGTGTATTTTAAACTTTGTAACATGGAATTTTGTACATGCTGCTGTTGCATTTTCCTTCATTCTTGCCCCAGGGCAGGGGTGTAAATTAAGTGTGGTTCCTAATGTGGTTTCCTCCTTGTGGGCAAAATTTTTAAAATGATTTTTTTTGGTGGTTCTGCTTATTATTGTATTTCTGAGTTGGAGAATATATGTTATGATTGTGTAATTCTCTTTACTGTGCATTTTAAACTTTGTTACATGTGGAATTTTGTACATGCTGCTGTTGCATTTGCCTTCTATCTTGCCCCAGGACTGGCATGTAAATTAATTGTGATGCCTAATGTGGTTTCCTTCTAGTGGACAAAAATTTTAAAATGATTTTTGGTGGTTCTGCTTATTATTGTATTTCTGAGTTTGTATTGAGCATTCATTCTGTTTGCTTGCAAATTGCAAAGCAAATATATTGGGGTAGTATTTGGGGTCTGTATGTGTCTGGCGGTTAGGCAATGAGTGGCAGAGAAAGCAGGCACTCCCTCTTGCCAGTCAATGGTACTGTGGTGCTCAGGGTTCATTTGAATACCTACTTATGATTATTTCTGCAGAAAGCTATAGCCTATTGCATGGTAAAATCATCCATATCACTGCCTTCCAATGTTTTCCACTTTATAGTAATAGTTGTATTTAATTTGTCAGCTGTGGTGTAACTACTGGAGAGGCTGAGGTTCATTGGTTGAGTTGTCAATCTGCCTGTGAGAAAGATATGTGGCCAAAATGTGGAGCTGTGTTTCTAGCCCCCTACCCCCCCATATTGGCAGTGCTGGTCATTTATAATGCTTGCTGAGTGGCACTGTCACTCCTCAGTTGACTGCTCCTTGATCGCCCGCTGAGCGAGTTGCCTCAACCACATCCAGCTGTGGTCCCTTATTCACCCGCCAAGTGGGCATTCTCAATTGCCACTGGTCGGTGGCTCCTCGATCACCCACTGAGCAGGCTTCCTCAGCTACAACCCGTCAGCAGCTTCTCAACTGCCTGCTGAATGGACTTTCTCCCAAGTCACCAGCTGCAGCTCTTCAATTACCCCCTAAGCAATCTTCCTCCAATTCTGCCACTTGGCAGCTCCTAGGTTGCCAACTGAACAGGTTTGTTCAAATTCTGCTGCTTGATGGTTCTCTGACTGCTATACCATATGTGCTGGGCTGGCTATAGGCAGCAAACATACAACATTTTTTCTCCATTTCCATGAACAGTCACTGCCATCATAGTGAATCAAATCCTTGCAAATGTATTTTAAAATGGACATTTCAAGCCTCACGTCATATGAACCGTCAGCTGTCCCTACATCATATATACATAATATCATATCATGTCCTTACATATGTTCTTGGGCATCACTCAACTTGGGCTGTTTTACCGACCGCTGGACTTTTTGGTCAGTGTGCTGTTTTTCCTGCTAACAGAAGGACTCAAGGACATTGTCCTGTGCTGCCTTCCCCTCCAACTGGGAGACTTGTCTGTTCTGGGGTGGGGCTCTCACTCATCAGGAACAGCGTGACTTTTGAACTCTTGCAGCATTCTGTGCGCCATCTCACCTGCAGCAGTGTGTCAGTGTTGGGAGCCATTTCAGGCTTAATTCAGCTGAGGCTATTTTACCTGACTGCAGGAGTTGTTGGTCGGTGTGTTGTTTTTGCTGCTGACAACAGGACTCAAGGACATTGCCCCTGTGCTGTCCCCCCCTCCCAGTTGGGAGGCTTGTATGTTTTAGGGACAGGGCTCTTCTCCCTTTTATCTGTGCATGTCCCTAACAGTCCTCTGCTGCAGTCTGATTGCTTATGGGTCGTAGCATAAGGGCATCGTGCAGTCTGCCTGAAGTCAGATGTGAGTCAGCTGGTTGGCTATCCACACTGCTCCCTAGGGCTGCAGTCGAATATTCACTTGTTTTGTATTACTGTGCCCACAGAACTATAAGGTACTTTCTCTGTGTAATACTTATCTCTCCTTATTGTAGTTTATGGCTCCTTTGGTTTTATATCTGTATGTTTGGGGCCCCATATTCAGAGCCAGCTGCTCTATGCACAAACAGGTGCACCGCATGGAAAAATAGGGCCAGCCGGCTCTGATGCCATATTCAAACAGATAGCATGATCTGAACTGATTGTGCTGTCTGAATATGGGGCCATGGATGCATGGTGCACATCAAGCAGCCACCATGCTTGGCACAGCACTATCAGAGGGTTAGGCTGAAGACCACCCATAAGGGTAAAGTGTAGTGCATACTGGTTAGAGCTGCAGCTCCCACAGGCAATATTCAGCCCACACATGCAAATGAGCCCATTAGGTATGCATGGTGCTAAGGGCTCATTTGCATGCCCATTAGGGGCTCATCTGCATGTGAGTGCCATTCCAGTGCTCTGGGCCAAATCCCATCCCAAGTCCTGATCCCTGTAAGGAAACATTGGTGGTTCAGCGGTCCCTCCCCTGCCACGATCCTTGTCCCCATGTATAAAACAATATTGGTGGTTCAGCGGTCTGTCTCCTGCCCCGATATCCATCTGCATGTATAATCAAAATAACATTGGTGGTTTAGCAGTCTCTTCCCTGCTCCAGTCCCTGTCCCCATATAAAAAGAAATTATCATTGGAGGTCCAGTAGTCCATCCCCCCTCCCCATTCCCCTATTGCCACCCTCGTTACATAAAAATACATCCCCGGTGGTCCAATGGTCCCTCCCCCTCCCCCCAGTTGCCACCCCCACTACATAAAAATACATCCCAGGGGGCTGGCCTAGTGGCACTGGAGGTTGAGGTGCTGGTCACTACACCTAGCACCACGCCAGTGACCCAGGCTCGGGAACAAGCTGGGGCCGCAGGGGGTCAGCGGGGAGAGGATCGAGCATCTGGAGGACTGCTCTCCTCTATCAGGGGGAGGGAGACTAGTCATCCCACTTGTTGACTGCCCTCTGGTGGTGGCTGGAGGGCAGTACAGGTCAGGAGGCTTGATCCGACATCTTCACATTGGAAGGGAAGGGGGACTGGCAAAAATGGAGGAAAATGAACCTGTCAGGCTCGATGATGGTCCGCCGCTCCTGGAGGCCATCCCTGGATTCTGAATTAGGTCTCTAGGAGAGGGGGATAAGCCAGCAACCTCCTCCTGGCCCTGCCATGGGGGGCAATCTGTGAGGAAACTAACGGGAACCACAAGTATGGGAGCAGCAGGACAGGAGATAGAGAGAGTCCCTTCATCAGGAGGGATGAGGCTGCCTGCCAGGGCTTCAGAGCATAAAGAGATAATAGAAAAAAAAAACATCCCCAGTGGTCTCTCCCCCCTCCCACGTTCCCAGATCACCACCCCCATTATATAAAAATACATCCCCAGTGGTCCAATGGTCCCTCCCCCTTCCCCATTCTCTGATCGCCATCCTAACAAAACCCACAATACCCTGGTAGTCTATTGGCACCCCATCCTCACAGGTGTGACCCACCACCCTGTTCCCCCCAACCCGACCCAGCGACTGGCACAGCCCTCCTCACACTACCACAGCCATCCACTGACTGAACTGTCTACTGTACATGCTCAGTGACAGTTCAGTCAGCAGTTGACCATGGCAGTGTAAGGACGGCTGTGCCAGTCGCCACCATGGGTCGGGTTTGGGGGGAGTGGGGTGGTGGGTCACACCTGCAGGGGTGGATAGGTGGGGGACCAGTACACTACCAGAGTATTGTGGGTTTCATTGGGATGGCGATCTGAGCAAGGGGGAGGGACTGCTGGATCACCAGTGATAATTTCTTTATATATGGAGACAGGGATCGGGGCAGGGGAGGGACCTCTGAACTGCCAATGTAATTTCTTTTATAAATGGGGACAGGGATTGGGGCATAGGAGGAACTGCTGGACCACCAGGATACCCAGCCCTTGACAGTGGGCAGATGGGTCTGCACACTGTTAAGAACTGGGTTTCAGAAGTGTTAAACTGCACCATTACTGGCAGCTGTTTAATGCTTCTGAAAACTTTCAATATTGTGCTGTGCTGCATATGCATGAGGGAACCCTAATTTACATAGGTGCAGCATAATATTGTGCATGATGGCACTGTTGGGGGTGTGCCCCGCATATGTGTCCTTTGAATACGAGCATCCCCTGACAGCTGGTGCTATTCCAGCATAGCGTGGCACAAACCCGGTTTGTGCCGTGCTAACTTTTTGAAAATGGGGCCCTTAGTCTGTTCTTGAAATTGATTGTGTGATCATTTTATGTAGTTTTAGCTTGTATTGGTACCTAAATTTTAGTTTATTTTGTTGTTTTGTCATATCTTGCATTTCATATATAATCCCTGATTTACGTGCTAGTTACAGTCTTAGCTTGTAATCGTATCTAATTCCTTTTGTTTTTTTGCTAGTTGTATATAGCTTATAATTAGCACATAGTGCTATTAATTGTGCTAGTTAATATAGTTTAAAGTAGTACATGCATTCTAATTGCTCTTTTTCTAGCATGTGTTTTAGTACCTAAATCATGTTTGCTAGTTGTTCATTGCTTGCATTAGTACCTTCTTTCTAATTTTTTTACTAGTTAGTTATTGATTGAATACTTAAGTTATCATTTTATCTCTTTACTCCCTTTCTTCAGTTCCCTGTTGTATCTATTTCTTGTATTATTGTGCACTGGCTCGCTATGCCAAGGGCTGGGTTCAAGCCCCAGTGGGTCACACTTTTCCTTTCACATTTCCATCATTATTTAAAAAATTGCATTGCAGTGGCTTTACTTTACAAGAAAGTTATCTGGTTGTCTATCTGACATGTGCATAGTTGCAGATTACACAACACATAGAAAGAAGTGTGTGTGTCTGAAGGGATGGCTCAGAGGACTAGTGGTAACCATGTGAGCCCATAGCTTAGTGGTTAGAGCACTGGCATGGTATGCCAGGGGCCTGGTTCAAGTCGCAGTGGGTCATGCTTTTCCTTTCACATTTCCATCTTGTTTTATTGTGAGCACTTTAATGTATTGTATTAATTAATTTTGTTTTGCCCCTCTCCTTTTGCTTCTACCTTCTTGTGTAATTTGTTGTTACTTTTTCTTCACTATGCTGTTACCTTCTCTGGTATTTCTCACCATCCTCTATCCTTGCATCCCCTCTCCACAATCTACTGCTTTCCCCTCCTTTTCTTTTTTTAGCCATATCCCTCCTCATCTCCTACTCTTCTTTCTCCCTCTCTCTTCTCTCCTCCATTTTTATAGGCATCCTTGGTCTCAGTTTCTTTCTGCTGCTTGGCTTCACCTTGAAGCTCTCTGGTGCTTTTATCTCTTCTCTCCTCCTGTCCTCACTCCTCTAATTCATTTTGCACCCCACCTTCAGGCAGCATCCTGGTTCTTTAATGCTCTTTGTAACTTTGTTGCTTTTGTTAGTAGGTGATATTGAACTTAACTCTGGCTCCATTGCTACTCCATCTTTGCAACTTCCCAAAGGATTGAAAATTGCCCATTTAAACATCTGCAGCCTTCTCCCAAAAAATGAACATTTGCAGCCTATCATGCTTAATATAAATATAATAAATATAATATAAATATAATAGGGGAGGCAGTATAGCGCAGTGGTTTAAGGCTCTGAGCTGCAAATCTGGTGACATCCAGCAGACCAGACCTGGGTTTGAATCCCACAGCTTCCACTTGCATACTGTGTGACTCTGAGCAAGTCACTTAACTTCCCTGTGCTCCCAGGTTGCACCTGTAAAAAAGCTTTCAGCTTAGTGTGTCTCACCTGGTTAAACAACTAAAATAAAAAAAATAATAAAATAAAAAATATACATCTGGATGTTCTAGTTATTTCTGAATCCTGACTCTCATCTAAGGTTCAGAATTCTGTTGTAACTATTCCAGGCTGTACTGTAGCCAGGCAAGATCACACAAAGACAGGTGGTGGTGTTGCTGTTTATATATCCACCAGTATCCAATTTGAGACTGTTCTTGCTGTTACTGCCCCATGTTCCTGTGATCTGCTCCTTCTTAAACTCTGCCTTCCTTTTTCTGTCCCCATCTTTATTACTGGTGTTGACTGTTGCCCTGGTATTTCCCCCAGTTTAGTTACTGAGCCCCTTTCAAACATTTGTTCAAACTCTTCCAGAGGTTAGCTTTATATCCTTAGTGAGTAATATAAATACAAAATCACACATGCCCCCAAAATGCAAAGCATCATGGGCTGCATATGCAAATCACCACAGAATATTACGCTGGTTCAACTTTAAGCAGAAATGCATGGTGCTGAAAGGCTACTCACTCAGTTTGCAAAGGGCACCAATAGAAGACATAGACATGTGTTTCATCCTACCAGGACTCATCAGTATGCCTCATCTGTTTGACACCCCAGTGGAATGAACCAGCATCCCTAAGATGATCTATCTGGGTTATGTTATGGTGAGCCCAATTAAAACAAAAAACAATTTCAAAGACAAAAAACCTCTGTGCGCAAGCACTGAGGCAATGGTTACACCAAAAGGCATTTGGCCAGGAAGCCAAGTTTCAAAGAATTGCTTATATAAATTGGTTCTCCCCCAATACAAATAAAATTGCTCAAAATGTAAAGTCACTGCAATTGTCTCAATTGATTTTTTGAACCTACATGCCTAAATTTTAAATCACTCTTTTAGACTGGGTTTTGTCATCTCACCATACCATACAGTCAATGCAAGAATTCTTCCTGACACCCTCAATGACCATCATATTGTTTACTGTGTGCACAAGATACATTGTCCAAAGGTCCCCCAAAAAAAAAAATGTATTCCTCTCATGTTCTTTAGGTCACTGGACTTGTCCTCTCTCCTAGCTGACTTTGTGGCTACTGATTGGACTCCAATCTTTATAGCCAATAATATAAATATTGCCCTGCAATACTTTCATTCCAGCTTTACGGGTGCTTGGGATCATCATGCTCCCCTGAGAAGAACCAGAGTTCAGAGCTCTCATCTTCCCTGGATAACAGGTGAGGTGATGACTTCCCTCTGTACTAGAGACCTTGCCTGGTATTCTTTTAAGCTCACTGACTCCCCAGCTGCCTTGGCATACTGCCATCACCTTCATAATGCCTGTACCAAAGCTATAAGACTTGCAAAGTCTGAGTATTTTGCATCCACACTCCAGAACATCATTAATCATCCCTCCAAGTTCTGGAAGGTTATCCATTCCCTTTTTTTCCCTCTGACCCTCTCTACCTCCCCTGTTCTCAAGGTTAATGACTCCTTCATATCTGACCCTTCTATTGTTGCCTCTTCCTTTAATTCCTACTTTATTACCTGTGCCCTCTCTCATCTCTTCCTTCCCCTCCTGCCACTCTTCTTTCTCTCTTCCTTCTCCCCTTATAAATCTCTCTTTCTCCTTCTCTCCTATCACCACCACTGCTTCCCTTAAGTCCTTGCTTGCCCTTAATCCCCACAAAGGTGGTAGCCATGATGGCCTTGATCCCAAACTTCTCCTTCTCTCAGTCCCTGCAATTGCACTGCCGATTACCCATCTCCTTAACTTTTCCTTTTCCTCTGCTAGTGTCCCTGAAGCCTTGAAGCAGGCTACTGTCATTCCACTCCCTAAAGGTGGTGATCTCTCTTCTGGAAACTTCCATCCCATCTCTTTCCTTCCTACCCTAGCTAAGTTACAGGAGCACCTTGTACTAGCTCAGCTCTCTTCATTTATTGTCTCTTCCTCTCCTTCACCCCCTTCCAGTTTGGTTTTAGGAAATTCCACTCCACTTCCACTTCCCTTCTTTGACTTATGGATTCCATACTCTCAGGTGTGGATAAGGGTTAAATCACATCTGCCATTTTTGTTGACCTTGCCACTCCCTATCTGTTCAGGTGTCACTTAAGGGTCTGTCCTGGGACCTATTCTCTTTTCTGTATTCTTGAATGATCTTCCCTCTGTCTGTTCTTCTGCATCTATTTATATGTACACTGATGATACGGTACTTTTTGCATCTGGATTGTCTTCTCATGATTTTATCTTACAGCTTTAGCAGGATTTTGACAGTGTTCAGTGCTGATTCCAGTCTAATCAACTAACCCTCAATACTAAAAAAAGAAGTTTCCATGACTTTTGGCACCCATCAGAGGCTTCCCATACTCACCTCTCTCTCTTTCTCTTTATTTCACATCCTTGATAGTGCTATGATTGAGGAAGTATCCTCTTTTAAGTACTGTACCTTGGGTCTGGATTGACAGTCACCTTGATTTCTTGGTTCATGTTGATGCCACAAACCACAAACTCAATCCCAAGCTAGGTGCATTGTATAGGAACGAAGCATGTATCCAGCTACCTGTCCACCCAAAAATTATATAAATATGATTCTCCCTATTTTTGATTATGGTGACATGGTTTATAGTGGAGCTCCCAAATCCTCCCTTGCCAGACCTGGCCTCCTCTTTCACTCATTCTGTCATTTTACTTTAGATTGTTCTCCACATACCAACCATTGCTCATTCTACTCTGCCCTTTATTTCTCTCCCTTGATGCCAGGTACCTTTCTCATTGCGACTCCTTTATTTCTAAATTTTGGTTTGGGTCCCTTCCCTCCTACCTTTCATCCCTCTTGCCATCTTCTTCATTAACTCCCGCCTCGTAAATGCTACTTCTTGTTCCCTCCCTATTCCTTCTAGAAAATCTACTGCTAGTCAGTCCACTTTCTCTTATCACTTTCTTAAACTCTGGTGTTCTCTTCCCTATCAAGTCACTCTCTGCTTCTTCTGCATTCTCTTTAAAGTCTCTGCTTCATTATTTTTTTTCTCCATCCTGCAACTATCCATGTCCCTCTTTCTAACTCCCCCATATTGCCCTTGTAGTCTGTTTCCTTTGTTACTATTCACTGTTTCTATACTTAAAAAGTAGTTCCCTTGCCTATATTATAGCAAACTATCTTATAATGCACATATCTTTTATATTGTTTGTTTTCAATTTTTGATTATGCTCCTGTTATATTATTTTTGCTTTATTTTACTTTCCACATCCCCTTCCCCTAGGATGCATCTGAAAACAAGCTGTTATCAGCTCAGTATGTCTTTCCTGGTGAAAATTTTGAAACAAAATAAATACATACATACATACATAAGGGATATACAATGGTGAGCTGTCAGATAAATTATTTATCTACACAAGTGCTGTTTGACCTCAGTAACCTCATGAGTGGCACAAGAAATTAATGAAGTGTCTGAGGTCAAACAGCACAAGTGTAGATAAATCATTTATCTGACAGCTCACCAGTGTATATTTCATTTATGCAATAGGGATGCTTTCTGTTAGTACAGGGACATTTGCTTTTGACTGTTTATCTTTTTTAATGATAATTTCTGGGACTTTTTGTTAACTTTCCTAGTGTAGATCTGCCTAGCGTAGTGGTTGCTATTAAATGAAGCACCACTCATTGTGTAGAAAATGTTGTGCTGAACAAATTTCATGCTCACAGTACCATGCTACATTTTTGTTCTAAAGTAATTTGCATTTGTTTGTTGAAAAAGTGAAAAACAAAATTTAATTTTCTGCTGTTTTCTTGCTAATTATAAAAAACTAAAGGATATATATAAATGAAACACCACTCATTTTGTAGATATTTTTCTGCTGAACAACTTTCATGCTCCACAGTACCATGCTATAATTTTTTGTTTTAAAGTTATTTGCATTTGAATATGGTTAGTACTGCTTCTGAGGCCAAACATTCTAAATGAATTCCAGAGAGATTTGTGACATAGTAACTGTGTGTATAAATAAGTAACTGGCCGGGATATTCAAAGGGGTTGTGCATGGTGTGACAGAGTTGCACTGGCACAACCCTGCATTGCACCCCAGCAGGATACTGAAAGGGCAGCCAAGCGCAGCGCAAATCTCGATGTGCTGGAGCACAATGCAATAGTATGCAGTGCCGATGCAGGAGACGTGCCCGTGCATATGTGGCACATCCCGATATTCAGCCTGGGATGTGCGGTACATATGCTGGTGCAACCATGCAGTGCGCCACATAGAACGGCTCAAAGTTGAGCCTGTGAGGAGTGGAAACAACTCCCGGCCACCCACAGGTTAGCCGCTGTATTGCAGGATGCAACACAGCAGCCGCCAGCCGTGAGTGGCCACCCGCCCACCCAGAACACCATCCACAAACACACACATATCCCTGGTAGTCCAGTGGACCCCCCCTCCCAAGTCCCTGATGCCCCAATAACTGTAATGTTCAACTTTCCCTGGTAGTCTAGTGCCACCCCGATTCCCAGAGTCCCCGATGACTGTACTGTTTGACAGTTCCTGGTAGTCTAGTGACCCCCCCATGTCCCAGATCACTGGAATATGCCATTTTGTAAGTCCCTGGTAGTCTAGTGGTACCCCCCACCTGTTGCTGTGATCGTGGTACATCACCATATCATGATTCCCTGGTGATCCAGTGGCACTCCCCACCCCTCCCTGACTTCATTCACATATTCTGGACTGTCTAGTACAGTATGCCCTACAAGCCCATACTGTGACTGTAATTCAGTGGGCGGCTGGGCGGTATGCGGGTGGGTTGAAGCTGTCCGCTGATGACGGGGGAACAGGGCCACTGGATCACCAGGGAATCATGATATGGTGCTGTACCGCGATCATGGCAATGGGTAGCGGGTACCACTAGACTACCAGGGACTTACAAAATGGCATATTCCAGCGATCAGAGACATGGAAGGGAGGGGGGCCACTAGTCTACCAGGGACTGTCTAACAGTACAGTCATCGGAGAATCGGGAGGGAAGGGGGCCACTAGACCACCAGGGCTCTCTGTAGTACCTTATACCATAGATTCATGGCTACAGGGTGGGGGATGCCCCGGGATCCCCACAGCACACATCATGCTATGCAGGGCACCAGGCGCAAGTCGCTGGTCTGCCCTGCGCAAGGCATGCAAATGGGTCAAATGACGTGCAAATGAACCCATTTGCACCTTGCATATTTAATGGCCTCATTTGCATGCCCTCTGCTGAATATCATGGGTGATGCACCTAGCGCAACTGCACATGCGCTGGCACATCCCCGTGCTCCCTATCTGTGGCTTGCACTGGTGCAATGCCACTGTGCCAGGTGCAGTATGTGTGCCGACCTTGCCATATTCAATGGTGCTGCACCATGGTGCATCACTGTTGAATATCGCCTGGTCCTGACCCTGGTGCATCCCAGTTGTGCTGTGCCCCTGCTGGGCACAGTCTGAATATCTGGGCCACTGTGTATAATTAAATTTACACACACAGTTACTCAGATAAATGGATTTATCACACTCTGTTTATCTCCACACCTTTTGCACAAGTAACACATATACATGCATACATAAATAATACATCCTTCTCAGAAATTCAAGGAAGGTAGCTAATATTCAATATTGTCTTCAATGCAATAGGGTTATCTTGGGTATAGAAATTACAATTTAACCTTACTGTTTCCTGCAAAAGGATACAGAATACAGATACATTTTAGTTTAATTTAGTCACACAACCCTCCAATTCTGCCAATGGTGAGGCATGTTTTAAAAATGCCTTACTTTTAAAATCAACATACACCACCTACTGGCTTTTTCCTGATCACCTTCAGGAAACTATGCATCACCCAAAAGGCCCCCATGGCGACTTTCTGTTGCACAACATTGGAAAGTATCCCCACCCAATTGTGAGTGCGAGAGGGAAGGGAATGTCCAGGTAGACAGTGGTGGCCTTTATCCTACTGCCAACCACCCCTGATTTTCCCTGTTCTGCCAACTGAGAGTTGTCAGCGTGGTACTATCACTGACCACACTGGAGGAGATGTTCTCCTCAACCCTACCAATGCTTCACAATGCACACCCATATAGGAAATGGAAATGTATGCTTCCCTGCTGTTGGTCCACTGCAGAAGAGGCTATGGATGCTGAGGGAATTTCTGTCACATGCCAGCACTGCACTATGGAATGTTTTGTAACAGTTCTAAAAGTTTTGTGGTGATCTGGTGTGCAGTAGAAGGGTGCAGGGCTTTATGCATGCTTGCATATTGCAAAGAAGACATGCTGGTTATGGGTTTTGTAGATGTGTCAGGGTGATAGCCAGCAAAGGAAGAAAAAACAAGCTTTTCCCTCTCGCAAACCAGTGGTGCATTGGACTGTGGTGTCCATTTGCATGCATACGTTACCATTTGTGTAACCAGCTGTACTACATGGAAAAATCATCCACATAGCCACCTACTGACTTTTTCCTGATTAAAGTTGAAAATTGCTGTTTCTATGACTTGGTTGTGATTCACTGGTTGATGTGTCAATCCCCTTGTAAGGCTCATATGTGGATGATATGGAAAGCCATAATGAGTGTTTGAAAATGCATCACTGCTCCATGTCTGAGCAGGTCTCAACACTTCCTTCAGCCTTTGACCTGTTCAAAAACCTCACCTGATTGCCACTTATCTCCAGAGTTGATAACCCTTGTAAGAACAAAGGGCTGCACTCCAGACTCATGTAAGATTACAAGCAATGAGACAGAAATGATGTGAGAGACACTATAGATGGAGCAGACAGCATGTGCGAGAGGGGGTACGTGTGTCTCAACGGCACTGGGGGCAGCAAGATGTGAGGTGCAACCCTTGTCAAAACCACATAACTTTGTTGAAGGAGCATGCATGACCCAAACCCAAGCAATGAGACAGAGATACAGTAAGGGAAAGAAAAGGGAGCTTCTATATACGGAGCTGACTGGACAGGGGAGACGTGTATCTCAATGGTGTCAGGGGCAGCAAGGTGCAGCACTTGTCACATCTATGTACCTTCACCAAAGTAGCATGGGTAAAGAACAGTTAAGTTAAGAACTTACCGTAACAGTAGATCTTCAAGAGAGACTCTTGCGGTAGGTAATCACCTTGAGGACTGTGCCCCCTGGTGTCAGGACCACATGGAAACTTTAGCTAGCAGTGTCTGACATGGGACCACCCACCTGACATCATGTGACGGACGTCAGCGTGATACTATTTAGTGGGCGGTCTGCATGCCTGCCTTCCAGTTCTCCCAACGAAGACCTCCAAGGAGGCATGCCAGAAGAATGGAAAACAGAGGCTTCTGGAGCCTGAAAAGAGCTGGTGGAAAAGGAACAGCAAATAAACTCGGGGGAAGGAGGAAGGGAAAAGGTTACCTACTGCAAGAGCCTGTCTCAAAGATTTACTGTTACAGTAAGTTCTTACGTAACTGTACTACACTATCTTACTTCGAGAGAGCCCTTGCAGTAGGTAATTACCTTGAGGACTGAGTCCCAAGCAGTGTGAGTCAGGAGAAAAATGAAACACAAGTGGCAGGAGAAACTGCAGGAAAGGCAGAAAGCTCAGGACAGGAGACCCTGGAGGAGAACTAGGCCAAAACCTGCCCTGCGCTTTGAGGTAATGTCCAGACTGTAATGTTTTGTGAAACAGTGGACAGAACTCCAAGTAACCATGGCACAAATATCAGTGGCTGACACATTCTTGAAACAAGCAGTCGAGGCAGCCATGCTTCTGGTGGAATTCCCCTTAACCTCCCCCAGGAGAGTTTTGCCATATTTCTGTTAGCAGAAAACAATACAGTTTGCCAACCATTTAGATAATCACTGTTTGGAAACTGTCGTGCCTTCTCTCTTTGGTGTAAAAGAAACAAAGTGTTGGTCCAATTTCCAGACAGACTTGGTTCTGTTAGTGTAATAATGCAGAATTCTGTGAACATCTAAAGTATGCAGAAGTGCCTCCCCCAATTGGAATGTTCAGGGTAGTAGACTGGCAGTTGAATCGACTGGTTCAATGTAAATTCCGAAATCGCCTTCGGTAAAAATTGAGGGTTTGTATGCAGAGCCACCCTGTCTCTGTGAAAAATCAAATAAGGCTCCTTACACATCAGGGCCTGAAGCTCAGAAATCCTCCCAGTGGAAGTAACAGCAACTAAGAATAGTGCTTTCCACAACAAATCACGCATATTACAAGAAACAGCCGGTTTGATGGGAGGCAGGGTCAGTTTTTCCAAAATAAAATTAAGGTCCCACGGTGGTGTGGGGCTGCACACCAGGGGTTTTAGGTGGAGGATTCCTTTCAGGAAGGTTTTGGAAACCTCCAGCTGAGCCACAGTTTTACCTTCCACCAGGGTGTGATAAACAGAAACAGCTGACAGGTGAACCTTCAGGTAAGAGTAGCTCAGGCCCAAGTCAAATAGGTGCAGGAAATACTCTTAAGATTTGAGGGAAGTGGCAGGAAGAAGGGTGCTAACCCTTTGAGGTGGCCCATATGGAGAAACACTTCCACTTCAAGGTATACCTAGTCCTCGTAGAAGGCTTTCTGGTCTCTACCAGGACCTGTGCCACTCTGGAGGAAACTCCAAAATGTGAACCAGGTAAGTCCTGAGGTGCCACGCATGAAGGTGAAGGGACTTCATCCCCAGATGGACCAGTGTGCCCCTCTTCTGTGTCAGAAGATCATGAAAGAGGGGCAGGGGAATGGGGTGTTCCACTGCTAGCTGCTGAAGAAGCAGAAATCAAACTTGATGAGGTCAAAATGGGGCAATCAGAACCATGTGTGCCTTTTCCACCTAAAGCTTGAGCTGCACATTCTGCAGAACTGGAAAGGGAAGGAAGGTGTAGAAAAACCACCCTGTCCAGCAGACAGATAGTGTGTCTCACTAAAAAGCACCATGCCTGGGATCGAGTGAGTAAAACCTTGGTAGTTTTGTGTTGTATGGAGAGGCAAACAGACCCAGGTCTGGACAACCCCATAGGTCGAAAATGTGGTCAACCACCTCTTGCTTGAGCTCCCACTCATGGACTCTTACTCTGGTGTGGCTGAGACTGTCCGCTAGGATGTTTTAAACTCCCAGAATGTGACCTGCTGTGAGGTGAATCCGATGCAGGACTGCCCAGTTCCACACTCGCATTGCCTCCCTGCAGAGAGTATATCAGCGAGTACCTCCTTGCTTGCTGAGGTACCAGACTACACACATATTGTCCGACTGGGCTAATAGAGTGCCCTGGTGGAACAGGTGCTGGAAAGCCTGAAGGGCATACAGAACCACTCTCATCTCCAACACATTGTTGTGCAGATGGATTTCTGACTGGGACCACAGACCCTGAGTTTTGTGGTTCCCCAAGTGAGCACCCCAACTCATCCCTGATGCATCTGTAGTCAGAGTCTGGGTGGGAGGAGGGGACCCCCCTTGGCAAGATTGGAAAGATTGGAGAGATCCTGCCATGGTAAGAGATCCCACTGCATCGAATTGGAGACCATGACCATGTGGTCCAGGTCATCCAGCCTCTGATCCCACTGAGCCCTGAGTGTCCACTGCAAGATTCACATGTGGAGCCAGGCTAAAGGAACAGTGGAGATGGCCACTGCCATAAGGTCCAGCAGTTGAAGAATCGACCTGGCTGAGATCCTCCTACAGGAGGGTACTAAATGAGCCTGCCTCTGCAAAGTTTCCGCCCTGTCCAGAGGGAGGAAAGCCATACCCTAGGTTGTATCCAACACCACCCCAATAAATTGGAGGCACTGGGAAGGAACAAGTTGGGACTTAGAGATTTACAGTGATCCCAACTTGAGCAAAGAGGTCCAGGGTGGCAGAGAGGGAAAGTTCCAGCTGCTCCCTGATGGGGCTGACAGGAGCCAGACGTCGAGGTAGGGAAACATGCAGTGACCCTGAAATCTCAGAGCCACTGCCACTATCGCCAGACACTTGGTAAATACCTGAGGTGCCGAGGACAGGCCAAAGGGGAACTGGTAATGCTCCCCCTGAAAGGCAAACTGGAGGTAGCAGCAATGGGCCTGAAAAATCGGAATATGCAGGTAAGCATCCTGCATATCCGGAATGCAGAGCCACTGTCCCTCGCACAGGAGGGGCAGTAGGCCTGGGAGAATCATCATCCAAAACCATCTGTACGCTATGTACAGGTTCAGGGCACTGAGGTCCAAAATGGGATGCAAGTCTCCTGTCTTTTTGGGAACAAGGAAGAAGTGGAAGTAATACCCCTACCCTACCTGGCTGGGCAGAGCAGGCTCTGTTGCCTCCTTCTGTAACAGAGCCCGGATCTCCTTAACAGAGGGGTGTGTTCCTTTGGATAGTGAGATACTACTGGTGGCCAGTTTGAAAGTTTTTGACAAAATGTCAGGGTATGGCCCTGTCCGACTAACTGAAGGACCCATAAGTCAGTTGCTACAGCTCGTCACCCTGGCAGATGGCTGGTGAACCTTCCACCAACCAGCTCCTTCGAAGGACTGGGAGGAGGGAGGGTGGACCACAAGTCAAGTGAGTGAGGGAAGGGAGGGAGAGTTGGGGGGAGCCATACTGGAGGCTCTTTGGACTTTCACCGGAGAGGTGGCTGAAGCTGACAGCCCAACGTTTAAGCTGATGCCTGCCGTCTGCTGTTGCTTTGGCTGCCACTTTGCTTTCTGCTGAAAGGGCTTTCTGGCCTGAAATTTAGGGTGGTACATAGTGTGGACCAACCTAAGGTCCTTATCCTTGTCCTACAAACTGGTGATGATGTCTTGAGCATCACCACCAAAGAGAACTGAACCCCTGAATTGAGCATTCTGGATGGCCACCTGAACATCTTGTGCCAGGCCAGAGACCCTAAGCCAGGAAAATCTCCTGAGGCTGACTGCCATGTCAACCCCCCCCCTTGCCAAGGAGTCCACAGCATCATAGGTGGCCCTTAAGTAATGTCTATAGGCAAGGAAGCGCTTCTATCGCCTGCTCCACCTGGCTTAAGAGGGATTTTTTGTAGACCAACATATGGGCTACATAATTCAAAGCTCAGATGGCCAGTGAAGATGAGCAGTAAAACTTCCTCCCAAACTGGTCCAGCTGCCTCAACTCCTTATCAGGAGGGGACGTGCTCATATGCCTTGGCTTGGATGACCTATTGTAGGCCACAGCGATGAAAACCGAGTCCGCCTTGGGATGGATGCTGAGATGGTACTTCCCCTCTGGTGTCCAATAGGTGCGGTTGGCCTTTTTGGCTACCACTGGTATCGAGGAGGGCATCATCCATATAGTAAATGCCAGATTCTCATGTGGCTCGAGCCAAGGAGGCGTGAGGACAGGAGCTGCATCCTGGATGTCCAGATCCTGCGCCAGCCTTTGACACTTTGGGTCTTGAGCATCGGATTTCTAGTTATAGACCTCCACAATTTTCTTGAGGAGGTCGGTCAAGAATGGATTCTCAGGTGGAGATTTTGGTGACTCCTTAGGCCGAGGCTTCTCAGGGGAAGGAGTCTCAAACCCCAAAACATAAGATGAAGAACCATCGAAGACTCAGTCCGGATCTGAGTCAGAGGACCGGGCGTCAGGTTGGGAAGGCTCCCAGACATCAGGGGGTGCTCTGCCTTGCATCTGCCCTCATGGAGGCACTTTCTGAGGGCCCGATGGTGGATGGTGCAGGTCTGGGGCTGGAGAAGACCTAGTAGGCTGATCCACCGGACCTCGGGGAACCTCCAGAGGGAGGTGGTGGCTATCCAGCTCAAACACAAACAGGGCCTTAGTCTCAAACCACCAAGACTGTAAAATGGCCCAAAAGTCCACCTGAGGTTGAGGAGACAGAGGGGCAGAGGAGACTGGTAGGCCTCACAGGGAACTCAGGAGTCAGGTACCCCAGCATAGGATAAGTTGGCATTGGGTAGCCTACGGAGGATAAGTGGGGACATAACCCAACATCTGGTATCTTGACGGTGGGTAGCCTGGGTACATTGGGAGATTAGGTGTTGAGTACCCCGATGGAGGGTAGCCTGACAGAAGACCCAACAGTGGAACCGAGGGGTCTGAAAGAGGACCCTGAGGGACTCCTGCTTCCGAACCCGAAGGACCATGAAGAACTGGGTCGAACGTTGGCCCTGGAGGTGACAGATATGGTGTAGGCAATGGGGTCCCCATCAGAAAAGCTGGTAGGGGGGGTCCCTGAGGGTCAACTGGAACCACCAACATTAGATCTGGAGGTAAGCCAGGAAAAGTGCTGCCTGACAGATGTCCCCCTTCACCTGCCCCGCCCTTATTCAGAAAAGGTGGGGGAAGCTCCTCCACAGGGGAGCTGAGGGTGAGCTGGTGGAGAGACCCAACTGGAGAGAGCTGTGGAAGGTCTGGAATCTGAGAAATGTTGGGGCCCTTGCCAGACCCTAACACCAGATCAAATGTCAAGTAAACCAACACCCGACTTATCGACCAGGCTGGTTGGACAGATGTCAGAGGATCCAATGCCCAACTTAGTGATGTTGGCTGGGCTGGTTCTGGGATCCCTGGAGCCCGATGACACAGCTTGGGCCAGGCACTAGTCAGGTGATCCGACGGGTGGCTTATCGGCCCTGCCAGCCAACTTAGAACAGCTGGTGGAAGGGCCCTAAGTGCAGCAGAGGCCTCAGATGTAGCCGAGGCACCCACAACCACTGTGAGCAATGGTGGCGGGAGGTCTGAGGACTGCCCCTGAGGTGGAGTAGGCTTGACCACAGCAGCCAACTTCCCAGAGCAAGAAGGCTGCTAGTAACCCACGGGGCCATGGGCGGCCGCAGGTGACAGGGGGAACTGTCCTGGTCTCGATGTTTCTCTGTCTCCTTCTTCTTCTTCTTCTTGTGCCTGGAAGTATCAGTCAGGGAGAAGGAAGCACTGCAGAGTTTTTGAAGCACCTTTTCCATCATGGCCATTTGCTGTTTAAGTAAGTGGGCCTCGAGGGCCTGCTGGTGATGCTTCCATTGGCCTGGTTGAAGCTGAAACAGGCATCATAATCCTTGAGCTTGTGCCTAGACAGAAGAGGCAGAGGGTATGACAGTCTTTGTGTGGTAGCTGCACGCCACACGCAGGGCGCTTATTTTTATGTGATGTGATGGAAGACAGTGACAACATGCACAAAAACTAAAGAAATCAATTTTTAATATAAAGGAAAATGGATACTCATCCGTGGAAGCAGTCGAACTACAACGTGCAATCTCCACGAGGTCCGATGTAATCAGGTCGATGGCAGGAAAGAACTGGAAGGCAGATGTGGGGATCACCCACTATATAGTGTCATGTTAACATCCATCATGTGTTGTCAGGTGGGCGGTCCCCCATCAGACACTGCTAGCTAAAGTTTCTGTGTGGCCCTGACGCCAGGGCGTGCAGTCCTCAAGGTGATTACCTACTGCAAGAGCCCTCTTGAAGCAAGATCACATGGATTATTACCAAAGATAATGCATAACCAGAGCAGTGCCAATGACTGTATCCCCTCTGCGCAGTCTCTGGGACTACCTCTATAAAAGAAGAGGGCTCGCGGTCCATGCAAGTTGAGCTGCTCCGGTCTTCTGTAGTCAGCAGCAGCTGAAGCCACTCCATGCCAAGTCTCGCTTTTTAATTCCAGATCTGTTTTTCCTCCTCCTCCTCCTCCTCCTCTGGTCAGCCTTCTGGAGAAAAAGGAGGTGCAATGGCCTTCTGAGCCACTTGGGCCCTTACTATCCCACTGGACTAGCCTACTTCTGCTCCTTGCTACCTGGCTTGGTACAGCTGGCACCAGTTGCCTAGCTGGGCCATTGCTACCCCCCTCTGAACCACTACTGGGAAGTGCTTGGCTGTCAAACGCACCTTCAGAAACTACCTCACTTGGCTGTGGGCAGCAACTCACTCGGCCTTACCCTTCAAACACGGGTAGCCATATGCCCTCCCCTCACATAGGGGTAGTAATGGTTAGCTATACCCTAATAATTAAACCAGTGTCTAACAACCTAAATCATCTGAAGCCTCAGTGGCGGAAGGTATGAGCCAAATTTAGTATAAACTTTTCTTCCACAAAGGTCATCTTTATGCGCCTGCTCCTCTCTGGCAACATTCATTCAAACCCAGGCCCACTCACTTCAACGGGCCCTGGTGTTCATAAGGGTAAAGGCCTAAAAATAGCCTCACTAAACATCTGCAGTTTAACAGCAAAATTTGACCCACTTCAGGTATGGATGGTCCTCCATACCCCTGGCATCCTCTGCCTAATGGAGACGTGGTTGACCAGTAGGATTAAAGATAGCGAAGTTTTTCTCAAAGGCTTCCAAGCATACAGGATTGATAGATTAGGCAAGAGAGGTGGTGGATGCCTCATCTATGCCAGGGACTCTCTGCAGTGCACCGTCCTCCCTGGAACCAGGGTGGCTGAGGACCATAAGATAACAGTGATAAAGGCACAGGTCAGTCAGAATGGCAAAACTCTCAACCTTGTCACAATCTACCTACCCCAAGAAAGCCACAGCAGGCTTTCCCACAATTATGGACGTTATCAGCACCCTTCCAAAGGGGATGGAGCTTGTCATTACCTGGGACTTTAACATAAACTGGGATGGAAAGAAGGTTGCCCCTTTCAGAGATCTGATAGCCACCTCCAACCTGACAATTTGTCACCTGCCTCACCAGACAGAACTGTAAGACAGGAAACAGTATCCTCCTTGACTGGATCCTAGCAAGCTCACCATCCCAGACCTCTGAGATCAAGGTTCTCCCAGACACGCTAAGGGTCTTGACGAAAGGTAAACTTGTAGCCCTCAAATCAGCCCTTGCCCTGCATGACTGGACTCCTATTGACCTGGCACCTACCCTTGATCTGGCCGTCAGTTACTTCATTAAGGGCTTTAGCTCCATCTGCGACTTCTATGCCCCGCTCACCAAAATAAAATTTCAGGGGCAGGCAAATGGCTGGATTGATGCGGAGCTCCTCTCCCACCTGAAAGAAAGGGACATTTTCTGTGAGAAGGCTAGAAACACAGGTAGCAAGCATGACTACCAGTGCTACAGAACAACCAGGAACCGCTACACCAAGCTAATCTGGCTCACCAAAGTCAACTATCATAAGGCCCAGCTTTGCAGTTCTTGGGGTAATGGGAAAATATTCTGGGATAACATCAAAAGCATTCTTGGAAAGGAGGACAAGAAGCACCCTCTGCTGCTCAGTATCAGTAACACCCCCACTACAGACCCTCTAGCTATTACAGAAGCCTTCAATAAGGCCTTCACTGATCTTACCCCAGTGTTACCACCTGCCTATTTTCAACCTGATTTGAACCACTCTAACAACGTATCTACCAAGTGTTCTCACCTGACCTTCTATTTTAAAAGGATGACAGTGAAGGAGGCCTTACTATGGTCAAGAACATACTAGGTAAGACCAGACTGGGCAGTGACGGAATAGACATGAAACTTCTATCCCTCACCCTGGACATTCTTATAGTACCCACTACCATGCTGTACAATAAGTCCCTGGCCCTGGCCCAATTCCCAGCGGTTTGGAAGCAGGCCCTAGTTACCCCACTGCATAAAGGAGGCGACAAGTCTCTGGTAGCCAACTACAGACTGATCTCGATCCTCTCCCCCTGTCCAAGGCACTGGAAAGGATTGTGGCAGGTCAACTCATCGACTACCTCAATAAGTATAATCTACTATGCTCCAACCAGCATGGCTTCAGACAAAATCACAGTACCACCACTGCCCTGCTGGACTACATGAGCTATGCACATAAGGCTCTGGATGAAGGCAAACTGGTGAGGTCTGTCTTTATTGACCTCACCAAAGCCTTCTATACAGTCAACCACCCCCTGTTACTGACCCAACTGTAAAACACGGGTGTGGCACCCAATCCCCTTTGCTGGTTCCAAGACTACCTGTTACAGAGAAATCAGTGTGTCAAAATTGGGCAAACAGTATCCAGCGCAAGAGAGGTATCATTAGGGGTACCCCAGGGATCAATACTGGGGTATCTACTCTTCCGTATCTTCTTAAATGACCTTCCTACAGCCTGCAACACCAAACTCATACTACACGCAGATGATGTTGTCCTCCTGAGCAGCAGCACGTCTCAAGCTGCCCTACAATCTGAACTGCAGAACTGCTTCTCCAAACTGAGGACTGGTTCTGTAGTCATAAGTTGCTACTAAACTAAAAGAAGACCAAGGCCATGCTTATGTCCAGCCCCCACAACAAAAATAACCACCACCCCCTCATCATCTCCAACTCATGCAGTGAGCCACTGGAACAAGTTCACTTGTTCAAGTATCTGGGGGTCATAATAGATGATATCCTCACATTTGCACATCATATTGACTCTTTGGTCAAGACAGTCAATACCAAGATTGGTGTCCTGTACAGTTACAGGCAACACCTCTCTCTCTGGTGGCCCTCCGCCTCTCAGTCCACAGACTTTCATCCTAGGGAAGAAAGCTCTATTGGGTAAAACACCACCTTGTGTAGGGAATTTGATCAAGGCAACCGACTCATTACAGGTTACCAGAGGGAGGGCTAGAGGGGTCCTGGCTATCCCCTTTGGTCACACCTCACTTGGGCAGCGTGCATTTGCCTACCGGGCCCCCCGTGGATGAATGAACTCCCTGGGTACCTCTTGGCCAGCAATTGTCTGGCACAATTCAAAACTGACCTCAAACAGCACCTAACACTCTCTAAGTGCACCTGCCCCTGAGTCCAGCCACACCTGCTCTCTCTGCCCCCCAGCAAGCACTAGGCAGGCCTCAGGTACCCCCCTCCCTCTGTCCCTTCTCATGACTTGCCTCAGCAATCAGTCTGTGTGTCATGCTCCTTCGGCACCAGCCACCCCACCCTCCTCCCTCCCCCAACTCACAGTCCCGTGAGTTTCCCCTAACAGTCACTACTAATACAGGCTGCCTGACTATGCTTCCTCACACCCCACCATTTACTCTAGCATGTCCTCTCTGCTCAGCCTCCCTCACCCTGCCATTTCTCCCTATACCTTATTGTCCCTCTTCCCCCACCTCTCACCTCCACCACATACTTACCTCTCTCTCGTATCTCCTTTCTTCACCCCACTGCCAGCTATCCCTGTCCCTCTGAACTATTGACAAGGCACTTTGTGGCTACTTATCCCCCCCCCTCCATAAAGTGTTTTTCTTGTTATTTTAACTTGTAAATATGTTTGGAGTTATTCTGTAAGTTCTGAATCCAAGCTGTATTGTTCATTGTAATGTACCTTTGCTTTCTCCTATTGTTCTTTGTTTTGCAATCTATGACGCAGAACCTTTGTAAAAGAGCTTGCACTCAAAGGTCTTTTCCGAATCACTAAATAAATAATAAAAGTAAGACCTTATCTTAACAGTAGATCTTAGAGACAGGCTCTTGCAGTACTAATAACCTTGAGGACTGAGCCGCCAGGTGCTAGGACCACACAGAAAACTTCAGCTAGCAATGTCTGGCAGGGACCACCCCCCAGTTCTCCCACCGGAAACCTAAGTAGGTGCGACAGAAGGAGTGGGCTCCTAGAGCCAAAGATAGGCTAGGAAGAAAGAAGCAACAGAAACTGGAGGGGAATGTAACCTGCTGCAAGAGCCTCTCTCAAATATCTACTGTTACAGTAACTTCTTACATAACTGTACTATCTTTCTTCAAGAGGGCTCTTGCAGTAGGTAATAACCTTGAGGACTGAGCCCCAAGCAGTGTGAATCAGACAAGGACTGAAACACAGGAGGCAGAAAAGTTCTGCAGTAGGCAGGGACCTTAAGAAAGGAGGCCCTGAAGGACAGCTAGTCCAAAGCCAGCCAAGCACCTAAAGGCAATGTCCAGACTGTAATGCTTAGTGAAGGTGTGGACAGAGTTCCAAGTAGCTGCTGTGCCAATCTCTGTGGCAGAGACATTTCTGAAACAAGCAGAAGGTGCAGCCATACCTCTGGTTGAATGCCTTTTAACTTCCCCATGCAAGGGTTTGTTATACTTCTGATAAAAAAAATGCAGTTTGCTAACCATTTGGATAAACATTGTTTGGAAACTGTGGCGCCCTCCCTTTTGGGTGCAAAGGAAACAAAGAGCTGATCCATCTTACAGACTGATTTTGTTCAACTTGTGTAATAATGTAAAATTCTGTGCACATCCAATGTGTGCAGAAGTGCCTCCCACTGATTAGAATGCTCAGGATAATATACTGCCAAGTGTATGGTCTGATTTAAGGTAAACTCAGAAACTACCTTCAGTAAAAACTTGGGATTTGTATGCAGAGCCACCTGGTCTCTGTGGAAAATCAAATACGGCTCCTTACACATCAGGTCCTGAAGCTCAGAAATCCTTTGAGCAGAAGTTATAACAACTAAAAACAACACTTTCCAAGACAGTGCAGGTCATAACTCACAGCCGGTTCAAAGGGAGGCAAGTCGAGTTTCTCTATTAAGAAGTTCAGATCCCACAGTGGAACAGGGTTACAAACCAGGGGCTTCAAGTGGAAGATTCTCTTCAGAAAGGTTTTGGAAACCTCCAGCTGAGCCAATGTTTTGCCATCCACTGGAGCATGGTAGGCGGAAATGGCAGACCGGTGGACCTTCAGGGAAGAATAGCTGAGCCCAAGGTCTGAAAGGTGCAACAGGTACTTCATGACCTGTGGAGCTGGACAGGAAAAAAGGGTCCCGACCCTTGGAGGCTGCCCAGATGGAAAACCTTTTTCATTTCATCACATATGTAGTTCTTGTGGATGGCTTCTTAGCCTCTATGAGGACTTTGGCGACTCTGGCAGATACTCTGAAGCGTGACTCAGCGATGTCAGAAGGTGCCACGTGTGAAAGTGAAGGGGCTTGAGGCCCGAGTGGACCAGTCTGCCCTGCTCCTGGGTGAGAAGGTCCTGACAGAGTGGCAGAGGGGCCGGTGGTTCCAACAGTAGCTGTTGAAGCAGGGGAACCAAATTTGGTGAGGCCAATAAGGGGCAATCAGTACCATGTGAGCCCATTCCTCCTGCAACTTGAGAAGTACCCTCTGAATGAGCGGGAAAGGAGGGAAGGTGTACAAGAAACTCTGTCCAGCAGAGAGACAGTGCATCTCTCCAGAAAACACCATGCCCTGGAACGAGCAAGCAGAAACTGGGTAGTTCTGTGTTGTATGTGTAGGTGAACAGATCAAGATCTGGGTGACCCCAGAGTTTGAAGATGTTTTCGGCTACTGACTGTCTCAGTTCCCACTCATGTGCCCATGCCTGAGTGTGGCTGAGAGGGTCTGACAGGGTGTTTTGAGGTCTTGGGATGTGCACTGCTGTCAAATGGAGGTCGTGCTGAACTGCCCAGTCCCATATGCACATCACTTCCCTGCATAGAGGTATGACCGCGTTCCTCCCTGCTTGTTCAGGTACCACACCACACACATACTGTCTGTCTGGATAAGAAGTGGGCCTGGGAGAAGAAAAGGCTGAAAGGTCTGAAGCTCATACAGCACTGCCCACATCTCTTGCACATTGATGTGCAGGGATAGCTCCTGCTGAGCCCAGGATTCCTGGGTTGTGCAGTCCCCCAGATGAGCACCCCAGCCCTGACTGAAAGCATTCTTTTTATTTATTTAGTGATTCAGAAAAGACCTTTGACTGCAAGCTCTTTTACAAAGGTTCCATGTCATAGATTGCAAAACAAAGTACAATAGGAGAAAGCAAAGGTACATTACAATGAACGACACAGCTTGGATTCATAACTTACAGAATAACTCAAAACATAGGTACAAGTTAAAATAACAAGAAAAATACTTTATATGGAGGGGGATAAGCAGCCACAAAGTGCCTTGTCAGTAGTTCAGAGGGACAGAGATAGCTGGCAGTGGGGTGAAGAAAGGAGGTATGAGATAGAGGTATGTACTGCGGTGGAGGTGAAGGTGGGGGAAGAAGGACGATAAGGTATAGGGAGAAATGGTGGGGTGAGGGGATGCTGAGCAGAGAAGACATGCTAGAGTAAATGGCGGGGTGTAAGGGGCACGGTCAGGCAGCCTGCATTCATAGTGACTGTAAGGGAAACTCAAGGGACTGTGAGTTGGGGGAGTGGGGAGGGTGGGGTGATGGGTGCCGAAGAAGCATAATGCAAACTGATTTCTGAGGCAAGTCATGAGAAGGGACAGAGGGAGGGGGTACCTAAGGCCTGCCTAGTGCTCGCTGGGGGGGCAGAGAGAGCAGGTGTGGCTGGACTCAGGGACAGGTGCACTTAGAGAGTGTTATTAGGTGCTGTTTGAGGTCAGTTTTGAATTGTGCCAGACAATTGGTGGCCAAGAGGTACCCAGGGAGTTCATTTATCCACAGGGGGGCCCGGTAGGAAAATGCATGTTGCCCAAGTGAGGTACGATGGAAGGTGATAGCCAAGGCCCCTCTGTAATGAGTTGGCCACCTTGATCAAATTGCTTACACAAGGTGGTGTTTTACCCAATAGAGCCTTCTTCTCTAGGATGCAAGTCTGGAATTTGACCCTGTTTCTTAATGACAGCCAATTTGCATGTTCGTACAGAGTACAGGTGTGAGTGCCATGCTCAGCATCCAGGGTGAGTCAGCAGGCTTTGTTGAGTGCAGTCTGAACCCTCTTCAGCACTGTATCTGTTGCCACCCTGTAGACCACTAGTCCATAGTCAATAGTAGATATAATTGGACTGTGGACTGAGAGGTGGAGGGCCCGCGGAGAGAGGTATTGCCTGTGCCTGTACAGGACACCAATCTTGGTATTGACTGTCTTGATGAGAGAGTCAATATGGTGCGTAAACATGAGGGTTTCATCTATTATGACCCCCAGATACCTGAACAAGTGAACTTGTTCCAGCAGCTCACTGCATGAGTTGGAGATGATGAGAGGGTGGTGCTTATTTTTGTTATGGGGGCTGGACATAAGCATGGCCTCAGTCTGCTTGTAGTTTAGTAGCAACTTATGACTACAGAACCAGTCCTCAGTTTGGAGAACCAGTCCTCAGTTTGGAGAAGGGGTTCTGCAGCTCAGATTGTAGGGCAGCCTGAGACGTGCTGCTGCTCAGGAGCACAGCATCATCTGCATATAGTATGAGCTTGGTGTCGCAGGCTGTGAGAAGGTCATTTAAGAAGAGGCTGAAGAGAGTTGGGGCCCCAGAATTGATCCCTGGGGTACCCCTAGTGATACCTCTCTTGTGCTAGATACTGTTCACCCAATTTTGACACATTGATTTCTCCATATCAGGTAGTTTTGGAACCAGCAATAGGGATTGGGCACCACAACCATGTTTTGTAGCTGGGTCAGTAGCAGGGGGTGGTTGACTGTATTGAAGGCTTTGGTGAGGTCAATAAAGACAGACCCCACCAGTTTGCCTCCATCCAGGGCTTTATGTGCATAGTTCATGTAGTCCAGCAGGGCAGTGGTGGTACTGTGATTTTGTCTGAAGCCATGCTGGTTGGGGCATAGTAGATTATACTTATTGAGGTAGTCGATGAGTTGACCTGCCACAATCTTTTCCAATGCCTTGGACGGGGGGGGGGGTGAGGATTGAGATGGGTCTGTAGTTGGCTACCAGAAACTTGTCACCTCCTTTATGTACTGGCGTAACTAAGGCCGGCTTCCAAACTGCCGGGAATTGGGCCAGGGCCAGGGACTTACTGTACAGCGTGGTAATGGGCACTATAAGAATGTCCAGGGTGAGGGACAGAAGTTTCATGTCTATCCTGTCACTGCCCAGTCTGGTCTTACCTAGTATTTTCTTGACCATAGTAAGGGCCTCCTTCACCGTCA
This sequence comes from Neoceratodus forsteri, assembly GCA_016271365.2. Lineage (NCBI taxonomy): Eukaryota > Metazoa > Chordata > Ceratodontiformes > Ceratodontidae > Neoceratodus > Neoceratodus forsteri. The sequence continues at coordinate 501,110,014 of CM028135.1, read as the reverse complement.
CCCTTTTAAAATAGAAGGTCAGGTGAGAACACGGGAGATACGTTGTGGGAGTGGTTCAAACTAGTTGAAAATAGGCAGGTAGTAGCACTGGTGTAAGATCAGTGAAGGCCTTATTGAAGGCTTCTGCAATAACTAGAGGGTCTCTAGTGGGGGTCTTACTGATACTGAGCAGCTGAGGGTGCTTCTTGTCCTCCTTTCCAAGAATGCTTTTGATGTTATCTCACAATCTTTTCCCATCAACCCAAGAATTGCAAAGCTGGGCCTTATGATAGTTGGCTTTGGTGAGCCGGATTAGCTTGGTGCAACAGTTCATGGCTGTTCTGTAGCACTGGTAGTCATGCTCTTTACCTGTGCTTCTGGCCTTCTCCCAGAGTATGTCTCTTTCTTTCAGGTGAGAGAGGAGCTCCCCATCAATCCAGCCATTTGCCTGCCCCCAAATTTTTCTTTTCGTAAGCAAGGCATAGATGTCACAGATGGAGCTAAAGCCCTTAATGAAGTAACTGAGGGCCTGATCAAGGGTAGGCACCAGGTCAACAGGAGTCCAGTCATGCAGGGTAAGGGCTGATTTGAGCGCTCCAAGTTTACCCTTCCTCAAGACCCTGCTTTCAATCAGGATGGGTGGGCTTTTGATAACTTTATTAGACTACAGGAAGGTGATTGGGGAGTGGTCACTTAGCGTGTCTGGGAGAACCTTGATCTCAGAGATCTGGGATGATGAGCTTGCTAGGACCCCGTCAAGGAGGGTACTGTTTCCTGTCTTATAGTTCTGCCTGGTGGGGCAGGTGACAAGTTGTGTCAGATTGGAGGTGGCTATCAGATCTCTGAAAGGGGCAGCCTCCTTTCCATCCCAGTTTATGTTTAAGTCCCCGGTAATGACAAGCTTCATCCCCTTTGGAAGGATTCTGATAACATCCATAACTGTGGGAAAGCCTGCTGTGGCTTTCTTGGGGGGTCGGTAGATTGTGGCAAAGATGAGAGTTTTGTCATTCTGACCAACCTGTGCCTTTATCACTATTATCTCATGGTCCTCAGCCACCCTAGTTCCAGGGAGGAAGGTGCACTGCAGAGGGTCACTGGCATAGATGAGGCATCCCCCACTTCTCTTGCCTATTCTATCAATCCTGTATGCTTGGAAGCCTTTGAGGGAAACTTCGCTATCTTTAATCCTACTGGTCAACCAGGTCTCCATTAGGCAGAGGATGTTGGGTATGGAGGGCCATCCATGCCTGTAGTTGGTCAAATTTTGCAGTTAAACTGCAGATGTTCAGTGAGGCTATTTTTAGGCCTTTACCCTTATGAACACCAGGGCCCGTTGAAGTGAGTGGGCCTGGGTTTGAGTGAATGTTGCCAGAGAGGAGCAGGAGCATAAAGATGACCTTTCTGGCAGAAACGTTTATGCTAAATTTGGCTCATACCTTCCACCAAGAGGCTTCAGATGATTCAGGTGGTTGGACACTGCTTTAATTGTTAGGGCGTAGCTAACCATTACTACTCCTATGTGAGGGGAGGGCATATGGCCACCTGTGTTTGAAGGGTAAGGCCGAGTGAGTCACTGCCCAGAGCCAAGTGAGGCAGTTTCTGAAGGTATGTTTGACAGCCATGCACTACCCAGTAGTGGTTCAGAGTGGGGTAGCAGCGGCCCAGCTAGGCATCTGGTGCCAGCTGTACAAAGCCAGGTAGCAAGGAGCAGAAGTAGATAGCACCCTTTGATAGGTAGCATGGCAGCTTGATTCAGTCATCAAGCCTAACACACTGTTGCCAGAGAGAGGCTGTACAGTTAACCACTGTACTTGGTGGTTTTTAGAGAGAGCTACAAGGAGGAGTTATAATAGATAGGGAAAGTACTTCGCAAGAGACAGTGATGCTGTCACTCAAAGCTTGAGCAGCTAGCTGGTAGAAACCTGTAGGAGTGAGCTAGTAAGCCGGGGCGTGGTTTAAGTGTATTTAAACAGGACTGGGGTAGGTGGGAGGGGTCAAAAAATCAGGCAACTAGGGCTCCCTTCCTGGAGGTAATCTGTCCCTGAAGGTGGGTCTGTACCTGAGCTTCCATGAGGGGCTGGTGGCTTCAGATCTGGACTGCAGATGGCAGTCTGGCAGGTTGAGTTCATCAGAGAACCACGGCAGTGGCTCTCAGACTACCTGAAAAGAGAATCTGTAGTCAGAATTTGGATCGGCTGGGGACTGAAAGGGGCCCCCCAGCGGAGGTTGTTCAGATCCTGCCACCATAAGATATCCTGTCGCATAGAGCTGGACATTAGGACTCTCTAATCCAGGTCATCTGATCTCTAGTCCCACTGGACCCAAAGCATCCACTGCTTGACTCGCATGTGGAGCCTGGCTAAGGAAACGGTAGGAATGGCAACTACTATAAGGTCCAGAAGGTGTAAAACCACATGAGCCATGGTCCAACGGCTGGAGGTCACTTGCCTGGCCTGCTGTTGCAGAGTTTCCACCCTGTCCAACAGGAGGAAGGCTTGATCCTGAGCTGTGTCCAGCACCACTCCAATAAATTGGAGGCGCTGGGATTGGGCATGCTGGGACTTGGGGCAGTTCACCATAATACCCAGCTGGTGAAACAGATCCAGGGTCTTGAACAGAGAGTCCAGTAGGCTGTCCTGTGACAGGGCTGATAGGAGCCAGTCCTTGATGTATGGGAAAACAAAGATGCTCTGACTGCGTAAAGCCGCAGCCACCACTGCTAGGCACTTGCTAAAAACCCTGGGTGCTGAGGTAAGGCCAAAGGGGAGAGCCTTGAACTGGAAATGTTCCCCCTGGAAGACAAACCTGAGAAAGCAGCAATGGGAAGAGAAGACTGGGATATGCAGGTAGGCATCCTGCATGTCCAGGTGCAGAGCCAGTGTCCCTGATGGAGCAGTGGCAAGAGACCTGGCAGAGTCAGCATGTGGAATCTTTTGTGCTCAATGTACAGAGTGTGCTCAGATCCAGTCTTTTTGGGCACCAGAAAGAAGTGGGAGTAATACCCTCTACCCACCTGATTCAGAGCATCGGGCTCTATTGTCGACTTTTCCAGTACAGCCTGAATTTCTGCTCTTATGAGAGGAATGTGATCTTTTGGGTAGCAAGTGTGACCTGGAGGGTTTTCTGGAGGTCTCTTGAGAAATTCTATTGTGTGACCTTGAGCGATGAGCTGAAGGACCCAAGAGTCTGACATGATTGCCTGCCAGCCCAACAGCTAGTTGGCAAATCAGCCCCCTACTGGTTCTCTCTGAGCTGGCGCTGGGCCGCCATGAGTCAGGAGGCTGTGGGGGTTTAGCGGCAGCATTTCTGGAGGCACGCTGAGCAAGCCTTGGCCGGGGTGGCTACTGCTGAAGTAGCCCAATGTTTCTTCTGATGTCTGGCAGGCTGCTGCTTATCCTGATGCCACCATTGGTGATGAAAATTTTGTTTGGGTTTATGCCCAGAGTGGTATATAGTGTGCACTGAATGCAATGCCTTGCCACTATCTTGTAGAATTGTGATGACATCTTTCACATCACCCCCAAAAAAGGACCCAATCCCAGAAGGGAGCATCCTGAATGGCAGCCTGAACATCCTGACCAAGACCCAACACCCTTAACCAGGAGTACCTGAGCAAGCAGACAGCAGTCGCAGTACTCCTAGTCGAAGCATCCGCAGCATCATATGTAGCCCTGATGGCATGGCGGCATGAAATCTCTGCCATCCGGACTGTTTGACCAATCTTTGACTTCACCTCCGAATCAGGCAAGGAGTCAAAGTCACCTTTGAGCTAGGCCAGGATGGACTTCTGAGAAACGACCAGGTGGGCCACGTAGTTTTAAGCTCAAAGAGCCAAGGATGAGGACGAATAGAATTTCCATCCAAACTGGTCAAGTTGCCTGGACTCCTTGTCCGGAGGAGAGATACTCATGTGTTTGAGCTTAGCAGTTCGGTCATTAGCTGCGTTAATGACCACAGAATCTGCTTTAGGATAGATGCTGAGGTGGTCCTTACCCTCGGGAGCATGATATATTCTGTCAACCTTTTTAGAGACAGCTGTTACCAGTGATGGCTGCTGCCAAATGGAGGAGACCAAATCTTCTTGAGGGCCTATCCAGGGAGGGATTAAAAGTGGTGACACCTCTGGCATGTCCAGGTGCTCAGCCAGCCTCTTACGCTTAGGATCATGATCCTCAGTCTTCCAGCCTTGTGCCTCCTGGATTTTCCTGAGGATTTTCATAAAGGAGGGGTCCTCAGGTGGAGACTTAGGAGACTCCTTTGGTGCAGGCTTATCGGGCAGAGGAATTTCATAGCCTGAAGCTGAAGAGGATGAATCAGATTCTGAGTCTGACGATGGGCTCCTGTCTGAAGACAGGGCCCTAGGAAGGGGATTCTCCTTCTGAGGCACAGTGAGCTCCCTGCTTTGGTCAGGGACTGAAGCATGGCCCGATATCATACCTGACATGGAGGGATAAGACTCCAATGGACAGAGAGAGACACACAGGTGTAGGAACCAGGTGAGCCGGTGTCGAAGTGGCAGTCAGCTGGCATCGGTCTAGTTCCGTCATGAACTGAGACTTGGCCTCATACCACCACGACTGAATGATAGTCCTCAAATCCACCTGAGGCTGCAGAGGAGGAGGCAGAGGGGGCTGATACGAGGGCAGGTAGCCCAGAGATGGGTAACCTGGCATTGGGTAGCCCAGTGTAGGACAGCTGGAGGTAGAAAAATGTGTATTCAGATACCCTAACATTGGAAGCCTGGCATTGGGTAGCTAGCTGTCAGATACCTGGGGTAATTTTGAACATGGTAACTTGGCATCAGAGGGACTATAGGAGGTCCCGATGGAGGTGCCGAGGGCCCTGGAGGAGACCCTGGCAGCGGCACTGATGGACCTAATGGAGGCCCTGATGGAATGTCAGGAGGGCCTCATAACATCAGATCCAGTGGTGGGTCAACTGGCACCAAAGGGCCAGAGAGTTCTACCGGCATCTGGGTAGGGGCCATGGGCCCAGACGGTGAATTCTCAGGCAAAGGGACCAGCGGGTTCCTGGGAACATCCAGCATAGTGTGGTCCAGCGTCGACACCTTGGGAGTGATGATAGGTGGATGCTTCTCCCCCACCAGCTCCGAATGATGAAACAAAGCCAGAGGTTCCACAAAGAGGTGGCGGAGAGGGAGGGTCCCAAGAGGGATAACCCTCAGGGGAAGGTTGCAGCACAGGCAGCAGCGGGCGCTGATCCAGAGGATCGACGTTAGGCCTGTTATCAGGGCCCGAAAGAAGCGCCGTGGCTAGGCATTCACCAGAGGAGCTGGCATCCGACTTATCAGACGGGGCTGTGTGTTTGTCACTGGACTTAGACCTGTGTGCTTTAATGGGCCTAAGAGTGGCAGAAGCCTCAGAAGAACCTGAGGCGCCCACCTGAACCCTGACCAGTGTAGTCGAGGGCCCAAGGGCTGCTCCACGTTAGCAGGAGCAGGCACGGACAGACGGGCACTCCCTTTTTGGAGAAAGGCTGCTCGACGTCCACTGCTCCTCCATGGAAGCCATCTTCAGCTTCAAAATATGGGCTTCTAAGGCCTGTTGACCACGTTTTCGTGTGACCTGGTTGAAACGCTGGCAGGCCGCATAGACATCGGTCTTGTGCTTGGGTTCCAGGCAAAACAGACAGAGGGAATGGCTGTCCTTGTGCAGGAGCTGAGAGCCACAGGAATTGCACTTATTCTTATGAGACTCGGTAGCTGTCAGAGAAGATATACACAAAAAAGATTACTTTTTCAAAAGGAAATTAAAAAAAGATGGAAATACTCATTTGAAATGGCGGTCGACTGTAACAGTGTTTTCTGCGCGGTCCGACATGCGCAGGTCGACGGCAGGAAAGAATTGGAGGGTGGGCATGGGGATCACCCCTTTTATAGCATCATGCTGCCGTACATCACATGACGTCAAGGGGCGGTCCCCGCCAGACATTGCTAGCTAAAGTTTTCCGTGTGGTCCTTGCGCCTGGTGGCTCAGTCCTCAAGGTTATTACCTACTGCAAGCACCCTCTTGAAGTAAGATCCAGGGTTACTATAGATTATTCAATCCACCAGCGAGACCAATTTATTTACATTCAGGCCACTCACTGAAGCTGACTAGTAACCTGGATCTCCTCAACCTGCACATTACTTACTCTTCTTTTCATTTTGATTTTTAACTTTTCTATTTTCAGTTGTCTTTCTGCTGTACTTTAGTTATTTTACTTTTTCTCTCACTTTTACTTTACACTATACCTTTACATCTAAACTACCCTTTATTAAAACTACAGTTATGTAAGAACTTACCGTAACAGTAGATCTTCAAGAGAGGCTCTTGTGGTAGGTAATTACCTCGAGAACTGCACCCCCTGGCATCAGGACCACACAGAAATGTCAGCTAGTAGTGTCTGACAGGGGACCACCCACCCAGTGTCACGTGACTGTCAGCGTGACACTATATAGTGGGCAGTCCCCATGCTGCCTTCCAGTTCTCCTGCCAGAGACCTCCCAAGGGGGTGACAAGAAAATGTAAAAGGAGGCTCCTGGAGCCAAAGAAATAGAAAAGGAGCAGCAGAAAAATGGTAGAAGGAGGGAGGGAAAATGGTTACCTACTGCAAGAGCCTCTCTCGAAGATCTACTGTTATGGCAAGTTCTTACGTAACTGTACTGTCTTACTTCGAGAGGGCCCTTGCAGTGGGTATTTACCTTGAGGACTGAGTCCCAAGCAGTGTGACTCAGAAGGAACAGAACCACGGGAGGCAGGAAGGGTCTGCGGAAGATCAGAAATTCAGGACAGAAGTCCCTGAAGGATAGCTAGGCCAAAGCCAGCCCTGCACCTAGAGGCAATGTCCAGACTGTAATGCTTGGTGAAAGTGTGGACAGAGCTCTAGGTGGCCACAGCACAAATGTCAGCGGCTGACACATTCCTGAAGCAAGAAGTAGAGGCAGACATGCTTCTGGTAGAATGCCCCTTAACCTCCCCTGAGAGAGAATTTTACCATATTTCTGGTAACAGAAAAAATACAATTTGCCAACCATTTGGATAAACACTGTTTGGAAACTGCCATACCTTTCCTCTTAGGTGCAAAAGAAACAAAAAGTTGGTATGTTTTCCGGACAGACTTGGTTCTGTTAGTATAATAATGCAAGATTCTATGAACATCCAAGGTGTGTAGAATCACCTTCCCCTGATTTGAATGCTCAGGGTAATACACCGGCAGTTGATTCAATTGACTTAATGTAAACTCCGAAATCATCTTCTGTAAGAACTGAGGATTAGTATGCAGAGCCATTTAGTCTCTGTGAAAAATTAAATACGGCTCCCTACACATCAGGGCCTGAAGCTCAGAAATCCTTCACGCAGAAGTGACTGCAATCACAAAAAGTGCCTTCCACGACAAATAGCGCATATCAGAACTGCCAGACGGTTCAAAGGGAGGCAAGATCAGTTTCTCTAAAATAAAATTTAGGTCCCAAGGTGGAGCTGGACTGCACACTGGGGGTTTCAAGTGGAGGATCCCTGTCAGGACAGTTTTGGAAACCTCCAGCTGAGCCACAGCTTTGCCCTCCACTAAAGTGTGATAGGCAGAAATAACCAATAGGGGAACCTTTAGCAAAGAGTAACTCAAACCCTGGTCAGAGAGGTGTAGCAGATACTACATGACTTGAGGAATGGAGCACGAAAAGCAGTCCCAACCCTTTGAGGTGGCCCAAAAGGAGAAACACTTCCACTTCATGCCACATGTTGTCCTTGTAGAAGGCCTTCTGACCTCTAGCAGGACCTGCGCCACTCTGGAGGAAACTCCAAAACTTGAAGCCGCTATGTCAAGAGGTGCCACGCATGAAGGCAAAGGGATTTCAGCCCTGGATGGACCAGTGAGCCCTGCTCCTGGGTCAGGAGTTCATGGCAGAGAGGCACATGAGCCAGAGGCTCCACTGCAAGCTGCTGAAGAAGCAGAAACCAAACTTGCCGAGGCCAACATGGGGCAATCAGAACCATGTGAGCCCCTTCTGCTTGGAGCTTAAGCAGCACCCTCTGCAGAACTGGAAAAGGAGGGAAGGCACAGAAAAACCTCCCTGTCCAGCATAGAGATAGCACATCTCAGCAGAAAACGCCATGCCCGGGAGCAAGCGAGCAAAACTTGGGTAATTTTGCATTGTATGGGGAGGCGAACAGATCCAAGTCTGGATGACCCCATGGGTTGAAAATGTGTTCGACCACCTCTTGCTTGAGCTGCCATTCATGGGCTTTTACTCTGGTGCGGTTGATACTGTTCACTAGGATGTTTTGCATGCCTGGAATGTGAACAGCTGTGAGGTGAATTCGATGCAGAACTGCCCAGTTCCATACCTGCATCACCTTCCAGCAGAGGGGATACAAGCGAGTTCCCCCTTGCTTTTTGAGGTACCAGACCATGCACATACTGTCCTACTGGATCAATAGTGGGCCCTCATGAAGCAAATGCTGGAAGGCTTGGAGAGCATACAGCACTGCCCTCATCTCCAGCATGTTTATGTGCAAGGAAAGTTCTGACTGGGACCACAGCCCTCGAGTCCTGTGGACGTCCAAGTGAGCATCCCAACCCAACCCTGACACATCTGTAGTTAGAGTCTGGGTGGGAGGAGGGGTCTGAAAGGGGACCTTGGTGAGGTTGCTGAGATCCTGCCACCAGAGGAGATCTTGCTGATCGAACTGGAGACCAGGACCATGTGGTCCTGGTCATTCGACCTCTGATCTCATTGCGTTCTGAGCAGCCACTGCAAAATTCACATGTGGAGCCTGGCCAGAGGAACAGTGGGGATGGGTACAGCCATAAGGCCAAAGAGTCAGAGAAACAACTTGGCCATGACCCTCCTGCTGGAGGCTACTAAATGAGCCTGATTCGCCTCAGTTTCTGCCCTGTCCAAAGGGAAGAAATCCATACCCTGGGCCGTATCCAGCACCGCACCAATAAACCTGAGGTGCTGGGAAGGGGCAAGCTAGGATTTGGAAAAGTTGACAGTAATCCCTACTTGCGCAAAAAGGTACAGGGTAGCTGAGAGAGAGAGAGTTCCAACTGTTCTATCAAAAGGGCTGACAGAAGCCAGTCATCGAGGTAGGGGAACACATAATGGCCCCGGTTTCTCAGGGCCACTGGCACTACCACAAGGCACTTGGTAAAAACACGAGGTGCTGATAACTTGCCAAAGGGAAGGGCCTTAAACTGGTAATGTTCCCCCAGAAAGGCAAACCTTAGGTAGTGGTGATGGGCCTTAAAATACTGGATATGCAGGTAGGCATCCTGCATGTAGGGTCAGCATTCAAAACCATTTGTACTCGATGTACAGTTTTAGAGTGCTGAGGTCCAAGATGGGACAAAAATCTCCTGTCTTTTTTGGGACCAAAAACAAGTGGGAGTAATACCCCTTTCTGACTTGGTTTGATGGAACGGGCTCTATTGTCTCCTTTTGTAAAGGAGCCTTGATTTCTTCCCTTAAGAGGAGATGTGGACCTTTGGATAATGGGACACCCCTGGAGGCCTGTCTGGAGGTTTCTTGAGAAATTCCAGAGTGTAGCCCTGTCCGACCAGCTGAAGGATCCACAAATCAATAGTGACTGCCTCCAACCCTGGCAGGTGACTGGCGAACCTTCACCCATTGGCTTCTCTGACATACAGGGAGGAGGGGTCAGACCGCAAGTCAAGAGAGGGAGAGAGGGTTGTGGAGAGCCCCACCTGAGGCTCTTTGAGCTTTGGCTGGAGGGGTGGCTGTTGCGGCATGGGGCCCGATGTTTTGTCTGACGTCTGGCCGTCTGCTGCTGCTTTGTCTGTCATTTGGCCTGGTGATGAAAAGGTTTCTTGGCCTGAAATCTAGGGTGGTACATGGCATGAACCGATCTAAGGGCCTTACCCTTGTCCTGGAGGCTAGTAATGATATCCTGGGTGTCGCCTCTGAAGAGAACGGAGCCACTACAAGGGGCATCCTGGATGGCCACCTAAACATCTGGTGCCAGGCCAGACACCCTTAGCCAGGAATACCTCCGAAGACTTATAGTCGTGGCTGTGCCCCTAGCCAAGGAATCCATGGTGTCATACGTGGCCCTCAGCAAGTGCCGAGAGGCAACCTTGGCAGACCTGATGGTGTCGGCCAGAATAGTTTTGGACTCCAAGTCTGGCATAGCATCGAAGGCAGGTTCCAGCTGACTAAAGAGAGATTTCTGGTAAACCAGCATGTGGGCCACGTAGTTTAAGGTGTGCATGGCCAAAGTGGAGGAAGAATAAAATTTCCTGCCAAATTGATCCAGCTATCTTGACTCCTTATGAAGAGGAGAAGTGCTCATATGTCTGGGCTTAGTGGACCTGCCATGAGCAGCCACAATGACTAGAGTCCGCCTTGGAGTGAACACTAAGGTGATCTTTCCCATCTGGTGTTCTGTAAGTTCGGTCCACCTTTTTGGCTATCACCAGAATTGAAGATGGCATCATCCAGATGATGGATGTCAGGTCTTCACGTGGCTCCAACCAAGGAGGGGTTAGAATGGGAGCTGCCTCCTTGATGTCCAAATGCTCTGCCAGTCTTTGGCATTTTGGATCATGAGCATCTGACTTCCAATTGTAGACTTCCGCTATCTTTTTGAGGAGGTCTGTGAAAGAGGGGTCCTCAGGAAGGGATTTTGGAGATTGCTTAGGTCTGGGTTCCTCTGTGGGAAGAGTTTCAAACCCTGACCCTACAGAGGAAGAGGAATCAGAGTCTGAACCCGGATCCGAGGACTCCGAAGACTGGACGTCGGGGCGGGAAGCTTCCTGAGAGCCAGGGAGGGCTTTGTCTGAAGACCGCTCCACAACAGACTCCTTTGACAGGCCTGACATTGGCTGTCATAAGTCCGGCATAGGGCCAGACCCTGGCATCCATTCCACTGGGATCTGGGGAGCATCCCTTGGGGGGGGGTGACTATCTAACTCCGATATCATCTGGTCCTTGGTTTCCGATCACCAGGACTGAAGAATAGTCTGTAAGTCTGGCGGAGGAGGCGGCAAGGGGCTGGAAGACTGGAGGGTACCCCTGAGAGAAACCCAATGGTGGGTAATCCGACATATGGTAGGTGTGTGTCAGGTAACCTGATTAGGGGTAGGCAGGTGGATACCCAGGTGTCTGACTACCTGACAGCAGGTAGCTCAGAGGAATATAAGCCAGTGGATAGTGTGGCATCAGGTGACCCGACGGAGATAACCTGATGGGGGGCCCCGACAGCAGTGCCGGGGGACCCTGAGGAGGCCTGAGAACTGGGTCGAATGACAGACTGGTGGGAGGCAAGCCCGATGTTGGTGCTAGTGTCCTCGGCAGATGATCCATAGGCTTCTCTGGGAGACCTGACGTCAGGTCCCGAGGTGACCCAGAGAAGTTGCCACCTGACAGATGGCCCCCATCCTCCACACCTCAAAGATCTGGGGAGGGAAGAGGAAGCTCTTCCAGGGGAGGAGAAGGGTTGGCCTGGTGGGGGGGACCCTACCAGAGAAAGCTGTGGTAACTCCAGCAACTGAGCATCGTCTGGGCCCCTTGCCAGACCCTGATGTAAGCGGGTTGGTCGGGGGGATGTCAGATGAGCTGACAACCGACTTATCGACCTGAGTGGTTGGGCAGGCATTGGGTGAAGCGACGACCGGTTTATCAACCATGGCTGGGCAGGCACCGGAGACCCCGGAGCTCGATTTCACAACCCGGGCCAAGCACTCATTGCAGGGTCCGATGTGATTACCGACCTCACCAGACAATTTAGACCTACCAGATGAAAGGGGTCTAAGAGCGGCGGAAGCCACGGACATATCCGAGGCGTCCGCAGCCACTATAACTAGTGGTGGCGGGGGATCCAAGGACTGCTCCTGGGTAGGCGAGGCAGGCTTGAAGGTAGCAGCCAACTTCCCAGAGGAAGAGGGACACTGCTCACCTGAGGGGCCCAAGGGTGGCTGCGGGTGAGAGGGCAACCAGTCCTAGTCCCCGTGCTTCTCTTTTTCTGCTTGTGCTTGTGGGAGCAGTAGGAGAGGAAGAAGCACTATAGAGTTTCTGGAGCTCCTTTTCCATCATGGCCTTTTTTGAGTTTTAACAGATAAGCCTCAAGGGCCTGCTGGTGGCACTTCTGTGTGGCCTGGTTGAAACTGGAGCAGGCCTCACAGCAGGCTTGTTGCCAGGATTTTCACAAGGGGGGTTCTTTTTTTGGGTCTGTGACTTTTTCCAAAAAGCCGGGGGTGGCCCCCAGAAGCTCAGGGGTTCTATATGCTCTGTGGTGCATTTTCTCACTTATTTTGAAGCCAGATAACTCATATTTTAGCTTTCCTCCTCCCCCCTTGCTCTAACATTATGAGGTGTCTTGCTGCAGGGTGACTATATACTTGTATTCTGTACGTGATGTTAGCAAAATGTTGACACTGTAGTCACCTGCTGGCTTGACATAGGCCAGGCCACGAATGTCAGCATATTGCTAACCTCATGTACAGAACAGCCAGATAATAGGGTCTAGGTGCTGCTAGGCCCTCACCAGGATTTTTACAAGGGGTGTTTTATTTTTGTAGACTTCTACTTTTTTTAAAAAGCTACCAGGGCCCCAGAGGCCCAGGGGTTCTAGATGCTCTGTGGTGCATTTTCTGGCTTATTTTGAAGCCAAATAATTCATCTTTGCTCTCCTCCACCCGTAGCTCTACAGTTATGATGTGCCTGGCAGCAGGGTGAATACATAGTTGAATTGTGTACGTGAGGTTAGCAAAACGCTGACATTGAAGTATAAGTGATACATATATTGACTGCAGCCATCACCTGTTGACTTGACACAGTCAAGGCTAATGTCAGCATTTTGCTAACCTCATCTACAGAATAGAAGTATGAATTCACCCTGCAGGCAGCCAGATTAAGGGTCTGGGGCTGCTAGGCCCATAGAAGCCCTAGGCTACTATATGCTCAGTGGCTCACTGCATGTAATCAACAGTGGCAAACTGTGCTAGCTAGACTACAAAGGGCTGGACACACAGTCAAAGGAAAACCTGTTGGAGGATGTACAGTTGTTATAACTGACCTCTTAAATTGCAGAAAAAAATTAACATGTACACGTATTACAGGACAACGGATTACTTGAGGATGCAGAAGTAATCCATACACCTATTTTGACCCAGAAGTTAGAGAAATAAAAAAAAACTATGGAGAAAAAAGAAGCTACTAGGAAAACTGGGAGGCAGTATAGCGCAGTGGGTTGAGGCTTTGACCTGCAGACCTGGGTTTGGATCCCACAGCCACCACTTGCATACGGTGTGACCATGAGCAAATCACTTAACGTCCTTGTGATCCCGGGTTGCACCTGTAAACAAGATTTCGGCTTAGTGTCTCTCTCTCCTGATAAAAAAAAAAAAAATTATCTGACACAACAATACTGGCCAGAAAAAAAATGATAGCAGACATTTTGCTGCAGAGGTTGGACTAACACGGAAAAAATTCAAGCAGACACACAGAGGGATGATGAGACTCTTGAGAGCTCACAGATTATTTTACAGGTGGCAGACTGGTGATCAGTCTTTTTTTCATATTTCTGTCAGAACTTGCTGTTGTCCCCTTTTCTACAGAGTCTGGACTGAGAGCAAAATTCAGCTGCCTCACAGAGGGGTGATGATTCTCAAGAGCTCACAGATTTTATAGGAGGCAGACTGGAGTTCAGTCTTTTTCTTATTTTTTTTTTATATATATATTTTGGTCAGACCTTGCTGCTATCCCTTTTTGCCGCAGAGGTTGGACAGACGGAGCAAAATTCAGGCACTGCCTGAATTTTGTTCAGTCTCAGTCCAGCTTCTGCAGCAAGAGGGGACAGCAGCAAATTCTGACAGAAATATGAAAAAAGAAAGAGAGACTGAACTCCAGTCTGCCTCCTGTAAAATCTGTGAGCTCTCGAGAGTCTCATCATTCCTCTGTGTGGCAGCCTGAAGTTTGTTCAGTCTCAGTTCAGCCTCTGCAGAAAAGAAGACAGCAGCACATTTTGACAGAAATATGAAAAAAAAAAAAAGAAAAAGAATGAACCCCAGTCTGCCTCCTGTAAAATAATCTGTGAGCTCTCAAGAGTCTCATCATCCCTCTGTGTGGCAGCATGAATTTTGTTCAGTCTCAGTCCAGCCTCTGTGGAAAATGGGACAGCAGCAAGTTCTGACAGAAATATGAAAAAGAAAAAAGAAAGACTGAACTCCAGCCTGCCTCCTGTTAAATAATCAGTGAGCTCTCGAGAGTCTCATTATCCATTTGTGTGGCTGCCTGAAATTTGCCCAGTTGCAAGTTCTGACAGAAATGTGTCCAGTCTGCATCAAATGCAGCCATTTTCCTTGATTCTCATCAACCACCACACTCCGTCTTCGATCGCCTGCTTCTAGCTACATCGCAGTGTGAACTCTGGGCAGGTCAATGTGATACTTACGGCACAGAGATGCAGTGACATTTCCTTAGCATTAAAACAACTAATTGGCCAACAGAAGATGAGGTGGGGGGGAGGCGCGGTGCAAGATTCATACCGAGCAGCTGGAACCTTTATTGGGCAGATCAGGAATGGGTGGGGCATGTATCTTCGAAGGGCATCACAGGTAGAGGTAAGGGAGGAGCTGAGGGGGGGGAAGAGGTTAGCACATCAGAGAGCAGAGTGAGAGCCAAGCAGTGGTGCTTCCTACTCCCGAGGACTGGACGAAATTTAAAGGTACAGTGACAAAATAAACAGAACCTTTCCCCCCCAAAAAAAATCAAAATGGAGGTTCCAAACTAGGGGGGTTCATTTGAACCTGATGAACCCCACCTGGCAATGGGCAAGCACAGTCCTCGGCCTAGGCAGAAGAGGCAGAGGGAGTGAGAGTCTTTATGTGGTAGTTGTGCGCTGCACGAACTGCACTTATTTTTATGCGACTCAGTGGAAGATGGTGAAGACATGCATAAAATAAAATAAATTACTGTAGAAACAGAAAAAAAGGATACTCACCCAAAGAAAGCGGTCGAACTGCAGCGACGATCTCCGCAAGGTCCAATGTGTTCAGGTCGACAGTGGGGAAGAACTGGAAGGCAGGCGTGGGGACCGCCCATTATACTGTGTCACACTGATGCCAGTCACGTGATGTTGGGTGGGTGGTTCCATGTCAGACACTGGTAACTAAAGTTTCTGTGTGGTCCTGATGCCAGAGGGTGCAATCCTCAAGGTAATTGCCTACCGTAAGAGCCCTCTTGAAGTAAGATCTTCTATTCTCATCCCCTACCCCTTACTACATTTTCTGTAAACTATACCTGTTTCCTATTCTGTCTCTGCTCTTGTTACTAATTTTTTTCCAGCACTAACCCATTTTCCCATTATTTCTACAGGTCTAGCAGGATGCCACCCTCTGCCTATCAGATGAGTATTGCCTGATGTTTAATCTTTCTAGCTGTCATATTTTCTCCTGAAACAGCTACTGATCCTCTGTGATCCTTTCCAAATATTTTGTCTTACAGGTGTGATGGGCATCATTCCCTCAATGCCCATAGCCAGACTTCTCAGGCTTCTCAGGACTCAGGTAGGCCATCCCCTACCTACTTCCTATGCTAGGTAACTAAGCAGTAACAGTGCTGTTGCACTCATTAACATAGAACTCACTCCCATTCTGTCTCATGTATTCATCTTGTGAAGGTTAATGGAGAAGCAAACTAGACTTATTACCTGTGGGCAGGTGCCTGTGTAACTTGATAAAAATAATAATAATCTTTATTTATATAGCACAGTTCAGAATATCAAAGCACTTTACAATAATTGAACTAATCATGATTAAAAACTATAAATAGGTTAAAATTCAGCGACAATGTAAATCAGATCATAATCAGGGCAGCAGAGAATGCACGGTTAAATAAAAATGTCTTTAGTGTCATTTTAAAGCTCTCCACAGTCAGGCACTCATGAACCCAATGAGGTAGAGAATTCTACAAGGTGGGGGTCACAAATGCAGATGCTTGTGCCCCTGATGCCTGCAACTGAACCTTGGGAATCTCTAGCAAGCCCTCGTCAGCAGAGTGGAGCAGTCGGAGGGTAGTAGGGGCAAAGAAGCTCTTACAGGTAACCCGGTCCCTGTCCGTGTAGAGCTTTGTAGGTCAGCAAGCCAACCTTGAAGGTGATCCACCATTGAACTGGCAGCCAGTGCAGCTCGCACAGCACAGGTGTAATATGGCTAGATCGAGGAAGCCCAGTTAGTAACCTGGCTGCTGCAATCTGCACCAACTGCAGGTGGCAGATATCAATCCCTGATAGCCCAAAGTACAGAGCATTGCAGTAGTCCAGGCGGGAGGTCATGAAGGCATGGATCAGTGTCAGAAGATCTTCGGGCAGAACAAGGTGTTTTATCCGAGTGATATTCCTCAGATCGTAAAATGAGGACTTGACGATAGATGACACCTGAGATTTCAGGGTCAGAACCTCATCAAGAATAACACCCAGACTCCATACCTGTTCAGAGGTCCTCAGCTGGCAGCCCCCGAATATAAGTCTCGATGCCTGCCCTGCCAAGGACCCATCCACTCAATGACCCAGGTCTATGACCAAAACCTTAGCCTTGTCAGGATTCAGCTTCAACCACTTGGCGTGCATCCAGTCCTGGATCTCAGATAGGCAGTTATTAAATACAGAGACCGCAACATACTGTTCAAGTGCAAAGGACATGTACAGCTGAGCGTCATCTGCATAACAGTAAAAACTCAGCCTGTACCACTTTACAATGTCCCCCAGTGACAACATATACACCGTGAACAACAAGGGTGACAGCACAGAGCCCTCTGGGACCCCACATGGCAGGGTGAATACGTCAGAGGAATAAATACCACACACTACTCTATGAAATCTGCCAGTGAGGAAAGAGTGGAACCATCTGAGGACTGTACCTGACAGTCCACAGATCAACCGCAGGTGTTCTAGCAACACACCATGTTCCATGGTGTCATATTCCACAGAGAGATCAAGGAAAACTAGAATGGTATGACTCCTCCGATCTCTTGCTTAAAGGAGGTAATTGTGCACCCGAACAATGGCAGTCTCAGTACTGTGCCTCTTCCTAAATCCCGAGTGGGAGGGATCAAAGACGTCATGGATAGCAAGATGATCCTCCAGCTGCAGCGTGACCATCTTCTCTATAACCTTACCCACAAAGGGAAGGTTAGAGACAGGCCTGTGTTGGTGAGACACTCTGGGTCGAAAGATTTCTTAAGGAGGGGTGTCACCACCACCTGCTTCAGGGAGTCTGGAAACTCCCTAATCTCTAGCGAACACCGGACAATCTCAGCCAGGACCGGGCTGAAGACCTCAATACACCCCACAAGGAGGCAGGTTGGGCCTGGGTCCAAACCACAGTAGGTCGGCCACATACTCAGGATGATTATTATGACATCCAAGATTGCCACCTGGTCAAAAGCCGACCAACAGGGCTGAGGCCCCGCGACCTTCCCCCAATCCCATGTTCCTTAATAATCCCCAGTCGATGGTGGGGAAAATGGTACTGGAGGTTTGGAGTTGTTCAGTGTCCTTTTAGTTTGTGATGCATGAAGGAGAATTGTGTTTGGTGTAAATTTGTAAAACCAGTTTGTATTTTTTATATATTGTTCATCAGGGTTTAAAGGTGTCTGTTTAGTCAAAAATATAGGAATGCAGCCAAGGCAGTCATTTGGTAAGTGGGCAAACTGTAGCCAACAATGTGCATGGATTCTAAAGTAGTAAAAAGAGCTGCTAGTTTGGACATTTTCTTACCAGTGGTATGTGATGGAATTTAATCGTGGCTAAGATAAAATCTCAGCCAATCATGCAGTTGCATAATGTGCATTGTCAATTACAATCGGCAATACATAAGCTTGTGTTCATAGATGGAATACATAATTAATTAAAACATAGGCAAGAACTAATTCCCAGAGATTAATGTTTCCATTGCTCTCTAAATTTTATCAAACGTTGGGACTATTGGTTACATTATATGGAAGCAAATTCTAATGTTTAGCATACATAAAGTTAAAGGATGCTTGTCCAATTTTCATTTTTCAGGGGAATATAAGGGTACCCCTTCATTTGGACCTAGTAAATGAGTTACCATTGATGTTTACAAACTTAGTTAACAAATTAAGCATCTGCTCAGATACATTATTATTTTAATCTTATATGAACAATTACATACACATACAGCAGTTCATATTCTGTCTTGATTCAAACAGCAATCATCCCATTCTCTCATACAGTAAACTGAAGTGTTCTATTATGAGTTTAAAGGGCAAATAAACAAGATTTGTTCATTAATATATTACCTGCCCTGCAAAACATTGCCAGTAAGTAATCAGTCAGAAAAAATAACAATACTTCTAATCACTGGGTTTCTTCAGTGAAATTTATTCTAGTTCTTCTGTAAAGCATTCCCAGTCATCTATTTACCACTTCCACTATATAATCAAAATGCTCAACATTATTTAGTTTTTGTTGACCAGGAAAGCAGGTCTAAACAATACTACCTTTTTTCAGCCTCATCTGGGGGGGGGGGGGATAAAGATGCAAACTGAGTGAAACTGAACCAATAAAGCTGCTGATGGTATTTTGATGAATGGGGAAATCTGGCCAGGACACAAGGTACATTACTCTTTTTGAGAAATGCCATGGAATCTTTAACGGCCACCTGAACACCCACCAAAACAGGCAGATGGAACCTTGGTTTAACATCTCAGCCAGAGTCCTATCCATGACCAGTCCAAGATAACAGAAGGACCTCACCTTCTTAATCTGTTCACTTTCCAAAGCAGAAATAGAGTGTATAGGGGAATTACTAAATGTCAATTTAGACCCTGAAAGCAATGTTTATTTTTGGTATTTACCACTAATTTATTACTAACAAACCATCTCTGTATGTGATTAAAATCCCCTTGTAAATGATCCAGTAGAGCAGCAACCTGGGAGGAATGTAACCAGAATTTCCAGTTTTGTACAAACTCTGTCCAGCTGCTGGGTCCCACCCCCCACCAACTCCTGTTACAAAATATAAATCAGATTGTTACCAGTGCCAATGTCTCATCTAACTCCAAAGGCTGCACACTAACACTGTATCAATATCCTAAATAACAGAAGTTTAAACAGATACAGACACTACTCAATGGCCTACACAACATTCAATGCTCCAGATTAGAATACTAGTTACAAAAAGGTATGTGGTTTGAAACAGGTACTTAAAAAAGAACAATGCCCACTGGAAGACCAGCAGCACTGTTGAGCACACATTTAAACTGCTAAAAATCAGACTCTGATGTATTGATAAGATACAAGGAATCAATATGTTGGCATTTCACAGTGTGTGTTGGGTACTCAACACACACCGTGATATGCCAACATATTGATTCCTTATGTCTTATCAATACGTCAGAGTCTGATTTTTAGCAGTGTAACACAGAAATACAGAATTAATAGAAAGAAAAGGCATGCTTGGCCCACCAAGTCTGTTCACGTTTTTCCCTTCCTATACTGTCACAGCAGACACTATTTGGTTTCCAACTCTCCACCTTGTTGACCATCAAGATTCCCTTGTGTTTATCCCATGCATGCTTGAAATGCACCACTGTTTTCACCCCCACCACCTCCAGTAGAAGACTGTTCCAAGCATTCACCATGCTAAGTGAACAAGTACTTCCTCCCATCTCTATTGAATGTACCCCCTTACCAGCTTCATTACATGTCCCCTTGTTCTTGTGCATATTTTCCTCTGAAAAATGCCCCCTCCTGTACTTACCCTCATGCAGTATTTATAAGTCTCTATCATATTCCCCTTCTGGCACTAGGTCAAGATGCAGCACATCAGAATAGCATGGTCAAGAAGCACGGAGGAAGAATGGCGCCAACAGTAACAGCACCCATGAAAAAACACTGCATTACACAACAGCGCCAGTGGTAGCGATCCAAAAACACATGGATGACTGCTACCATGGTGCAATAAAACAAGTTATTTTTGTCCCCCAACCCATCTTTATATACAGTACAGCCCTGTTTATCCGAACCACTTGGGTAACAAGTTCTCAGTTCGGATAAATGGGAGTTCATAATATCAGGATCGCTATTTATTACAGTGATTTTCAAGGGCTCCATGTGTTTATGTATCAGTGTGTCTGTTTTAATACTTTTAACATTAGTAAGGGCTTCGAGTGAACCAGCACTGGGGCTTTATAGTCGGCAGCAGTCTGGTGTGTTCAATGATCAGATCACCTGGTACAATTTCCTAGTCTTCTGCCCCCTTGTCTGATCGGTTTGTGAGTGTTTATGCAGAACACCATGTAAAGGAATTATCATGACCAGACTGAAATCTTATCCCAACCGCATGGTTCTCATCCTGGGTGCTGCAGTGTAGCTAGGCTGGTGAGTAATGGAGTAAGGACGGTGGAAAGGAAATCAGTAGTTCCTGAATATTATGAACTTGTTTCCCAGTCCTCTGCGCCCTTGTCTGATCAGTTTGTGAGCACTTATACAGAACACCACAGAAAGGAATCAAGCACTGTATGTGTGTAAAGAAAAATATAGCAATTTAAAAGATGGAGAGAGAAATGTTATCAGTTTAAAAGCAAGACTGTGGGTTTTTCTGTGGCTCTGGTCGGAACTTTGGGCTGTGAGATTCAGAAGAAAGACATGGAAGAGGGTAGTTCACTGCAACCATGTCCAGACTGAACTTTTATCCTGACTGCATGATTCTCGTCCCAGGCCCTGCAGCGCAGCTAGGCTGCTGAGTGAGGAAGCAAGGATAGTGAAAAGGAAATCTGTACAGTACAGTTCTTGAGTGGACCCTGGCAGCAAAACTAAAACTGGGCGACTACTGTATCATAAAGTGAAACTAGAACTGTTCAGAACAACACTGACTATACTGTCCAATTCAAGATACTGTATGAAGAAAAACTCGGGAGACATAAGTCCGGTTCATTAGATAGGGATGTTTGGTTGATCAGGGGTCGGATAATCAGGGTTGTACTGTAATCAAGTCCAGGGGGATCTCAGGGATGGGGAGAACCATGGGGGGGGGGGGGGAATCAAGTATAACCAAGAGATGGGGAAAAAATACAACACTTAGTGGAGGGAACAAAAAAAAAATTATAAAAATAGGGTGGAACATAAAATTGTAAATCCACAACCCAGGAGACCGGGAACAGAACCCAGGCCTCCTCTCCTCATGAACGCCTTAGTCTCTCCACCATGGAAGTGGCTTGACTAGGCACCTTGCCTCCAGCTGCTTGACTCCTTCCAACATGCCTTCACAGATACAGGGGTAGCAGTAACAAACGTGCGCTATTCTACCTGTCACTGTAAAGGGATACGTAGTATTTCTAGTGCTCTCCTTGACCGCACTAATCTTAAAATGCTATTCTAACCAAGAATGCCCCCCCTCATTCTCTCTTCCTGGGTATACATATTGAGGTCCTTCGGTCTCTCCTCATAGGGATTCTGATGCAGATGCTGCACCATTTTAGTTGCTGTCCTCTGGATTGCCTCCACTCTATGTCCTACCTGAGATGTGGTCTCCAGAACTGGACACATTACTCCAGATGGGGTCTCACCAGCAACCTATACAGTGGAAACACCACCTCCCTTATTCGACTGTTGATACTCTTCCCTACGTACTCAAATCAAATAATTGTTATTGATCAACTTAAACGTTATTAGTGCCATAATTATTACAATCATTTACATGTGAAAAAGCAATATTAAACTTACAGTAGATTAGATTAAACACAGTCATACATGTGTTTATACAGAGACAGTAGATACGTGCGCATAAAAGTACAGTTACATAAGAACTTACCGTAACAGTAGATCTTCAAGAGAGAGGCTCTTGTAGTAGGTAATCACCTTGAGGACTGCGCCCACTGGCATCAGAACCACACAGATACTTTAGCTAGCAGTGTCTGATGGGGGACCACCCACCCGTTATGAGACCAATGTCAGTGTGACCCAGTATAGTGGGCAGTCCGCATGCCTGCCTTCCAGTTCTCTCAATGGAGACCTCCGAGGAAGAGTGACAGGAAAATGGAAAAGAGGGTCCTGGAGCCCCAGAATGAGCTCATAGAGAAAAAGCAATCAAAGAACCAAATTTGGGAGATGGAGGGAGGGAAAAAGGTTACCTACTGCAAGAGCCTCTCTTGAAGAGCTACTGTTACGGTAAGTTCTTACGTAACTGTACTATCTTACTTCAAGAGGGCTCTTGCAGCAGATAATCACTTCGAGGACTGAGTCCCGAACAGTGTAATCAGTAGGAAAAACAAACTCGGGAGGCAGGAATTGAACTGCTAAAGACAGACAAATCCGGATAGGAGACCCTGAAGAACAGCTAGGCCAAAGCCTGCCCTGCACCTAGAGGCAATGTCCTAAATGTAATATTTCTTGAAAGTGTGGACAGAACTCGAAGTAGCCATGGCACAAATATCAGCAGCTGACACATTCCTGAAACAAGCAGTAGAGGCAGCCATACCACTGGTAGAATGACCCTTAACCTCCCCCAGGAGGGTTTTACTGTACTTCTGGTAACAGAAAACAATAGTTTGCCAACCATTTAGATAAACACTGTTTAGAAACTGTGGCACCCTCTCTCTTGGGTGCAAATGAAATGAAAAGTTGGTCCGTTTTCCGGACAGACCTTGTCCTGTTAGTATAATAACATAAGATTCTGTGAACGTCCAATGTATAGAGAATTGCCCCCCCCATTAGAATGCTCGGGGTAGTATACTGGTAGTTGAATCGACTGGTTCAAGCGTAAACTCTGAAACCACTTTTGGTAAGAACTGAGGGTTGGTATGAGGAGCCACCTGGTCTCTATGAAAAATTAAATAAGGCTCCTTACAAAACGGGGCCTGAAGCTCAGAAATCCTTCAAGCAGAAGTAACTGCCACCAGAAAAAGCTTTTTCCAGGACAAGTAGCGCATATCACAGGAACCAGCCAGTTCAAATGGTGGCAAAGTTAACTTTTCCAAAATAAAATTAAGATCCCAAGATGGCACGGGGCTGTGCACTGGGGATTTCAGGTGGAGGATTCCTTTAAGAAAGGTATTGGAGACCTCCAATTGAGCCACTGTTTTGCCCTCCACCAGAGTGTGATAGGTGGAAACAGCTGACAAGTGTACCTTCAGAGACGAGTAGCTCAGGCCCAGGTCATAGAGGTGCAGGACATACTCCATGTCATGAGGAACTGGACACGAAAAAGGACCCCAACCCTTTGAGGTGGCCCAAATGGAGAAATGTTTCCACTTCATGGCATAGGTGGTCCTTGTAGATGACTTTCTAGCTCTACCAGGACCTGCACCACTCTAGAAGAGACTCCAGATCATGAAACAACTATGTCCTAAGGTGTCATGCATGAAGGTGAAGGGACTTCAGCTTTGGATGGACAAGTGTGTCCCTCTCCTGAGTCAGGAGAATGTGACAGAGGGGCACTGCCAGCTGCTGAAGGAGCAGAAGCCAAACTTGATGAGAACAGAATGGGGTGATCAGTACCATGTGGGTCCCTTCTGCTTGAATCTTGAGCAGCACCCCCTGCAGAAACAGAAAGGGAAGGAAGACATACAAAAATTCCCCAGTCCAGCAAAGAGATAGTGCGTCTCTCCCAAAAAACACCATGCCTGGGAGCAAGCGAGCAAAACTTGGGTAGTTAGATATCCTCTAGGTGTTTAACAACTGCTTATCTGAGATCCAGGACTATATAAGTGCTAGCTGGCTGAGAACAAATCCAGAGAAGACTGAGGTGTTGGTGGTGGACCCAGATCATCGGGGGGGTGGGTGCTGTGTTGGCTGGACAACCCTCTGGTCTTTGACTTGGGGGAGTCCAGCTTATCACTTCAGATCGAGTGCGTAACCTTGGCTTTATCTTTGACAATGGCTTGACCCTTAGGTCACAGGTGTCAGCCGTTGTCAAGTCCTCTTTCTGTCATTTGAGGAATATCGCCCAGGTAAAGCAACTGGTCCCCCCTGAAGATCTTTCACCATTGGTCCATGCCTTTGTGACCACTCGTCTTGACTACTGCAATGCCCTTTACCTAGGACTGATGTCCACCACCTGCAACAGGTGCAGAATGCGGCTGCCAGGCTATTGACTGGTACATCCAGGACCAGTCATATTACACCTGTGCTCCATGGACTGCACTGGCTACCAGTGTGGTGGTGTATCCTCTTCAAGGTCAGTTTGCTGACCTACAAAGCTCTACATGATCAGGGACCTCACTACCTGCAAGATCTCCTTTGTCCCTACTGCCCTTCCCAGCCACTACGATCCATCGACGAGGGATAGCTAGAGATTCCCAGGGTGCGTTTGAAGACATCTGGGGCCTGTTCATTTGCTTTTGTGGCCCCCACCTTGTGGAATTCTCTGCCTTGTTGGATTAGGGACAGCCTGACTGTCCAGAGTATTAAAACAGCACTAAACACTTACCTATTTTGCCTGGAATTCTCTGACCATGATGAATGTTAATGCTGGCTTAGTTGTATCTGACTTACCTATTTATGGATTGTGAATTGGACTCTGTTTTAAACTTGTGAATTTATGTATTGGTCTTAATTCTGTTTGTTAGATCTGTACAGGCACCTTGATCACTGGAAAGGCACATTTTATATATAAAATTTTATTTGATTTTGATTAGTTTTGCATTGTATGAGGAGGCGAACAGAACCAGTTCCAACCAACCCCACAGAACGAAAATGTGGTCGACCACCGCTTGCTTGAGCTCCCAGTTGTGGGATCTTACTTGGCATGAGGTCATAATGCTGCTAGACATTATGCCGTAGCAATATACCGCGCTGCCAATACAGTGCAATATATTGCCAGCGGCATAAGTCTTTGTTTTGTGGGGGGCTCTGCCCCCCGCAGCCGCCAACCTCCCCAACTAAAATAACCCCCAACTGGAGTTAGTTAACAGTTAAATTGCACAAAGTGCAAAAAAAAATGATGCATCTGGGACTGGGAATCGAAACCCAGTCCCAAATGCACTGCCTGCCTCACTTGTTGCCAGTGGTTCATCCCACTGAACCATGGCAACTGCTCAGTGCACCCCTGTCCCAGCAGGATTCTTATCCTGTACTGGGAAGAGTGATAGGGTTCACTAGAACATTTTGCATGCCTGGAATGTGAACTGCCGTTAGGTGAATCCGATGCAGAACTGCCCAGTTCCACACCCATATCGCTTCCCTGCAAAGGGGGTACCAGTGAGTGCCTCCTTGTTTGTTGAGGTACCAGACTACACACATATTGTCTGACTGGACTAAAGGTGTCCGCTGGGGGAGCATGTGCTGGAAGGGCATACAGCACTGCTCTCATCTCTAACACAACGTGCAGAGAGAGCCCTGACTGGGACCATAGACTTTGGGTTTTGTGGTCCCCCAGATGAGCACCACAACCCATCCCTGACACATCTGTGGTCAGAGTCTGGGTGGGAGGAGAGGAGTGGAAGGGGAACCCCTTGGTGAGAGTTTGCCACCATAACAGATCTAGCTGCATTGAATCAGAGACCATGATCAAGTGGTCCAGGTCATCCAGCCTCTGATCCCACTGTACCCTGAGTATCCACTGTGAGATCTGTATGTGGAGCCTGGCTAAAGGAACAGTGGGGATGGCCACTGCCACAAAGCTGAGCAGTTGAAGGATCGACCTGGCCAAGACCTTTCTGCTGGAGGCTACAAAATGAGCCTGTTTCTGAAAGGTTTATGTCCTGTCAGAAGGGAGGATGGCCATACCCTGAACTGCGTCCATCACTGCTCCAATAGATTGGAGGAGCTGTGAAGTAGCAAGTTGGGATTTTGGGAATTTCACAGTGATCCCAACCTGCACAAAGGTATCCAGGGTAGCCAGAAGGGAGAGTTACAGCTGCTCCCTTGACAGGGCTGACAGAAGCCAGTCATCAAGGTATGGGAACACTGAGTGGCCCTGACACCTCAGGGCCACCATCACTACCACCAGGCACTTGGTAAATACCCTGGGTGCTGAGGACAGGCCAAAGGGGAGGGCCTTGAACTGGTAATGCTCCCCTTGAAAGGCAAAATGATGGTAGCAGCAGTGGGCCTGAAAAATTGGAATATTCAGGCAGGCATCCTGCATATCCAGGGTGCAAAGCCTGTTCCTTACGCAGAAGGGGCAGCAGACCTGGGGTGGTCAGCATTCAAAACCTATTGTACTCTATGTACAGGTTCAGAGCACTGAGGTCCAAAATGGGATGCAAAACTCCTGTCTTTTTGGGGACCAGGAAGAAGTGGGAGTAATACCCCTTGCCTTCCTAGCAGGACAGAACAGCCTTTATTGCTTCCTTTAGTAACAGAGCCTCAATTTCCTCTCTTAGCAGAGGAATGTGTACCTTTGGATAGTGGGACATGACTGGTCACCTGCCTGGAGGTTTGTCCAGAAACTCCAGAGTGTGGCCTTGTCCTATTAACTGAAGTACCCACAAGTTGGTGATTACTGCCTGCCACCCTGACAGATGACTGGTGAATTGTCCGCCCACCAGCTCCCTCGATGGATGTGGAGGAGAGGGGGGGAAGACCACAAGTCAAGCGAGGGAGGGGTGGGGTTAGGGAGAGCCACACCTGAGGCTCTCTGGGCCTTTGCTGGAGGGACAGCCAATGCTGATGGGCCTGACATTTCGGCTGAGATCTCGCCATCTGCTGCTGTTTCACCTGCCACTTCACTTGGTGATGAAAGGGCTTTTTGGCCTGAAACTTTGGGTGGTACATGGTATGAACTGACCTAAGGGCCTTACCCTTATCCTGTAGGCTGATGATGATATCTTGGACATCACCCCTGAAAAGGACAGGACCCCTAAAGGGAGCATCCTGAATGGCTGTTTGCATGTCTTGTGCCAGGCCCAACACTCTCAGCCATGAGAACCTCTGAAGGCTAATTGCCATGGTAGTACTCCCCAGCTGAGGAGTCCACCACATCATAGGTGGCCCTGAGAGAGTGTCTACAAGCCACTTCGGCAGATCTAATCGAGTCTGCCAAAATGGTTTGACTAAGAATCTGGGAGTGCCTCAATGGCTGGATCCAGCTGCATGAACAAAGATGGCCCAAATGGCCAGTGTTGAGGAGGAATAATATTTCCTCCCAAATTGGTCCAGCTGCCTTGACTCCTTGTCAAGAGGAGAAATACTCATGCACCTAGGTTTAGAGGATGGATCATGGCCACTGTTATAACCACTAAGTCTGCCTTAGGGTGGACACTGAGGTGGTCCTTCCCTTCTGGCATCCAGTATGTCCGGTTGGCCTTCTTGGCCATTGCCGGTATCAAGGAGGGCATCATCCAGACAGTGGATGCCAGGTCCTTGTGTGGTTCCAATCAAAGTGGGGTAAAGATAAGGGCTGCCTCCTGCATGTCCAGGTGCTCAGCCAGCCGCTGTTGTTTTGGGTCTTGAGCATCCAATTTCCAGCCATAGACCTCTGCAATTGTCTAAGCATGTCCGTGAATGAAGGGTCCTCTGGAGGGGACTTTGGGGATTCCTTTGGCTAAGGCTCGCCAGTTGGGGGAGTCTCAAACCCTGACACTGCGGATGAGGAGGAATCAGAGTCAGAGTCCGGGTCAGAGTCTGAGGACCGGACGTTGGGATGTGCCCATTCCTGAGGCTCTGGAGGCAGTCTTTCCAGCATCTGGCTGGATGTCAGTTCCTTCTGAGTGCCCGGCATTGGTGGCTGCGTAGGTGCCGGTGTGGGCTGGGGTGGTTGTACCCCCAGGTTCCTGGGGTCCTCTCTAGGGGGATGGCAGCTGTCACACTCTGACACAAGTTGGGCCTTAGTTTCTGACCACCAGGACTGGAGTATAGCCCTAAAGTCCATCGGGTCCTGAGGAAAAGGCTGAGGTGGGGGCATGTGGTAAACCAGCTGGTAACTTGTAGTAAACCCTGGCATGGGGTAACCTGGCATATGAAAGGAGGATGACGGGTACCCAGAAGGATAAGCTGGCGCATACCCCGGCATCTGAAACCTTGATGGGGAATAGTCCGATGGATGATACGACGGGAAATGTGGTGTCGGGTATTCAGATTGAGGGTAACCCGATGGAGGACCTGATGGGGGATACCCTGATGGAGGACCCAATGGGGGTAACCTGACAGAGGGCCTGATGGTGGTGCCAATTACCCTGATGGTGGCCCCTGGGGTGCTCCAGAACTCGGGCCTGAGGGACCCAGATCTGTTGTCAGCCTGGCAGGCGGCCAAACTGGCGTTGGTGGTGGAATCTTCATTGTGGGGACCAATGGCAGAGACCCCTGAGGATTATTAGGAATCCCCAATGGCAAATTTGAGGAGAGCTGGGAAAGGTGCCACCTGACAAAAGACCCCTGAACCCCACCCCTCCCTGAACTGAGGAGGGTGGAGGGACCTCTTACAACAGGAAGGAGGGGGAGGCCTGATGGGGAGATTCCACCAGGGAAGGTTAAGCAAGTCCAGCAAATCGGCATCGTTGGAGCCCTTGATAGACCCCGACACCTTATTGGTCGGAAAGACATCAGTGGAGCTGACACCTGACTTATCAGCCATAGAGGTCAAGGCAACACCCGACTTATCAACCAGAGCCAGGTGGACTCCGGGGTCTCCAGAGCTCGATGACACAGCCTGGGCTGGGAGTGCTCATCAGAGGTTCTGATGAGTGACTTATTGGCCCTGCCTGATGCAGTAGGCCCCCCGGTGGAAAGGGGCCTAAGCGCGGCAGAGACCTCAGATGAAGATGAGGTACCCTCGGTCACCTGAATGAGTTTTGGTGGGGGTGCCGAGGACTGCTCCTGAGGAGGGGCAGTCTTGGCCACGGCGACTGACTTCCCAGAGGAAGAAGACCGCAGCTTACCCGAGGGTGGCTGCAGGTGAGAGGGGAACCTCTCCTGGTCTCGGTGTTCTCCTTCTCCTTCTTATGCCTGGATTCTGGGGGCAAGGATGAAGTGCTGTGGAGTTTTTGAAGCTCCTTCTCCATAGAGGCCATCCTTTGTTTCAGTAAATGAGCCTCAAGGGCCTGATGACATGGGTTTTGTGTGGCCTGGTTGAAGCTGGAATAGACCTCACAGTCCTCGACCTTGTGTCCAGGCCTAGGCAGAAGAGACAGGGAGTTTGGGAATCTCTGTGAGGTAGTTGCGTGCTGCACAAAGTGCACTTATTTTTGTGCTTAATGCTAGACGGTGACAACATGCACAAAAACTACTAAATACTGACATTAATCAAAGAAAAAACAGATACTCATCTGAAAAACTATCGAACCGTAGTGTATTATCTCAGCGAGGTCCGACGTGAACAGGTCGACAGCGGGAAAGAAGTGGAATGCGGGCATGGGTACCGTCCACTATATTGGGTCATGCTGATGTTGGTCACGTGACTTCAGGAAGACAGTCCCCCACCAGACACTGCTAACTAAAATATCCATGTGGTTCTGATGCCAGGGGGTGCAGTGCTCAAGGTGATTACCTACTGCAAGAGCCCTCTCAAAGTAAGATCAGTTAGTGCAATACTTAGTTATTAAAGTGCTGAGCTAAAAATTGTTCTATAAATATGATACCATTAGAGGAGAATGGTTTTTTATCATGATTTTAGCTTTTATTTATCAAATGAGTTAGTGCTTTTAA
Source organism: Neoceratodus forsteri (assembly GCA_016271365.2). Taxonomy (NCBI): domain Eukaryota; kingdom Metazoa; phylum Chordata; order Ceratodontiformes; family Ceratodontidae; genus Neoceratodus; species Neoceratodus forsteri. The sequence continues at coordinate 501,080,462 of CM028135.1, read as the reverse complement.
CCAGGGGAGAAAACATTTATTGTCATTTCTTAGTTCTAATTCTACATTCCTTCTTTTTCACCTTGATCACTGATGCTATATATTGTGATAACATCAGTGCATCTTCGATACATCTTGGATGGAGTAGTACAAACACTATGTCATAACTAACATTAGCATAAGTTGTTAGAAACTTCAAGAGAAGTTCTTTCCTTGTTTTATTACATAAAGGACATATTATTAGGTGATGTAATGTCTCTTCGTGACCTTTATTACATCTACAAAATTGATTCATCTCATTTATATTGATTACATTGATTTTATTAAAATATGTAGATTTTGAAATGATTAGTTCAAACTTTGTCCATGTTATTGTTCTTCTTGCCTCAGGAGAGATAGGAGAGTCAAATAATCTTCTAAATAGTGGTCTGATTTGTTTTCTCTAAACCAGGGTGCACATTTTTGTTTCTCTATTTCTCCCTTGTCAGCTGCTTTTGCATTTTCTATTAACTTTATTTTTATTCAAGATCTATATTGCATGGAAATACTGATTTTCATGATGTAGTCATTCAATAAATGTAACATTTTGATTTTGTTCAGTATATTTTTTAGCGCTACTAGCCACTTGGAACTTTGATCTTGTAATGACCATTTAATTTTCTCTTTTGAACAGTGTATTATTGGAAGATAATTATTTGTATTATTATTATTCAAAGCCAATATGTGACTAAAGTAAGATCCTTAATTGTATCAATTGGAATTCTACCTAGTTCTGCTCTTGTCATGCATTTGATATGGAGTGTGGAACACTTAATGATTTGTAATAAAAAGAAAGGGTATTTTCTAGATTTTCTGTTTTGTAAGATCCCCTTACCTCTTTAATAGAGGGGAGCTGCAACACTGATCATGAGTTGTGTACTGTTTAATTGCCGTACACTTATGCTGTAATGTTGCATTGTTGTGGTGGTTGTTGTTTGTGTCTATAATATTTTCAATAAAGTACATTTATCTGAAGAAAAAAAAAGATCCCCCTATCTCAGCCTCATAGGTAAGAATGGGGTTGATTTTGGCTTCCCCTGCTTTAAGCGCTGGGATGATTGTGTTTCCCCAATATTTTAAATTAAACCTTAATAATGCTTTTGCTACTAATTTGGCCTTCATATTTTGATCATATACATGTCATGACCAACTAGCGGAAGTTACAGATTTAATCCCAAGATATTGGTATTTGTAGACTATTTCTATTTTTTTCATCTCCCAGACAAAAATTGGGTTGTTTTTGTTTAGCAGATGTTTTCTGAATATTGTCATTTTTGTTTTATTTAGGTTTACCTTTAGTTCTAGCGCTAAACATTTGTGTTAAAAAATGTTAATCTTTTTATATAACCCTGATTCTGTTAAGGAAAAGATTACTATATTATAGGCCAGTATATGTAATGGTTGTTCATTAATTTTAGGGGAGTCTAATAAATTTATTTCCTCAAATTCTAATAATTTTTTAATATAAAGATTGAATAGTAAAGGTGCCAAGAGGCAACCTTGTTTAACTCCCTTTTGTGTTTGAAAATATTGGGTAAAAGTTCTGCTGTTATTGTATCTTATTGATGTCAATGTATTAGTGCATAATAGACAGATTAGAATTAGTAAAGACTGGTCAATACCCAAGTCAATCAGCATCTTCCAAAGTTTGTGTTATTTATAGAATCAAATGCTGATGAAAAATCAACAAAAAGAGTAAATAATGTCATTTTCCTTACATGTACATACTTCTCTATTATATGACTAAACACAAATACATTCTCAATAGTGGAAAACCCTTGTCAGAACCCTGCCTAACACTGAGAAATGATTACATTTTCATCAACCCAATTAAGACAATTCAATAATAGACTTGCAAAGAGTTTAGAGCTAATATTTAACAGACTGATGGGATGGAAATTCAGTGGGTCATAAACTGATCCTTTGTTGTACAATGGCACTATAATGTTTGTGGTCCATGCTGCAGGTACATATTTGTGTGTTGCAAATAAGTTAAAATAACATGGTAATATTGGGATCCAGGATTTCTTATATTCTTTATAAATTTCAGAAGGGATACCATCTGAACCAGGTGCCTTATTTTTTTTATTTAGTAATATCCTCTTCTACTTCTTTTTTTGAGAATTTAAGTGCAGTATTTGATGAATATCTTAACATTTCAATTAATTGTGAGTCCTGATTTCCAAGATAGACTCTGGATAAAACTGTTTCATAGCACTGAATCCATGTTTCTATTGGAATGTATACTGCTAAAGTTGGATGATATTCATTGACTCCTTTTGCAATCATTCTCCAGAATTTTTGAGTATCTTTTTCCTGTATGGCATGGTACATTTCTGCTCACTGGTTTTGTTGATATTCCAATTTTTCATTTCAAGCAATCTATTATATTGTTTCCTGTTTTTATTTAAATTTGCAACATTTTCCTTTGATGGGTGTTTTTTAGTCCATTTAACTAATTTATTAAATTCCTTTTTGGTCTTTCTATACTCATCATTGAGCCATCTGCCATCATTTAGTAAATTCAGTCTTGATTTGATATATATCAATGTTTTAACATATTCATACAGCATTTCATGTTTCTGTTCTATCAATTGTGGAGAGTCTATCTGTACTTTAGTTAATTTATTTAAATCTAATTGCCAATTAGATATTATTTCCTTTATTTGAATATTTTTAATGTTATCTCTTTTCAAATTCTTTCTTCCTTAATGGTATAGAAAAGCTAATGGAGTTATGTTATCTCCATTAGTAAGTGTCTCATCCACCAGTGTGACTTGTAAAGAGAGAGGACATGGTCGCTCTGTGGTCTCATTATAATTTTGAGATTAGTGAAAAAATTATATATTTCTGGAATGCTTAATACATAGCCTATAGTGCTCTGGTCATTTGGGGAGAAATAGGTGGTATTACCTTCTTCCTCACCCTGAATCCATCCATTTAAGATTAATAAAGCATTTTCCTCTATTAGTTTCTGTAAATCCTTCCCTTGGTCATTTATCTTCATATCTTTACCATGCCGGTCTCCAATGTTTATAAACATCATTTCAGTCTCAAGAATATATAAATTATCATAATTCGATATTCTTGCATTGAAATCACCTGCAATCAAGATAATACTATCTGGGCATTTTTTTTAATAGTGTAATCAATGTCATATTTCAAATTTGCCCATACATTTTGCAAGATTTAATTTTTTGGTAGGGAAAAAAAAAAAATATATATATATATAATTCGTGGCAAACAAATCCATTTAATGCATCAGTTAGGGCTGTTCCACAGTGACAAAAGTGAGGAAATTCGGTGTTAAGGTTGAAAGCCCCCCTTGCAACACCCCAGCCCGCCCCTCCAACTGGCAACAGGTGTGCATTGGGGTCATCGGCAACTAACTTTCACCCCATCACATGTGTAAACAAGCTGAGGTATAGGAGAATGGGGTGAGAGTTAGGACCGACAACCCCACTGCACATCCCGATGTTTGTTGGGGGGCGGGCTGGGGTGGTGCAAAGGGGGGCAATCAACACCAAATTTCCTTTTTTTTATCACTGTGGAACAACCATAACTGATGCATTAAACAGAGTTTTTGCCATGAATTTCCCTTATTTTTGAGAATGAGGACTATAAATAGTGAATGGAATGAGTGGTGGGCGCGGGCCCTTCAGGCCCGTGCTCCCCACCGCAGATATCTTAATGATATAATGTGGTAACTGCAATGCAAACATAAGCGGCTAAGAGTTACGCACATGGTGACGCAAATGTTAATAGAAAAGCAAGCGCAAAGTGACGCCAAAAGCGAACAGTGACACAAACGGAGATGCAAGCACGCACAGAAACACAAGTGATAATGTGCACAGTCATGGTACCACTATTGTAAATGCAAATGTTAACTGTTACAGCAACAATAAAGCCAAAGGGAACAGAAATGGAAAGGCAAATGCAAGCGCGTATGGAAATGCAAAGTATAACGTGCACGGTCCTGCTATTGCAAATGCAAATGGTAATGGTAACAGCAAAAATATCACCAAAGGAAACAGAAATGGAAAGGCAAATGCAAGCGCATACGGAAATGCAAACCGTGACATGCACGGTCATGGTATTGCAATTGGAAATGCAAATGGTAACAGTAACAGCTAAAATAATGCCAAAGAAAACAGAAATGGAAACACAAAAGCAAGCGCGTACAGAAATGCAAACCGTTACGTGCACGGTCATGGTACCGCAATTGTAAATGCAAATGGTAATGGTAACGGCAACAATAATGCCAAAGGAAACAGAAATGGAAACGCAAATGCAAGCACGTACGGAAATGTTAACCATAACATGCACGGTCACGGTGCCACAATTGTAAACGCTAATGGTAGTGGTAACAGCAACAATAATGCCAAAGGAAACAGAAATGCAAACGCGTATGGAAATACAAACTGTAATGCGCACGGGCACGAGAACGCAATTGGAAATGCAAATGGTAACGGTAACAACAATGATGCAAAACGAAAGACAAACGCAAATGGAAGGGCGTCCGCAAACGCAAATGGTAATGCGCATGGTGACGCAAAGTGAAACACAAACAGAAACAGTACTGTAGACATAAATGGTAACAGTAACACAAATGCAAGCACAAATGAAAACGCAAAGGGTAACGCACACGGTGGCGTATGCAGGAACGGTAACGCGAATGGGTACGGAACCGCAAGCAGAAACAGTAAGGGTAACAGTAACGTAAGCGCACACCCTGGTTTTCCCCAACAGGTTCATAGAGAAACACAGTGAGTACAAAGAATGTATGCATAATAATGGGGCTTGGAGCAGAAAATGAGGAGTTGGAATAGTAAATTGCTTATATCTCAGGAACTGTATGATGTAGAAAACAAATTAAAATTTCATATGAATAATGACTTTCCTGGCTAGTTTTGTACTTAGCCCTCACTTGGAAGGGCTCAACATTTTTCTGATGAAAAGTCCATATCTCGCACCGTTTCCGAGATACGGGCCCCGAAAGGCGTGGTGGACGCCGTAATGTTATCCTATGAGGAAAAATGTGAAATTCGGAGTGCTGCAACTTTGCCGCCCTGTAATATTTTTGTACCAAACCACCAGAAGGCACATCTGTGGAATGTTGGCTTTCTTCCCTCCAAATTTCAGCCCAAAAGATCAAACCGTTATTTGGCAGCAGGGCGGCAAAGAATTCCTGTCATGCAGCGGACACCATAATTTTAGTCTATGGGAAAAAGCATCAACTTTGGAGTGCCATAACTGTGCAGCCATCTAATATTTTTTGCCAAACAACCAAAAGGCACATCTGTGAGACGTTGGCTGCTTTCCCTCCAAATTTCAGCCCAAAAGACCAAACCGTTCTTTTGCAGCAGGGTGGCAAACAATTCCTGTCATTTTGGACACAGTGTTGAAAAGTAGTGTCGTGATCTGCAACACCTTTCGCAAAAATTTGTGACACTGTCGCAAATGTGACACTACTTTTCCCAAAAATTAAAAAAACATATTTCTGGGGTGTTTAACCCCAAAGTAAAGACATGGCTAGCATCCTCTGGGCTCGACTAGGTATACACAAAAAGAATTATGTCCTTAAACGGTCCCAATTTTAAATGCCAAGAATTTCTGTGATCAGTAACTGAAAACAAAATGGAGGATTTGCGACACTACTAGGGTCATTTGCAACACTAAAAAGTGCATCTGCGACACTGTCGAACTTTTTGTTAACTTTTCCCATTGACTATAATGTGAAACTTGTTTTTTGAATAACTTTTGAACCATTCAATATTTTTTCACAAAACCTTCAAAAGACACATTGGGGACCCATGCCACATGTTTCCTGAAGTTTTCGGACCAGTCACACAAACTGTGCAACCTGTAGGCGCCAGCAAAGAATGCACAAAAAAAAGTAAATGCACCCCGGAATGTCACTTAATAACTCCACAGCCGTATATCTGACTGAAACAAAAGTTGGCAGATCCCAAGATCTATGGTTATGCCCCATGCCTGCCAAATTTCAGGCAGATCCGTTGAACAGTGGCAAAGTTATTAAGGTGCAAAGTTTCACCATTTAACCTTAAATGGGGTACTCTACCATAACATATATGTTTCCTTAAATAGAATTAAATCATAACTTGTAATAAATTTACACCATTCAACAATATTAATTTTTCCTAATAAACCAGCTATAGTCCAAGAGAAGAAGTTGGATTCTGACCAATCTTCATTCACTGTGATATTTGCCTTAATGATCTCCCCATTCTCCTGTCTCAGTCATTCCTGTTTGTCTAACAAATTGTTGCCTTTGATATCTAATGGGTTATTCATATCAATCATAAGAATCCCTGCCTGAGCCAGATTGTTTGCATTTGTTTTTAACTGCTGGTAAATCTCACACGTGGAACATAATATATTAATTTGTGAACCACCATCAGGAAAGAATGAACGTTCCACTTTTTCTATGTTTTTTCTGTTGCAATTTATTGTACAGCACGATGACAAAATTGTCAAAATTAGAGCGGACAGGGAATCTTCATTTTCATCTGGGAGATGGTCAATTCCAAAGACAGAGTATTTTATCACTCTCTTTATTAATCTTTTGTATAAGTTGACTATCTCTATCAAATTTCCATTTTAATAAAGACAAAATGTCAGTAAAATAATTGGTGTCCAAAACCTCTTTTACCTTTATATGTGGCATGTTTTTAATAATTGTCTTCCAGGATACTGGGGGCAGAATGATCAATTTCAAATATCTTAGCCTACTATGGGAGGCCCAGCCCTCTTTAGCCAAGTTCATATCAGATACTAGTACATATACTGGAAAGGAGGCATCATTTTTGTCTTTCAATACCTGTAGGATTCTGTTACATGCTTGGACAATAGATAGTTCTGCACTGAACAAATGTACCATAAGTTCTTTTAATGACTTGGGAGTTTCATTAGGCTTTAGGAAGACACCCTCTATTCTCAGAACAACTTTACTTCTTGCTAGGGCTGTGCACACACTGAATATCATTTCCCGAATACCACGAATAGTGGCTGTTCCGAATATTCGGACAGCCGTTCTGAATACCTCGCTATTCAGGAAATATATTCAGGGAATGAGATTTCCTAGTCTCGCAGAGCTTCCTTGGCCAATCCGTGACTTCTTAGCTCTACAGATCATGTGATCTTCTCACTGTAAGACAGCATACTCAGAGGAGAGATCGTGCTTCACTCTCAGAGCTTCTCAAACTGCAGAATCTTATAGTTGAACTAGTTTTTTTTTGCTGGAGTGTAATCCTTAACTTTAGAGAGACCTTTTGTGACATTTTTTTGTGTATTTTTGCTAAGCTACACAGGGAGTAACAGGCAGCCTAGCCTAGGAGAGAGGGAAGACTGTTTGTGTCTGCACTCTGCATCCCCCTCCCCCACTGGATCCATCCATTCCACACTACTCTAGTGTGTGATTTTGTTTGGGAGATATTTTTTTATTTTGTGGCAGTAGAGGCTTTTGTTGTTGCTCTCAGTAAGGTCAGGCTTTAGTTTTCTGTCTAGTGTGAGAGAATTATACAGCATAATATAATTTAGGGTAACTTTTTCTGGGCTCAGTAAACAGTAATTCAGAAAGGGTTTTTCTAATTGCTGCCACTGCTGGTGCATATTGCGTAGTCGTCCCCCCTCCCCGGGTTTAACTTTAAAGTTCCAATCCACACCAAATCTCGGTGAAATCTCAGTAAAGTCAGGCAGGCTTTAGTTTTCTGTCTATTGTAACAGAATTAATATAGTATTATATATGGGGGCTGACCAAACGAGCAGACACGAAAGACCGTTAGGCCTATTCTGCTGGCATTTTAGTATGTTAATATGTTAGTATTATAAAATATAATATATACAGTTTTGGGGAACTGTTTCTGGGCTCAGTAACAGTTGTTCACATTGGGCTGTTTGCTAAGCATTATGACCGCTTCAGTGCTTAGTGGCCTTGGCCCACACCCCCAGTATTAAAGTTCGAACCACACAAAAAATATAGTAGTTTGAGTGTGACAGGTTGCTGCCTGTGATGTAACAGAAAATGTATGTCAATCTGATTTAGTTTTGAAAAAGAAAGTAGTTTGACACCTAGTCTCCCCCAACCCACTGCTTCTATGTGCAAGCGCAGAGCGAGTCACAAATCTGTTCGCTCTTAAAGCGTGTAAATGTTTTTCATTTAAAGAGATTTATTTTGGGTTAGAAAAGAGCCCTTTTTTGCTCAGTAAAGTCAGGCTTTAGTTTTCTCTCTAGTGTGACAGAATTACAGTATTTGGAATATATATATAAAATTTGGGGAACTGTTTCTGGGTTCAGTAATAGCCATTCACAGAGGGTTGTTTTGTTTGGTAACCCCCCCAACCCCAGTGGTTAACATTCCAATCCGCACAAAATATAATAGTGTGAGTGTGACAGGCTGCTGCCTGTGCTATAACAGGAAATGTATGTCAATGTGATTTAGTTTTGGAAAAAAAGTAGTTTGACACCTAGTCTCCCCCACCCCACTGCGTCTGAGTGCAAACGCAGAGCAAGACACACATCTGTCCACCAGTTTCTTTGGGATCTTTCATTGTGTCAGGTGTGGCACAGTGAACTGTGTGTGTGTTCGGTATGGTTCTGTTATGGGCTTATTTGCAAGCTGCATATATTACACCCACAGTTACACACATGGTTGCATAGCATAACAAATAAAAATATTTGCCTGTGTTGCGAATTAATCATAGCACTGCTACTGATTGTAACATTACCCAGCAGCAGTATCATTTGTTATGTCTGGTGATAAGCAAACCCATACAGTGACTTGGTCTAGCCCAAGCAAATCCACAGCACTGCCTGTACCAAGCACGGCAAGCAGCAGTGATGCCAAATCAGAAGTTACTGTATGTTCATCTGGACGCATTCGGCATCCCAAAATATTTTTCTCACCTAACAAATCAGTAAGCTCATATAGTACCTTGAGTGGTTAAAGAAGCTCTAGTAGTAGTAACCTAATTGATAGTGCTGTCACCACCACCTGTAGCAGTCACCCATTTTCTGCCCCAGTCTTCTAGAGCAGCAGTAGGAGGGCATTACAGCTTAGTAGAGTTCCAAGTGAGGAAGCAGCAGCCACAGCCACTGTCTTGAGTCACCCTGTAGCTTCTGCCTCTCTTGTTGATGTTTTACCCCTTGCCACAAGTGTACTGCCAGTCCATATGACCATGTGTAACACAAGCACACTATCCAGTGACACCAGTGCCATCAGTACCACTTTTGCTGTCCCTGTCATTTTAACCCTGTCCCCCACGATAGCCACCACCACCACCACTGCTTCAACAAGTGCCTCCAGTGACAATGTCGAACCCATGGCTACTAGTACTGTAACCACTACCAGTGTAGTTACTGTAACTGTGGCTACTGCCATGACCCTGGATATGGCACCAACAGATATTTCACCAATACCTGTGACAACAAGTATTCCTACCCCTAGAATGCAATCCAGATGCAGCAGTCATGCTGCTCAGGTGGTTGATGATGCATTACATCAGGGGGATTCAGAGTTTGCAGACCAGTCTTCTGGCTCCGAATATATTCTGGACCCTAGTGAGTGACCATCAGCATCAGCATCTAGCAATGACACTGACACCTACATGTGTGACTTTGAGGATGAGTCAGAATATGCCTCAAATCTGACTAGTAAAAAACTAAGAGTTGCAGACAAATTGAGGAAAGGTGCTTGGAGTACTGAGCAAAGTGAGCATAGGCATGGTCAGCAGAGCAAGCAAGGCATTAAACCTCCATCTGTCAAAAAAAAAAAGGCAGTCCACATTAAGCTTCAGCAGGGTTGCATCACCTCCATCCACACGAGATAGGAAAAGTTCTAATAAAGAAAGTCAGACAGTTGTTGTAGAGGAAGATCAAGGTGCTGTTGAAGCATGCAGTTCAGCTGGTGGGAATAGTGGGGAAAAAAAGGTGGTAACCATGACCACCCTATTGGTGCAAAAAGTGCTGGCTCAAGTAAGGCTGTAAGAAGCACGGTGTGGCTTCATTTTAGCTTATCCAAAAATGATCCAACTAAGGCAGCGTGTGGGCTGTATCACACCATAATTTGCAGGGGGAAAAAATGTCTCTAACCTAACTACCATGGCAATGAGTAATCATTTAAAGTTGAAGCATGCCAATGCCCTGCAGTATGCTGACAACACCCTCTTGTGGTACCGGTTGGGGTCCAGATCATGCTGATGATTCCCAGTCACAAAGCAGCAGTGATGATCATCATGTCAGTGAGTCTGACAGTTTCTTCATGCCGATCAACACCAGTGTCTGTTCATCATAAAACAGTGTCAGGACAAACTGCAGCTGCCTCTGCCTCCTGATAATTCATCTGCTGCGCAGTCCACATCATCTCCCATTGAAAGGCATCAGACCCCATTACAGTCCCAGACTTCTTTGGCACCCATTATGTGGTCCTTTCATGCAAAGACTAAATGTAATCCATCACACCCATGTGCACAATAGATCACCCAGTTAATTGGCAAAAATAATTGCACTTGAGCTTCAGCCATTTTCAATGGTAGAAAACATTGGTTTCAGGTGGCTGATGCAACACTTGCACCCACGGTATCAGATACCATCACACACAACATTCTCCCATACTGTTGTGCCCAACATTTATCAGGATGTGCTCTAGACAGTCTTGAAGCGACTATCAAATGTAGTTGGGGATGTGTTCCATTGCACAACTGACATACGGAGTAGCACAAACTCCAACCATGCATACATGTCGCCGACTGCACATTGGTGTGCAGCAGACTCAACTGGTACAGGTCTACATACTTCCTCTCATTCCCCTGGTGTAGCCTCCACAATGTCTCATAGCAGGTCCGCACTTCTGAATGTGTCAGTTATGCCTGTGGATAACCGGTCTGCCAACATTTTGGCCTTCTTGAAAGACATGCTGCATGTGTGGACTGAAGACATGTTGCTGCATGTTGGTTTCATTGTGACTGATGGGCCCTTTAAAGACATCCGTTGTTATGCACACACTTTAAATCTGGTGGTGACAGCAAGAAAAATGTGTTCCCATTTCCATCACTCGGTTAAAGCCACAAACCAACTGCAGCAAGTGCAAGAGTGTATTCAGATAGCACAGCACAGGCTCATACAGGATGTGTCAACATGGTGGAATTCAACATTCTACATGTTGCAAAGGCCACTGGAGCAGAAGTGTGCTCTCCATGAAATGAGTATGGAGACAGACATTGGGGAATTCTCAGCCACCAGGACTGGGCTGTTATTGAAGGAACTGTAAAGGTGCTTGGTCCTTTTGAAAGAAGCACACGTGACTTGAGTGCAAAATCTGCACTACTGAGTCAGGTCATCCCTGTAGTCCAGATACTGAAGCAGTCACTGCAGAGATTTTCCACCAATGCTGATCTTGCACCTGCAGTTATCGCCCTTGTACAGAATCTAACAACTGAATTAGGGAACAGGTTCACAGATATTTATGCCACTAAGCCATATGTTTTTTCAATGATGCTAGACCCGAGGTTTAAGTGCGAGATACTGCACCTTGAAATGCTTGCCCATAAGTGTTGATAAAACAATGGGGCCAGATAGGGTACACCCCGGGGTCCTTAAAGAACTAAGAGAGTTGGTGGTTGAACCTCTGGCAATCCTGTTTAGCCAATCACTGGAAACAGGGGAAGTACCCAAAGACTGGAGGATAACAGATGTAGTCCCCTTATACAAAAGTGAGAACAAAGAGGAAGTGGGGAACTACAAACCAGTCAGCCTCACCTCAGCAGTGGGGAAGATCATGGAAGCACTACTGAAGGAGAGCTAGTGGAACATCTGGTTGTCAGTGGACTACAGGACCCAAGGCAGCATGGTTTCACCAGGGGGATGTCATGTCAGACCAACCTCATTGAATTTTTTTACTGGGTGACTACAAAGGTGGATCAGGGGAGGGCAGTGGACGTGGCCTATCTGGACTTCAGCAAGGCATTTGACACTGTGCCATATAGAAAGCTATTACACAAACTGGGGAATATGGGTGTGGGCAGGACAGTAGTGTGGTGGGTAGATTACTGGCTGGGCGTCAGGACATAGAGGGTGGTGGTAAATGGCTGTCACCCCAGAGAGGGAAGAGTGATCAGTGGGGGTACCACAGGGATCAGTGCTGGGACCAGTCCTATTCAACATCTTCATCAGTGACATTATGCAGGACCTAGAAGGCAAAAGTTCCCTGTTCGCTGATGACACAAAGCTCTGTAACAGAGTGGAAATAACAGAGGGTGTAGACAGAATGAGAAGGGACCTGCAGAAACTTGAAGAATGGTCAGGGGTTTGGCAGTTGAAATTCAATGCAAAGAAGTGCAAGATAATGCAATTTGTTTTTGTTGACCGGGTAAGTGCACTAGACAAATCCTGCCTATTTTCAGGCACAACCCAGGGAAGGGAGATACAGATGAGTGCCAACTGGGGCACAAAAGCTCTGGCACAATATATCAGTTGAGGGGTGAGGATATAGCATGCACCAAGCAGGAAAGGGATCTTGGGGCTTATCATCTCTGATGACCTCAAGGTAGGGAAACAGTGTGACAGGGCAGCAGGTAAAGCAAATAGGATGCTGGGATGCATAGGCAGGGGCAGCACCAGCAGGAAAAGGGAGGTCATAATTCCACTATACAAGACACTAGTGAGGCCCCCACCTGGAGTACAGTGTACAGTTCTGGAGACCTTACTTACGTAAGGACATAGACAGGGTAGAGAAGGTTCAGAGGAGGGCAACAAAGATGGTACATGGATTGCATCACAAGTCCTATGAGTACAGGTTGAAGGACTTGAATATATACTCCTTGGAGGAGAGGAGGGAGAGAGGGGATATGATAGAGACATGCAAGTATCTTACAGGGAGGAACAAGGTGCAGGAATATACTATTTTTAAGCGAAAAAGATGTTCCAGGACTAGAGAGCATGGGATGAAGTTGGAAGGAGGACGATTCAGAGGAAATGTGAGGAAGAATTTCTTCACAGAACGGGTGGTGTACAAGTGGAACACCCTGCCAGAGGAAGTGGTGGGGGCTGAAACAATCACAGGATTTAAGAATGCATGGGATAGACATGAAAGGAATTCTGGAGGTCAGGGGTGAGGGGCAACAGACTTCTAGGAAAACATAAAGTGAACTTACAAGCTCAAATGGGCAGACTGGGTGGGCCGTAGGCCCTTATCTGCCAACACAGTGTATGTATCTATGTGTCAATGAGTTTCGTCAGCAGCTGTGCTCAGAGCTCATCTTTACAAGGTGTGCCAAGGATGTGATGCCTACCGAAGTAGCCCTGGAAGAACAAGAACAGCAGGTAGAGGATGCCCCAGAAATGTAGGAAGAAGACTGCTGGGCTCAACTTAGTTCATCCCTACAGGTGGAGCAAAGAAGGCGAAATGAGAAACACCCACTCTTGGCCAGCAATGTTTTGAATTGCTTCTTGACAGAAGCTCTTGAACCCATCTTAGTTGACCCACTGGAGTACTGGACCAAAAAGTTGAGATCATCCCCTCACTTAGCACAGCTGGCCCTGAAATATCCGAGCTGTGCTCTGACCAGTGTGCCATCAGAGAGGTTGTTTAGCACTGCAAGGGATATGGTGGAGCCTTACAGATCCTCATTAGACCCTGAACATGTTGAGCAACTTGTGTTCATCAAGCTCAATTTACCACATCTCGATTATAAGTCTTGAATAACTGAATTTCACTGCACTTTAATAACAATGCTTTTATGTGACACATGCCCTCTGTACTTTTGCTGCTGGCCTGGGCCAACTTGTGGACTATGTGCACCAACACCCCATCTGGTATTATGTAAATTACACTCAAAATATTCACGCTTTTTCCAAAAACCCCATGACTGGTGATGCTGTCCTTTATTGAAAAAATCGTGCCGGACACCAACCACCTCACGTTTCAAGAACACCATCTGTGGTTTACAAAGTCATGTGATTATTAAAAAGCACAATGCCAAATGCATTTCAGATCCTAAAAGATCCTTCTCCAAAGGCAATTACAGCAAGACTGAACATTATTATATATACATAAGTGTTGTGACATCATAATACAAACAACCTTCAAATTCATAGGATGTAATACACCCTGACCACATGATGTGCCTATGTGAAACATCCATTACCTTATTGCAGATTTTGGTATCATCCGCAAAGAGGCAGACCTTCCCTTCCAGCTCATCTGCAATTTCACTTATAAAGACATTAATGAGGACATGTTCCATTAGTGAGCCCTGTGGCACCCAACTGGTCACCCTTCCTTCCATGAACTCCATTTACCATCCCCTCCATTTATCCCTAATGAATTTGATACCCAGTTTGCCATCTTTTGACACAGCACTAAGCTAACCAGTTTCCCTGTGAGCTTCCCATGTGAAGCAGTGTCCATAACCATACTGAAGTCTAAGTGGGTCATATCCACCACCCCACCCTAATCTATTACCCTAGTCACCCAGTCAAAGAAATCTATCAGATTTATATGACATGACCTCCCATCTCATGCATCCATGTTGCCTTGTGTCTTGTAACCCGTTGGCTTCAAGATACTCTACAATCCTTTCTTTTAGCGGTGACTCAATTAGTTTCCCCACCACTGATGTCAAGCTGACTGGCCTATAGTTGTCAGCCTCTAATCTACTACTTTTGTGAACTGGGACATCTGCCCTCCTCCAGTCTTCTGGAATCACCCGTTTCCAGTGAGTTTTTAAAAATGACTGTCGGAGGTGCAGTCAGTACCTCCCTGAGCTTCCTCAGTACTAGGACCAGTGAATGCCAGCAATCACTGAAACTACTGCAGTTTTTGCCAGAATTACAGTCTGGGTCCCATGTTGCAGTTTTGCTCACCTGTCTTCAGAAAATGCTGTACCATGCTCCATTGCAGAGCTGCCATTGAGATAAATCTATACAGTGGCCTTTCAGAAGGCACAAATATTTATTTCACATAAGCCAGGTGCTGAAGAAAATTGGGAATCTTCAACTTTACTTTTTCTGTGATCCTGGAGCATCCCACACTGAATTAGACAAATCTCACAGCTGCTTCTCGCACATCAATTTACTGGAGTTCTCTGACACCTCCTGTATGAAACCAGACCTCTCCCCAGATTCCACTGAGTGCATATATTTAAAATAAACAGAAATAAATATATATATACAAAAGAAATACAGTGGGTTACATTTATGTATTTATAATTTTCTGTGGATTTGTGCAAGTGAAGGTGACTTAGTAATGCTGTCAGTATGATGGCCAGGAAGGCCGAGATCAGGAAATTGGAAACCTATCATTCAGCAGTCAGTGACCACACAGTGGACTGGTGTCCTAAAAATAAACCAATCCAGTCAAGTTTTCTGTGTGTGGAGGGGGTGGGAAGGGGGATTGACTGAATTAGGCTCAGTGCAGCAGTAGCCAGCTGGTGAGGTGAAGTATACACTCATACACTGTGAGGCATTACTAAAATGATGCTGTAAGTGCTAACTCGGCAAATCTTGGAATTAGAGTTACAAAAATTGGCAGGTTGAAAAAGTCAACCAATCCAGTCATGTTTTCTTTCAGAGAGAACTAGGGAGGGAGGGGAACTGAAGAGGACATTTAATTCCGATCACAAACAGCAGTGCTCAGAATTTCTGCAAGTAAGGACTCTGTATTGGACATGTGAAGGCAAGAGAGTAAATTAATGAAAATGTTCACTGTAAAATTATTGTTGGGAAACGCTTCCCATTCATGAAGACAGCAAAAATATTTTTACAGCGAAAATTTCCAGTTGTTCAATATTTTCTGGATGGTATCCAGCATTGTCTAAAATTGGCTATTTTTAACCAACAGAACTGGGATAATTCTGTATGCAGACATTACTGGCTCTAATCAGTACCCTTGGGTGTGCCCCATCTGGCCCAATAGCTCTGTCCGCTTTTAGATTTATGAGTCCCTTCAGGATTCTCTCCTCTGTAAAGGGAGTTGTGTCTACCCCCCCGTGTCCATATTGCTTTTATGTGGCCCATCCCTTCCTCTACGAAGACTGAACAAAAATATTTGTTTTGTTCAAGATATATTTTTCCTGATCTCCTCTAAAGTCTCCCTTGCCCTTCTTAACCTTACAACCCCTTCCCTAGTCTCCCTCTTTTTCACTTACATACCTAACAAAGGTATTGCCCGTTTAGTTACCCCTTGAGTATTTCTTGACATGTAGCATGCTGCACAACCTTGCTATCAGAAATGATTGATTGATTAAAAATTTATTTTTTCACAGGAAATTCATTTGTTAGGACAAAGTCCCATTTACAACAAAGTCCTGCATGTAGATTCTAATACAATTACCAATTAACAATTGACATTTAACATAACTAATACAAACATAATCTCACTCTACATATATACATTATTTGAAACACATACATAAAAAATACAAACTATTAAACAATTCATTTTTAAATTTAAAAAAATCTAAATTTGTTTTCTGTGATTCAGTCAAACCATTCCAACTTAATGCTACTCTATTCTGGAGCATACTGTCCCCTAGTCTATTAAAGCTTCTATACATTGGGATATTGCTTAATGGATTCCTAGTCTTTATGTATGATTCATTATTTATCTTTCTTTTTAATTGCTTATACAAAGGATGGTTATACTTTTCGTGAATTATCTTATTACATATAGTAAGCCAAAGATAGTTTCTTTTTGCTTCAGGTTGAAGCCAATTTAACTTATTATAAATTATACAATGATGCTCATTTTTAATACTTCCGGAAGCAAATTTACCTATCCTATAATATATTTGATTAACCAAATTTAAAGCAGTTTTAGTCGAATTCATGTAAATTATAGAACCATACTCCAATATGGGTAACAGCATCTGTTTTGCCAATCGCTCCTTTGCCACCAATGGTAAAGCTCCCATAACTCTTCTAAGGGCCCCTAATCTTTTATTCACTTTCTTTACCTGAACTGATATATGATTTACACATGTCATTCTAACATCTACTTGAAACCCTAAGTATCTGTATGTTAATACATTTTCAATCTTTGTACCATCTTGTAAATGTAATTGTGGTTTGGGCTCTTTTCCTCTATATGAACCAATCAAAAACAACATAGTTTGTGTTCTTTTTAGCATTCAAAAGAAGACCAGATTTACTGAACCATTTTTGCATTTGTAACAAATCACTTTGAAGCGAATCCATCATACCTGTGAGACTGTCAGCAGACGCCACTAAAACAGTGTTGTCCATGTACAGTCTCACCTCACTATGTTTAATTTCATGAACCAAATTATTAACATAAATATTAAATAATAATGGGCCCAAAATAGAGCCCTGGGGAACACCTCTCTCTCTCGCTTCCCAGGAGCAGACATCATTATGCCACATTGAACACATTGATATCTATTTGTCAAATATGACTTAAGCCATTTTAATATTTGGCCCTAATCCTATGGCCCTTAACCTAGTCAAAAGCAAATCATATTGAACTAAATCAAAGTCTTACTGAGATCACAAACACTGCCCCAGTGTACTTTCCTTGGTTCATAGATGTAGCAACCAGGTCATTAAATTCCAACAGGCAGTGTTTGTGGATCTCCCTTTCTAAAACCATGTTGTTCATCTACTATTACAGTATTTGTATCTAAATAATTATTTACCTGTTCATAGACTTTACGTTCCAAGATTTTAGATAAAATTGGCAAAAGGGCTATTGGCCTATAATTTGAAGGAATAGTTCGATCCGAGACTTATAAATGGAATAATTTTCCCCATCTTCCAAATTTCAGGAACAGTAGAAGTACTCAAACTCAATTGAACAAATAGGTCACAATAGGGGCTATTACATGTGCTCCCAATTTTAAATATTGGGCCTCAATCCCATCAATACCTCCTGATTTACTTTTACTTAAATGTTTTAGCTCTTTCAGTATATCCCTCTCTTTTAAAGTTTCAGACTTAAATATTCCTGCATGGGCTACCAGCATGTCTGATACAGTAGAGAAATCCATTCCATTCACATTCAAATTTGGCAACTTTAAATCCGGTAATTCCAAAAAATACGTATTAAAAATATTCACTATAACCTTTGTATCAGTCACTAGTTTTCCATCTTGTACCAAAGTAGGACTTATGGAGTCTTTATTTGGGGATTTCAGCTCTGTTATAAGCTTCCAAAACTGCTTGGAGTCAGAAGAATTATTTATTTTATTCTGATAATATTTATTTTTTGTGTGTTTAATTATATTTTTACACTTATTCCTCCAAAACCTGAAGGTATTCCAATCTGCTTCTTTCTTTGTCTCGCCTTTTTCCATATCCTAGCTCTAATCCTTAAATATTTTTTTATCTTATCGGTGATCCATGGGGCTTCTTTATTCCTTTTAATTTTTCTTATTAATGGGGCATGGTACTGTATTACATTCAAAAACATGTCATTAAACTCTTGAATAGCCAGTTCTATGTCTGGTATCAAATAAATTCTATCCCAATGGATTTGCCCTAGATGATTTACAAAGGATTGCTCATTAAACCCTTTAAAATCTCTGCTCCAATAAATAGTTGATTGTTGAGTAATGCACTGTTGTAACTCAATAGTACAAGTAATAGGATTATGATCCCCCAAATTTAAAGGTAATACTTCCCAGGTTTTTACTATGTCCTGGGATGCAAAAAATAAATCTAAAAGAGAACCGTAAGTTCCATTTTTTGTATTTCTTGTAGATTTTTGTATTATTTGGTGCAAACCCAGAATTGAAAAACTACTCTCCAATTTCCTCCTCTAGTCTGAAACCAATCTGCATTAAAGTCCCTGTTAAAACTACTTGTTAGTCCTTTATTTTTCTAAAATTAACTCTGCTAGTACATCAAATGTTTTACTTTTGTTTTAGGGGATAAAACACTCCTACCACTAATTTTATCGAATTAATTCAATAATAAGATAGTCAATTCCTTCCTTGTTCATACTTAACAGTACTTTATAGGGGCCAAGAGTATTCTTAATAAACAACATCACCCCCCTCCCCTTTTACCTCTATCTGCACGTTCTATAGAAAATCCTGAAAGCTGAATTTCTTCCTGCATTATACCTGTATGTAACCATGTTTCTGATACTGCTAATAAATCATACTCAGTTTTAGTTGCCCATACCCTATACTGGTCCATTTTATGGACTATGCTTCTAACGTTCTCATTAACCATCGAAAACTGCTTAATTTTTTTATAATTAGGGCCCGGATTTAACTCAATATCCTCACTTTGAATTAACAGCATTAAACATAACATATTTGTACTTCCTGTTACTTTTAACCCACAAAACCATGCTTAACACAAGAAATCTTTGATAATATCGATTCATTTGTAAAGTTTATTCTTCTTCTGAACGAATCCATCTTCACAATTAAATCGAACATTTCTCATAAAATACATACCTGATAACTTCATCATATCACCTCTAACTTCTTTATCTTCAAAGGTACTCATGATTATTAATCCCCATACAAACCAACCCCCCAAACATATATACAAAACAGACCCCATAATTAAGATTCTTACTGCCAAACAAGTTAAAACAATTTCTCTACCGAGTGGCGCTCACGCCACTCACGTTGCTCGCGCCACGGCACTCGCGCCTGTGATCGGCGCAAGGCTTTATAGCGCTGGAGCCCCTAGTTCATTCAATCACTGACCCCCTCATGCAGAATGACAGTTTCAGGTGCAGTTCATTCAAACCCAGAGTAAAAGCAGGCACTCAATTAGCAGCAGTAGTAAAAAGTACAGCTTGTAACAGGCATTTAATTCAAGCAAAGCAGTTCTCCCAAAGAATGTCCCAACTGGATATTATACTGGCATTTTATGCAGCTCTCACCTGCCGCCTTCTTGTTGGTCTCACACAGTCACTGGGAACCTTTGGGGGGGGGATCAGAGCAAGGCTTTGTAGCGCTGGAGCCCCTAGTTCATTCAATCACTGACCCCCTCATGCAGAATGACAGAGTTTCAGGTGCAGTTCATTCAAACCCAGAGTAAAAGCAGGCACTCAATTAGCAGCAGTAGTAAAAAGTACAGCTTGTAACAGGCATTTAATTCAAGCAAAGCAGTTCTCCCAAAGAATGTCCCAACTGGATATTATACTGGCGTTTTATGCAGCTCTCACCTGCCGCCTTCTTGTTGGTCTCACACAGTCACTGGGCACCTAATGGTATACTTCGGACAGTAGCTGTACCTGTAATGTAGGATCTGAATGAGGAACAGAACCATGTAATGTACATACAATGGAGGTATGGACTGAATGGGAGGGATGCTTAGTACTGTAGTGCATGTGGTAGTGCCATAATAAAATGCATGCTGATGCCAGCATGTGCAGGGATAGGGTATTATATTGAACAGGGTTAATTGTACACCGCACCATGCATGTGTATGAAGGAGTGTACATGTGCGTTGTCTGTGGCATGTGTGTACTGTGTAGTGCAAGTCTATGGTCATGTACAGTGTCTTGAACTGTACCCTGTCTGTGGACAGCTCCTTCTGCCAAAGGTTGTTTCAGATAATTCTCAGGCAGGCACCATGTGTTCTGTTGCACTACTATGGATGGGGGGCTTGTGCTTAATGGGTTGTCTGTATATTGTGTGGGTTATAAGGCTGTGTGTCAGTGCTGCTGTTGCGATGTGAACTGGTGCAATTGCTGTTTCAGCAGATCACCAACAAGGCTGATCTTGCTATGAAGGCAGCGTACCTCTGCTGTGCCTTCAGCTGCTGATTATTGGCCTTGCTCACTTTCAGCCTTTCCTGTTTCAGGTGCATGATCTCAAGATAGTAGTTCCTCAGTAGGCATGCACTGCAACAGCACTCCACCTCTGGTATTGACCACTCCTGTTTCAGGGACCTTTATGCCCACTATCATGTTCGGGCTTGCAAAGTGAGAAGTTCTGACTGGTTTCTCTCCTTATGTAATCCATGTGTTCATTTTCCCCTATGGTATCTTTTGTCTAAGGGTAATTTATCTCTGCATTTTTTAGTTGTTTTTTTTTTTTTTATCAGTGGATTAAGAGATTTTATTCAATGATAAAACAGTGCCTTCTTTACAGTGTAAAGTTTAGAGATTACTGCCCATGATGACTAGCTGTGTGGTAAAAATGTTTATTCAACAGAGACTATTTTCTTATGCCTTTGTTCTCATAAAGGCTATCTGAAAGACTTCCAGGTCTCTTGATCAAAATACAATCTGAATTTGTAAAGCAGCTTTCACACCCGAAGTGCGATGACCAGACACTTCTGTTGGTAGTCTGAAATATTTTGTAAAACCATAATACCTTTTGTAGAAGAGGTGGGGAAGGGCAGGAGGCAGTTAGCAAGAGTAAGAAAAAATGGCCTATTTGGGAGATTCTCAGTAGCCCTTATGGGTTTCTTAAGTGGTGTGGACTTTCATTGTACTGGCATCCTGAAAGAGGGATAGGTTCATTAGTACACAGAGGAGTCGGAGCCAACTGTCTCAACAGTATCTGAACACATATTCAGATGTTAAATAGCCTGCAAAGTAAGTTGGGTCCCTGAGACATAGAGGACAGTTAAGACTGGAAGGTAGGTGTCACCCAAAAGTCCAGGCCTGAAGTGTTTTCAACCAATTGTATGAACCGGGTTACAGGGAATTTACATCACAACCTTGCTTGATCAAGTCTGCTTTGCCAGAGAGGTCCTGGTCACCATTGAGAAAAGGTACACTCCCATTATCACTCACTCCAGTGGTGATGACTATAGCCTCCCTCCCCCGACTGTCACTGACACCAAGGTCAGAGGACATGGCTCAGGTGCTGCCATACCTGTGAATACAGGCCCACAGATGCAGGTAGTCTTGACCCCTTTGGAGGGCACTGTCACATTCAATACTGTACTAGCATCATTTTCTGAAATGACAACACATTCTACCTGAACTGCCAAATGCAGTTATTCCACTGATGGGGCCTTGTAGCATTTGGCTCTCATCAACAGGATCCAGTAACACAGCACAGATTCCTGCCAGCATTGCCAGCTTATTCTAAGGCTCTCAGTATTGATAGTGGTGACTAGCGATTTTGCCACTGTGATCATATTTTCTGTGATTTTATGTTTACATTCTCCTGAAAATAAGGTTTGACAGAAGAATGTCTTCCCTTTTTTTTTTTTTTTTTTCCTTAAGGTTACATTGGGACGATGTGTATTCTAGAATCTGGAAAAGGCTTGCTTAACAGGAAACTGAAGCTACATTTCAAAGGGGACTGGAACTTCCTGGTAAGCTGATCAAAGGAAAATGGTGTCATAAAAACTACAGGAGATGGAAGAACTATCGCCTGCCAAACTTTTGCACTTCAGGGAGAAAATACTTTGAGAACAGACCCTTTGAGAGCGACCTTGATGGCTGAGAGGGACCTGGGGGTGGTGGTGGATGTCAAGATGAACAACTTGGAGACTTGTAGGAGGACAGCGGCAAAGGCCAACAGGATGCTTGGATGCATCACTAGGGGGCTCACCTCCAGGAGGGATGTGATACTCCCACTGTATAACTGCTTGGTGAGGCTGCACCTCGAGTACTGCATGCAGTTTTGGAGGCCACATTTAAAGAGGGACATTAAACTCCTGGAGAGGGTCTAGAGGACAGCAACCAAAATGATTTGGCGCTTGGGGGATAGGACCTATGGGGAGAGGCTTGAAGAGCTAAATATGTACACATTGGAAGAGAGAAGGGACCAGGGGGACATGATAGAAGTTTTCAGGTACATGAAAGGGGTAAATAGGGGAGGAGCAGTCAGGGTGCTCTGAAGGAAGAAGGGCAACTAGAGGGCATGGGTGGAAGCTGGAGGGGGGGAAGATTCAGGGGAGAAAGGAGGAGGAGCTACTTCACAGAGGGTGGTGTAGCCATGGAATGCACTGCCCAGGGACTGGTGGAGGCAGAAACAGTGGAGGGGTTCCAGAGGGGGTGGGACAGGTACAGAGGAAGGGTTCTGGAAGCAAAAACCAGTGCAGCAAGAATATCTGGGACTGGGAAGGGAGAAGCCAGAGAGGGAGAGGGGGCAGCAAAGTCAGCTCCCAGGGTGGGGGCTGACCAAGCGAGCAGACATGAAAGACCGTTAGGCCTATTCTGGCTGGTATTTTTAGTCATGTTAGTAACAGGATCTGGGGATATCCATTCTGGAAGTCTATTGTGAATTCTCTTACAAGTGTCATAATTCCTCACCATTTAAAAGAGGTCAGAGAAGTAAGGTACATCAAAGGCCAGCCAGTAAGTCGGACTGTTGGGGATATAAAAATTAATGTTAATTCACTTGCAACTTGGAAAGAGCAAGAGAAACCCATGCTGGGCTAAAGACAAGGCCACCAGCTAAACCAAAGAGAGTTTTACAGACTGCAGGACCCGGGGTTTATAAGTCCACTCAAAACAGAAACTCTGCATTTCTGCAGGAGACACTATCCTTGACGCACAGAGCCAGACTGCCAAGCATACACCAAGGACCAGTGGCTGCAAGAACTGGGACTTGGAGACTCAGCAGAGAGAAAAAAGGGACTTTGCAGACTTCATTTATTTTCTGTACCTTTGATTATCCAGACAAGGTGGAAACTACAGACAGTAAAATTTCACAGTGTGTTTTGTATATATATTTTTCCAACTTTGTTTTGTTCTCCTGTAACCAAATTTATGTATCTTTTGTTTGTAAGTTTTCTATGATAATTATTTATGTAATTAGTAAAAGCACTTGCTTTTAAGAACTGCCAGGGATAGATACTGTTGTCTGTGAAGGTGGGAAGATTTATTCAGTCTGTGATAAGCCTGTTTAAGTGCTAAGGTGCCACCATAGCTACCAAAGACTAGGATCCTGAAAGGGCATCTGGGTGCCTAAGTAGTGGAAATACATAGGTCTGTGGAGTGTGAACCAGGTTACTGCACCACCTGTGCGAGAAGACACAATCAGGATTGCGAGGCAGCCCCAAAGAGCACGTAACACCTGGGTCCTCCCCCAGTGCAGTGATCAAGGAGGGTTCTCATGTACAGTCACTACAGACTCAAGACTTTATTTTACCTTTACCCAGATTAGAGAAGAAGCCCTGGGCCCTCCTGGCAAGTGTTCAGTTGTGAACTCAGCAAGCACTCGTAAAATGGACATGAGGATGGTATTCCTGCACCCCCCTGTCACGGGTTGCACTTGGGGGAGGACACTGTGAGCTCAGTGGACCTGGCCCCCAGGAGAGAGCTCGTGACACTGGCGGCAATGAATTGGAATATAATCCTAACCTCATGCACTTGAGAGGAGCAGGAATATGAAGATGAACAATTTTGGGAGGGTCTCTTTCATTCTAGCTCTACCCTCTCGTCCTGTAGTGAGGACTCAGTGGTCTATACCTCAAGATCTCCTCCTGAGGACTCATCTTTTCAAGCCATGATGCAGCAAATGCTGTCTGCCCTGGACTCTGATGGGGAAGAGGAAGACTCCACTAAAAGGAATCTCATCCAATTTTTGGAGGTGCCCTGTTCTCCTCCATTATTATTCCACCTATATATCCTGCATTACAAGATGGATGATATTTTGGCTGCATGGTACAGCCCAAACTCCCTGCCTGCAGTGCCTAGAAAGACTAATAAGCAGTATCCTGCACCATCTGCTAAGCAATATTTTGTTAACCATCCAGAAATGGACTCTGTGGTCATCATGATATGTCTAGAGCACCTAGACATATGAATACTTTGCCTCCTGATAAGGAATCTTGGAGGGTAGATATGATTGGTAAACATACTTATGCCTCAACATCATTAGGCTTTACAATTGCAAACACAATGGGGGGGGGGTGAGATACTGACAACAGTAAAAATGGAAAGGGACCTGGGGGTAATTATATCAGATGACCTAAAGATGGGCAAGCAATGTGTGAGAAGGCAGTAAAGAAGGTTGGGGGGATACTGGGATGCATAGGAAGAGGCATCAATAGTAGAAAACAGGAAGTTGTTGTCCCTTTGTACAGACAGTTGGTGAGACCCCATCTGGAGTACTGTGTGCAGTTCTGGAGACCCCATCTCCACAAAGACATAGACAGAGTGGAGGCTGTCCAGAGGAGGGCAACCAAAATGGTGCAGGGTCTGCACCAGAAGACATACGAAGAAAGACTAAAGGAGCTTAATATGCATACCCTTGAGGAAAGAAGGGAGAGGGGGGACAAGATAGAAACTTTCAAGTACCTCAAGGGAATCAACATCTTTCAGAAAAAGAGATGTGCAAGAACAAGGGGGCACAATTTGAAGATGGGGGGCGGCTCAGAGGTAATGTGAGGAAGTATTTTTTCACGGAGAGAGTTGTGGATGCATGGAACAGCCTCCCTGAGGAGGTCGTGGAGTCAAGAACAGTGGGGAATTCAAGAATGCATTGGACAGACATAAGGCTGTCCTAGTGAGGGGTAGGAGGAAGTAAGCTGTTGGTTAACTAGGATCTGCAGCTTATCTGTTAGGTAGGAAAATGGGCAGACTAGGTGGTCCAAGCGGTCCTTATCTGCGTCAAATTCTATGTTTCTAACTACTAGGCACCCATGATCAAATAACAGAACAGCCTGTGGAAAGCTGCTCATACTGCTGCTCAGGCTTTGCCTGAGGGTGCTGTCGAGAATGATCTACTAAAAACATTGTCTGCTGGTACTGAGGTTGGCAAACATTTGCTGTGCTCAGCTTATCATGTCTCTGCCAGGGCTGCAGCATCTGGCATTTGCATGAGGAAATACTCTTGGCTTAAGAGTCACTGACTGCCAATAATGTGCAAAAGGCAGTTTTGAATGCTCCCTTCAAAGGGTCAGAACTGTTTCGCTAGGATACTGACAAGACCCTACATGGCCTTCAAATTTTGAAGATTAATGTCTGTAAAATCCCCTGTATCCCTCTCCTGCTAGAGGCAGTGGTCAGGGTTCCTTTCATCCACCTACTGCTAGAGGCAGTTGTGCCTATTGTCAGCCAGGCTGTACAGAGAAGGTAGCCTGCTTCTGGATGCCCCCCCATGCCCACACAAAAGCACCCAAAGGAATCAGATCAGGTGGCTCTCCTGCCCCTGGTTCTGCCTACTTCTCTTCAGTCTCTGCCATCCACCTCAGTTGGGGTGAGTGTGGGGGGCAGGATCTCCCTGCATTTGAAGCAATGTCAAAGAGATCACTATGGACAAGTGGATTCTGGAAATCTGTTCTAGGGACATGTAGGAAGTATACCGTCAAGATCAAGAAATCCCATAGATTATACCTCCACTTGATGCTGGAAAGAGAACACCATCTGTTGAATGTGCTGCCCTTTAGCTTGTCTTCTGCACCACAGGTCTTTACCCAATGCTTGGCAGCAGTTGCAGCAGCCCTCCACAGGAAAGGCCTGCATGTTTTCCATTGTCTGGAAGACTGGCACCTGAAAGCCAGGTCCAGGGAAGCTCTGCTACACACCATCTTGGGCACATCAAGTGTTTGATAACTTGGTGCCTAAGTTTATGCTGACTGTGCCAAAAACTGCAACACATAGGGGCAATCTTAGATATAGAGAAGGGATGTGCTCTCCTACCACTGGACAGGGCAGACACTCAGATTGTCCAAGCAGAGTTGGTATACAGGAGCCACTGTGTCTCTGTGAAAACAATGTTATGTCTCCTGGGTCTAGTGGTTGCAACCACTGTGACTGTGTCACTGGCGTATCTTCATTAGAGAGTACCTCAATGGACATTAAAGGTCCAGTGGTTGATGGACGAGCTAGACTAAATTATTCTAGTCATGTCTCACTCTTCATGGAGCCCCGTTATGGTGGATGGATCATGAAAACCTACTGATGCATGCTCCAGTTCTTCTATCAGCTCCTGTATAGAACCTCACCACAGGTGCCTCAGGCTCTGGTAGGGGCGCTCGTCTTGGCCCTTACCAGACAGAAGGATCAAGGTAGAAGCCAAGCTGCCTGTAAATGTTCTGGAAATGAAGGCTGTCCTGTACAGTCTGCAGGCCTTACAGGATTATCTATGCTAATCCAAACAGATGTAAGTGTGATGCATTACATCAACAAACAAAGGGGAACGCTCTCTTACCGCTTATGCAGGGAAGCAATGAGACTATGGTATGGGGTGCTGTCTCATGGCCTTCAGCTATTCGTGCATCTCCCAGGTCTCCAACACATCTCAGCAGACAAGCAGGCTCCAATCGATAGTTCATGAATGGGAACTGCTAACTTCAGTGGTTAACGCCCTCTTTGCAAAATGGGGTCATCCAGAGTGGGACCTTTTTGCGTCCCCACAGAATGCAAAACTGCAGTGTTTCTGCTCGCTTGCTCCACAGCCTGGAGGTTTTTAGTGAAATGTGCTGTCCCTCTTGAAAATTCCTTTATGCATTCCTCTAATACAGAGGGCTCTGATCAAACTGCGGGTGAAGAGTGCCACTCTCATCCTCCGTTATGGCCAGATATAATTTCCACTCCTTCAACATCTGGCAGTGGAGCCTCCTGTCCCTTCTTCAGTGTGTCAGGGTCAGCTGTCACAGGACAAGGGGTCCTTGGTCCATCCAGACCTAAGGTCCTTCCAATCTGCATGCATGGCTCCTGATGGCGTAGCCACTGCATGTTCTAGGATGCCCCCTAAGGTTGCTGAGGTCCTAATTGCAGCTAGGAAGCCTTCTACCAGACATACTTATTCCCTGAAATGGAAGTGTTTCACTTTGTGGGCTACTTCACAGAATGTGGATCATTTTACATGTCCTGGGAAGGCTGTGTTGGGATACCTGCTTTCCCTGAACGATTCTGGACTGCAGTATTCCTCACATCTGGCCACTATATCAACTGTCCATATGCCTACTGGTGGTCACACAGGTGCAGTTAGAGGTGTCCCATACATTTTTGAAAGGTATTCCTCATATGTGACCTCCTAACCAAAAACCAGTCCCACCATGGGACTTGAATTCTTCATCTGAGAAACTGACATTTGTTCCTTTTGAGCCTGCCACAAGTTGTGGCTCGTTTCCTGTCATAAAAAATGTTTTTAGCTGAGATGACTTCTACTCAATGG
Source organism: Neoceratodus forsteri (assembly GCA_016271365.2). Classification (NCBI taxonomy): domain Eukaryota; kingdom Metazoa; phylum Chordata; order Ceratodontiformes; family Ceratodontidae; genus Neoceratodus; species Neoceratodus forsteri. The sequence goes on along the minus strand of CM028135.1, from coordinate 501,052,413 downwards.
ATTTCCGAGCTTCAGGCTCTGATGTGTGAGCCTCCTTGTTTAATTTTTCACAGTCTCTTTACATGTGAATCAAAAGTTTCTACCCAAGGTGGTATCTGAATATACACTGAATCAAACAATACATCTTCCTGCATATTATCCTGAGCATGCCAATGCACTGCTCCATACTTTGGATGTACACAGAATACTGTGATACTATATTACTCAGTTCAAGGACTGCAGAAAATCCTCTAATTTTGTTTCATTTTCCTCAGGTAAAGAGGGTGCTCCTAACAATGTCTGCCCAAATAACTGGTACATTACATTATGTTCTGTTTCAGGAAGTACAGTAAGGAACTAGCTGGTGCTGTTCATGGTCACGCCACAAACGGTATGGCCACTTCTGTTGCCCGTTTTAAAAATGTCCCTGCTGTTGACATACAGTATGTGCTGCAGCCGCATGAAGCAACTTTCATGCTTCCACTAAACATTAGTCTAGACATAATCTCCCATAGATGTGCTGATTATGGGCTTGCTGTACTGTAAGGCCTTCTATCACGAACATGATCATATATCAGACTGTGCCAACTTTACAGTTCACTTTGCAGCTTGGAAATCATTCCAAAGATGTAGCCTAATGGAAGATATATCCTCAAAGAAGCTAGAACAGTTACGCAAGCACTTACGGTAAAACGCTAGATCTTCGAGACAGTCTTCTCCATTGGGTCATGCCATCCCTTCCCCCCTTTCTGTTTTCTTTGAGGGTTATATCAGATGCTGTACCTAAAACCTGCTCCCATACATCCTGTCTTCAGCTGCATGCCTCTCCTTGTATGCCTGGTGCTGGTCTCATCTCATTCCACAGAGTTGGAGGTCCTCCAAGGCTAATCTCCCACAGGGAACTGAGGAGTGATGGGGCTGCCCACTTTTATATACATGTAGATGTTGCATGTCATTGCGGCCAGCCTCCAGCTAGCAGCAGAAATGTTCATGTAGTCCCAGTGCTGACGGCTTATCTTTCCACAGATGTGGCCTAATGGAAGAGTCTCTTAAGAGCTAGTGTTTCTCATATAAACATCTGCCAGCTGGTTCAAGACTCCTGTCACATGAATGGCCAGGAGATCCACCTCCAAGCAGCTGACGAGGGTCCAGATGCAGAGTGCCTCCTTGCAAAGCAGTTGGGAGTGCATGCCGCCCTGTTTGTTGAGGTAGTACATGGTCGTGATACTGTCCGTCTGGACTTGAACCACTTGATCCTGGAGCTGAGGAGCAAAAGCCGATAACGCCAGTCTGGCTGCTCTGAGCTCCAACAGGTTGATGCGACATCGGGACTCCTCGGGGATCCAGAACCCATGGGTTCTGCTGTCCCCCATGTAGGCTCCTCAGCCCATGAGAGAGGCATCAGTCCTAAGAACAACCGTCGGCTTGGGGCGGACAAACAGGATCTCTTCCTGCAACTGTTCTGGGGCGGTCCACCATTGGACAGCGTCCCACATCTTCTGGGTCACAGTGATCAACTGGACGAAATGACCATGGCACTGAGTCCACTGAGCGGCCAGCTCCCATTGGAAGAGGCACATGTACCATCTGGCCCAGCGGACCACTGAGGTGCATGCCGCCATGTAACTAAGAAGGAGCAGGAAGTCCTGGGCAGAGCGCAAGTGCCCAACCAGAAATGATTGGGCAAAGGAGGAAATAACCTCCGCCCTGTCCGCCAGGAGCAGTGCTCTGGCTTGATGAGATTCTAGCTCTGCCCCGATGAAGCCCATCACCTGAGAGGGCAAGAGTTCTGACTTGGCCTCGTTGATCAGGAGGCCTAGTTGGGAGCAGGTTCGAAGAGCCAGATCCCTGGATCTCTCCACCTCCTGAAGGGAGGAACCTGCCAAGAGCCAGTCCTCGCGATAAGGGTAGATTCAAACTCCTCAATGCCAGAGCTGGGTTGCCACCACTGCGATGCACTTGGTGAAGACCCTTGGGTTCGATGACAGGCCAAATGGCATGGCTTGGAACTTGTACAGGGTCCCCTCGACCCTGAAGTGGAGGAACCGCTGATGGGACAGATGGATTGGGACGTGGAAGAACACGTCCTGCAGATCCAGTGAACAGAACCACGTTTCGCTCCAGGGGTATGATCTGGTTCGGAGTTACCATCTTGAAGGTGCGAGATGACGGGTGTAGGGGTGGCAACCCCCAACCCGTCACTGAGCAGGCTTAGAGGAGGAGGAGGAGGAGGCTCCTGAACCAGCACCTCGGCCTCCTTTACGGGGCTGTTGGGGACCCTGATTGGGCCTGGGGTACCAAGCTTAAGCCTGCTGTTGCTGCTGGCCTCCTTGATAGGAGGGCTGCCTAACCGCAGGGGAAGAGTGCCGAAAAGGCTTCTTCTTGTGCTTCTGCTGGTTCTTGCCCGAAGAACCTTTCACAAAGGTAGCATCCAAGGTGGCATTGGACTACTCTATGCGCTGGAGGTGACCAGCCACTCCTGGACCGAAGAGGTCGGTGCCTAGGAAGGGCACGTCAGTTAACTTGTGCTGGGTATCCGCCGGGAAGAAGGACAGCCTAAGCCAAGCCCTGCAGCGATTGGCCACTGCGGCTGCTAAAGAGTGGGCAGTGGAATCTCCAATGTCCAGGGCCATCTGGAGCTGCTGTTTTGCAACAGCACAGCCCTGATTACCGACCTGCTTCACTGTGGTCTGCATGTCCGCTGGGAGATGAGGTAGGACTTCATCTAATGACCCTAGGAGGGCGTGAGAGAAGTATGCCATGATAACAGCCGAGCTGGCCTGACGATCGCCTAAGGAGGAGGCCGCATAGACCTTACGGGCAGAGTGGTCCATATTCTTGGACTCCTTGTCTGGAGGTCGGTCTGAGCTACCAGTACGTCTGAACACAGAAGCAGTCACTAGGCTCTCGGCCGAAGGATGTTCTGTGAACCCCACCAGGGACCCCATGGGCACCGTATACTTACGGGCCATACAGGCAGACGGAGCCTGGCAGGAAGCAGGATGCTGCCAAAGCTCAAGAACTGGGCCAACGATGGCTTCGGCCACTGGAAAGGCCTCCGTCGGGGTATCCCCCACTTTTGAGGATATCCGTAAGGGGGTACTCTGCCTTTTTCTGGATGGGCTCCAGGGGCATTCCGGTGGATTCGGAGATCAGGTGGAGGATACCCTGAAAGGAGGAAGGGCCTTCCTCCAATCCTGCCACAGATGACTCATCATCCCCAGGATATGAAAGTAATCCAGTATCGTCTAAGTCCGAAGAGTCGGGATACAACGGTCTCCCTCGATACACCAAGCTTGATCGGGGATGACTGTGACATATGTCGGGGAAGCCTGGTGTCTGGTCGGTCCTCTTTTGAGGGAGCCCCTCCCTGAGGCTGCTTAGGCGATGGCTTCACCAAAATCAGTGGAAAGACTGGAATAGGCCGAGCCGGGATACAGGCTGGCCCCACAGGTGGTGGAACCAAGGACTTCGGCTATGGAGGGGTCGGCCTTGGAGGCGGAAGCCAAGTGATGGCCGGGGCAGCCAGCAGGGCCAGCTTCTGCCCAGTCAAAATCAGCTGTTGCCACACAAAATCCTCATAGCATCGACGGAGTTTCTGTCGAAGCCTCTCCTCATCCAAGGAGAATGAAGATCGGTGGCGGTGCCTCCTCTTAGAGTGTTTGTGGCCTGTTTTCGGCCATTCGACTGAAGGGGTCCTGGTCCTTGATCGAGACCGACTGGGTCGGTTCGGTCAATCAGGAGTCACCGGATTCGGTGAAAACCAAGGTTCTGGTACAGTTTCCTCAATCGGGACACCTAAGGGCAGTGTCTCCTCATTGGGAAAGGAAAGGACCGGAGTCCTTTCTAAAGATTCATCGACCAGAGTCGGCAATAAAGGCTCGATCAGATCAAGAGTAATCTCAGCCGGTTCAGCCGTTTCCTCGGTCTCGTTCCCTTGGACAGACGGAAGGTCTGTAAAGCTGGCGGCCGAGGAAGTGAACTCGACCGAAGTTGAGACCGCGTGTTCCTGGGACTCGGACCTCTCTCTGTCCCAGAAGAGTCTCCGTTTAGTTGAAGACTTAGGGTCCTTATCCCTCTTCCGAGGGTGGGAGAAGTGCGAGCCTGAGGGCGCCTCACCCCTGGTGGGGAGAGACTGGCACAACTCCCTGAAGGAGCCTGTAAAAGTAGAGACAAGGTTGAGTGGAACAAAAAAGCTTTGACGGGCCGAGGCGTGAGTCGCTTCTTCCTTGAATGCCTTTATCTGCTTCAGCTGCTCGGCGGATCCTGCAGCCGAGGAAACCGCCCACCTTGCCTCTTTCTCGACTAATCATGGGTTTCTTTTCCCCCGGTCTCCCCAATTTTAGGCACGCCTTGTGGTCGTCCAGAATGTTGGGATGGAAGGCTAGGCAAAAAGTACAAGATGTGGTGTCGTGTCCGACACCTAGGCAATAGACACACAAGAGGTGGGGATCAGTGCGCAACATCTTCTGGCCGCAGGAACACCGGCGAAATCCGGGGGACGATTTGTCCTCCATGTCCAATGCACTGTAATAGGAGTCGTTAACTTTGACGAGTTTTAGAGTGATTTGTGGTAAAAACCGACGTTGCGAATCCAGGGCCTACGAATTGCTAATGTAGCACGAGGGAACCTGAACCTTTCAGTGGAAAGCAAGATCTGGCATCATGGGGTGGAGTAGAGGTATTTACCACCCGGGTAGGTGGGAGGAGCCAGCTTGAAGACTTCCGGCAAGATTTAAAGCGGAAAGGGACATGTCAGAGTGTGGTTGAACAACATATCCACGCTCCTAGAACTAATCTACTGCAAGAGACACTCTTCAAAGATCTACTGTTATGGTAAGTTTTTATGTAACTGTACCATCTTCCATGAAGTGGTCTCTTGCAGTAGGTAATACTTTTGGGATGACTCCCAAGCAGTAATGCCCATGTGAGGACAGTTATGATAGGAGACCTTGTAGTACTGCATGGCCGAAGGCCGTCCTAGGTAGCGAGGCAATATCCAGACTGTAGTGCCCTGTGAATGGACCAGGTAGCTGTATTGCAGATATTTGAAATGGAGGCTCCTTTAAAGCAAGCCGCAGGGGCGACCATAGCTCTAGTGGAGTGGGCTTGGACTGGTCCAGGTAAAGGTGTTTTTTCTGTAACAAAATTAAATACAATATGCCAACCAGTATGAAAGAGTACATGTCGCAACCAGGAGGCAGTTGCGACCTGGGGCAAAAAAGATGAATAGTTGAGACGTCTTTCTAATGGATTTTGTCTGATTAGTATAGTAGCATAATATACGATGGACATCTAAAGTATATAGCAGATGTTCACCTTGACTGGAGTAGTCAGGATAGTAGACCGGAAGCTCCAAGGATTGATTTAAAGTATGTTTGGAGACTACTTTAGGAAGGAAGGGTGGGTTGGTACGAAGGACCACCCAGTCTTCGTGGAAAATCAAGTAAGGTCCCTTACACACGAGGTCATGAAGCTCGGAAATACGTTGAGCGGAAGTGACAGCTACTAGAAATAGGGTTTTCCACGAAAGAAAATGGAGGTCAAAAGTGGCTGCTGGCTCAAAAGGCTCAAGGGTCAATTTTTCTATCATAAAATTGAGACCCCTCGGAGGAGTGGGTCTTCTAATAGGAGGTTTAATATGCAACATTTCTTTCAAAAACATCTTAGCTAGATGATGTTGGTACAGTAACCTGCCATCCAGAGGCTTATGGAAAGTGGAGATGGTGGCCAAGTGGACTCTGATGGAAGAATAACAAACTGGACTCTGTGAGGCCAGGTATTCCAGAACCTTCGTCAGTGGACAAGAGCAAGGGTCCAAAGATCGAAAGGCTGACCATATGGAAAAGCATTTCCATTTTGAATTTTATGTTGCTGTTGTTGCTGGCTTACGGGAGGCCAAGAGAATATTGGCAACAGGAGAGGACACTTGTAATCGAGTTATGAAAGTGTCCTCAGGAGCCAAGTGTGAAGGTGTAGAGCCTTCAGGTTGGGGTGTAGGAGAGAACCGCGATACTGAGTCAAGAGGTGTGGTCTGATCGGCAACGGGACGGGGACCCATACTGACAGTTGTAGGAACGGGGAACACACGTCTGGCAAGGCCACATTGGGACTATGAGAATCATTGTGGCCGGTTCTAACTGTAGTTTCAGTAGAGTCCATTGCAGGAGAGGGATGGGGGGAAACATATAAGAAGAGACCTGCCCAGGGTTGGGACAGGGCATCTATAGACCGTCCCTTTCTGTTCAGGATAATGTAAAAATACCTGGAAGATGGTAATTCTCTGGGGAGGCAAACAGATCCATTTGTGGAGTGCCCCATAAGTTGAAGATTTCTTGGAGTACTTGCTCGTTAAGTGTCCATTTGTGAGTTGTGCACTGGTGACTGAGCCGGTCAGCTAACTGGTTGCAATGTCGTGGTTGGTGGACAGCTGTTAGCGTTAATTGTTGCCATATGGCTTCTTGCCAAACTGCAAGGGACTCTGCATAGAGTGCGAGATTCTGTACCCCTTGTTTGTTGAGGTAGAACACTACTGCAGTGTTGTCTGATTGGATCAGCAATGATCCTGGCTTGAGGTAGGGCTGGAACACCTAGAAACCTAGATGGACCACTTTCATCTCTAACAGATCGATACGGGACAGATGGGGAGAAGCAGGCCAATGGCCTTGGGTATGATAAGGACCTAAGTGTGCTCCCCATCCCTGTAGGGAAGCATCCGTGGTCAATGTTTGCATGGGAGGGGGGAAAGACATTGCTTGATTCAGACAGTCCACCATGTCACGATAGACTTCAGAGAGGGAGTGACCCTGATTTTGTCTTCAAACTGTCCTGTTTTTAGGGACCATTGATTCTGGAGGGTCCACTGGACAGGTCTCATATGGAGATGGGCAAATGTCACCATAGGGATGGCAGCAGACCTGTGACCCAGAAGGCACATTTGTCAGGCTGTGACTATTTTCTGAGTCTATATATATAACGCCAGAGCTATAAGCGTGTCCTGCTGGGCAGGCGGGAGGTAAGCCCTGGCTGGAACTGTATGTAGAACAGCTCCAATGTATTGGAGAGACTGTCAGATTTGGACTAGACTTTGGCCAACTGATAGTGATTCTCAGATCTGCGAACAGTTTCGAGGTAGCTTCTAGGGAGGCAAGCAGAGCTACTTTGGAGTCTGCTTTTATTAGCCAATCATCTACATATTGAAAGATGAAGTGCCCTTCTCTTCGCAAGGCTGCTGCCACCACCGCTAGGCACTTGGTGAACACTCTGGGGGCTGATGAAAAGCCTAAAGGGAGTGTCCGAAACAGGCAATTTTGACCCAGTAAGTGGAAGCCTAAAAATCTGTGGTGGGCAGGGTGGATCGGAATATGAAGTTAGGCATCCTACATGTCTAGAGCACAAAGCCAATCGCTTGGTTTCAGAATCAGCATGATCGCAGGTAGGGTGATCATGCAGGAAACATTTGTACTGAATGTAAAGATTTAGTTGTCTGAGATCCAATATTGGTCTGAGGTCCCCTGTTTGGGCACCAGAAAGAAGTGGGAGTAAAATTCCCGTTTGATGTTCCAGAAGGGGCACCAGTACAATGGCCTGTTTGGTCAAATGGGCCATCAATTCCTCCTGTAAGATAGGCATATGATCTGGAGAATAATGAATGCTGCGTGGAGCAAAGGCATGGGGTGGAGAGAAACTCCAGAGTATGACCTTTCTAGATAATCTGAAGTACCCAATTGTTGGAAGTGATCATTTGTCACGCCTCCAGATAGAGGGCAAAATTACACACCACAGCCTTCGAGGCCTAGTCAAGGAGGCCGGGGGGAAAAGTCCTAGTGGGTTACTGGGAAGCAGGCTGTGCAGCTCCACCTGAAGGGCAGGAGCGGGCACCCCGGACAGTAGAGGTGTTGCCTCTGTTGGATTGAGCACGACCTCTGAAGGCGCCTTTGTTATTACCTCTGTATCTTCCACCTCTTTTGAAATAAGAGGTGTGTTGAATATGGTAGGTTGTAGCTGGAGTATGATACATGCCATGGACCGTACGGAGGGTTCTGCCTGATGCCTGTAAGTCATCCAGTAAAGTTTTGAGTACCTGGCCTGAACAACTTGGACCCGTTAAAGGGGGCATTAGCTACTTTATGTTGTATATCAGGTGCAAAGCCTGAAACGCAAAGCCAGGCATGGCAATGCAGAGTGACACCAGTGGCTGATAGTCGTGCTAAGGTATCGATGGCATCATATCCCGACCTGAGAAGGTGACGAGAGATAGAATTACTAGTTGTCACTGTAGCTAATAATTTATCCCTGCCCTATGAGGGAGGGAGTTTATTGATAAGCTCAATGGCAGATGACCCCAGGGTACACATATTTAATCATATGACCCATATAGTTCAAGATTCTGATGTTCATAGCACCTGAGGAAAAGACCTTTTTCACCCCAGATAGTCAATTCTGCAGGATTCTTTATCAGGGGTAAGGAGCTCGCGTGCTTGGGTTATTCGGTACGGTCATGAGCGGCAATAATGACCACAGAATCTGCCTCTGGAACACTAGACGGAAAGGAGTGGTCCAGAGGAGCCTGATATAGACGATCTGCTTTGAGCGGAACAGCTGTAATAGCTGAAGGCTGATGCCAAGCAGCCAGCATGGCATTCTGGTAGGTTGCTATTAGTGGGAGAATCACTAAAACAGGTTCCTTCGGTAACTCAAGGTATTCTGCCATATCTTTACGTTGCTCATCATGTTCAGTAATGGAGAATCCCATGACCTTTTGAATTTGAACCATTATTTCACTAAAGGACAGGTCATCTGGGGGAGAGGCTGCCAAAGCCACAGGGAGATCCTCATCCAGAGAAGAGATGTCAGAATAGGAGGATTCAGGATTAGGGAAATCCAAATCTTGAAACTCTTCATCAGAGAGATATGGCAGCCGTGTTAGTCTGAAGTCAATCAATGGAGAAAACAAATGTGTGCAGTTGTATTTGATGTTTTTCATTGACCTATTAGGGCTGCTTTAAGAGAGGTGAATCCTTTCTTCAGATCAGTGAAAATAGTTGAGCGGGTGACAGATATAAGAAGTTGGATGATTTTGCAGTTACATCAGCATTGCAGTCAATTTGACCTCACAGCCAAACAGGAGTGAAAATTAGTCTTCCTGTTTGTAAGAGGTGCAAATTGACTGCAATGCTTAGATCTGTAACCTGCTAGTCAAGGCTTCAAATCCACATCCAACCTTTATATCTGTCACACCGCTCAGCTGTTTTCACTTTTGACCTGAGGAAGAGAGTTTCACCTCTCGAAAGCTAGTCTTAAAAATGATTTTGTTAGTCCAATAAAAGGTATCACCTGCAATATATTTATTGTATTTTGTTCTCTACAAGATCATCTGTGAAATCAGGTGGCAAGTCTTGGTCATCTGGCATACAGTTCTCTATGAATGGAGGAGGGGACCAGGGTAGCATGGTATCCCTGTCACTATGGAATCTTTTAGGTGGAGATCGGGTAGGATCATGCAGCTCTTCAGAGGGCTGAGAATGCCGCATGGCATGCAAGACCTGCCGGACTACATTGCTGAGGTCCCTTTCCTGGGAAGGAGGGGGTGAGAAGGGGGGCATGTTGGGAAACAAGAGGGGTTATAGAGAGAATGGGACAGGCAGCATGAGGTCTTGCCCCTGGGTGGTAAAGACCAGGATCCTGATTTTGGTCCACCTTACACTGTAAGAAGCCACCTCAGTAGGCGGAGGGGCAGTCAATAAGGCATAGGCCATAGTTTTCCCCTGAGGAATGCAGTTCTCGTCAACGGGATCACAGGGGAAAAGTCATTTTCACAAACTTTCAGATGTTGTCAACAGGAGAGGAGCCCTGGTCGATGGAGCAGCAGTATATTTTGCTGCATGCAAAGCACTGAAAAGCGTAGTTGACGAGAGGGTATAAGCCTCCATCGACGGAGCAGTCACTAAAAAAAAAAATACCACCAACAGCATAATCTGGTTCAAGGTCAGTTGGCATTCATCTGTATCCCCCTCCCCGGGTCGTGCCTGAAAATAGGCAGGATTTGTCTAGTGCACTTACCCGGTCAACAAAAACAAAACAAAATAAAAATAGCTGAATTGCATTTAAAGCGCTGGAGAGTGCCGTTGATGACAGGGTATGAGCCCCCGTCGATGAGGAACTGTTTGAAGGATGCCCTGTTGATGGAGGGACACCAGAAATGGTGGCCACCGATGGATGTCAAGGCAGGGAGCGTGAGGAGGGCTTCTCCTTCTTCTGCCTGGAACGAGGAGCAGTAGAGGGGGCCCTTGGTACAAGCCCCCTGGTTCTCCAAGAGAGACATTTTCTGCCCATCAAAAGTTGTTGAATTTCAAGCAACCGTCGTCGAGTTCCTTGATTAAAGTCCTGACATAAGCTGCAGGAATTGGTGTCATGTGTGGGTCCCAGACACCTTATACAAAGTGAGAGATTGCCAATGCGGTATATCTTCCTACCGCAACGGCAGGAACTAAATAAAGCTTGTTTAGTTGAAGAATCTGTAGACACTTGTCTTAGTTCCAAATTTCTTGTTGATGACTGCTACACAGAAGTTTCACTAGCTGCTGCATGAGCTGAATCCAGCAGGGGAACCAAGGATACCAGGGACTGCCCACACTTATATAGGAAACAGGAAGCTGATGTCATGTGTGGGCGGTCCCTGGTGAAAAACTGCTAGTAGAGCTGCCGTGCACCACAGTGGCCTCTGCTGGATACCCAAAGGTATTACTTACTGCAAGAGACCACTTTGTGGAAAAGCTACTGTTACAGGTGAGCAAAGTACAGTTACGTGAGAACTTACCATAACAGTAGATCTTCGACAGAAGCTTTTGCAGCAAGTAACACATGTAGGACTGATGCCGCCTGGCGGCAGATCTCGGCAATTCTTTTTTCTAGCAGTACCGATGTGGGACCACCCACCCAGCATTGGCTCCGCCCCCGTCACCCTGTATAAAGGTAGTAGGCAGTCCCCACGTGCTCCAGTTCTTGTACGCCAATGTCAGGCCAAAACCAACATCTTTGGATAAAAACTAGTCCACAAAGAACTCTGGGCAAAACAAGGCCTGCAACAGAAGGCTAAACCCTTGGCTCAGAGCAGAGAGGCTTACTCCTGAGGGAAGGAGGGAGGGGAAAATCATACTTGCTGCAAGAGCTTCTCTCAAAGATCTACTGTTACGGTAAGTTCTTCCATAACTGCACTATCTTACTTCGAGAGGAAGCTCTTGCAGCAGGTAACACATGTAGGACTGATTCCCAAGCAGTATAAAACTAAAGACAACCCTTGGGAAGGGGTGGGTGTAAACATACAGAAATGCACCCAAGTGGTATGAAACTTAAAACAACCCTTGGGAAGAGGAAGTCAACATACAGATGCACTCCCGAATGGTATAAAACTTAAGACAACCGATGGGAGAAGGAAAGGAGAGGCAGACACACAAGGGGAGAGAGACCTCTCAAGAAATAAGGCCCTGGAGAACTGCCAGGCCCAAACCTGCTCGATACCTGGAAACAACATCCAGCCTGTAGTGCCTGATGAAAGTGTGAACAGAGTGCCAAGTGGCGGCAGCACAAATATCAGCCGCCAACACTCTCTTGAGCGCCACAAAGGAAGTATCAACCGCTCTGGTGGAGTGCGCACTGATCGCACATGGAAGGATTTTCCCACCCTTTTCATAAAAAGGAAACGCAATGAACCAACCAACGCGAAAGCGTTTGTTTGGTGACAGGGTGCCCCAAGGACCTGTCTGCAAAGGACACAAAAAGCGAATCCATCTAACGTGTGTAACAGCGCCTCACCCGTTTGAATGTTCCGGATAATAAACCGGAAGTTGAACGACCTGATTCAGAGTAAGCTCCGAAACAACCTTGGGAAGGAATTTAGGATTGGTGCGTAGATCCACCCCATCCTTATGAAAAATAAGGTTCTCTACACATCAAAGCATGAAGCTCCGAAATGTGTCTAGCAGAGGTGACTGCCACCAAGAGCAACATCTTCCAGGACAGGTAGCGAAGCTCACAACTCATGGCCGGTTCCGGGATGTTAAGTCTTCCAGAATGAACAATAAGTCCCAGGGAGAAACAGGATCCCAGTCAGGCGGACAGAGATGGAGGATCCCCTTAAGAAAGGTTTTAACAACCTCCAATTGAGCCACCATACTATCCTGGATACAGTGATGACAGTCGGAAACAGCAGCCAGGTGTACGTTAATGGAGGAATAGCTGGGACCCAACTCCGACAGGGATAGCAAGTATTGAAGGATAGAGCTGGCCGGACAGACCAAAGGGTCCAAGCTCCTGGCTGTGGCTCAAAGACAAAAACGCTTCCATTTCATGGCACAAGTGGCCCTGGTAGAGGGCTTCCGCGCCTCAACCAAGATTTGGGCTATTTCGTCAGATACTCTGAATCTAAACTTAGCTAGGTCCGAAGGAGCCAAGCATGCAGGTGGAGGGAGCGTAGATTGGGATTGACCAGAGCTCCCTGTTGCTGAGAGAGTAACTGACCCGAAAGAGGAAGGGGCCACAGAAGCTCCACCGTCAAGACGCCTGAGCAGTGGAAACCAAATCTGTCTGGGCCACAGAGGGGCTATCAGGATCATGATCACCCTCTCTGATTGGGCTCTGAGGAGTACCTGCTGCAAGAAGGGAAAGGGAGGAAATGCATAAAGAAACCTCCCATTCCAGGATAGGGACAATATACGCATTGCCAAAAAGCTCCAGACTCGGGACCAAGCGAGTAGAAATTGGGCAGTTCTGCACTGAACTGAGACGCAAAGAGATCCAACTCTGGCATCCCCCATCTGGCGAACAGTGCGTCTGCCACAGACTGTAGCAGGGACCATTTGTGAGAGAGCGGGTTGACCCGGCTGAGAGCGTCTGCAACCACGTTCAGGGAACTGGGAACGTGAATCGCCGAAAGACTGATTTGATGCTCCATTGCCCAGTCCCACACCTTCATAGCTTACCAACAGAGGGGATCAGAGTGCGTGCCCCCTTGTTTGTTGACACAGAACATCACTGAGGTGTTGTCTGTCTGAACACATATGTGACCAGGCAGAAGGAATGAAGCCAAAGCCTGTAGTGTGTACAGGATGGCTCTGAGCTCCAACATATTGATATGCAGGTTCTCCTCTAAAGGGGACCACAGCCCTCGAGTCCTGTGGGTCCCCAGATGAGCCCCCCATCCCATCTCAGATGCATCTGTAGTGACAGTCTGGGCAGGAGTGTCTGGCTAGAAGGGGAGACCTTTGCAGAGATTCTGAGGGGACCCCCACCAGCAGAGTTCCCAATGGATTGGCTCAGAGATCTTGACAGGCAAATCTAAGTTATCTTTGGTTTGGTCCCAATGGACGCGAAGCGTCCACTGAATAGTGCGCATGCGCAACCTGGCAAATGGGACCGAAACTACAGCAGCCGCCATGTGGCCCAGAATCCTGACAATGGATCTGGTGGGTACAACAGATGCTGAACAGATCTGGACTGCCAGTGCCCTGAGGCGCTCCGCTCTGTCAGAAGATAGGAAGGCCTTCCCTAGGGAAGTATCCAAAAGAGCTCCTATGAATTGGAGACGTTGAGAAGGAAGGAGCTGAGATTTTTCTGGGTTCACTGTGATCCCCAGATGTTGATAGAGGGAGACAGAGTGTCCACTATGGTCTCCCAGAGTCGCGGCCAGAAGCCAATCATCTAATAGAGGAACAGGAAGTGTCCGTCTCTGCACAGAGCTGCTGCGATGATGGCATGACACTTTGTAAAAATCCTGGGGGCAGAGGAGAAGCTGAAAGGAAGGACCTTGAATTGGTAGGACCGACCTTCAAACCTGAACCTCAGGAATCTCCGATGGTGTTGGCATATGGGAATGTGAAGATATGTGTCCTGCATATCCAATGACGTCAGCCAATCCCCGACCGTCAAGAAGGGGAGGAAAATTGAGAGAGACACCATGCGCGGAATCTCTGATAGGAGACCCACCGATGGAGGTTGCTGAGATCCAGGATAGGCCTTGGGTCCCCCAAATTCTTGGGAACCAGGAAGACACGCGAGTAGAAACCAGAATCTACCTCTGCATCCGGAAGATGCTCTATGACATCCTTGTCTAGGAGAGACTGGATCTTCTGTCTGATAGGAGCCTTGTGGTCTCTCAGATAGTAAGACAGGGGCAGTGGTCTGTCCAGCAGTAAGGATTAAAACTCGATGGAGTGCCCGAATTCCACGAGGTCGAGGACTTACTGGTCGGAGGTGACTTCTCTCCAGGCTTGGGCATAAAGAGAAAAACAACCTCCCACTGGCTCTCCCAATGACAGGTCTGGGAGAGGAGGGTCGCCTGAATAGTCGGTTTGAAGGAGGGGGAGGGAGGGCGGCAGCAGAAGGTCTAGCAAGGCAGCACCTCTTGACTCCCCTCGTCAACCAAAGCCTCCCCGCTGTTCGTGAGACTGAGCATGGGGCTGCTGAGGCTGATGTCCCCCTCTGCCACAAAAACTGGGCTTGCAAAAAAGCTCCCGTTTAATGCGGTACATGGACTGCATGGAATGGATGGCCTTTCTGGAGTCCTGCAGTTTAACAATAACTTTCTCTGCATCTTCCCCGAAGAGCACAGAGCCTCTGAAAGGGGCATCCAGGAGGTCTGTTTGAACCTGTGGGTCGAACCCCGAGACCTGGAGCCAGGAGTGGCACCTAAGGCAAATCCCAGTTGCAGCTGCCCTCGCCGAGGTGTCCGCAGAGTCATACGCCACTCGGAGGATGTGGGTACCCATATCTGAGCCTGTTTGTAAAAGCTTTGCAAGCTCCGCCTTTTGGGAGAAGTCAGGCACACCTTGCAGGATGTCCAGTCCTTGGTCCCACAGGGCATTTTGGAACTGGACCATACGAGTCAAAAAACTGAGGCTCCATATGCTGCAAGTGGCAGACGAGTACACCATGAGACCTAAGGAATCCAGCTGCTTCAACTCCGTCAGGCGGCTGGGTACTTCAGTGCTTCGGCCTCTGAGAATGATCATGCGCAGTCAAAATAACCACTGAATCAGCTGTAGGATGTTTGGCTAAGTAAGAATGGTCCTTGGGGGCCCAGTATGAGCTGATTGGCCTTTTGGGCACCGCAGAGGAAGCGTGTGGGTGCCTCCAAGTTCCCAAAGTGATGTCTTGGAAGGTACCCACCAATGGGGGGATAATCACCAGCCTGGCGTCCTTCTGGCATAGGTACTTTGCCAGACGCCAAGTGTTCGGGGTCCAGGGCCTCTGTATCCCATTCCATATTCTCCTGTTTATGACGCATGACCTCCATAAAGCTGGGGTCATCGAGTGGAGATTTAGGCTGTTCCTTTGTGTCACCAGGAAGCGAGCCATGTGTCGGAATCAGGAAGGAAAGATTCTGTTTCCCCACAGGCATTGGAAAAAGAGGAGGAGGAAGAATGCTGTCTCCTCTTTTTGTGTCTAGGCCTCCTGGGCAAAGGAGAGCGGGAAGAGGAAGGAGTTCTTGTCCTCTGGCGCTTGTCCTTGTGTTTCCTGGGGCTAGGAGTCTTATCCCCCTCGTTCCAAGATGGGACAGGAGTAACATGGGCATCTGGCTCAGGGACTGGAGGTGGCTGAGGAGTAGGAGTAGGAGGGGAGACCAGATCTTGTTTGACGGTTTCCCACCAATAAGTAAAGAGCTCCTTCACTTGAGGCATACCCAACTTACAGACTCCGGCTTAGGAGGCGACGTAGGACAGACGGGACCTTAACCGGCATTGGTCAGTTCCAGCATCGGTGGAATGGGTGACGTCGGTAATGCCTCCGTAGCACCGTCATCGTGTTCCGGCGTCAGGAGGACCAGTGAATGGTCCAGAGGAGAGATGTCAGGGGTGTCAACAGGAGACGGCAGCTGAGGTACGGTGGTCTTAGTCAGCGCCAGAGGAGCCGTGGGCTTGTCTGGCGTTGGGGGAGAAGCGTCATCTGACAGGCGTCCCTTGGCTGGAGACGGGTGGGATGGTCGGAATGAGAAGAAGCCTTAGACAGCCTGTCTGATGACTTATGGGGCTTATCCGAGTGGCGTTTGTCAGAGTCTGCTGACTGACGCCAGTCAGGCTTAGTCTTGGGCGGTAGGGAAGAATCCCTTGAAGCCGAGTGCCCCGAAGCCTGTTTGCCCTCCTGGGGATCAACCGATGCCAATCAGGAGGATGATTCCTTTTCGCCACTGTGGAACTGGCATTGAGAGGGCCTCTTGTGGGCCGAAGAGCCGGGGTCCAAGGACTTTTTATCAGTAGCAACGGAGTCCAAGGGCCTATAATCCGCTGTGGCACCAGAGTCCGGGGCCTGAATCTTATGGGTTGTAAGGAGGGCCCCTTGGAGAGAGACAGAGAGAGAGAGAGAGAGAGAGGCTGAGGCAGAAGGCTTGAGGGAAGTAAGCCGGGCTTCATCTCAGGAGGAGCCAGAGTGACCTGAGGACTGGGAGCTGGATGACCTGGGCCTAGAGGGCGAGCGGTCCCAGTCATGGTGCTTCTCCTTCCGATGTTTCCTAGGTGGAGATGGGGAACGAGCTTCCCGCCTGGAGGATGTCACCTACTGCATCTGGGCCAAACATTTTTCCGCCAAAAAGGATTGACGAGACTTTTGCCTGCGGATCCTGGTTCAGCTGTTGAAGGCCTGGCAGTGGGTACAGATGCCGGTGTCGAGGTCTGGGCCCAGGCAAAAGAGGTAGGCCAAATGTCAGTCTTTGGCAGGGATCTGCTTCCCACAAGAGCACTTATTACGGTGCCCGCTCGAAGTAGAGAATATACGTCGCACTTTCGCGGAGAAAAATAAAGAAGAAATAACTGTTCTTAGCTGAGGAACTGATAGATTGCCGAGAGCTGACCTAATGTGCTGCTGTGGTGGGAAAGAACTGGAGCACATGGAGACCGTCTACTACCTTTATACAGGGTGACGTCAGGGGCGGAGCAGACTCCAGGTGGGCAGTCCCATGTTGGCACTGCTAGAGAAAAGAATTGTCGAGCTCTGCCACCAGGTGACGTCAGTCCTACATGTGTTACCTGCTGCATGAGATCCCTTTTGAAGCAAGATCCTGTGTTTCTAGGGATGTGGATACGACATTCTATCCACACTTCTGGCAGACTCCTAGCAGTTCTCTGGGAGGAGGAAGGCAAGGTGCACATCCCCTATTTCAGGAACAAAGACTGGAGAACTAAGGCCCCAAAACCACCACCCCGGCATGACTTGAGATCAATACAGAAATTGGAAATGAAGGTGTGCGCAGACTTCCAGGTAGCAGCCCTTCAGATTTCCTGGATAGGGAAGTCCCTAGAAGCTGCCATAGTCACAGCAGTATGGGGGGGTGGAATGAGCCCTTAGCCCTCTGGGAGGCTCTCTACCCGCCAACCTATAGCAGAGGTCAATACAGGATGTGATCCACCTGCCAATCGTCCACTTGGCTACAGGTCTGCCATGTACAGCATACGCGTAGGTGACAAACAGCTGGCGAACCTCTACCCAAACTCCAGCCATACACTCTTTGTAATAAGCGAGTGCTCACCTCAGGTCAAAGGTATGGGGCCTGTGTTTGGCCTGCAAGGTGAGATTCTGGAAGGACACCGGAAAAGTCATTACCTGATTCAGATGAAACTCCAACACAACCTTCAGAAGGAACTTTGGTTTGGAACACAGGACAACCTTGTACCTGTGGAAGATCAGGTATGGAGACTCCACCGGGCAGACATAATAGCTACCAGGAAGGCAGTCTCCCATGATAGGCGAGACATCTCACACCTGTGCATCGGTTCCAATGGTTTGCCCATGAGTTTTACCAAAACCAGCAACAAGTCCCACGGTGGTGGTGGGTCATGCACCGGAGGGGAAATGTGGTCAAGCCTTTGAAAAAGTGCCAGACCACCTTCTTCTGTGCCACCAGCTGCTGACCAGCCCATGCCCAGTAAGCAGAGATGGTTGCCAAGTGTGCCTTAAGGGTCATTGACTGAAGCCCCCCATTGGAGAGAGACCACAGATAATCCAAAATGCTAGCCACTGGATAGGTCAAAGGGTCTAACCCCTTGCAGTGATACCAAATGGAGACTCTCTTCCATTTGAAGGCACAGCATTTTCTGGTTGATTCCTTTCTAGATGCCCCGACAGTGCGGACATCTTCAAAGAGACTCAAAGCCTGGAACTCTAGCCACTCAGGAACCAGGCTGTCAGGTGCAGGGACTGAAGGTCTGGGTGGAGTACCTTCCCCTGATCGATAGAGAGCAGGTCCAGGCATGCTGGAAGACGCCTTGGGAGCCTGCTGCTGAGGCTGAGGAGATCGAGGTACCAAAACAGGTGGGGCCAGTCTAGAGCCACCAGGATCACCTGTGCCTTGTCCCTCTTGACCTTAAGCAGCACTTTGTGGATCAAGGGCAGGAGAGGGAAGGCACAGAGGTCTGGGGTCCACAGCCTCAAGAAGGCATCCCCCTGCAGTAAGCCCTGCTGAGGGGAGTGGGCACATAGCCTCAGCTTTGTGTTCTCCCTGGAGGCAAACAGGTCCACCAGAGGGGTGCCCCACTGGGAGAACAGACTAAACTACCTCTGGAAGGAGAGATCACTCATGAGATGCCTTGCCCACCCAGCTGAGGGCATCCGCCAGCTGGCTGGAGGCTCCTGCCACATGGATGGCTAGGAGATCTGCATCCAGGGTGTACATGAAGGTCCAGATATGGAGAGCTTCCTTGCACAGGGGCAAGGAGTGCATCTCACCTTGTTTGTTGAGGTAGTACATGGTTGTGGTACTCTCTGTCTGGACTTGGACCACTTGACACTGAACAAATGGCACAAATGTGGTCAGCACCAGCTGAACCACTCGGAGCTCCAGCAGGTTGATGTGGCATCGGGACTCCTGGGGAGACCAGAGCCCGTGGACCCTGTGTTCCCCCAGGTGGGCACCCCAGCCTGTGAGAGGCGAGTCGGTTATCAGGATGACTGTCGGCTCGAGGCAGACAAACGGGATCCCTTCCTGCAGATGCTCTGGGATGAGCCACCACTGGACGGTGTCCCACATCCTCTGGGTCATAGTGATCAGCTAGTCAAAGTGAATTTTGCACTAAGACCACTGGCTGGCTAGCTCCCAGTGCAGGGAGCGCATATGCCAACAGGCCCATCAGACCACACTGGTGCAGGCCACGTAACCCACAAGGCACAAGAAGTCCCAGGCAGGGCGGAAGTGCCCAACCAGAAATGACAGGGCAAAGGAGGAGAGAACCTCCACCCTGTTTGCCAGGAGCCGGACTCTGGCTCGGCAAGAGTCGAGCTCTGCCCCCAATGAAGCTGATCACCTGTGAGGGCACACATTCCGACCTGGCCTCATTGACCAGGAGGCCAAAGTCGATGCAAGTCTGGAGGGCCAGGTCCCTGGACCACACCATCTCCTGCCTGGAAGGACCTATCAGCCAGTCATCCAAGTAGGAGTAAACCCAGATCCCTCGGCGCCTCCGGTAAGCTTCCGCCACTGCTATGCATTTGGAGAAGACCCTGGGGCAGAGGAAAGGCCGAATGGCATGGCATGGCCTGGAACTCTCAGAGGGTTCCCTTGGCTCGGAAACAGAGGAACCTTTGGTGGGACAGATGGATCGGGATGTGAAAGAACACATCCTGTAGATCCAGGGAGCAAAACCATGTTTTGCTCGAGAGACGGTACGATCTGAGACAGAGTTACCATCCTGAAAGTGTGGGACCTGAGAAATTTGTTCAGGTCGTGAGATCTAGAATGAGGTGTCAGTCCCCACCCACTTTTGGCACCAAGAAGTACCTGGAGACAAATCCTGGGTGTTCTGGAGGATCCGCTACCCTGACCACGGCCTCCTTGCGGAGGAGCTGGGCTATGTCATCTCAGAGAGCTGACTGAGTATCTGCGGATACCAAGTCTTCCTATGTGGCGCGGGCTCGGCTGGGAGTGAACTACTCGAACCCCAGAGGCAGACCCTAACTGACCACTTCTAGAACCCACCTGTCCGTGGTAACAGCGGACCAGGCGGAATGCAAGTGGTGGTGCTGGCCCCTCACAGAGGACCCAGGAGATGTGCGATAGGCATGAGGGAGGCACCCCTCATCCAGTCACTGAGCAGGCTTGGAGGAGGAGGAGGAGGACCCGGCAGAGGGGCCACCAGACTGTGGCAGAGACAGTAAATGCACGTGGTGTGGGGGTTGATATGCAACATCTTCTGCCCACATGGGCACCGGCCAAATCTAGGCAAGGATTGGTCCTCCACTGTCGTCGCGATCGAAGAGTGAGCTGAACATGAAACTCAGATAAGTTTAAATTTTGGAAGTAAATCCGAAGATCTGAGTGTCATAGCCTACTCACCGCGGTAGCGGTAAGCAGGGAACCTGCTTCTTCCAGCGGAAAGGAATATCTGGCATCATGGGGTGCAGCCAAGGGTTATACCACCCGGGTGGGTAGGAGGAGCCAGCTTGAAGACTTCCCAGCAAGATTTAAAAGGAAAGGACACTGCCAGAAGTGTGGACAGAACAACATATCCACGTCCCTAGAACTGTTCTTTCCTTACAAAGAAAATATCCAAGCAAAAGGCACATCTTGGATATGCTCACCAACTTAACAATACAGTGGCATTGGAACACGTTTTTCTGAGAGAGGGGGAAATGTGGACTAGGACATCAGTAAGTGCTAAAACCTCTACTCCCTTTGAATAGTGATGTGCAGAATCTGTAACTTCCACTTGGATAAATCACAGAACAGGGCAGGAGGGATTTCGCTGTAATGACTTGTGAAGAATGACTCCTTCAACAAGGCAGTTCACTCCTAGAATTCTAATGTTGTAGTAGAGTTGAATATGAACCTGAATCCCCAGAGTGGATACTGAACCCAAAAACCTGTCATCACAAAGTGAACAAGACGCATACTGGTCAGCAATGGACTACTTTTGATGGCACAGACTCCATTACAGTACAATGGAACTCAGATCAGCCATACCTGCTTGGGATGTAGCCTATGGAGTCCAAGTGGAAGGTAGTCAACCACTGTTACAACAGTGAATGCAAAGTACAGTGGATAACTTGTCACTTTTTTAACAAAGGAAAGAAAAAACAAACTGTTTAGTTTTTTTCTCATTTTTAATTACAAAAGTCAGTTGACTTAACCATCTTCTCGTGCAGTTAGGTTTATAGAGGGCAAAAACAGACCTATATAGGATTCCTTCAGCTAGACAAAAGATTTGAACTGCAAATGACCAAAACTAGATTAATGGCATCAATTTCAGTAACTGTTTACATTGGTCATCAGAACGTAGATTCTATTACTGTGATCCATGCATCACACTAACACTGTATTGCTGTATTCTGTAAGACTTGAGCCTCATTTACGCTGTAGTCTTTGCAGCTCATCAACCCACGCATGCCGGTTGATGCGCTGCAAAGATGACAGTGAAGGCACTTACTTGAGCACGTTAAGAGTGCTGCAGATCCATTTTTGGCTGCGACTCAGGAGTGGGGACGTCTATCAGACTGAGTGCATTAAGCTGCATTGTAAACTCTCTTCTGTGCTCAATATGCTGCAAAGTCTAGTCTCCTTGCGATGAAACCTGTCCCACGGAATGTCAAGCCCCCTCCGCGGCGCGACCTGCAGTGCAGCAAGATTGGGCAGTGTGAACTATGTGGTTGTGCAGCATCTGTGCAGCAGGAACGGAGCAGTGGAAAATCAAATGCACTGCAGCTGTGTAAACACAGCTATAAAAAATGCTTGGGCGTGACAGAACCTAATTCCAGTTTTGTGAAGGCTCAGAAACATGTTTTATAACAAAGTCTGGAGTTGCTTTCTATGAGAATTATTTAATCAAGCAGACTTACTTGAACGTTCCATTATAAAACTGGTGTTTCTCTCTGCATGTTGATTTTCGTATTGCTCCTATCTCACACTTAGGTTGTTTTTTTTTTTTGTTTTTTTTTTTTTTACAATGAACTGGTATAACAAGCAATACTGGTAATGTCCCAAACCTCCATGATCCACTAGCTCTCCCACTAAATAGAATATTAGTGTAATGCACTGGCTACATAGCCAATAAATTAAATGCATGTGCAGAGAAATGAGAAAAAAATAAACAGACCATTTTCAAATGTCATCGTACAGTACAAATTCATCAGTCTGTCAATATACTACCTCATAAAAACACAAGTTACAACAAGCTTTTATACCAAGAAACCTACTTTAGCATAGGGTCCTGGTTACATAACAAGATCATCAGTGCAGTATAAACTACAGATATGGACAAATGTAATAACAAGACTAAAATTTGTTTTAGCTACTGATTCCTGCAGACCAGCTGGTTAAAGGGGAACAGTCACACAAAGAGACCCACATGCATGTGGGGAGCTGCTCCCAAAGTGCACGTTGTGTCCAAAAAAAATATTTTTGTTTACTATAGTACAGTAGCTTGTGTCAGACTAATTTTGTTTACTTCTAGGCTGACATTTTCTGCAACTTCAAATCCCAGAATCCCCTGCAGCTGGCATCAGAGCAGTAGTGCAGCTGTGGGAGATTCAACGGGCTGTACTGCATGAAGTTCACAAAAGCTCTGATCTTTTTTTTTTTTTTTTTTAAGCTGGTCTCACTGTCCTCCCAGGGCTAAATACAACCACAAAGGGCTGTACGCAGCCTCATGAGAACAGCAGGACCAGAAAATGTCTGATTGGAGCATGTAAAAAACTCGTATATGCACTGCTGGCTACTGAGTCTCCCACTACTGCACTACTGCTCTGATGCCGGCAGTAGGGGATTTGTAGTTACAGAAGATGTCGGCCTAGAAGTAAACAAAATCTGTCTGATACAATCTACTGTACTACAGTAAACACTAAGTAAACCACAACGTTTCTGCATACAAAGTGCACACTGGGACCAGCCCCACACTTGAGTGTGGGTACACTGGTGCTGACTGTTCTCTTTTAAAAGCGTAAGCCTCAAGCATGAAATCAGTTACAGAGAGGAATACAACTGTTAACCACAAAACCATTTTGCTGCTAGGACTTTTAACTTAGTAGCAGTACTTTTAACACAGTAACAGCAATTTGAATAAGACAGAGCCATAAAAGAAACAACAGAATAATGATGAACATGAAAATTATTTCCAACTGTAACCAAGTGATGGATCCACAAACTGGCCATCGTCCTTGGGATCAGCCTTAAACACTACATATGAACCGCTGCCTAGAATGACAGATTTCAGCATGAAAATAAATCTCCCTTATGCAGAGACACAGTACAAAAGGTTCAAGCTTGATAATAAGCTGTTAGTTCTCAGTGTGTCCTATGTGACCAAGGCCTGCTCGTTTTATTGCATACTTCTGCCTGTTCCGATGATTGCAGTGTAGTATACTCCCGAAACCTTGCCACTCGGGCTTTAGCCCTGCTCATTTCTTATCTTTTTAGACTCAATTAACGCAATATTGATAAGAGTGACACCAGGTTTGATATTTTTTATGATGCAAGAGGTTTTAAGCAAGTGGAGCTCTCAGACACTTTTCTGATAACATTTTGCAAGTGTTTAAAGTAAAAAAAAAAAAAAGTTAAGCATTTGGCTTGGCTCTAACCTACTTGCTCTGCAAAGACTCGAGAAGTACACACCAGGATGGGCAGCACTTGGCGGCTGCTGTAAACACATTAAGGTTCTGTTCTAAGACAACTACAGTGGCTATGGCTCTTGGGGTACCCCTGCAGTAATCATTCAGCCCAGTTTATTTACAGGCACTGTGTCAGACAGCAAGTAAAACAGAGTGGCATCAAGCCTTGGACAAAAGCTTGGAACAATTTTCTGATAACATTTCAAGTTTTATATTTAAAAACTGTTCGCTTTCTTTTGTCTGCACCTTGTTGCTGGCATCCCCTCCCTGGAGAGATCCATTTGGCACCTTCTCTGAGGTTTTAGAAACTAAATCAAGGCATCTGTAGTCATTCATGCCTTCATTTCTGATGATGTTCCTGCTCATTTGGGAGTCTGTGCGCATGTGTGACGTCTAGAATTAGTTTATGATCTTTGTATAGTTTTATTGATAGGTCCCCAGGTGGGTTCTACAGAAGAATGACATGTAAACAAACTAAATCTGAAGTCTGCTGAGTGTAGCTTGTCTGCCAACTAATTTCGGGTTTAAACAGGGTCCATTATCCATCGGCAAAAAAATAAAAATCACCACTGTCGTTAAGAGAACTGCTTTATCCAACAGTCAATATAGTGTAGTGGTTAAAAGCACCAAGGTGCAATCCTGGAAAACTGGAGTTACTGCCACTATTTGCATTGTGTGTGACCATGAGCATGTCACTTAACTTCCTATGCTCCCAGGATGCACCTGGAAACAAGCCTCAGCTTACTGCACCCTTCCTGGTCGAAAACAGTAAAACAGAAAATAAAAACTCTGCACACAAATTGAATGTCCAGCCATTTATTTCATTTCCATTATAAGAACGGATAGAAAAACACAAGCTTTGTACCTTGCTGTTCCTCTGCAGCTCATGCTCAATCCAGAGCTGAAGGGGTAATTCCTGCTTGTGACATAACATCTCTTGCGGTTGAAACTATCGCAAGCAGTGCATTAGGAGTTGAGTTCCAAACTAATATCAGCTGTAGACAAACAGTAAAAGACAAAGCCCTGCTTTCATACTGCTGTATGTAATAATTGAGAAGTAAATGGCTGAGCCACCCAGCGTCCCAGAGAATAATAATCCGCATTTATATAGTGCTCTTCATACACAGTGTACCCCAAAGTGCACTACAATAAATGACAGCCTGGTAGTGAAGTGACAGTAAAAGTGTAGTAGCAGCCATTTTGCTCATCAACATCCACACAGAGTCATGGACCACTGACTGAGTTGGTTTTATGGGAAGGGAAATATTGGCCAGAACTGGTTTTATGGGAAGGGGAATGTTGGCCAGAATTGGTTTTATGGGAAGGGGAATGTTGGCCAGAACACAAGGGAAAATCCCCTACTCTTGTGAAAAAGTGCCTTCAGTTCTTTTACTTCCACCTGGAAACCCACCAGGCCAGCACCAGAGATGGCAGAAGGGACATTGGTTTAATGTCTTATCTGAAGGAAGACATACCCCGACAGTACAGCATCCCCCATTACTGCACTCGGGTACTGGCACTTATGGCATGAGCCCAAATCCTGGTGTGGGACTAGAACACATGACCTTCTGGCCCAGAGGTGGATTTAATACCAACTGAGCAATGCTGACAAACAGGCATAATTAGTTCTCATACAGGTGGTAGCGTTCAGGAGCAGACTTGTGTAAGTGCAGCCAGATGGCCAGGAAAAGCACAGCCAATGGTAGCCTGTCCCAGCCAGGGAGATGGCACTGCAGTGGACTCATTGTGGACTGGGGAATAAACTTCCTCCTTATGGGTGGGCATCCTGCAGTTCCTGCTTGATGGCAAAACTTATACATAGCTATGTGAGGCACCACTGGGGTGTAGGGAGAGTCAGAGGGTACGAACAACAGCATGCATGCCACAGGCTTTAAATACAGTCAATAAGGGGAGAAAATCTCCCTCTACAGAGTCAGGATCATAGTAGTAACAGCACTCTTGGGCCAAGCTCAGCAACTTCCTCACCATGGTCTTGGGGACCCTAGTCTGACAGCCTCTTCACAAAGGGCAAACTGTGGAGGACACAAGAAAGCCAAGATGGAATTGGGCTGTCATAGTGGCAGCCAAAGAGCTGGACTGGTGTTTGGGGGGTAGGATAAACTGCTACATAAAAATACAAATTACTAAATGGCTTGAAATTCAAATCTGGTTCAAATGTTGTGCAACTGAGTTGGGCTGGTGGCAAAAGTGACTTTTTTTTTTTACTGCTGATGGCTGGAGACCCAAAAGCTAAGTCAGGCC
The DNA here is from genome assembly GCA_016271365.2 of Neoceratodus forsteri. NCBI lineage: Eukaryota > Metazoa > Chordata > Ceratodontiformes > Ceratodontidae > Neoceratodus > Neoceratodus forsteri. Next base: position 501,026,589 of record CM028135.1, on the reverse strand, counting down.
AAGAAACATATCTTTACTGGAGTTTTAAGGTCAGTTTGTGTGAGAAAATAAAACAGGTTGATCTACAGATCTGTAACAAACTTATTTGATTCTACCAAGCAAAATTTCCATTGAACTGCTACCTGCATTGTATGTAAATAGCTTTATGGATTGCATCAGCGTTTTCTGAATTCATTTGCACGAGTGTTATTGTGTCTCTTGGATAATGTAACAACTTCAGCGACCTTGGTTGCTGCAATAATGAACAAAATTAATCAATGACTATATTCTCCTGACCATTTTACTTGAGTCCCAGGGAGTGTGTGTGTGTGTGTGTGTTTTCCTCTCCTGGACAGTGTTGGAATTACAGGGGGCTTGCCAGGGCTCAGCTTCCAAAGCTCTCACATCACTGTATTTGACTTATAATGGGGAGGGGAGCACTTTTTAAAGACAAGGTCCCAAGTTGCACCCCCCAGCTCCCAAAGCTAATAAAGTGCCTTTCTAACACTGATTTTGCGTCACCTTAAACCTGCTAGTTATAACAAAAGCAATGTATACCTGGTGTGTGTGTGTGTGTATTATATATACACACAGATACACACAGACACACACACAAACACACACACACACACACACACACACACACACGTACACATATAGAAAACAGTTTTAAAAGTGGTTACACATACATATAGTTTTAAAAGTGGAGACAAATAACACAGATCAATATTTGTTTTGGCCATACTGCATATAACAACATGTTCATGTGGTACAGTCTGCAATAACAATTTTTTTTTTAAGCAAAGATATATACATTAGCTGGCATTTGACTGTTGCTAACTTGGGTTTGCAAGAACAAGGTATGTAGACACTAGTGCCAATCCTGCGGCACTGGAGTTCCTTCTCTCTCTACAGTAAACATGCAGCCGTATGCTGATAAGACGGTCCACTTTGAGTTCAAAGGGCTTTAGAATCTAGCCTCGGATCAGCAGGCTTACCAATATTCAGGTCACTGTGAGCACTGAAAGAAAGGTTATCCTTTTAGATACTGTTTTTGCAACACTTTTTCAAGGAAAGGCAGCAAAACCAATGCCTTAGTGTTTATAGATAATGTGCCAGCTTTGTAGTTTCATTTGAAACCGAGAGTAGATCATGAAACGTCATGAAAAATAATACAAGAAAACAATTAAATCTCCTAGAGTGGTTGATAAAAATAGGTTACTTTTCTGTAATCGTAGTTCTAGGTGTGGTAGATAGTTCACATCCACACACTGGTAGTTCCACTGGAACAATCTGCTCTGCTGGATGTCTTTAAGCTAAGCTCCTCCCTCCACCTGGGTAGTATATACCCTGACTCTACCCCATGACAGCAGATCTTGCATGCTGGAAGCAGGGATCTGGGTCCCATTTGCTAGAGGAGGCCGGGTGGGTTGTGTGGCTGTAAACCACATACCACTCCTAGAACTACGGTTGCAAGTGAGTAACCTATTTTTTCTAGGGGCGCGGATGTGATTCACTGTCCACACTCTGGCAAACTCCTAGCAGCTCTCCTGGAGAATAGGGCAAGGCAAGCATCCCTACTTGGTGAACACTGACTGGAGAACTGAGGTCCCAAAATTGGCATCCCAGCATGACTCAAGGGTGACGCAGTACTACAGCGGGAAATGAAGGTGTGTGCTGATTTCCAGACAGCAGCCTTGCAGAATTCTTGGACAGAAATGTCCATGGAAGTTGCTACCGAGGCAGCAGTATGTGTGATGGAATGAGCACTAAGCCCTACAGGAGGCTCACTACAAGCCAACCTACCACAGAAGTCGATGCAGGATGTGATCCACCTGCCAATCATCTGCTTTGCTGCCAGTCTGCCAGGCGCAGCTTCAGCTGGTGAGCCTCTGCCTGAACTCCAGCTGTGCGGTCTACATAATAAGACAGTTCCTTCCAGAGGCCCAGGGTATGGAGTCTGCAGGCAGCTTCTGGAGATGTGTTACTAAAGTATACTGGTAAGTTAATCACTTGCTTATGGTGGAAACTCTGATACAACCTTCAGGAGGAACTTTGGGTTGGAGCGAAGGTTTTGTCCCTGTGGAAGATCAAGTAGGGCGAAAGCACCTGGAGCTCCCCAATCCTTCTGGCTGACATGATGGCCACTAGGAAGGCAGTCTTCCACGACAGGTGTGACATCTCACACCCGTGAATAGGCTCAACTGGCTTGCCCATGAGCACAGATAACACCAGCAATAAGTCCCATGGTGAAGGTGATTCACACACCACAGGGGACAGGTGGTCCAGGCCCTTGGAAAAACACCCTACCTCCTTCTCTTGGGCCACCATCAGCTTACCATCCCATGCACGATAAACAGAAATGGTTGCCAGGTGCACCTTAAGGATGTTGCTCACAGTCCCAGTTGAGAGAAGTGGCCCCATCCGGTCCTCGGCAGAAGCAGACTCTACCAGCAGTTGAACCTTCCATGTCCTTGCCTTGGGTCTTTCAGAAGTGCTCTAAATTGTGAAGGCCTCCCAGAAAGAGTCAACTCACTGGTGTTATGCGTTTAAATGGAAGAAGTTCTCCATTTGGTGCCAGGTCAAGCCACTTGATACCCTTTTCTGCCATGTGGTGAGCATCTTGGACTACCTCTGATCCCTCTCTCAGAATGGGCATGGAAGGCTTGACTGCTGTTGGAGGCTGTTCCTGCCAAGGACAAGACGGGGACCACAACTGAACCATGTCCTCCTGAATGACGACCGGAAACACCAGGGTCTGTGAGATCAATTTCTCGATCTTATCTGACAACTGGTTGACAGGCTCAAGGAAAACTTCCGCAGCCTGCTCAACCAGAGTTGAAGTCGACTGGCTCAATGGGGAGGGGGGGAAGGAAAAGCGCTCGACCTGCTCCTCAGCGGAAGGGCACTTGACCACTGTAGGGTGACTCAACAGACCAGGAGGACCTTGACCTCTCTCAGTTCCACAACCAACGATGGTGCCTGTCTTTTGAACCACAGTGTAAGGGCTCTCCCACAGGATCTGGAGGACCAAACACATGCCCTGGAAGCCTCTGGTGAATGACCCTCCAATGCTGGCCCCAGCCAGGAACAGCACTGAGATTGAGGAGGTGTCTGCCATGGCAGCAGCAGCTTCCACCTCAAGGGATGCAAGCTGCTGGCAGATCCAGGTGCAACCAAGGTGTTCTTGTGGCCCTAAGGGCAGTCCTTCAGATCCCATTCTAAAGGCCGACCCAGCGACAGCCAGAGTTTCCTGTCCTCAAGGCAATCAGGAAGTATGCTAAGACAAGGGGTCGCACCCGGCCACGTCATACTGCCTCCCACGTCATGTGGGTCAGTGATGGACATCTTCGGCCAGCACCGAACACAGAACTTGAACCCTGGCTTCCACTGCTCTATCAAATCTCTAAGAGGGGATCGAAGGAACCAAGGAAACAATCCAAATAACTCAAAAACTTTCAAAGACAAAGTTCGCCAGTGGTGCACAAAATTCTAAGCAGAAGCCACAAAGCAGGTGACCTATTCTTCCAGCAGAAAAAAAGATCTAACGTCAAGGGGCGGAGTCTGGGATTTTTATTTTCCAATTGTTTAACCAGAAGTGGCACACTAAGCTGAAAGCTTGTTTACAGGTATGACCAGAGTGGTGGAAGAAGCTTAACTTAAAGACGTCTAGCAAATCAGACTCTTCCAAAGGAAATGCCAGTGTGGATAGTGAACCATATCCATGCCCCTAAAAAGACAGTTACACTGATTATAATAGAAGACAGTACACCCCAGAAGAAATGTGTTCTTCACAGTTAGGTCCTCATTTATACCGGTTCCTCCAATCAACAATATAAGTAAAATCAGTAGGGTTTGGCCATATCGCACATTTTACAAATATTTACAGAATAAAGAAAAATATTAAATTTCATATCCCTAGAATGAATTCGCTCCTAGAAATTATAAAATATGTTCATAAAAAGGACAGATGACCTATTAGGGAATTCAAAATACAGCATTTACAATTTCAGCAGATAAAACTTTCTGAAATGGCTTCCTTTCACTCCTTCTAGTGGCCTTCTTTCTACAGCAGCAGCATTAAAAGTCTTGACTTTCTCTTCAGGTTGCTCTGGTCCCATTCATTTACTGATCATCAGTAATCTTCAGTAACTCAAGAAGGGCTCCAACTGCACCAAAATACCCCTTAAAAAAAGAATCAGGCATCATAGTCAGCCTTTAAGAGAGCAGAAGTATACAGTGTTGCTCCTCCTACCTTTTCCTCACTTCCCTAAGCAAAGCATGCAGGGAAACTGATCTCACAAACACTTTCTAACTGAATTTTAATGAGCCCCCAATGTAAAAGTGTCCTTGCAGGATAAGTTTGAAAGCAGCTCTTGCATGCACAGCAGTGGTTGCTGCCAGCACAAACTGGGCGACACAGTGGCTTAGACACAAAGCTTGCACTTTTGAGACCTGGTTTTGAATTACTTTTCTGATCAGACAGCTGTAAAGTTTAGCTGGCACACACACTACTTAATCCTACACAACCAAAAATGCCACCTGACATTTATTTGGCACTCCAGGCATTGAACGACCCAGACGCTACCAAAAGGTGAGCAAATGCTATCCTAATCCTTGTACAAAGGGGAGGAGACAGTACAAAAAATCAGCAGAAGAGTTCACATTTGAACAGTTCTGCTCCGTCCTCTTATGGTGCCATGAGTGCCTCTTACTGGGCAGAGAGCAGAAGAACATTACTCTTAAAAAACTGGGCACTTAACTCTCCCTCCTCAGATAAGGGGATGAAATTAATTAACCGATTTGCTCATCCTTACATTTTATTCCTAAAAATTTGACACTGCTATGAAACACCGCCTCTACATAGAGGAGTTGTTGCTAAAATCATAGAATGTGTTGGAAGAAAAGGACTGGTAGGCCCATCTAGTCCACTGTTTTTTCCATCTCAGAAATGTCGCCAGGATAAAGCCCCTTGTTCCACCTCTGGACCGCCCCACCTTGATACATGCCTTAGTTACATCAAGGCTTGACTACTGTAATGCGCTCTATCTCGGGGTCACAGGAGGATCTCTCTGCAGACCGCAGCTAGTGCTGAACACAGCTGCCCGGTTACTTACTAGGCAGCAAAAATTTTGCCATATTACACCGGTGTTGTGTGAGCTGCACTGGCTGCCGGTTAGGTGGAGGATCCTTGTTAAGGTTGGTCTTCTCACCTATAAGGCCCTACATGGGCAGGGCCCTGGTTATCTGTCAGACCGTCTTGTACCTGCTCTCTCTGTCTGCCCCCTCCATTCCTCCTGTAGGGGCCCCCTTGATGATTCCTAGGTCGAGGCTGAGATCAGCTGGCAACAGAGCTTTTAGTGTCGTCGCCCCTGTCCTATGGAATTCGCTGCCCCCTGGGGTTAAGGGGGCCCCTACTTTAGAGGTTTTCAAGGCCCGCCTTAAGGCCCTCCTATTTTCCCAGGCATTTCAGAGTTGAATTACATGATGTGTTGCTACTGCACTTTTTACGTATTTTTTACGCATTTGTTTGTTACTTTGAAGATGTATTTATTTGTTTGTACAGCGCCCCGAGCCTCTGGGTTGGGCGTTTTTAAATAAATGTTGTCTTGCCTTACATTATTTTGCCTGCCTAACACTACACCTTCGACTCTCATTTGATCATGCCTGTAGGTGTTCCTCCCTCCTTCCTTACCACTGTTTATTATACCCCTGCGAGGTACACCAGAAGCTCAGAAAATTGCACACTACTGGTTCCCCGGTGTCGCACCTCCCTAGGACAGAGGTCCTTTGCCGGGAGAACTCCTAAGATGTTTAACTCCCTGAGTGGTGATACCACCAATTCATGTACACTTGGCCTCTTTAAACAAACTCCAGCAGATGCTTGTAGCCAGGGCCAAGTGCGACTGTTTCACTTAGTCAACCACTTTCCTCTACATCCCACCCAATTCCTCCACCCCCACACCCTTTTCTCCTCACGCACATCCTGTTCTCCATCTCTCCCTCACACAGGCTATCCCCCCCTCCTACCACCACCTGTTACCTTCTCTGCTTACTCTCCAACTAATCTATCCTCCCCTTCCGCCTCTGCAGACCTCCTCTTCCTCTCCATAATTTCTCCAACAGGCCCACCTGCCCTATTCTACTTAAATTTAGCTCCTAGGTAATACTTTGTTAGTTTTCTACTTGACAGTGCCTATTGGCTGCATTAATAACTGTTTACACTGTGTTTATTCCCTGTAATGGGGTTTAACCCGGAATATTTATACTGTGTTCTTGAGTTTTTGCTATCACCACATTGTACTGTTACCTGTATTTACTCTACTATGTATTTTTCAAGCCCTCAATACTACCTATGTATACTGATGTGGAACCTTTGTAAAAGAGCCGCTGGCTCAAAGGTGTCGAATCCAAAATTTTAATAAATAAATAAATAAATACCCATGCACCTATCTCATGCAAGTCTAATGCTCCCACTGACTTTGCCCCACCACCTCTTCTGGCAGGCTGTTCCAAACATCCACCACCCTTTCTGTGAAGAGGTTATTTCCTCACATCCCACTTAAACCTGTCCCCCTCAAGCTTCATTGTATGCCCCCTGTGTTCTGTTGCTCTTCCTCATGTGAAAGACACTCCCCTCCCTGCAACTTGTCCACCCCTGTGAGGTACTCACAGGTCTCAAACATGTTCCCCTCTCACCTGCATCTCCTCCAAGGAGTACATGTTGAGTTCCTGCAGCTTCTCCTCATGTGGTTTGTTGTGCAACCCGCAAATAATTTTGGTAGTCCTCCTCTGGACTGGTTCCACCCAGTCTCTGTCCTTAATGAGGTGCAGCCTCCAGAACTGGACACTGTAATCTAGGAGAGATCTCACAAGTAAGTGATACAAAGGCTACACCACCTCCCATCTCCTGCTGAGATCCCCCTCCTTATGCACCCTAGCATCCACCTCGCATTGCCTATTGCCCTGTCACACTGCCATGCCACCTTGAGATCATCAGCTATGATCCCCCTGAGGTCCCTCACATGCTGGATAACTGTATGTACCTCCCCCTACATCTTATACTCAGCCCCCTGTTTCCCCTCCCTAGGTGCATGACTGCACTCTGTGGCATTAAATCTCAGCTGCCACTCCCTAGATTATTTCTCTCATTTCCCCAGATCACTTTGCATCTTCTCCACTCCCTCCTGGGTGTCCATCCTGTTGCAGATTTTTGTGTTGTCAGCATAGACACACACCTTCCCTTCCAGTCCCTTAGCAATGTCACTTATGAAGACATGGAAGAGGAAAGGGCCCAGCACTGACTCCAGTGAAATTCCACTGGTCACTCTCCCATCCTCCGAGTGACTGCCATTTGCAACCACCCTCTGCCCCCTATCTTTTGACCAGTTGGCTACCTAGCTCACCACCTTCTGCCCCACCCCTAGGCTGGTGGGGCGTTTACAGGATTGAGCTAGCTGCCAGGCAGCTGTCCTACCCCAGGATGAGGTGGTAAGCTGTTCCCGTCTCGGCCGCTACCTGGTGGAGGCCAGGTGCCAGAGCAAGGATGCTGGGAGGCTGATGTAATGTCAGGTGGGTGGGTAGGGAAGGGGGCCGAAAGCACATGGGCACCTCCACACGCATGCATTAACGGCATGCCATGACTCTGGGCTGGGGAGAAAAAATGCAACAGAAAAAGAAAGGCACTTCAGGGATGAATGAAGCCCACATACCACACCTCCCCCACCCACGTCACCGGAGCCTGCAACAACGAATGGTTGTGGACCTCGGCGGGGGTGGGGATGGCCCTCTCCCTCCTGATCCCACCATGGGGGTACTGAGCCATAAGGTAAGCTGGGGGATTGTGAATGGTGGTGGGGGACATGGGGTGACACCGGCAGAAGGGAGCCTAACCCACCATGGCCTAGGAGCATAAACAGAGGACGATTTAAAAAGCATGTTTTGCAATTGTGTTTGTTATTACCTTCTTTATTCTATTCCATTGTGCCTCCCCCCCACCCCTGACTATGCTCCCCATCAAGGTATTTCCTAAGACAGTCTCCCATTTCTTTAAAATCTGCACTCCCGACCTCAAGTCCAGGACCCTCATCCTAGTGGGATCTTTCTGCTGCTCAATCCATATGCTAAACCATACTACATGATGACTGCTAGTACCCAGGGGGCTACTCAATGTGATGACTGCAATGCTGTCCCTGTTTGTTAAGTACCAGATCCAACACTGCCCCGTCCTTAGTGGATCTGTAACCTGCTGCCCGAGAAATGCCCCCAGCAGGTAGTCTAGGATGACACTGATCCTAGCTGTAGCTGCTGCCAGGACGGGCAATGAATTAACTGTACTGTAACATGTATTTCAAAAGGGCCCAGGAAGGATTTTCAATAATATTTTCATTGTGATTAGCAATCACCTCTGATGTAGGTTACATGACCGATGTTGCACTTTAAAACCAAACACACAACTGCAAAAATAAACAAATAAGTCTGGCTGTTCTTATGTTGCTGTGATGTGGATACTTAGAAAAAAATATTTCAAAGTATATTTGTGAGTTATGTGATTAAACCCTTTATTGCAGAAAAAATTCTAGCCAAAAATCTGATAAAAAGTGTCATTAGAAGATCTTGTAAAATCTTGGTGGACTGCAAAAGCAATTTTGTATCCATCAGAAATCTAATACGGAAAAAGCATCGGGTACGAATGCCTGAAGTGCTCACATAAAAAAAACCAAAAAAAAAACAAGCATTCTCAATGCCGAATGTTGGCTTGCTGGCATTGGTAGTGCAGGAGTTAGAAATGCAAAACAGGAATGGCAGTGAAGTACTGAAATAACACCCCCCCCCCCCCCACAGAGACTGAAAGGCATTGGGAGTGTGGCTTTGGGTCGGTCATAGTGCTGACGCCATTCCACCTCACCCCAACCTGCAGAGAGCGACAGGTGTCAGGGTGTGCACTGGGGTCTTCAACCTTTATGCTCACCCCATTCCATAAGGAAATAAGCTGAGATGGGTGCAATATAGGAGAATGGGGTGAATGTTAGGGTGACAGAACCCAAGGCACACCTCAATGCTGTCGGTGGGGGTAGAATTCCGCGAACATTATGGCCGACAAACCCAAGTTACGTTCCCAACGCCTGTCAGTCTACAGGGTGGGTGTATGGTTGGAAACCTTAACACCCCGGGTGTTTGTTGGTATTTTCACTCCAAATTTTCAGCAGTGGCTTTTTGGGACCCCACCTCATGAAGAGTGGTGCTATCATTTTGTTACTCAATCCTGAAACGTGATTTTGCACAGCAACTGCGCCATTAGGAGCCACAGGTGCAGAAACACATTTCGGGCAGGATGTGAAAAATGACAGCTGTACTGTTCATAAGGAGGTGAAAAAATGGCAGTGTTGAAAATCTGGAGAGAAAATATGAAAAATTTGCAAACTTACAAGCATGTGTAGATACTGAGCAATGCACACCCGTAATGTGGTCATTTTTGGGATTTTTTTTACCAAATTTTCAACATGAGCATTTTGGGACCTCTCCTCATGAAAAGTGGCACTGTGATTTTGTTACTCTGCCCAGAAAGTTGATTTCGCAAGGAGCCCTCGCCCACTGTGTGCCACAGATGCGAAAACATGTTTTGGGCAGGATGCGAAAAATGACAGCTGTACTGTTCCATAAGGAGGTGAAAAAATGGCAGTGTTGAAAATCTGGAGTGAAAATATTAAAAATTCTTGAAGTTATGAGCGTGCGTGGAAACTGCGCAATGCATGCTCTAACAGTGTCATTTTTTAGCATTTTTTCACCAAATTTGCAACACATGCTTTTTGGGAGCCCACCTCATGAACAGTGGCACTGCTGTTTCATTAATCGGTCCCAAAAGATGACTCCATGCAGTCACTGTGAAATCACCTTTTGGGACTGAATAATGAAATGGCAGTGATTGATTTCATGAGGTGGGGTCCTAAGAACCCCATGTTGAAAATTTGGAGCCAAAAGTTGAAAAAATGGCCAAGATATCCACCTAAGTTGAAACCCCCCCATTTATGCCATTACACAGCTTGCCAGCGTTTCTTCAGTTCGTGGCAGCTTTGAAGAGTGCAGACGTGTTCTCGCTCCACCGAACAGCGCAGCGCCGACCTCTGGAGTTATGTATGAAGTGGGAAGGTGGTGTGCGCAGAGGGTGGGTGCGAGTTGGGGGAGGGGCGCTGCAGATGAGGGACTGCTTTTCTTGTTTTGCAGGGGAAAAAATTTCGGGGTAGGCTTTGTTTTTACAGGTGACACGAAGACATTTGGGGCACACTGGAGTGGCCTCAGTGTGCCGCCTGTTTTTTTGGGGGACTGGAGCCAACAGGGATTGGGGCACTTGTCGGCAAACAAATTGAACTGGGGAGGGAGCATGCCGACAGGGGAGTTGGGCAACCCCCAAAGTCTGCTTTCTAGGAATTGTGAAAGGCGCACAGCGAGAGCTGCCACCATGTTTACTGAAATGTTTCACCAGGAATGGCACGTAATGGAAGCGTGTCAGATCTTGCACTGCAAAGACGAGCCTGTCTCTCATTGCAGCGGCGGATTTCTTTCAAGTTGGTGGCACTCTCTGAAACTGCTGTCATTGGCAACAAGCTCACTGGTTGGCGGCTGAGGGACACACCTGCTAAAGCATCCCCTGGATTCGCCACAACAATGACACACCTTTGAAAGTGCTAGTATAGTGCTACTACTGCAAAATGTTGCTTGCGCACGTCAACATAAAAATGAAGAGCAATATAATTTTAATCCAACAGCACCATTAGTGTTTGCATGAAACAGCAGCACATGCAGTATAGACAGTCAAAAAGGTATTTTAGGGTGTAGTGTACTGACTGGTACAGGCTGCTATATTTATGAAACTGATTTCTTTAGGAAAAGTTGTGCTCAAAGTGTTAAGATAGAAAACTCCCAGAAAATGGACTTCCCACTTTAAAATATAAATTTGTAATTAGGGTAGACACTGCTAACCGCAACCATCTGCAGGGTTAGAATAAGATCAAGGGAACCTACAGCCGAATCTCAGAACCTGTCAAGTATGTAAGGGGGGCACCTGCTGTTCTAACATGAAGTAGCAGTGCATTCAAGGGCTATCAATAAATCATGCTGGGAATGAACAGATTCCATCCTGTACAAGTCCCATTTACTGGGGATGCAATTCTTTAACTGTATTATCGTATTCGATCTCTTTCAGATAAGTGAGCACTAGCACATATGGCTGCTGTAATAAATTCTACCAGTTCTTTGACGGAGATGTCTGAATGAATTTGCAGCTTAGCAAACTGTGGAAACTTGCAGAAGCACCAATATGCACACTTACTAGAATACAGTACGTGGCTAATAACTATCACTTACAATGAAGATAAATGACACACTGCAGGCTATTAATGTTTTACCACCTCCACCCCCAGCTCTTCTGGCAACCAACACCTCCCTCGGTTGACTGCAAGCCTGGTGCCAACTGAGGAAGCTGCATCTGTCCAGCAGCATTGCTCACTAATGTCTGGATCCAAGATGGGCTGACCACCTCCCACCAATCAGTCCATCCTCCCTCAGATTATATCCCCCCCCTCCACCTTTTGGTCTATTGTTGGGTGAACTCCACGGAGAAAGATGCCCCCAGGAAATGAACTCCCCTTTCCAGTCAGAATAGCTGGGTGAGATCCTGTACCGGGGACAGCTAAGCTAAGGGAGGAGAGCTCCTCTAGTCTCAGAGGCAGGGTGGAAAGCTGGAGTGGCCTCTGACAGCATGGTTGCAGATAGCCATATCATGTAACAAACCCCACTTATTTATTTATTTATTTTTAAACAGGCCTTCCACCACCAGCTGACTGAAGTATTCTTGTGCCACTCTAAAAGAGGCCTGGCCAGCTGCATGAGGTCACCCAGTCAGTTGATGCTATGAAGCACGGTTGTCATAAAGAGGTTCTGCTCCAGTGTGCATCCTCATTACCTCTATAGTGTATCTCAGACTGCACCCACCCAAGCGAGGGTTGGTCTGAGGGGGCGAATCTGGATCCCTTATATGGTAGTGCAGCATTCTAGTCCTACTGCCACTGGACAGAACTGGCTGTTTACTGCATCTTTGTAAGGTGCAACTGTGGCGTGATCCTACAGTACAGCTGAACTGATGAGAGTACAGTCAATGCAAGCTACTAAATAGAACTTGGCTTTAATTTATGGTTGGTCTCTCAGTGCTGTTTAATAGGCAATGCTGTTTCAAACGGTGCAGAAGTCGATCAGAAACTCGAGAAACTCAGAAAAAATATTTAAACACATTTTAAACAAATGAAACCACCATTCCAAACACACTTTCGCTTCTTACCTCATGTTCTAAAAACAGGGCTTTTAGCTGTCCCTTGGACCAATAATCCATAGCGTAAGCCAACAGCTTCATTGAGACCATGTTTATTCGGAGGAAATTCCCAACAAAGACCACCCTGTCAATCTTCTGCAGAATTAAAAAAAAAATAACATCAGGAAACACGCTGATAAACTGTTCTCACATCAAGCTTTTTAACCAAGACAGTCCAACTGAGATAAAAAGTCTCATTTACAGCAGGGTCCTCTGTTTTTTTCTCCCATCTATTTTTTCTACCCCCAACCTGGTGACCTCCTTTGTTCAGATCTTGGCAGGACTCCCAGCTTCAATCACCACTCCCCCCGCTGTCATGGCCAGTGAGGATCCACACAAGGCAGGGCCTTAGCAAGTGCAGACTACAGTCATATAGACGGGCTCATGATACATGCTTATTTTTCCATTTTTCTTCCTGCCCACCACCTGCAAGACACCATGCAGTGCCCCAACAGTCCTCATATGCATGCAGAGTCCTGCTGTGTTAGAACTTGGCCTCACTGTGGTGGTAGAACCTGGTGACACCCCCTCACCTGGCTGGAAGGACTGCTGTACCTCCTCCCAACCCACCCAATTGCTGAGCTTGCTTCAGAGTCTATTCCTGAACTAAAGTTGCCCGCTTGGGAGCGCACACAGTATACATTTGGCCATCTGGGGCCCCAGAGGGTTCTGTGCTTATGCCCTTTGTTGCTGCTGGTAGGAGAGGGTGGGCTGAAGCTTATGAAAAGTACTGCGATTTGCTATCAGTCTCTTTGTGAGTTAGTGGCTGTGCTGCTCGATGAACCTGTGATTGTCCCTATCATAGGCCACGGTTTTCACTACTGTGCTTTCTGGAGTCATACACTTGATTATATAAAAAATACCCATAACAAAGCAGCTTTTAAATTGCAAGTTTTATGCTTAATGTAATTAAAAACACTTAATACTGCTGGTGGAAGGTACTAACACTAAGAATAGTATTCCTGCTGCCACATAAGCTCACCCAACCCAAGGAACACATCAGAGCAGAACAACAAATTATATTTTCGGTATCCTGGAGGGAATACAAAAGCCATGTTTACATGGCTGCACTGACATCTCCTTTGGTCTGTACCAGTCCAGCCTCCATCTCCTGCACTGATGCATGTTTACAGGGCCCCTCTCAGCACCAATGTAAGCCACGCTGGAGAGGGGCCGAGAGTATGGGTGGGGGTGTGTGCCAGAGAGTTTACTTGTGTTACACACTTCTACCATGCAACACTGCAAGTCCCAACTATCCAATCATTAAGGCAGAGGAGGATGTGGGAGTGGCAGTCCTTTGTTAAAGCGAGCGATGCAGCCCGCCCACACGGCACCTTATACTGCTCACTCTAGATCACGTTCCCAACTCTGCAGTGACTCCAGGATGGGACAAGGGATCGACTTATCGCTATCAGGTAAGTGTCCACACTACCACATTTGCATCGCAGCAACCTGACTGCTCGGGTTGCTGCGATGAAAATGTGGTAGTATAAACAGGCCTAGAGATTCAGCTTGTGTTCTGTATGGGGTGGGTTGGGGCTCAAGAGACCAGACACACTTTGTGACATACTGAGATTGAGGACTTCTGCATCTCACATTATACAAAACAGTCTAAGCCACAGGGTGGGTCTCTCCATGCCATAGGAACTTTGCCACTAAGACAAACTGTATAATGTGAAAAATGCACTTTTACACTCCTTTGTCCAAATCACATTTCCCATACCAAAGTAGCAACATGAGCAACAGAAGTGTAGTGAACATGACAAAGACTTTGTAAACGTCATCAGTTATCACATGCATTGCATTTAAATCAAATGTAAGTTCACCAAGAGAACATGCTCACATGTACACAGCTACACCATATGGCAATGTTTGAAAAGTTTTATACTACAGCAGTAGTTTACTGGCAGTATGTAAGGAACTCTCTTTAATATACAGCAGTTTTATCAGATGAAAGAGAGTACTTGACAGGGAACGCATCATAGGCTAATAGTTCTATCACCAAACTGTGAAATTAGGAGATCGGAAGTCTGAATCCCGCAACAGCCAGTGGGAAGCAAGTCACTTGTTCTGTGTGCTTCGGCCCTCCCAGTGCTACAACTGAGCCACAGTTGACATCACCCCCCCCCCCAAATGCAAATGAGATGTTGCAACTCCAGCATGGCTATCCTGCATAAGAAACTGTTAACAAAAATCACACATACAGAACTATATCATTTTGCTTAGAGTCAAGTTCCTACCCGTTTTAATTTTTTTTCTAAAATGCAAGTTAGAGTAGCCGTAGTTAGGGAAGAAGATGGCTTCCTGGACCCCACAGAAGCCAGTGTGGAAATCACTGGGAGGCTGATTTCCCAGCCTGTCTCCTGATATGGAGACTAATGAAAAGGGGGTAGAAATTTCGCAAGCAGCAGTTAACCACACATCTACGGAGGTTATTCCGAAGAAGGAGGGGTGACTCATTGTCAGAGGGTTAGGGATAACAGTGATCCTGAATGCCCTGATGCTAGTGCTAGGGACGCTAGTTAGGAGACTGAAGGGGACCGGTCTCATGCCTTGGGAATGTGTAAAGAGTTTGCAGCTGCTCAGAGAAGTGGCTCTAGTCTAGAGAAGCCGAGGGCACGGGTAGACTCTGATGAAGCCCAGGGAGGTGATGGTAAACGTAAGGTTTATTGGGAAAATGGACTGATACATACTCAGGCTGTGCAGATAGAGGGAGGGGTGACAGGCAGGCAGCTTGTCATTCCCCATGGGTATCGTGAGCAGTTGCTCAAGATTGTACATGACATTCCCTTGTCTGGTCATCTGGGAATCGCGCGCACTGCACAGCGGTTGGTCCAGAATTTCTATTGGGCCAACTTCACCCAGCAGGTGAAGGAGTATTGCAGGTCTTGTCACCGGTGCCAAGAAATAGGGAAGGCAGGTAAGAAAACCCAAGCTGCCCCAATTCCATTGCCCATAGTGGAGGAGCCATTCCAGAGGGTGGGAATGGATATTGTGGGGCCTTTAAATACCCCCAGCTCCTCCAGGAAGAGGTTCATCCTACCTGTAGTGGATTATGTCACCTGGTATCCAGAGGCAGTCAACCCTATCCTCACTGAGGACAAACAAAGTGGCAGATGCCTTACTTGGGATTTTCTCCCGTGTTGGGTTTCCGCAGGAGGTTATCACTGATCGAGGAGGTTCCTTCATGTTGGACCTGATGAAGTGTTTGTGGGAGAAGTGTGGGGTGGTGCAGAGACGCATGACACCTTATCACCCACAAATCAATGGGCCTGTCGAAAGATTTAATGGTATCCTGAAGTCAATGCTACAAGCGTTTGCTGAACAGCACAGGAGGGACTGGGAGAAATACCTTCCCCTCTTGTTTGCATACAGGGAGGTGCCCCAAGAGTTGACAGGATTTTCCCCCTTCGAACTCTTATATGGACGCCGGGTTCGTGGGCCCCTAGACTTGATCCGGGAGGACTGGGAAGGCAAGCACACCACACAGGGAACTCCCATACTGGATTACGTCCTTAGGTTTAGGGAAAGGCTGAAGAAGCATATGGAGACAGCCCAGAGCAACCTGGCAGCTGCCCAACAGAAACAAAAAGTGTGGTACAACTGCAGAGCTAGAGCTTGCTCGTACACAGTGGGTCAGGAAGTCATGGTCCTTATTCCGGTCCGGAAAGACAAGCTGCAGACTGAGTGGGCAGGACTGTACAAAGTAGTTAGGAAAGTAAATGACGTGAACTATATCATAGTTACCCGACAGAAAATAGACAGAAAGAATGTACCATGCCAACATGATGGAAGCCATATGCTAATAGGGCTGGCATGGTGTTCGCAGTATGTAGTCCTGGGGAGGGAATGGACAAAGGAGACCCCTTCTGGACTTGCTGGAAGAAAGCAAGTGGAAGTCCTCTGTGGAGGCAGTAAAACTGTCTCCCCAGCTGGCCCCAGACAAGATCCAGGAAGTAAGGGAGGTTTTAGCAGACTTTGTCCCCGTTTAGCGCCAAGCCTGGACTAAGACTCTTAGCGATGCATGATGTGGAGACAGGGACATAGACGCCCATATGCCTAACAGCATATCGGGAGTCAGAGGTTGTCCAAAAGGACATTAGGAGGGAGGTGGAGGAAATGTTGGATTTAAGGGTAATCCAGAGATCCCACAGCACTGGGCCTCACCCGCAGTCCTTGTGCCCAAGCCAGATGGCTCTACTAGTTTCTGTGTGGACTATCATGGACTGAATGCAGTCTCTAAGTCAGACACCCACTCGATGCCCCGGATGGACGAACTCCTGGACAGGTTGGGAGGGGTGACATACCTTACAACTACTGACCTGACAAAGGGGTTTGGGCAGGTAGAGTTAACGGACAGAGCTAGGGAGAGGTCGGCCTTCATCACTCAGATAGGCTCATTTGAATTTAAAGTAATGCCTTTCGGAATGATGAATACTCCGGCCACTTTCCAAACGTCGGTGAACCAGGTGTTGAATGGTGCTGATGAGTACGCCATGGCGTACCTGGATGACACTGCCATCTTTAGTGCCAGCTGGGAGGAACACCTGTCCCATCTTAGGGAAGTGCTGGACAGTATACAGAGGGCTGGGCTACTATCAAAGCTGAGAAGTGCCAGGTGGCCATGGCTGAAGTGGCATACCTCGGGCATGTTGTAGGCCGAGGACAGCTCCATCCTAACCAAGTGAAAATAGAGGTGATCAAGGCGTGACCCAGACCTGAAATGCAGAAACAGGTCAGGAGTTTTCTCGGTACAGCAAGGTACTATAGGAAATTTGTACTCAATTACAGTGCTCTGGCTGCTCCCCTATCTGACATGGTAAAGAAAAGGATGCATAAGAAAATTACCTGGGAACCAGTCTGTGAAAAAGTATTTACCAGACTGAAGGAGGTACTGTACAGTGCTCCTGTATTGACAAGTCCTGACTATAGCAGACCCTTTATAGTTCAGACTGACACCTCAGACATGGGTATTGGGGCAGTACTGAGTCAGACATCCAACCAAGGGAAAGATCACCCTGTAGTGCACCTAAGTAAAAAGTTACTTCCCAGGGAGCAGGCATAATCTACTGTGGAAAAAGTGTGTCTTGCAATAGTGTGGGCCCTAAAGAAGTTAGAGCCATACTTATATTGGCAGCATTTTGAGGTACAAACGGACCACAACTCCCTGGATTGGCTGACCCAAATGGGAAAAACTAATGGTAGACTGTTAAGATGCAGTCTTCCCTTGCAAGGGTATGACATGACAATCTTACATAGGGCTGGAGCGACCAATCAGAACAGTGATGGCCTGTCGTGTATTTATGAGGAGTGAACTGATTTGGGAAGCTCATCCCATGCAGGGGACAGAGCCCCAAATTCAGTCTAGGTGGGGAGGATTGTGATGCTTGCCCAGCTAATTATGACTTTTAGATGATATTTGTAATATAAGAATATAGTGTGCGATTGTCACAGTCTTCCATGAGACCCCCCCCCCCAAGGTTTCAGTGAAGCAGGGACCATTTAATTAACTGACTTACTTCAGAGTGGCATTTTATTACCTTTTTATGATATGCCTAGGCTCTCTGAAGTGGAAATGAAATGGCACTTTGAGTTTGCCACATGATGGAGATCATAAACTTTTATGACGTCTTGTAGGAAAAACATTTTAGTATCAACTGGTGTTAAAAAGCTATAAAACCCCTTTGATGTGCCCTGGGAAGAACTGCAGAGATCAAAGAGGGGATGTTAATTAAGGAGTTGTATTGGGAAATTAGTTTTGCTGAAGTCACAGTATTTAAAATATCTACTGACAGGAAGATCATTGTTTGCATCATTTTTATATTCCGAAAGGAGAAGCTAGATTACATAATCGAAGGGGTGGAAACACAGAGTTTTAAACTATTCTGTGTTTCAACTGAGACACACATCTTTTTGGACTCTTACGAAATGAGATAGATAACTTGGGCACTTAAGGGTAATACATTAGATAGAAAAAGTATAACTGTATTTTGGTAGGATTTTGTAGTTTTCTTTTAAGTGACTGTATGCTTTGTGATATATTGTTCTGTATTTACATTTTACATGTTTTTATCCATTTTTAAGCAAACCTTTCATTTGAAAAGACTGCCTGGGTGTGTCTTTCGAAGTTCTTTCTTTTGCATGTGACGTATGGAGGGTTAAGACTGACAAAAACTGTTCATAAGATTGATGGTGTTACCAAACTGGGAAAAGGCAAGAATATACCTAAGATCTTTTATAGAGTTTTAAGGGTTCATTTTGGATACCTGGTTAGGTGCCCGTAGACAAAAGATATCTGGCATCCCCCGAAGAGCAGATTATCTGAGCCTGTACATTTGGGTACGCTAGCATAAGGTTCACAGTTTGAATCCCCCCAGAACTTGAGACTAAAGGTGATTTGGACCCACATGCAGACAGGAGGGTTACCCTGTTCTGTTACCTGTTCACAATACTGCACTCAGAGGTTGGCACTGTGGGAGCAGAGGGCCTGACCTGCTGAGTGCGATTGTGACACCCAACACCAGCATTGACTCTTTTTTTGTGCTTTCAGCACGGACAGACTCACTGAAAGAGTGGAGAGACAGGAAAAAACATTTCTGCAACCTTTATCTTCAAGAGGAATCTGGGAAATCCAGCATATACTATTCCTCCCCCTGACAGTAGTCCAAGACTGGAATATCCTTGCTTGCCTCCCCCCTCCTCGGGTTACTTGACATGCAAATTTGCCTTTGACCCTGCAGCCACAGATGGCGAGAGGTTCTGTTGCCCAGCCTATAGCACCTGCGGCTGGCACTCATTGAGTGCCTGCAGGTGCTCTAGGTTGGCACCAGGAGCAATGTTCCAAAGCACGGGCAACGGCCACGTAGAAATTATGTCCTTTGGTCATGGACAGCAGATGCCTAAACACCACACATAGATACATAGACAGTGTCGGCAGATAAGGGCCTATGGCCCACCCAGTCTGCCCATTTGAGCTTGTAAGTTCAGTTTATGTTTTCCTAGAAGTCTGTTGCCCCTTACCCCTGACCTCCAGAATTCCTTTATGTCTATCCCATGCATTCTTAAATCCCGTGATTGTTTCAGTCCCCACCACTTCCTCTGGCAGGGTGTTCCACTTGTCCACCCGTTCTGTGAAGAAATTCTTCCTCATGTTTCCTCTGAATCGTCCTCCTTCCAACTTCATCCCATGCCTCTAGTCCTGGTACATCTTTTTTCGCTTTAAAAATAGTGTATTCCTGCACCCTGTTCCTCCCTGTGAGATACTTGTATGTCTCTATCATATCCCTCTCTCCTCCTCTCCTCCAGGGAGTACATGTTCAGTTCCTTCAACCTGTCTTCATAGGACTTGTGATGCAATCCATTCACCATCTTTGTTGCCCTCCTCTGAACCTTCTCTACCCTGTCTATGTCCTACGTAGGTATGGTCTCTAGAACTGTACACTGTACTCCAGGTGGGGCCTCACTAGTGTCTTGTATAGCGGAATTATGACCTCCCTTTTCCTGCTGGTGATGCCCTGCCTATACATCCCAGCATCCTATTTGCTTTACCTGCTGCCTTGTCACACTGTTTCCCTAGCAGGGTCATCAGGATGATAACCCCAAGATCCCTTTCCTGTTTGGTGCATATATATCCTCACCCCCAAACTGATATATTGTGCCAGGGTTTTTGTGCCCCATTTGTGTTATCTTGCACTTCTTTGCATTGAATTTCAACTGCCAAACCCTTGACCATTCTTCAAGTTTCTGCAGGTCCCTTCTCATTCTGTCTACACCCTCTGTTATTTCCACTCTGTTACAGAGCTTTGTGTCATCAGCGAACAGTGAAATTCTGCCTTCTAGGTCCTGCGCAATGTCACTGATGAAGATGTTGAATAGGACCGGTCCCAGCACTGATCCCTGCGGTACCCCACTGGTCACTCTTCCCTCTGTGGAGTGACAGCCATTTACCACCACCCTCTGTGTCCTGCTACCCAGCCAGTTACATACCCACCACACTACTGTCCTGCCCACACCCATATTCCCCAGTTTGTGTAGTAGTCTTCTATGTGGCACAGTGTCAAAGGCCTTGCTGAAGTCCAGATAGGCCATGTCCACTGCCCTCCCCGATCCACCTCCCTAGTCACCCAGTCAAAAAATTCAACGAGGCTGGTATGACATGACCTCCCCCTGGTGAAACCATGCTGCCTTGGGTCCTGTAGTCCATTGACAACCAGATGTTCCACCAATCCCTCCTTCAGTAGTGCTTCCATGATCTTCCCCACTACCGAGGTGAGGCTGACTGGTCTGTAGTTCCCTGCTCTTGAACACTGACTTTTCTTTCTGTTTCATGGCAAAATGTTCCCACAAATTAAGAAGCTGACAGCGAAGAAACAGTAAAGTGTTGAAAGTTAAAGTACATCATTGAGAAAAATAGTTAAAGAAGCTTGAGAACTAGCAGAATTCTAATATACTAGCAAGGGCTGTGAAGGAGAGCAAAGGGGGACCACCCACATTAGACTTTTGGTGATTGAGCATTCTCAGTGAAAGACTACCCAAATGCGGATAGTGAACTGGATCTAGGTAGTTAGAAATATATTTTTCTTATTCACGGATTCTTGACTTACCCCTCTTTTTGGACTTGTATCCCTTGTACCACTTATCTCCTCTGTGGTCCCCTTTTCTTTGGGTCCCTTTCTGCAATGGTCACTTCTCTCAGTCCTCTTCACAACAAATGCCCACACCCCGTACTCCGGGGGGGGGGGGGCAGTACTGGAGAACATCAATTCAGGGTGGTACACAGACTGTCACTATGGGTCTGTGACAGAAGTCCAGCAGAATGCTAGAAGGTACATGACTGTTTCAAGAAAAGGAGGAAAAAAAGTGCACTCCAAAGGCAGGACAGGCTGACTCACAGCCTGGAATTATGGGCAGTACACTTAGCTTCCTGTTACTTCAATAATAGAAGCTCTGCCCCTTGTTTCTCTCTCTCTCTCCCCCATTCCCCCAGGCCACAAGGTAATTAACACTGTAGCAGATACTACTGTCTCTCCCTGGAGGCAGTGCTCCTCTCTCAGTGACAAGAGTCATGCCTCCCAGTTGGTCCAGGGCTCAGCGCTGTGGACACAAAGGTTTCCATGTAGTGACTGAGTTTTTCACCACTAGCCTGTCTTGCCAGCCGTACAGATCTGATACGCAATGACTGTTACCCTACTCTGTACATGGTAATCTTCAAAACGCATTTCCCTTCTGCTACTATAAGTGAACACAGCAAAACAAGAGCAGGGCTCAGTGACAGAGACCGATAAAGGCACATGATCTGATAAAATAACGGAATGTGTTCCTCACAATTTCTAGGACTAAAAAAAAAGCAGTAATCTATACAGGAATAACTGTCATACAGGCAATAATAAAATGCCTAGTCCCACTTCTCTGATGCACATTTGTGGATACATACACAAATCCCATTTCTTCATATGGCCCGTTTGATGTTCCCACTGACTTTAACCCTGGGAACTCCACCTCTCTGCGCAAGCTCTATCAGATTGGATACGGTGGTGCATAAAAGGCTCCCTTCCACTATATACACAAGAAAAATAGAAACTTAGACTTTGATGGCAGATAAGGACTGCTTGATCCACCTAGTCTGCCCATTTCCCTACCTACTGGATAAGCTGCAGATCCTAGTTGACCAACAGCCTATTTCTTCCTACCCCCCACAAGAATTGCCTTATGTCTGTCCCATTCATTCTTGAATTCTCCCACAGTTTTAGACCCCACAACCTCCTCAGGAAGACAATTCCATGTGTTCACCACCCTCTGTGAAAAAATACTTCCCTCACATTGCCCCTGAACCGTCCCCCCCCCCTCTATCTTCAAATTGTGTCCCCTTGTTCTTGAACATCTCTTTTTCTGAAAGATGCTACCCTCTTGGACTTTGCTGATTCCACTGAGGTACTTGAAAGTTTCAATCATTTCCCCCTCCCTCCTTTCCTCAAGGGTATACACATTATGCTCCTTTAGTTTCTCCTCATATGGCTTCTCTTGCAGACCCAGCAACATTTTAGCTGCCCTCCTCTGGACTGCCTCCATCCTGTCTATGTCCTTGCAAAGATGGGGTCTCACCAACTGTCTGTACAGAGGGATTAACAACTTCCTGTTTTCTGCTGGTGATGCCTCTCCTTATACATTCCAGTATCCCTCCAGCCCTCCCTAATGCCTTCTCACATTGCTTGCTAACCTTAAAGTCATCTGATATGATTACCCCCAGGTCCCTTTCCATTTTTGATATTGTTACTACCCCACCTACCCCCAACTGTGTACTCTTCTCCTGTGTTTTTGTTTCCCAGGTGCATTATTTTGCAATTCTTTGCACTGAATCCAAGCTGCCATACTTTTAACCATTACTCCAACCTTGCCAAGTCCCTTCTCATCCTTTCCACCCCCCCTTGTGTATCAACCCTGTTGCAGATTTTGTGCCATCTGCAAAGAGGCATACTTTTCCATCTAGGCTCTCTACAATGTCACTTATAAACACATTAAAAAGGACTGGACACTTTACTGAACCCTGCGGTACCCCACTAGCAACTCCCCTTGCTTCAGAGTGGGCTCCGTTTACTATTACCTTCTGTGTCCTGTTGTCCAGCCAATGTTTTACCCAGGCAGGGTTTTATTTAACTCTAAAAATTGATTAGCATTTTGCTCATAAAAGTGCTAAAACATTGTGAAAATGCATAGCACTTGCCTCACTGTGTTTAACAAACATATCACTTCTAGAAAACCTATATAAATACTTTCTGTGCAGTTAGTATTGTCCCAAGGAAAAAACTGCTAATCAATTATTTAAAACCCCTGCTAGGCTTCCACCCTGGGACCCACTCCCAGGCTCGCTAATTTGTTTATTAATCTTTTGTGTGGGACCGTGTCAAATGCCTTGCTAAAGTCTAGGTAGGCCATGTCCACAGCCCCTCCCTGGTCTACTACTTTGGTCACCCAGTCAAAGAAATTGATTATATTCATCTAACATGACTTTCCCGCTGTGAATCCATGCTGCCTTGGGTCCTGTGCCCCACTGGCCTCTAGGTACTCAACAATTCTTTCCTTCAGAAGTGATTCCATCATTTTCCCTACCACAGAGGTCAAACTGACAGGTCTGCAGTTTCCTGCCTCTGTCTTACTCCCACTTTTATGAAGGGGAATCACATCTGCCCTCCTCCAGTACCACACCCTCCTCCCATGATTTGTTAAAAAGGGTAGTCGGGGTGTCACTAGTTCTCTCCTTAATTGTTTTAGAATTCTGGGGTGAATCCCATCAGGCCCCACTGCTTTGTCCACCTTCAGTTTTAGGAGTTCTTTCAGAACCCTTTCTTCTGTGAAAGGACTGGGATCAACCCGCCTATCCAGAGTGCTTCTGTTAACTGGATGTGGGTCCCCCCCCTCCTCTTTTGTGAATATTGAGCAGAAGTATTCGTTCAATATCCCTGCTTTTTCACTGTCCCTCTCTGCCCACCCACCATCCATTCTATTCAGCCTCACTACCCCTCCCTTTGTCTTTCTACGCTCCCTGATATACCTATAAAAGGTTTTATCCCCCTTCTTAACCAAGCTGGTTATCTTTTCCTCAGTTTGGGCCTTTGCTATTCTGACTGCCTTCCCTACTTCCTTCTGCCTTAACTGGTACAGTTCTCTGTCCTGCTCCTTTTGTTTTTCCTTATACTCCCTAAAAGCTATTTTTTTCCTCCCTAACCTTCCCCTCCACCTCTTTTGAGAACCTTGGTGGCTTTTGTTTCATTTTGATTTATTTGCTTCACACAAAGGCTTGTTGCCTCTGTGATGGCAGTTTTGATGTTTCCCCATTGTTGCTCCACCCTTCCTTCTTGCCTGTTTGCTAGTGCTTCTCTAAGGCACTCTCCCATTTTGACAAAGTCAACCCTCCTGAAGTCCAGTACCCTCACTTTTGAATGGCTGGACTCTGCAGCAGAGTTTATCATGAACCATACTGTCTGGTGGTCACTTGTTCCCAGATGACTATCCACTTCTAGATCTGAGATCCTCTCACTGTCCCCATTTGAGAGTACGTGGTGTCAGACTGCTCCCTCCCGAGAGGGTTCCAACACTAGCAGTCTGAGGCATGACCCCTGTAGGGCATCGAGAATAGCCCTGCTCTTGGATGTGGCTGCAGCAAAGGTGCACCAGTTAACATCTGGCATATTCAGGTCCCCTAACCACAATATCTCCTCTTTCTCTGCCATCCTAAGGATGCCTTCTATCATATCCTTATCCATTTCCTCCCCAAGATGCGAGTCTGTATACAACCCCTGTGCGGATTGTGGTGCCATTTCCAGTCTCTAAGGTGACCCACCGTGCCTCCTCTCCTCCGTTTACTCTTTTGTTCAGTTGCTTTTATCCCTTCCCTTACCTTACATAGAGAGCTACTCCTCCCAGTCTTCTACCCTCCCTGTCTCTCCTGTAGGTTGTGTACCCTGGTATGTTAACATCCCAGTCATGGTTCTCTGTGCACCATGTTTCTGTGACTGCCGCGATATCCAGGCATCCCTCTTCCATCAAGGCCACCAGTTCAGGGAGTTTGTCACCCAGACTACAGGCATTGATACTCATTAACCTCCATTTCTTGATGGCCTTACCCCTTTTTGCCACATCTCTGTCCTTACTGCCCTTGTCTTTATCTCCATTTACCCCTGCCCTTCTCCCTATCGACGTCTCTACCTTGGTGTTTACCTCACTAACTACCCTGATGTTTTTTGGGGGGGGACTAGGATCTCCCTGCTCCTTTTCAGTGCCTCCACCCTTGGCTAGTTTAAATGCTTGCCAATGAAGGCATTTAAACCTATCACCTAAGATCCTGGTTCCTTTCCTGGACAGACACAGACCATCGCACCAGTATAGGCCTCCATCACTCCAGGTGCACCCCCAGTCCCCAGTGAAGCCAAAACCCTGAGCTCTGCACCAGTTTTTCAACCACTGATTGAATCCCATGGTGTGGAGCACCCTAGCCTCACCCAAGTATTAGACAGGCAGCACCTCCGAGAAGGTTACCGTGCATGCTACTTGTCTAAGGCCCCTCCCCAACTCCACAAACTCCTCCCTCCTGCAGTGTTCTGATCCATTTTCTAGCCAGGTCATTTGTCCCTAGGTGGACAATGACATCCAGCTCCCTTCCCAGTGCAACTGCTCCCGCGATCCTGAGGAATCGCTCCCTGTCCCTCCAAGCCATGGTGCCTGGCAGGCACCTTACCTCCCTCCCTCTTCCAGTTCTACCCTCCTAACAATGGAGCCTCCCACTAGGAGTTGTTTCCTTTCCCTGTGGCGTCTCATGCCACCCTCCGGTGGGTCTCCTTTGTGGAGGTTCCCAACATCCTCCTTGGTCTCCATTGCGGGTGCCTCTATAGAGGAATCACACTCTGCTAGAGTGGCATGCGAATTGTGGAGAGGTGCAACTGGAGAGATGCGCCTCTGTTTCACCACCCTCACCCTCCCTGAGCCCACTGCAGTTCAACTACTCCTCTTTCTTGG
This sequence comes from Neoceratodus forsteri, assembly GCA_016271365.2. Taxonomy (NCBI): domain Eukaryota; kingdom Metazoa; phylum Chordata; order Ceratodontiformes; family Ceratodontidae; genus Neoceratodus; species Neoceratodus forsteri. Next base: position 501,000,737 of record CM028135.1, on the reverse strand, counting down.
CAACCTCTGAGGTAGTGCTGGTGGCCCTGGGTGGGAGAGGTGGTCCCCCAAATCCTGGCCAACTCAGCCTAGAGATGAGCAACCTCCTCCCTCAGCCCAGAGGGGTGCCTGCAGATGGGACAACACCGCATCCTCCAGAATGTCTCCCGTAAGACTGCTGCTCTACAGCCACTGCACTGCACCACTCCCATCATGTCTTATTTCTGGCCCCTTAACTGTTTTGAATACTTACTATTCCCTCTGTTTATTTTATATATTTTTTTTTCTCCCTACTTACCTACTGCCTCCGTGCCCTTAAAGCTCCTGTTCTTCCTGTTCTGAGACAGCAAGTTCCTATATTTCTCAGTAGTCTCCTTACTTGCTCAGAGTCAGACCTCCAGCAGCTTGGGGGGGGGGGCACAGAGAGCTAATCTTTTCCTTCTAGGATGGTGAGTCTTTTGTGGCTCTGTGATCACTCCTTCCTGCTCCCAAACAGGAAGTTCCTGTTGTCAGTCAAATCCTGTGCCTATAAAAAGTAGAACTGGCTGGGAGAGATATGAACATTTGGCCATTCTTGATTTAATTGATTTCAAAAAATTGTTTCAGTGATGTGTTTCTCCAAGATTTTGGATTTTTCACTTTTACCAGTTTATTTTTTAACACCGTTGGTGTCCCTGTATTTAAAGTTTTATGTAGTAAAGTCAAAGGTAAATATAGAACCCAGAGCCTTGTGGATAAAATTCCAAAATATTGGTACAAATCACAGTGGTGGTCCATTTTATTAGAATTTTTGACAAATCGGATTATTTTATTGAAAATAACCTCATACTTGTAAAAAATTGTGCTTTGAAAGGGTCCTTTTTTCCTTTTATATATTTATACCTCCTTTTACCCCCTGGGCTCTGGTCTCCTCAGGAGCACATGGAGTCATCTCCCTATGGCACACCCTACCCGGCCATCCTCCGTCGCCCATGTAGCCCGGTTATACCCCCGGGCGGGGATGGAAGGCGAGCTAACACCCGACACAGCAGTAATGTCGGTCGGGAGGATGCTGGTGGGCAGCCGCAAATCAGGGGCAAGCTCCTGGTGCTCCGTCTCCGCCGGAGCCGAGAGGCGTTTTCTCTGTTGTTCTCAAGGAGTAGTTGGTGCCCTGATGACAAGGCGTATCCGACATCTGCCACTCCCCCACTCCTTTTCTCTCTTCCGCAGTGCCTGCTGTATCTCCGGCCTCCACCAGAGATGAGCAGAGCACCGATCCGGGATCCCTGTCCCTCCCCAGGAGAGGAGAGCTGTCCTCCGGACGCTCAGTCCTCTCCCTCCCCTGCCGACCCCCAGCAACCCGGGCTTGTTCCTGAACCCGGGTCACCGGCATGGCGCGAGGTGTGGCGTCCAGTGCCTCAACCCTCAGCGCCACCGGGCCGTGAAATGGTCCTTTTAATGTCCATTGTTGAGCTCTTTTGGTTCCTGTACAGATAACAGAATTTGTTGTTGGACTTTTTTGAATCTTTGTTATATGGTCACTATATGATAGCATTTGATCTAGCATAACTCCTAAATAACTGAAGCATGGTACTTCGTCCAGTTTATATCCATTGAGTCCTTTAATTTTCATATGATTTCCTTTGGAATCAGTTTTGCCGTGTCCCCAAAGCCATTGATTTTGTTCTCTTTTCATTCAGTAATATTTTATTTTCAGCAAACCAGGTCTGCAGTGTATAGTACAAGGGTTGCATTTTTGCATCTAGGTCTGCTCCTGTTCTTCCTGTGCTTTAGAAGTCAGTGGTGCGGGAGAAGGTGGTCTGGCGCTTCTTCAAAGGCCTAGATTACATATCCCCTCTGGTGCGTGGACCTCCACCTCTGTGGGATCTACTGCTGGTTTTGGCAAAGCTCATGGGTAAGCCATTCGAACCGATGCACAAATGTGACATCTCACATTTGTCGTGGAAGACCACCTTCTTTGTGGCTATCACATCAGCCGGAAGGACTGGGGAGTTAGAGGCACGCTATATCAGTGTCAGTGGCTCCGTAGGTAGCACACTCGCCTCTGAGGCCGGGAGATCAGAGGGCTGTGGGTTCAGTTCCCACATCTGGCACTTGGGTTAATATCCCAGAACTGACACTGTAGTGCAGCATGAGAGGGGTGCTGCACTTCTGAGGTGCCGTCTTTCAGATGAGACATTAAACCGAGGTCCCATCTGCCTGGTGGTGGTAGTTCAGGTGGATGTTAAAGTTCTCATGGCACTTATTGAAAAGAGTAGTGGAATTTCCCTGGTGTCCTGGCCAAATTTCCCTCATTCACTAAAAATACCATCAACAGCTTAATCTGGTTCAAGGTCAGTTGGCATTCATCTGTATCCCCCTCCCCCGGGACGTGCCTGAAAATAGGATTTGCCTAGTGCACTTACCCGGTCAACAAAAAGCTAAATAAAAAAAAAAAATTAAAAATGTCGAGTCTCCTTACCTGGTCTTCCACAGGGACAAGGTTGTCCTGCGCCCCCACCTGAAATTCCTTCCAAAGGTGGTGTCGGAGTTTCACCTTAACCAGATTACTCTGGTGGTGTTCTACCCCAGTCACACCTCTGAGGTCGAGTACAGACTCCATACTTTGGACCTGAGACGAACGCTCGCCTGCTACGTAGAGCGAACGGTGGAAGTTAGGAGAGAGGTTTGCCAGCTGTTTGTCACCTATGCTGAAGCCGCACCTGGCAGACCTGCAGCCAAGCGGACAATAGCTTAATGGATTACATCTTGCATTGACCTCTGCTATAGATTGGTGGGTAGGGAGTCTCCCGTGGGGCTTAAGGCTCATTCCACCAGTCATACTGCTGCGTTAGTGGCTGCTTCTAGGGACGTCCCTATCCAGGAAATCTGCAGGGCTGCTACCTGGAAGTCAGCACACACCTTCATTTCCCATTACCACTTCGTCCTCAAGTCACACCGGGATGCTGGTTTTGGAGCCTCAGTTCTCCAGTCCCTCTTTCCTAAGTAGGGGGTGTGCGTCTTGTCTCCCTCCCTCCTCCCGGAGAACTGCCAGGAGTCTGCCAAGAAGTGTGGATAGAACAACATATCCATGATCCTAGAAAAACAAGTTCCTCACCTGAAACAGTAGATCTTCCACGGAATGGTCTCTTGCAGTAAGTCATTACTTCTTGGAGTTTCCCTTAGGTGGTGCTCTCACGCGGTTGTTTTCTCCAGCAGTCTCTATACCAGGGACCACCCAAACGACCTCACTTCCTGGGCTGTGCCTATAAAAGTGGGTGGTCCGTGGTAGTTTCCGTTCATTTTCCCGCCGGCTTCAGTTCTCACAACAGCTACAATACTCTCCTGCTAAGTGATCTACGACGTGGATTGAACCCACAGCTTGGGGTGCCTGGGCTTAATACATGGCACCATCTTCCTGTACTCAAACAAGAGTTTTTGAAGGATGAATGACTCAAGGAGCTCTATTAACAGGCTCCGACAACACTGAGTCCTTTTCAAGAAGCATCAGAGTGGAAGGCATACATTCACCGTAAGTCCTGCCTGACTGCCTTTCAACGGTCATGTATGCTAAACATATATTATCAAGGAGACTTTCTTCGACAATGGAGGACAAATACCCCATCAACGGCAGGCATTTCTGTATCATCTTCATCACAGAACAGACTACAGAGGCTTACACTGTATTCCCATCGACGGATGCCTCCAACAACACTCTACAGAGGCTTACACTAGGTTCCTGTTGACAGAGGCCTCCTACATACTTCTCATCGACGGGAGCTTCATTCCCCATTGACAGAGGCCTCCTGCATGATTCCCATCGACGGACACTTCGTCCACCATTGACAGAGGCCTCCTTCATGATTTCTCATCGAAGGAATATATGTCCACCGTCAACGGGACATGCTCCGCTTTTTTCGTCACCGACTGCAGATGACCCACTGTCGACAGAGCATGATTTCTACTAAACATCATAGACAGCTTTCATTCCACTGTCTACGGGGCATGGTATTCCTTCTACACTGTTGATGGGGGTGATCCCACCATGAGTGGGCAACATTCCACTGTCCACAGACCATGCCTCACTCTATAATACCATTAATGGGAGACATTTTCTGTCAGCTGAACATTAACATGGCTATATATTCTCATCAACAGGGTGTATCCCTTTGACGGATGTCTCTTGACTGCCTCATCTATCAACAAGGGTACAAGGCTTTTTCACACTCATTTATGGAGGAAAAACCCTCCAGTCAACGGTGCCAATGTATACAACTATGAGGCTATTTATCAAACAAAATATATGGTACAAGGGTGATGGACTTCAAAAGGGCCGACTTCAGGAGGATGAGGAAAATGGTACAGGGGAATCTGGCCAAGATCAGTCCAGATATGGACACTAATCAGAGGTGGGAGATCATTAAATGGGGTATAGAGGAGGCAATCGCAACATATGCAAGTGTCCAGAGTAAGAGGGCTAGGGCCAAGAAGCCTAGCTGAGTGGGCAGGGAGGTAGTGGAGAAAGTAAGAAAGAAAAGAGCTGCCTTTAGAAGGTAAAAAAGAACAGGGAGGGTGGCGGACAGAGAGGAATACCTGAAGGAGTCAAGGGAGGTGACTAGGGCAGTTGGGGCAGCCAAGGTGTCCTGGGAACACATGCTAACACAAGGCATTAAAGAGCCCCTGACACCGCTGTGACAACTTTGAGAAAATGTAATGTTTAGCACAAGTCCGCTTACATTTTAATATTGTTTCTGTATTTCTCATTCTTCTTTATTACTAAGAACATTTGCATGTAAACAGGATTGCTGCCCTATCATTTCTGGCTGCTTGCCTACATATGACATCATAGTTCTGTTTATGATATCACAATCTGTTGCTGTGGGGATAATTATGATGCCATAAATGTGGGATCATTTATTTTACTTATTTCTTTATTTAAAAGTTGGTAACTGGGAAAAGCACCATGACCATTAGCTCATTTCCAGGTGCAACCCAGAGTATGATGTCATATGCAGGATAGCAAAAAGAGCAGATAAAGTCTAAGGGACAGTAAGCCTCTTTCGTAGAGCTGTCCTCTGTAATAAAGAAAAAGGTAAATAATTATAGAAAATACATGAAATATAAACTGAACTGTCTAAATCTCACATTTTTTCCAGTGGTCTTCCAAAGTTTTTCTAATGGTGTCAGGGGCTCTTTAAAGTAGGGTAGAAGAAATTCTTCAGGTACATCAGGGAGAAAAGAAGCTGCAAATACCAAAATAGTGAGGATTAAAGGGAGGGTGGATACTTGGGCAGAACAGACAGAAGCATTAAACGAGTACTTCTGCTCAGTATGTACTGAAGAGAAAGGGGGAACAGTACCCAGGGGGCTGGGGGTGTGGGCATTGGCAGGGAAGAGGTAACAGACAGGGACATGCCAGTAGGCAGGGTACTGGAGGAACTGAAGGCACTGAGGGTGGACAAGGCACCGGGGCAAGATGGCATACACCCCAGGGTGCTAAGGGAGCTAGCAGAAGTCCTGGCAGAACCCCTGGCAGACGTGTTCAATGCCTCCCTGGACTCTGGGAGTGTACCACAGGACTGGAGGATGGCGCACGTGGTGCCCCTTCACAAGAGTGGCCCCGAGGATGAGCCAGCGAACTACAGACCAGTAAGCTTCACATCCATAGTGGGAAAGCTGATGGAGACAATCCTGAAGGAGAGGCTGGTTTCCCTCATAGAGACTAAGGGGCTACAGGACAGCAGGCAGCACTTTTTGGGGGTTTTGTTTTTCCAATTGTTTAACCAGGAGTGGCACACTAAGCTGAAAGCTTGTTTACAGGTGCGACCTGGGAGCACAGGGAAGTTAAGTGACTTGCTCAGGGTCACACAGTGACATGCAGGTGGGGGCTGTGGGATTCAAACCCAGATCTCCAGATTTGCAGCTCAGAGCCTTAAACCACTGTGCTGTACTGCCTCCCAATTTGGGTTTGTGTCAGGCAGATCCTGTCATGCCAGCCTGGTGGAGTACTATGATTGGGCAACCAGGCAAATAGATGGGGGCCATGCACTGGATGTTCTGTACTGGGACTTCAGTAAGACATTTGATTCGGTGCCACATAGGAGGTTAGGTAGTAAGCTGGAAGGCACAGGTGCTGGGGAGAAGATGGTGGGATAGGTAGTGAACTGGCTGCAAGGGAGATGGAGTGTGGTGGTGGGAGGGGAGCTCTCATCAACCAGGGGCCTGGTTGGAGACTTGGCAGCTGGGGTTCAGTGCCAAGAAATGAAGGGTGTTACATTGCGGTGCAAAAAATCCAGGAAAGAGCTACCAGCTTGTGGGGGTGGGGTGGGGTCAGCTAGCCAAGACAGATGAGGAGGAGAAAGATCTGGGATGATCATAACGGGGCAGTGAAAACTCTGCATAGTGTGGAAAGGCAGCTGAAAGGGCTAATAGGATGCTGGGTTGTGTTGCCAGAGGTGTATCATCCAGGAAGGGGGAGGTGATACTGCCGCTGTATAGGTCACTGGTTAGACCACACCTGGAGTACTGCGTGCAGTTCTGGCGGCCGTACCTGAAGAAGGACATTAAGTTACTGGAGGTGGTGCAGTGCAGGGCAATAAAAATTATCCAGGAACTCTGGGACTTGCCCTATGAGAGTAGGATGAGGGAGTTGAACATATACTCCCTGGAGAAGGGGGCATGATTGAAACCTTCAGGTACATAAAGGGAATAAATATAAGATGGACACAGAGGGGCTTTTCCAGTTAAGGAGCGGGAGGGATACTAGAGGGCACAAGCTGAGATTGGAGGGGGGAAGTTCAGGAGGGAAATGAGGAGACACTTTTTTGCGGAGAGGGTGGTGTCCGGGTGAAACACGCTACCAGAGGAAGTGGTAGCCTGCAGTACAGTGAGCTGCTTCAAAGGGATGGGAAAGGGTAAGGGGAGGGAGGGAGGGACAGCTGCAGTATAAGGGCTGCTAGCTGCACAATCAAGCAGACTCAATAGACTGTAAGGCCTTTATCTGCTGGCATGTTCGTATGGTGAAATATGAAGTTACTTTAGTTAAGGCATGGGACCACAGTGGCAGATTTAGAGATTTCAGCTGAGTGTGTGTGTGTGTGTGTTGGGGCCTCAGGATAGTTTTAGACAGGAGGAGAAACTACAGACATGATGGAAAATGATTCCACTGAAACTCAAGTACATCCATATTTTATTTTCATCCCCTGCAAAATATGTGTTCCAGTGTTTCATTGGATAGCCAGCTTCATCAAAGAATATTTCCAAGGGATATTGTGTCTGCAGATAAATTCAATAAAATATATTTCAACATGTATGTGTGTTACCAAAATCCAACACCACATTTTTCAGAGGACTAGTTTGAATGAAAATTAATTTGTGATCAGCCCATTGAACTCTCTGCAGAATAATTAATGTAATTCTTACATAGCCTTAATTAAATAAAATTTAATTTTAAAAATATATGCTATTTTGTAAATATTTACTTATATGTTAATATTAATATAGTTCAGGCTGTGCATTAACACCAGTTTCTTACTGAAACCCATACATAACTAATTTTTACACCCTTAAAAAACTTAGTTTAATTCAGACATTCTCATTCACCCCGTACCTAGCAGCCTCCTCCTTTTTCACACCTTTCCAATCGGGCCTGTAAAAATCACTCTACCACCACCTCCCTACTTCGGGTCACAGGTGATATCCTCACAAGTATGGACAAAGGTCACAACATCACCTCTGCCATTTTCATAGACCTAGCCAAGGCCTTCGACACAGTCTCCCACTCCCTACTACTCTCCAAACTCACCGCTGCTGGGCTCTCTAGTTCGGCCACAAACTGGTTCCACGACTACCTAGTAGGCAGGAGTCAGGTAGTCAAAATACCATCTCACACCTCCCACCCTTCGCCTGTCCCAACTGGTGTCCCGCAAGGCTCAGTCCTGGGTCCCCTTCTCTTCTCCATCTTTCTGAACGACCTCCCAGCAGCATGCTCACACTCCTCTATACAGATGTACGCAGATGGCACTGTCCTCTACTCCCACAGCCCTTAGCGTAGCTTCCCAACTCCAGGAAGATTTCAACGCTATCCAGAACTGGTTTCGGACTAACCAGCTATTTCTTAACTCCAAAAAAAAAGTATCGTTAACCTTTGGCACCCCTCGAAGACTCTCCCGCCAAGATCCCTCCTCCCCTTTCAAAACCCTGGATGGAACTCCCCTGGAAAACTGCACGAGCTTCAGATACCTGGGTGTATGGCTAGACCAACACCTTGATTTCTCTGCTCACATCACCTCTCTTCATAAGCGGTTACTCCCTAAACTTGGAGCACTGTTCCGTAACAAAAGCTCCCTCCCCGCACAAACAAGGCATGCCATTGTACAAAAAATGATCCTCCCAGTAATTGACTACGGCGACATAATTTACTCCACCGCCCCCATGTCAGCTTTGGCCAGCCTAGACGCCCTGTTCCACTCATTCTGCCACTTCATCCTCGGCTGCCACAAATCAGCCCACCACTGTGATCTCTATAGCTCTCTAACTCTACCATCCCTACATGACCGTAGACAAACCAACTGTGCCAGATTCGCAGCCAAATTCTGGTCAAACTCCCTCCCCCCCCACCTGACCTCTGCTCTCTCCCAACAAACGGCACCTACGTACTCCCTTAGACGGGGTGACCATAAACTGCTCCATGTCCCATTTATGCACACATCCAAAGGACAGGCCGCTTTATGGCGATCAACACTCAGACCTGGAACGCCTACCAGCCCCCATCTGCCACGCATCAAATACCTCCCTACAAAACAAGTTACTCGCAACATTTCACCTCCAGTTGCTCATGTATCAGATAAGAACTCTTACTTAAATGTCTCGCTGCTATATTCGTATATGTACTGTACTGTAATCTTCCTCTGTTTTCTCTATAATGTTTGTAAGCATCGCACTTGACTGTAATCCTTCCCCCAGCTATGTAATTTTTCCCACACAAATGTATTGTAACAATCCTTGTTTCAACTCTGTACTGTCTAAACTTTGCTAGTATGTAAGCGGGTCCCGGCCCCCAGGTCGCATCTGGAATCGAGCATGTTGCTCAGTATGCTTTCCTGGTAAATCTCGAAAATAAATAAATTCTTTGTTACAAGTTATGCATATAGTTCTCACTTGAAAAATCTAAAAATTCAACTTGTACTCGCTTGTTTTTAAGTAGTGATTCAATCCAATTCATGCACGATATATATTTTTTTAATAGAACAGTCATGACGTTCATGTGTCTTTCAGAATGTAGTATATTCCTGTACAGCACAAACTTGTGTTGTAGTTGGGTGCTGGACATGACTAGTGTTGCAGAGTTAAGGAGCAGGTACAGTGGGTGACACCAATAGTGTTCCTGTGCCTACTAGGGTTGCCAGAATCCACCAAACAAAACTGGATTTGTCAGATTCTGATTCGATTTTCGGATTTTTGGACTTGCAGTCCAAAATCCAAAAATCCTAATTCCTGAGTTGAATTATTTACATAGAGAGTTAGGATTCCAGATCAGATTTTGAGGTCCTTTTAATGTTGGAATCGGAATTTCCTAAAATCCTGAACAGTCTAGTCGGATTGGAATTGGCCAATTCCAAGTATCCCTAGTATCCACTGTAGTTGTAAGGGTTCCTGACATCCCGGGACAGGGTTGGAGTTAAGCTAAGCTAAATTTGAGGAAAACCCTGGAATTAATTGTGAAAGGACAAGGGGAACACTTCACTGTTCCACCGTGGTTCAGTTTAGTCTCATTATTGTAGTTGCTTAATCATACAGTCTGAATGTGAGATCAGCTGGCTGAGGGTTAATTGTACTTTTTATTTTATTTACTTTATTACTTTGAGAATTGGTAACCTGGAGAGGCACACTGAGCTAAGGCTCATTTCTAGGTGTGACCTGGGGGAAGGGAAACTTGCTTACACTTAACCTGGGCAAGAGGTTCAACTCTGTACACACCTCAGTCATTCCAATAAAAAACAAAACAAAAAAAAAACACCTTTTCAGATGCAGTGTTTTTGTTATTGTTATCTGATCTTCATGTGGATTTATGTGGACATAGTCCCTCTCCATCAGAGCAGTAGCGGGGAAGAGGCTTGCAACCATAGGTCGGTCAGTCTCACACCAGTGGTGGGGAAATTTATGGAAACCTTGTTAAAGGAAAGGTTGGTAGAGTATCTTGAATCCAGTGAGCTACAAGACCAAAGGCAGTATGGATTCATGGGGGGAGGTCATGCCAGATGAATCTGATTGATTTCTTCAACTGGGTAACCTGGGAAATAGATCAGGGGGAGGACCATGGACGTGACCTATCTGGATTTTAGTAAGGCCTTCGACGCCATGCAGCATAGGAGACTGATAAAGACATTTTGCAGCCCAGAGATGGGATCCAAAATGGTGCCTTGGTAAGGAACTGATTAATGGATAGGTGACAGAGGTGGTTAACGGCACTCACTCTAATGGGGGAGAGTGACCAGCGGGGTGCCGCAGGGCTCAGTACTGGAACCAGTCCACAATGTCTTCAAAAGTGTCATTGCAGAAGAACTGGAAAGGAGGCTTTTGCAGATGACACCAAAATATGTAATAGGGTGGACACTCAGAAGGGGGTGGAGAGAATGCATAGGGGCCTTGGGAAACCTGAGGAGTGATCAAGAGCATGGTAGTTGGAGGTTCAGTGCCAAAACGTGCAAAATTATCCACCATGAACATAGGAATCTATGAGCAGAATATACGATGTAAGGCGATACTGGCCATCGCTAAGCAGAAACAGGACCTTAGTTTTATCATGTCTGATTACCTTAGTGTGACAAAGCAGTGGTTAGGGCTGGTGGAATGCTGAGACGTAGAGATATCTTCAGCAGGAGGAGGAGGGAGTTGGTGTTGCCATTGTATCACTCGCGTGTGAGCCCCCACTTGGAGTATTGTGTCCAGTTCTGGAGGCCACTCATCAGAAAGTATATAGACATGGTGGAGGCAGTCCAGAGGAGGGCAACAAAAATGTTGCTTGGGCTGCATCAAAAAGCCCTACAAAGAAAGACTGAAGGGTCTCAACATGCACACCCTGCAAGAGAAGAGAGCAAGAGGGGACATGATAAGAGACCTAATAGTACCTCACAGGGGTGAACAGGGTGATGGGATTCGCTTTCAAATGAGAAAGCGCACCAGGATCAGAGGGTGTGCGGTAAAGCTGAAGGAGGATGTTTGGAGGGATGTGAGGAAATACTGCTTCACTGAAAGAATGGTGGACACCTGGAACTGGCTTCCAGTGGAGGTGGTGAGGGCAAAAACAGGGGGCTTCAAGCATGCATGGGATAGACATATGGGAATATTAATGACTAGGCAGTGAGGGTCGCCCGAGACCAGTTAGGGTCTGCAGGGACAGACTAGGCATGGGCCATCTGTGTGGACTGAGTGGGCCAAGTGTTCCTTTTCTGCTGACAGATTCTGCTTTTCTTTGGATTTTGGGAAAGAAGCTAAAAGTGCAAGTCATTATGAGGAAGGCTGGCAACAGTGACATCTAGTGGACAGGACAGCACAGTACTTTTCTTTAGTGGAATCCTTGGCCATTTTGCTGCTTTTGTACCTTTCACTCTTGTTTCTTCCATTTATAAGAATTTTTAAGGTGCTGTTTCTTATCTGGCCAGTCTGGTTTGCTCAGCCTTACTAGCACAACATTCCAAATACATAAACTGGCTGTGTATGCCTGTGGCTTAAGGTGATGATTCTTATCTGGATGGTCTGCTCAAACACAACATTCCAAATGTAAACTACAGTATATAAAGGGGAGTTTCTGTCTGTGACTTTAATGCACTTTGAAACACGCTATCCTTTGCTCAGTGTGATAGTCTGGCCAAATATTCTACATAAATAGAATAAAAACATTTTAGAATTGTTTTTCTAAATAACATGTCATTTAGATTGTCAGTATTTTTATTTCATGTTACAAAGTATGTGACGTTGCCCCTTTTTTTATTTTACATAAATAAGTGTGTATTTCATTGCATTTCAAAAGAAGAGTGGTGGTGTTGTCACACTGTAGATGGCTGTCTAAATTCCAAGCTCATCCCACCTGCTGTAAAATTCACTCCCATCCACAAGTCAGCTCTCTGAAAATGGAATGACATTTGTGTAAAAGCAGTGAAACAACATGATAATTGTAAAGACACTAGCAGCAACAATGAATAATAAAGAATGATGTGATTTCAGAGCAGCAAAGGGGGCTGAGTAAGGTATCAGTTTTGGTGGCCAGATTTTCCGCAAGATCAGTGGAGTGGGAGGATGGAGACCCAGTTACTCCATTTGCCATGTACAGAGAAATAAAAGATATTGTGATACACTCAAAAGAATGACATCATCCACCTTGGTTATTAAAGTAGGCAGTACAACCCAACAGGTTGTGCGGTATTGGTGATACCTGCCACCCAGGGCGTTGTGAGGCCCAACGACACAGCCCTGGAATTGTGGGTATCCCCAACGTCGTACACCCTGAAGGGTCTTGGAAAATTTGCTATATTGGCCCGACACATTTTCTAACCGTGATCGGATATGCCTTTAAGGCATTGCTGAGTGGAAGCAATGGCCAGCTGTGTTGACTGATACCTGCACCCCTCGTGACAGCTGTTTAGCCAGTGGGCTTACTTGATTTTCGTAACCCATTTTCTGATATTACTTAGAAGTGATTCAACACAACACCACACTACAGGCAACAGAATAAAATCAGGCATATTAACAGATGCCACAGTCACCCAGAACAAGGTACTGTTATACCTCCTGGGCAGAGACAGGCATGTGCTGAATAAACTAATAGCTCAGTGGTTTAAGGCTCTGAGCTGCAAATCTGGAGACCTGGGTCTGAATCCCACAGCCCCTACTTGTATATACTGTGTGACCCTGAGCAAGTCACTTAACTTCCCTGTGCTCCCAGGTAGCACCTGTAAAAAAAGCTTTCAGCTTAGTGTGTCTCACCTGGTTAAACAATTGGAAAAAAAAACAAACAAAAAAAAAAAAACTGGAGGATTTTAAAAAACACTCCTAGCTGCAGTAGTACCTATATAGATGGGAACTTGAAGCATGCACCGCTTTAAGAAATTGGGAGTTGCAGCACAGTTGCGAAGTGGAGTGCAGAGTGATTGCAGCGATCACTTTGTGTCTCCAGTGGCTTGTAACCTTATAGATGGGAAATTGAAGCATGCATTGCTTAAAAGAAATTGGGATTGCAGCACAGTTGCGAAGTGGAGTGCAAAGTGGTTGCAGCGATCACTTTGTGTCTGTGGTGGCTTGTAACCTTATAAGCTGCAGTATCTGCCTGAATGGAGTTGCAACTCCTATCAGCACAGTTAGGGGAAAAAGACATCTAGCAAGGCTATGCAGAGAGCATGGCAGTCCAGCACTCCCTGACTGCTGCAGCTAGCAACCCACCTCCACCTATCCGGAACTGTAACAGGGAGGCAATTGTGGGGTCTTGAGGTTGCAACTGGACACCTGTAGACAGGCAGGGGACAGAGTATGGGATGCTATCATTGGACACCACTTGACATACAAAGCTTGAAAGACACTGGGTGGGTTGTGTTTTCTACAATACTTTCTTGGGCGAGCAGAGTTAGTTAAATTCAATACATAAAAACTTGCGATTGGAGGCAACAAATTGACATGGGTGCAGACATTAGGCTTATGGTTCTGGCTTCTGTAGTACTATGTTTAAATTTTATAATGTCTGCTCTCCTAACACTGAGTTAGAACAGGCAGAGAACAGCAAGAGGAAGGAGGTGCTGCTAGAACTATATTTCTCTACTTTAGTCTCTACTGGGACTAAAAAACTAGAACTGTACTACTGGGACCTTCAATTTAGGGTAAAAACAAACAACAACAAAACGAGTTAGTGTGTTTGTCTGAGTTGGTTGAAGCGAGTTGTTAGCTGAGCAGTTATCCAGGTGTTTGAGTTGGCTGAAGAGAATTGTTGTCTGTGCAGTTATCTAGATGTAGAAAAAGCTGTAAATTAGGGGGAGTGGCTTAACCAGAAGGAAACCAGGTGTTTAGGATTTAAAAACTGCCCTAGATAGCTTCTGGCAGAGAATAGCAAGAGAAAGGAGGTGCTGCTAGAACTATACTTCTCTACTGGGACTATATTTACTTGCTACGGTCCTGTACTGATAAATAATGCATATGAAATAAGAATGGACTTTGATCTTAAAGCCAGCATTTTCAAAAAGAAATCGTGGGAAGTTTTAAAACTGCAAATGTTTTGCTGTTACTTAATGAAATTCCTAAGCACTAAAATTACACGTTTATTACTCCTGTTATATTTCATGAAATTACGGACATATTTGCATAATATGATATTTACAGAGTGCCTTTTATCTTATATGTAATGAGAGTCATTAACCGTGTATTGTTTATACCTACTGTGAACCCAATCTCCCCAGGCGTGGCAGAAAATACAGGTTACTCACCTGTAACAGGAGTTCTAGGAATGGTATATGTTGTTCATCCACACTATCTGGCAGGTATCCTTGCCGCTTTAAGTCTTGCCGGAAAGTCTTCAAGCTGGCTCCTCCCACCCACCCGGTGGTAAAACTCTCGGCTCCACCCCATGACGCCAGATCTGGCCGCTGAAGCTCAGGTTGTGCGCTTCAAGCCGGGAGGTCGGAGGGTCATGTGGATGAACAATATACCATTCCTAGAACTCCTGGGTTACAGGTGAGTAACCTGTATTTCTAGGGACATGGATATGTTGTTCATCCACACTATCTGGCAGACTCCTAGCAGTTCTCCGGGAGGAGGGAGGCAAGGCGCACATTCCTCATACTTACTTGGGAAAGAGAGACTGGAGAACCGAGTCTCAAAACCAGCATCCCGGCGTGACTCAAGGTCGATGTGGTAGTGGGTAATAAAGGTATGTGCCGACTTCCAGGTAGCAGCCCTGCAGATATCCTGGATAGGGACATCCCTGGAAGCAGCTACCGATGCAGCGGTATGGCGGGTAGAATGAGCTCTTATCCCTCTGGGAGGCTCCATGCCCCCCAACCTATAGCAGAACTCTATGCAGGAGGTGACCCACCTGCCTATCGTCCGCTTGGCTGCAGGTCTGCCAGGTGCGGCTTCAGCGTAGGTGACAAACAGCTGGTGAACCTCTGCCTGAGCTTCAGCCGTCCGCTCCTTATAATAAGTGAGCGCTCGTCTAGGGTCCAAAGTATGGAGCCTATACTCGGCCTCCGAGGTGTGACTGGGGTAGAACACCGGCAGAGTCAACACCTGGTTAAGGTGAAACTCCAACACCACCTTCGGAAGGAATTTCGGGTGGGGGCGCAGGACAACCTTGTCCCTGTGGAAGACCAGGTAAGGAGACTCCGATGGAAAGCCCTGGAACTCTCCCATCCTTCTGGCTGACGTGATAGCCACCAGGAAGGTGGTCTTCCACGACGAGTGTGAAATATCGCACCTGTGCATTGGTTCAGAATAACTTGCCCATAAGCTTGGCCAATACCAGCAGTAGATCCCACAGAGGTGGAGGTTCTCGGACCGGAGGGGAAATGTGGTCAAGGCCTTGAAAAAGCACTCAACCACCTTCTCCTGCGCCACCCACTGCCGCTGGCCCGCCGCCCGTAAGCAGAGATGGCTGCCAGGTGCACCTTAAGGGTCGCTGAATCAAGCTCCTTATGAGAAAGGGACCACAGGTAGTCCAGAATGCTTGCCATAAGCAGTCGAAGGTCCAAGCCCTTCCCTGACACCAAATGGAGAATCTCTTCCATTTGAAGGCATAGCATTTCCTGGTCGACTCCTTACGGGACGCCTCAATGACACTGAGGACCTCGTCGGAAAGACCCAAAGCCTGGAACTCTAGCCGCTCAGGAACCAGGCCATCAGGTGCAGGGATTGAAGGTCCGGATGGAATACCTTCCCCTGGCTGACTGAAATCAGGTCTGGGCGGGCTGGAAGCCGCTTTGGGAGCCTGGAGCTGAGGCTGAGGAGATCTGGATACCAGAAATGGCGGAGCCAGTCTGGGGCTACCAGAATCACCTGCGCCTTGTCCCTCCTCACCTTGAGAAGCACCTTGTGGATCAAGGGAAATAGGGGAAAGGCATAGAAGAGGCCCAGGGTCCACGGCCTCGAGAAGGCATCCCCCTGCAGCGAGCCCTGCTGAGGGGGGCAGGCATGGAACAGACTCAGCTTCGCCTTATCCCTGGAGGCAAACGGGTCCGCCTGAGGCGTGCCCCAGTAGGAGAACAGATCTTGTACTACCTCCGGAAGGAGAGACCACTCATGAGACGCAGCCCCTATCCGGCTTAGGGCATCGGCCAGGGTGTTGGAGGCTCCTGCCACGTGAATGGCTAGGAGATCCGCCTCCATGCTGCGCATGAGGGACCATATCTGGGAGAGCTTCCTTGCATAACAGCATAGATGCGTTCTGCCCTGGGGTTCAGATAGTACATAGTCGGGGTGTTGTCCGTCGGGACCTGAACCACTTGACCCCGAGAAACGGAGCGGCGTGAGAGCTAGACGGACCGCTCGAGCTCCAGCAGGTTGATGTGGCATCGGACTCCCGAGGGACCAGAGGTCCGGCGCTCGGTGTTCCCCAGATGGGCACCCCAAACCATCAGAGATGCATCGGTCGAGAGACCGCTGCTCGGGCGGATAACGGGATGCCCTCCTGCAGATGTGCTGAAACGATCCACCATTGGAGAGCGTTCCACATCTCCTGGGTCACTGTCATGGGCAGGTCCAACGGATCGCAGCATTGTGACCATTGGCTGGCCAGTCCCCATTGAAGGGGACGCATGTACCAACGGGCCCAACGGACCACGCTGGTGCAGGCCGCCAGGAGGCGCAGGAAGTCCCGGGCAGGGCGCAATTGCCCAACCAGAAATGACTGGGCAAAGGAGGAAAGAACCTCGGCCCTGTCCGCCGGGAGCAGTGCTCTGGCTCGCAGAGAGTCAAGCTCTGCCCCGATGAACAGTATCACCTGCTTTGGCACGAGTTCCGACTTGGCCTCGTTGATGAGGAGGCCAACCTGAGAGCAAACCTGGAGGGCCAGATCTCTGGACCGCTCCACCTCCTGTCTGGAGGGGGCTGCTATCAGTCAATCATCCAAGGGTACACCCAGACCCCCTCGGCGCCTCAGGAATGCTGTCACCACTGCCATGCATTTGGTGAAGACCCTGGGAGCTAGGGAGAGGCCGAAGGGCATGGCCCGGAACTCGTAAAGGGATCCCTCCGTTCTGAAGCGGAGGAATCTCTGATGGGACGGACGGATTGGGACGTGAAAGAATGCATCCTGGAGGTCCAGGGAACAGAACCACCGCCTCGCTCCAAGGATGGGATTATCTGAGCCAGAGTGACCATCTTGAAGGTTGAGACCTTAGGAACTTGTTCAGATCGTGCAGGTCGAGAATGGCGCCAGCCCCCATCCGTTTGGGACCAGGAAGTACTTGACACAAACCCTGGGTCTGGAGGAGGATCCACCACCTTCCTGATCACCTCTTTTTAGAGGAGCAGGGCAATATCGGCTCGGCGGGCCGACAGCAAGGCTGCGGACCCCGTGGCCTCCCGAGGGGCGACAGCTCGAAAGGGTGGGGCCTGCTCAAACTCTAGAGGCAGGCCTTTTCCTACCACCTCCAACACCCAGCGGTCCGTGGTGATAGCAGACCAGGCGGAAAGGAAGTGGTGGAGCCGTCCCCCCATGGGGGGAACCCAGGGGGGAGTGACGAGGCTGGGGGCGGCACCCCTTAACCCGTCACTGGGCAGGCTTGGAGGAAGAACCGGCCGAGGGACCTCCTGGGCCTTTACCTGCTTGCTTCCTGTTGGAGGAAGCCGCTGGCTTGGGTTTGGGATGCCAAGCGCGAGCCTGCTGGCCCTGTTGCTGGTGCTGCTGGGCCGGTCGAGAAGCAGGGACCGAAGGACAAAAGGACTTCTGCTGCTGATGGCGGCCTTAGTCCCTCTGGGCGGAGGTGACAGAGTCCACGGTGGCATTGGACTTCTCGATCCGCTGGAGGTGTCCCTCCACTCCAGGGCCGAAGAGGTCAGTTCCCCAAGAAGGGGACATCCGCCAACTTGTGCTGGGTATCCGCCGTGAAGGTGGATATCCTCAGCCACGCCCTGCGTCGCATGGCCACCGCGGCCGCTACTGACCTGGCACAGGAATCACCTATGTCCAGAGCAGTCTGAAGCTGCTGCTTCGCCACTGCCCTACCCTGGTCCCGCACCTGGCGGACCGTGGTCTACAGGTCAGGCGGGAGATGAGGAACAACCCCATCCAGGGAGCCCAAGAGGGCGTGGGAGAAGAGTGCCATCAGCACGGCCGAGCTGGCCTGTCGGAGGCCGAGAGAGGACGCAGCGTACACCTTGCGCCCAGCAAAGTCCAGCTTTTTGGACTCTTTGTCGGGGGGCTTATCCACATCCCGAGCGTTACCAGAACACCGGAAAACGCTGTTGGTGACTAACCCCTCGGCAGAGGGGTGCTCCGAGAAACCGGGCAAAGAGCTGGTAGGGACCGGATACTTCCTGGCCATCCTGGCCGAGGGCGCAGGACAGGAAGCAGGCCGCTGCTAAAGCTCCAAGGCTGGGCCGACAATGGCCTCAGCCACCGGAAAGGCCTCCATGGGAGAATCCCCTCAGTCCAGAATCTCCGTCAGGGGATACTTGGCCCGTTTGGACACGGGCTTGAGCTGCATCCCGGTGGACTCCGAGATGAGTCGAAGCATACCCAAGAAGGACAATGGGTTATCGTCCACTGACTGACCCCCGGAGGACTCCAGATCGAACTGCCTGGAGAACAGGGAGGAGTCGTCGTCGGATTCTGAAGAGTCTGCGAAGAGCTGCCTCGGCCCTGAGCCACACTCCACCTGCTGAGGACGGTCGGGAGTGAGGGTGACCGACAACCTGTGGGGCAGGCCGTGACCCATCCGAGAATTCTTGGTCGGTACCCCCGACTTCGGCTGTGGAGGCGGAGGTTCCACCACAATCGGTGGAGCAGCTAGTTTCAGCCGAGCAACCAGCCCTGGAGCGGGCAACTCGACTGGAATGAGTGGTTGCTTCGGTCGTCTTGGCCGGGGTTGGTTTAGGCCCGGACAACAGCAACTGCTGCCACATAAGGTCCTCGTAGCGCCGGCGCAATTTGCGCCACAGCCTCTCCTCACCCAAGGAGGAGGATGAGAAAACGGCGTCGCTGCTTACTTTGGTAGCGAGACCGCCCGATGTTGGCGGAGACGACTGGACGAAAAGAGGTCCGAGACCGAGACCTTCGGGGACAGAGGGTGGGTCTGGGAAGGGGCGGGAAACACCCGCTCTTCCCTCGGCTCGGGCACTTTAACCGGGGACTGCAGCCCAGAAGGCGCAGGCAGATCCTCGGTATCCACAGGGGAACCGGTGAAGGAGGGTTGTCGGCATCTCCAGTCGACAGCCCGTCTAACGGATCGAGAAAAATCTCGACTTTGTTGACGGGAGTCTCGGCAGGCTGGCCTGACAGGGGCACCGTGAAGCCAGCGGCCTCAGCCGCAACCTCGACCGAAGTCGACGGTTGGCTGTCCGGGGAAGGGGACCTGTCCTGCTCCCACGAACGCCGATGGTGGGACTTACATTTCGACTCCTTTTTCTTGGGCCGAGAAGAATGTCCCGAAGGCCCCTCTCCTTTCGTGGAAAGGGACTGACAAAGCTCCTTGAAGGAAGCCGTATATGAGGAACTCAGAGAGAGCGGGATAAATGCCGCGGCCGAGGAGGAGGAAGATGCGGCCTGGGCCGCCTCCTCCTTGAGGGCGATCATCTACTCGAGCTGCTTCAGCCGAGCCAGCCGCCCATGAGACACACGCCCAATGAGCCTCTTTAGATTTACGGCGGAAAGCGTTTCTCAGGGCGCCGAGCTTCAATCGAGCAGCGATCGTCAGGGACGTTGGCCGAGAAAGAGCGGCACAAGTCACAGGCCTGCGGGTCGTAATCTAGGCCTAGGCAGTAGATGCACGTGGAGTGCAGATCCGTCCTGGACATTTTCTGCCCGCAACGGTACCTCCGAAAGCCGGGAACAGATTTGTCCAACGCAGCCGCGAGGGAAGATGAAGACCGAAGTTTAGAAAACTTCAAAACCAATTTCCGACAAACCGAAGAGTTAGGATCCAGTCTAAAACGCAGAGCGCTAAGGAGGGAACCTGAGCTTCCAAGCAGTAAGGAAGATCTGGCATCATGGGGCGGAGCCGAGAGTTTTACCACCCGGGTGGGTGGGAGGAGCCAGCTTGAAGACCTTCCGGCAAGACTTAAAGCAGCAAGGATACCTGCCAGATAGTGTGGATGAACAACATATCCATGTCCCTAGAAATGGATCTTTGATCCCATCCACTTTCCTGCTAAAATAAATAAAGTTAGCTGTGGACTTGCCCCTCTTATCTGAATGACGTGGTCTTCCCCTCCTCCAGCGTTCTCGCTTCCACTCCACAAACTTACAGTAGGCATCAGTGCCTTCCCCACCACTGCAGCTACAGTTTGAAACTGCATCTTTTTCTTCCTCTCAGACACGCCATCCTCATTAAATCTCACTGCAAAATGCATTTTCTCCCTCACCTTTGAGTCCTGATGTCATCCTTACTGGCACATTCATTAAACTCTAGAGACTGCATTTTTAAAGGAAGTGATGCAGGCACAATTCCGGATTTCGGGTGCAGCCTGCTTCACTACAAATGCCTCAAAATGTTTGAGGGCTATTCCCAAAATATTTTGATGCATTTGCAACATTCTTCACTCTTCATGGCAAAAAATGATGCATGCCTCATTTCTGTTGTGGCACTTGCAAAATGACGTTAGACCACGCTTTATATCATATAACAGTTATGCCACAAGTAGCGCAACTACACACAAACAATATGTTTGCAAATCCAGCCCTGGATGTTCCATGAAGAAATTTTTTGTTTGAAGCTCTTGCCCCCTACATTTTTAATTAGAAACTGTTCTTCTGTCCTCTGAGTGTTGCAAGCGTACATAATCATATCAATTACTACTTATTTACTCCCACACTAGCTAAGCTGTGCCTTAAAGAACATATTCTATTTACTGACATTAGAGTTGATACTGTTAACATAATGACAACTATTTGTTTTTATATATAACCTATAAAAGATTAGAGCAAGCTCTGTTTTCAAGAGAAAACCTGTAATGTGCACCGCTGAAACTTCCAGCTCTGGCATTCCTATTTTTGTTTGCGCCGTGCAAGTCCTGTAAAGTGTTTTGGGATACTCTTTGCATGAATGGAGTGATACAAAATAAAGCTTGTGTTGCTTTGTATTTGACTGGCAAGCAAACAATAGTTGTCCATTTATCCTTGTAACCATATGCTGCTGTGCTGTGTCACTCAGCCTATTTTGTCTTTCCCCACTCTGTCCTCTCTTGTAAACTGGGTATTATACCCTAAATTAGGCCATCCTGGTAAATTAAATAACCTGTAGCACTCAGAGGAACATAAAAATCCTGTCTAGCCCTATCAAAGAAAGAGATGGTAAAAATATTGCATTGTTGATGGGAGTTTTATGTTGGTTACTTATGAACACATGTTTAGAGTGTTAATAGAAGCATATCTATCACGTGTAGCAAGGACTGTATTCACACTGCTTGAGAAATTCAGAAACATGTATTTAACCTTTACCTCCTGAGTCAAACATCTTATTACATTTTGCCCAGGAAAGCGCAATGAGCCAAAATTTATTTCCAGGTGTAACCTAGGGGAGAGGGTTACAAACAGAAGCAGGGATAGTGAGGTGGGGTATACAGAGAACGTCATGTCAAAATACAATATAAACATGACAATCAAAGCAGTGTGTACAACAAAAAGAACAAAACTATACTATGTAATAAGTGAAAATATATAGAGAAGGGTAGATGTTTTCTTCAGTAAACAGAAATGCCTACTGAGATTCACAAGAGTTGGTGGGGGGGGGGAGTTAACATGGTAGATAATGTCCATATTCAACTAAAACAAACCAAACAGCACAATGTGAACACTAGGAAAAATAATCCATTAACTCAAACAATAGTATACAGATAAGAGTGTGTGATGCCAATAGCAGACAATAATAACTGGCCAGCAATTTCTGTCTTAAGACTGAGCCAGTTATTATTCGACGTAATAACTCGCGAGCACACGCTGAGCCACTCAAAAACAGACGCTTCCTCACTGGCTGTCCATCTCCTCCTGGGTGGGCTAAACAGTTCTGGAAACATGGCGGCTCTGTATCCCTAGCAGCGAGGAGCCACCAGACCAAGAATCCTCTTTTTTTTTTTTTTATTTTGTTAATTAAATAGTGCTGCATCCACTATAACATTTATATGCCACCCCCCAAAAAAAAAAAATCTATCTGGCTAATCCTACTGTTTGGCAGCCACAACAGACACTAACTGCCAGTGGGGGAACGGCTTCAACCGTGGCTGACTATGGTAAGCGTGATCTATCACTATGGGACAAGAAAAATGTAAAAAAACAAAATGCAGCTCTACAGAAAGGACGGAGGGGGACAGAGAGAGAGAGAGAGTGTGTGTGTGTGTGTGTGTGCATGCACCTGTCACACATACTCACAGGACTTGGGCTGGAAAAAGATAACTGACCAACAATTATATAAAATAAAATATGGGAAAGTGTGCATATGCGAATTTAATGCACACCCTCTGTGTGGGATGCTTTAATAAAACCCTGTAGCATTCCCCACCTCGGGAGTACATTAAATTCTCATATCACACACTTCACCATCCATTATTCTATATGTAATTGCCTGATCATTGTGCATGACTGTGTAGGAAGGAAAGGAACGTGGTAACTGTAAATAGGGAAGCACACCCAGAAGTACCTGCACAATACAGCCAGGGGGCTCAGGGACTATGTATAAGAGCAATAGTGGGTTGTGAGCTCACAGAGCAGAGTTTTTAGGGTGTAAGACAGGAGGAGGAGGATGGGGTGAGGTGTTTCATTCCGGCGATGTGAAGTCTATGGGAGAAGGAAGTCTGCCTGGCAGAGGTCCAGAAATATCGGGGTGGGGGGGTTGGACGCAGCAGATAGGGGAGGTGAGGTAACAGGAGGTCAACAAACCAGTATTTAGATATGGGGAAGGTGGAGCAGGAGAGAGAAAGGTCAGAGTATAATAAGCAGTGGGGGGGCAGACTAGGGTAAAGCGGCAACAACAGTAATGGGGGAAGTTGACTATGGCTAGGGAAGCAGTATATCTTAGAGGTTAGAGCACCAAGCTGTGAACCAGGAGACATGACCGACTTGGGTCTGAAATGCACAACTGTCACTGGCATACTGCGCGACTCTGTGGAAGTTACTTAACCTTCCCGTGCTCCTGCGTCACACTTGGAAAAGTGTGCTTTTTTTTTTTTTTAATATTCTTTGGTAACTAGGTAAGGCCCACTAGGAACAGGTGCCGGTTTTCAGGGGCGAGCCAGGAGGTTAAATGACCTGCTCAGAGTCGCACAGTATGCAAGTGGTGGTTGTGGGAATCATACCTGGGTTTGCTGGATGTACCAAGCTCATTCAAAGCTTGTTACTCTAACCTCTTAGCTATACTGCCAACCCTTTCACTCCAGACAGACTTTTGACCCGGTCCAAGTTCAGTTTCATTCCTGCATTTACGTTTTTCTTGCAATTTACACCCTTTAGTGCATGTCTCCTTTCTAACCCCACACTGCCATGGATCCCCATACCTGTGAAATCTAAGATTAAAAGAATTTTAGGGGAACTGGGATTCAAACCCAGACCTTCCGGATCACAGCCTTGTACACTAACCAATAGGCTATGCTGGCTCAGTTCCATTGGTGAAAAAGAAACAGGAAATTGATCTCAGACCAGATCTTAGGGGGACAATCTTCCTAGACCAGGTCTTTCCTGGCACACAAAAAACAGTGGACTTGGAGGCAGCACTGAAGACTACTTCCCAGTAATCAAACATCACAAGGCTCATGTTGAGCACAATCTCATAGAGGGGAGGGAGGGGGATAAAAATATTTGTTCTGGCACAGTGCATTGAATAAGAGGAGATTCACAAGAATGACACCTACTGCATGTGGATGGAGAAAGAGGTATTTGATTAAGGTCAGTTCCTCCCGCAGAAAGCCATCCAGGGTCATGAAAACTGGGGCAAAGTGGATCTTGGCCAACCTCTGTCTGCTACCAAAGGTCACAGAGACTGATATTTTAGTCTTCAGCATTAGCTGGTTTGATTGGAACCAGAACTGGATATCGTGCAGAAGTTCCACTTCCTGATCAGAGGCGACTGAGGAAAAATCATTATTTTGTCCACATACATGCAAATGAGGGAGGAGATGATCCCTTTGGGGAGATTATTAAGATCAACTGATAAAAAGAAAGGACTCAGGACAGAGCTTTGGGGGCCAGCTGACCCTACTGAGGGGATGAGGACCCACTAATTGGCATCTGTTAAACCACTTAACCGAGAGACCAGAGTGGGCCGGCTCTAGCAAGTTGCTATATTTTATTTTTGAAAACCATGTTGTGTCTAGCTTTGCTGATAAGGACAAACTTATTGAAAAAGGCAGAAAGCTGGACAGGCATTGTTTAGCTCACTAGTAGTAGCACGGGTTGCGATGTGGGGTTTCTACATGCACTTCAAGGCACTTCAAACAAATCTTTTCCATTGTGGATATGAAAAATGAAATGAAGCAGTTTCATTTACTGCTGCTTGAATACATTTTTGGAACTTGATGAATAGTAGTTTGCCTAATACTTTCATTAAAGAAATGCTGCTGTTTTTTGTGCAGACTTCTGTGAGTATTGAACAATATGGCTATTTGCATCCATCTCTAATGGTGTACTGCACTGGTAATCCCTATATACAGAGATAGCTGCATTTCCCCTAGTTCTGTTCCCCTTCCTGGTTTAAGCACCCACAGTTGCACTTCAGTGCAAAACAGACCATCTGGGTCATGGAAATTAAGTTTAATTAAAAGTCAAAAGAAATCATCTGGTAGTGTCTCTTTCTGAACTGTACTGACCTTAACATCTGACCTCCAAGTTAGCCTATGTCCGCCAACTGTTCTTATGTACCAAGCTTAAAAGGGTATGTGTGCATCCCATCCTGTTGGCAAGTCACTGACAATAAGGATGCATCATTTTTAGGAAATTACTCTGTTCCGTAATTACAGGGAAAAGGTGCCACTTCAGTTTGCTAGAAGATCCCAATTTGTATAAGTGCTGATCAAATGAAACATCCCCCCCCCCCAAAAAAAAAGTAAGAGCTGCTACCATTCTGTTAAAAATATACAGAAAAGCTAGCTGTTGCTTAAAAATGACACACCCCTGCTGAACCGTTCTGATGAGGTTGATTCATTCAGCAGGCAAACTAGCAAAGCCTCTACCCTGCTATATGCTCTGTTACCAGAAAATGGGGCTAGTAAATCATTAAAACCATAACATTCCACCAAGCTGCATGATTGCAAAGTAAGGAGAACAAAAAAAGTGACAATCACAGCATTTAGTTTTGTGTGTACATTACTTGCTTTCATTTTACTTTCCAGCACTTGAAGGGTTCTGGTACTGCTTAAAGGAATAATAGTTTTGGGAGAAAGGAGCATTTTGTTTTAAAGTGCTTACCAAGCATAAATAACGTCTACTATGAAATTTGAATGGGACAAGTATTTTTCAAATTATTTTCTGCAAGCTGAACTCCACCTCTTCAGTTGCTATAAGCTTCATTTCACAATCAATGTTTACATCCTGGTGCTCCCATGAGGTATCGGTCCACAGGAATATAGCGTACTGAGGCTGCCTGTTTTTATTTATTTTATTTAGCGTCTGTTAACCAGGTAAGTACGCTAGACAAAACAGATGCCTATATTCAGGTGCAACCCGGGAGAGTACAAACAAACACATTAGGAAGTCACAGCATAGCACTCTATAGACTCAGGTGTCAATCTTATGTCAAAAGGTAGCGAGTTCCCCACTGAATCTGTGCAATTTCCAACACGGATTTCTATAGTAGCAAAACACTGGCATCTGAAAAGTGTGGTAAATAATATGATACAAAGAGACATTAAAATGTTCAAATCCCAGGATTTCCAAAAATTCCAACAAGAGATGCAAGCATTTGGGATGTGTCTGACCCAGGCAGACAGTACATTTTAATCAGGAGGGTGAGTCGTCACTATATTTAAATACCTTAGGAGCAAGTGACCCCTAGAGTGAGAACAATAGAAGGAGGATGGCATCTGAAGGTCCACAGTGGACTCTGCTTGACCACCATCAGAGTTACACTGCAGAAAGGTAAGCACAAGCCAGCACATACTGTACACTGGTGGTGGTAGTGATGGTGGGGCGGTTGGTATCTGGCCTACAACCATTTTGGAGTGAGGCCATGTACTGTATGGCTATGGTACAGCAACATTAGGGAACAGGCTAAAACCCATTCTAGGGGAAGCCCACAGTGGATTTCATACACCTATACTGCACACAGACAGGTAGGGGGCCCACTGTGAGGGGCATGGGTGGAGTGCATGTGCTATGAGACTGGTAAACCCGTGGGTGCTCTGGGAAAACTGTCATGTTTGTAGGTTTCATGCCCCAAGGAGTGAGTCTGACGTGACAAGGGCTGAAATATGTTGCTTGAAAGCCACAGCTAGCAGGTCAATAAGGATGTTAGTCTCAATCACTGCAGATAACCCCACTGGTCTGTAGAGGTGGATGGACAGTAGTAGGGGGAAGGAGGGAAAAGGGAAAGGGGGGTGGGAAGCAAACAGAACATGGTGTGAATGCCTCCAACAGGTATCTACCTCTGCTGGTGGAAACTCCCCTGGTTTCACACACTGAGGTGTCCATTTGTGACAAGTCATGTTGGGTAGGGGCACCAACGGGATATAAAAGGAAGGTACTAGTCACTGGAGACTCACTAGTCAGTGGGACAGGGACAGTAGGTTGAACCCAAGATGGTGTGGAAGTGATCTGCTGTTACTCTGGACCATGGTGGACAGACTTGGGTCCAGAATGGCGGAAGGCCAGACATAGCAAGTAAATATGTAATTTTTTATTTCTAAAGTGCCCATTCCTGGAGGCTCTGGGTGCTGTACAATATAAAACACATAATAAACTAAACACAACAAACAGATGGTGTAACATAAAAGCCAAATCACCACTTGAATTAAAATAACTAGAAATAAACAGATAAATAAAATATGCATAAAATTATTATTTATAGACAGCCAGCAAGTCATAGTAAACTGAATACCTCCTTGAAGAGATGGGAATTCAGACTCCTCCTAAAGAGTTCCAATGAGGGGGCCTCCATCAAGGACCTTGGAAGCGAGTTCCACAGTAGCAGGCTAGCTACCTCAAAGGCTCTGTTGCCAGAAGACTTCAACCGAGCCCAGGGAACAGCTGGGAGGCCAACATCAGAGGAAAGAAGAGTGTGGGAGGTCTGGTGAGGAGTCAGGACATCACAGGTAGCTAAGGCCCAGTCCGTGAAGGGACTTATAGGTCAGCAAGCCAACCATGAAGGAGATCCAACACTTCACTGACAGTCAATGCAAATCACACTGGACCAGGGTCCCATGAAAGAACCCCAGGAAGATGCCAACAGCATGGCCGCAGTATTCTACACCAGCTGCAGGTGACGCAAGCTCCCCCCGTTCAACCCAAGGTATAGAGTACTGCATTAAGAGTCTGGATGTCACAAAAGCATATACCAATGAAGGCAAGCAGTCAGGTGACATGAAAGGTTTGATCCGGGCGATATGTCCAAGATGTTAAAAACACTTCGGATGATGGGCAACACCTGAGCCTCAAATGTCAGTTCGCCATCCAAGATAACACCCAGCTTCTTCACCTTAGCGGAGGCGGAGAAGAAGGAGGAACCAATTACCAGTACAGTTACCTCTCCTGCCACCCCAGCTCCCCACTGACAACCAGACCTGACCACCAGTACCTCCATCTTGTCTGGGTTAAGCCTCAACCTGCTGGAGGACATCCAGTCTTAGAGCTCTGCCAGACAAGAGTTCAGAGACTGCACCCTAAGTCCCCATTGCAAATGACAAATACAGTTGGGTGTTAGCTACACAGCAGTGAAATCCCATCCTGTAATGTCTAACTACGTCACCCAGGAGTAGCACGAACACCGCAAACAGCATGGGTGAGAGGATCGAGCCTAGGGGAACTCCACAAGACAGGGGCTTCGGGCGGGTTGAGAAATTCCCCAAAACAACTCTCTGTGTCCTGTCTATAAGAAAGGACTCAAACCATCTGATGACAGTACTGGCGAGTCCACAGAGTTCTCCAAGGTGATCCAACAACACACCGTGTCCACGGTGCTGAATGCTGAGAAGAGGTCAAGTAGAACGAGAATTGACAGTTCACCTCTATCGCTTGCCCTGAGATAATTTTGAACCCTGACTAGTGCAGTCTCCATACTGAGCCTAGACCTGAATCTACACTGGAGTGGTTCATAGATGTCAACAGCAGTGAAATGTGCCTTGAGCTGCACGGCCACTATTTTCTCAATTACCTTACCCAAAAAAGAGGACGTTAGAGACAGGTCTGTGGTTCGCTAAGCAATCTTTCACCAGTTCCTCTTTTAGGGCACCAGGGAACCTTTAGGGCAAAGGGGGTCTTTGAGAGGGAACACCAGATTTTATCAGTGCACACTGGACCAACAGACTCCACACAGCCCACCACGAGATGCATCAGGGCCCAGGTCCAGATCACAGCATGTGTACCGCAGCTTCAGGATTATCTCACTGACCTTTCCATCTCCACTAGTTTAAATTTATTCCAGACATGGAAGTTACTTCTGTTAACTCCAGCCCCACCACTGCATGCCTGCTAGCAACCCCCCAAGATACCCACCTGGTATAGGACACCCGGCAGTGAAGAACAGAACAAACTCTTCACATCTAGCTGCTGACAAAGCTCTAACCTGCTAGAGACAGGCAGGGTAAAGTAGCTTATCTACAGTCCAGAAGAGCTAGTCCAGTCTGTTCCTCACTGTGGCAATCCCCCTGGCCAGGAACTCTGTCTTATTACAGGAGATTGTCCTTTGATACTCATTGTAGTGGGTTACTAAAGCCAGCCTGTGCCCCTCAGCCCAGGATCTCCACCAGTGACACTGCAACATCCAACCTCTACTCTTCAACTCCCCAAGATCCCCGTCAAACCACAGGGATCCCAAGGGAAAAGGACTGCGTCACACATGGACAAGTGCTAAAGAATTGGAAGATAATGCTATGGCTCTATTGTAGACCATCACCACTTCTCCCAGTCCTACCACACAAGCAGTCATCACACCTACTAGGTCCATCACTCCCCTTAAAGGGTGTAAGCGGACCATCTCTACAGGGGTAGGACTCTCAGGGGATGCCACAAATGAGAATTTCACCATGCAACGATCCAGCCATACCACACCGGATTAAGACCACAAACAATCTGGATAGGAAGACCATGGAATAGGTCAAGGAGAGCATCTCTGCTCTACGAAGGACATTAAGGAAAGAGTAGGGATGGTAACCTTTTCAGAGGTACTACTGCAACCATACTATAATGCTAGGGAGTAGTTTTAAGGTACACCGGTTTAATGCATGGCTAACAGGGGTGAGTGTGAGAGGGAGGGTTTTAAGTTCTTAGGGGGCTGGGGTAACACCTGAATGGGTTGGAGGTGTTCAAAGGGGACAGTTTACACCCTAAGAAGGGTGGCACCAAAGTGTTGGGGCAGAGATTTGCAGAGCACATTAGGATGCATTTAAACTAGGTGAGGGAGAAGGCAACACAGTTGAGACTAGGCAAACCTACACAATACAGGGGGATCAAACAGTCCTCCTCCTAGCATGAGAACATACAGAGAAGACAATAAGGTAGGAAAGAAATGAGTGGAGGGAGAAAGCAGAAAACAGAATAGGAGAGGTAGGTAATGGAGAACTGAGGAAGAAAAAGGCATCTGAGGCATCTAGGGCTGGGGTTATGAGGGTACTGAAGGAAGCATAAGGGAAGGAAGGGCCATGGGAGGCACAGTAGAATGGGGGGAGGGGTGTGAAACAGGAAGAAGGCAGTGTATAAGGAAGACAGGAAAAGCTGCAGGAGCAGCTGTAAGAAGGGGGTCTGGAGTGCAATGTGTGCAGATGCTAGGAGCCTTGGTAATAAGATCAGCGACCTACAGATGTTGGTGGCTCAAGACCAGCCAGACTTGGTAGCAGTAAGAGGCGAGGGCAACACAATACCATGACAGGGACCTGACATTTCAGGCTATGTAGTATTCAGAAACAGATGGGAACATGGGATGAAGTCAAATTATACACAATGGAGGACATAAAGCCATGAAGGTCACGGGCACAGGGCTTGGCATGGGCACAGAGACAGTCTGAGTGCATGTAATCACAAGTGTGGGGAATAACATCAGGATAGGGGTAGTACATAACACTCTCTCTAAGAAAGAGGAGGTTGGTAGGGAACTGGGAGATGAGATCAGGAGGGCAGCAGATTTGGAGAAGGTGCTGCTGGGAGACTTCAACATGTCAGACATGGACTGGAACATCCCAATGGCACCAAGTGTTAACAGACTTCCAAGAGGCATTTCTAGTGCAGAGTGGAGGACATTTCAAGAGAGGGAGACTTTGTTGAGCTGATTATCACAAACAGGGATAAGCATTGAGCCGGTTATTTCCAGTGGGTGGCAGCATTCATCAGACCATGTGGTCTAATATCAAGCGTTAGACAGCTACAACACATACCCAGACTAATGTGCCGGATTTCAGGAGGGCAGATTTTAGAAAGACATAGAGCATACTAAGGGAGAAGCTGGAGTGGGTGGGAAAAGCGGTGGGGGTGGGGAGCAAGTGGAACCTAATCAAGAATGGGGTTTTACAGGCTACAGCTCTCTGTGTTAAGAGTGGTGGGAAACAGCAAGGCAGTGAAGCTTTCTAGAAGTAAAAGTCCAGCTACATAGAGGAAGACAGGGAGCAGTAGCTTATCAAGACAGGGGAGGTAAACAAATTAGTGAAGGGTGTCAAGTCAGCTATGGAGCAGTGGACAGCAGAGGAAGTGCAGCTGGGGGATAAAGCATTTTTCCTATACATACACAAAAGCACAAACCCAAAGAGGGAATGGTCAGCCTTAGCAAGGGGCAATTAGAAATGGAGGAAAGGCAAACATAAAGAGCCAGTTTTTTTTCTGGTCGGTATTCATGGCAGAAGACAGAGCGGCTGCCTGAATTGGTCCTCCGTGCAAAAGAAGGAGGCGGAAGAGGGTGTCAATAGGGAACCTATAATGGTGTGGTGTTACTGAAAGGGCTTAAAGCGCAAGAAGTGTATAAAATCAATGGTCCTAGATGGTTGTATTCATGGGATCTGAAAAAAAAAAAGTCACAAATTCTAGCTGCACCACTGGCGGATCCATTAAACGCCTCCTTGGAAAAAGGCTTGGAATCATGTGGTTTGACTATGGTGGATGTGGTGCCCCTGCGTAAGAGTGGAAGCAAGGATGAACCAGGTAACTACAGACCCAGTTAGTCCGACATCTATAGTTGGGAAGTTAATGGCACTCATAATAAAAGAGAGACTAGTGAAGTTCTCAGAGTCAAATAGACTTCAGGATAATAGTCAGCATGGATTCAAAGGAGGAAGGTCATGCCAAGTGAACCAAATAAATTTGACTGGGTAACAAAGGCTACTGACAAGAGACAAGCAGTAGACAGTTTAGTACCTTTACCTTCCATGTGAGTTCGACTTTCTTAAAAAAATAAAAAAAAAAAAGGTTCTTTTTTTGTAGACCCTATTTATTATTTTTTCACCTCTTGTCTGACTGGCCCCCTACCACCACTGCAGTTCTCCTAACCCCATCCCCCGCTGTCTCTGGGACTTACATGGAGGATCTACCTGTTCCTCCACAGCTTCCACCTGTAGTGGTGCCATTGGGGGTTCCCCAAGCCCCCCTCTGGATGGCTTGCTCAGTTGGTGGCCCTGTTCCCAGTAGGTGGTGTGTGCAGTCTGGGAGGAGCCACAGAGCCTCATCCTGCTGCTGGCGTAGTTTTTCCATGTTCTGTGTTCCCCCATCCATGAACGCTCTGTGGAGGTGACAGTCTCATGTCATGTTGTTGGACATGCTGACGTCTTCGGTCAGAAGCATCCCCCAACAGGAACTGCTGCTCCAAGCCACACTGCCACCCATGGCCACCTAGGTGGTGGTGTTACGGCAGAGCAAGCTGCCCTCGCTCCCCGGATGAGGAGAGTGTCTGCTGGGATGCTCGATCCTCCTCCCCCTGGCCAACCCCCAAGCAGCCCAGGTTCATTCCCGAACCTGGGCTGCCGGCGTGGTGGCAGGTGAGGTATAAATGCCTCAGCCCTCCATGCCACTGGGCCTCTTATCCTATTTTTTACAGGAAAGTGACAATTTTCACATAGCCCCTCCTTACTCAGCACCGCTCAGGACCGTGAGTGTGGCCTCCGTTTCCTGGATCTGTTCACATATCACACTCTGACAAAAGGCACAGATGATCCCTCAGCTCTGTTCCCTACGGTTGCTCTGTCTGTTGTGCAGCAGAACTCAGTGCTTTGATAGCCCTGTACAATGCTGCTTGATCTCCATGCCACAAGGCAACACTGTAAAGAAGCTGAAAGCACAGAGAATGTGGAAACCTCAGTCATGCAGACAGTGCATGTGCCTCTACAGGATACCCACTGGGTTAAGTGCAGGTGCAGGTCATCAGTCATTTTAATCAGTATTTTCCAAAGGTCTTGCTGGCTATTTGTCTCACAGCACAAGTTGCAGCTTTCAAACAGGCAGCAGATGGAGCAATATACTCAAGGACATCCTTGCCTGCAGCTTGTGTCCACCTTTACTCCACGTGTGATACAGTCTAATTCATTGGTAAGAGAGAGAGCTGTGACCTGTGTGATCCAGGTTCAAATCACAGCACACATACTGGGATCACCATATGACCTTGAACAAATCACCTGAGATTCTTGTGCTTCATTCTTCCCAGCTGTAAAACTGGTTAAACTTTAGCAAGCTGCCATTGCCAACTAGCTGTTGCACATCAGCTGGGTCATCATGAGTTATGTCCCAACTAAAAACAGAAATTATATACTGCAGCACACAGCGTACTCTGCTTGAAGTTCACCAGTCTTGACTCCTGTTCTGCACAGTCCCAAATAACTCATTGATACTTCAATAATCAGCAATACATCAATAGGGAAGCACATGAAATGCATCTTGCTGTGAAGGACATGCCAGTCTGCTGGGAAAGATGGCCCAGAAAATACCCTTAAGGCATCAAACTGCATAACTGGCTCTATTTTATATGTGCAATAACATCCTACAAGGTGTCTGGTTGTGCAGAAATACTGTATAGAGATTCCTCAGGGGACTAAAGACACTTGGCTTTTTGCCATGTGCCCGATAACACATTCAAGGTGCCTTTATATTTCAGCATAACCAGAAACCTTGCTGGGTGTTATTGATTACATAATGAGTGCGTCAATAAAGTTATTAGTGTAAGAAATATTTTTCTCTTTATTTTTCTGGTCAACGTCCCATTTCAGACCTCAACCAATTCACAGCCCCAATACCCAACTTACCATCACTCAAGTCATGGGGATCCAGTGGGAGCATGGGCCAGTCAACCTGAACTCGAACAGAGATTTCCACCAGCAATGTTATTCCCCAGTTTCCCCCTTGATCTGCCCACCACCTGCAAGCAACATGTCGATACAGGGCCCCATATTCAAAAGTCCCAGGAGGCATCTTGCAAGTGCCTGCACCGCACAACTGAGATGCGCCAGCACAAGAAAACGGTATATTTAGAAGATGCGCTGAGAGATGTAATCACGTATGTCTGGCGGAATATCCTGAACATGCGCCATCGCACAGTGGGAGATGCGCGGCAGGTGACTTGAGCCCTATGTGGAGCATAGGGAAATGCACGATAGGTGACACATGCGTGGTGCACAAAATTGCAATATTCGGCTGGGATATGAAAATGGTCTCATTGCTCATTTCGAGTCCATTCCCCACATGTGCAGCTCATTACTGGAATGTATTCAGGCCATTTACATACCCCAAGCATGCGCACTGCCAGCTATGCAGGGCTGCCCCACCACCCCTCAAAGGTGAACAGGAGGTACTGCAGCCTAGAAGGCAGGTGTACAATCCCTGGTGTCTGCTATATCACTCCCACCTGCCTGCCACAAGTGTTCGATACCAGGGAGTGCACCCCTGGTGCTGTCAAACATCAAACTAACAAAGGGGGCCCACTCCTCAGTGTTGGTATCTATAATGAAAAAAACAATTGTTTGATATTTTTTTTATTTATTTTATTTCCTGTAATAAAGAAAAGGTCCTCTGGTGTCTGTTACGCTGCTATTGTTATACTTACCCCATACAACACCCCCTTCTCAGAACCCATCACCCCACTCCTTATTTACAGGGGTCAAACACCACAATCCTCTCTGGAAAGTAGTCACGTCTTCACCCTTCAACGCTGGACCAGGAACCAAGAAAATCAGGTACTGTAAGTGCAGTTGATGTAGTTCAATGTGTTTTTATCTTTTACTCGTAATGTTCTCATTTTCTAATATTTTTACAACAAAATTTCAAAATGGCCTTTTTGGGACTCCACCTCATGAACAAGGTAGGTGAAAATTTTCAAATCTGGCCCAAAAGGTGATTTTGCAGATGATATATGCTCTGAAGAAGAAAAAAATCACCTTTTGGGCAGATCTGAACATTTTCCAGCTACTGGGTTCATGAGGTGGGCTCACTAATTTATTTTTTTAATTTTATTTATTCAATCTAGGATTACAAGTACCTCTGAGCACCAAGCAACTTATAAGAAGACTACTACTGACTGTTGAAAGTTTGAGATCAAAATATTTAGAAACCTAGAAACATAGGCCATAATGGCACAGAAAGACCAGAGGTTCATCCAGTCTGCCCATATTCCCTATAATCCCTAGAACCTACTGTTCATCCAGTCTACTAGACCTCCCAATCCCATCCCCATTCTCCTCCCTGGAATTGTCGCCCCAGGCGACCACTATTCCCTTCATTCTATCCCATGCCTGCTTGAATCTTATGACTGTGTTCGCACTCACCACCCTCAGCTGACAGACTGTTCCAAGGTTCCACCACCCTTTCCGTAAAAAAGTACTTTCTCATGTCCCTCCTGAACCTCCTTCTTGTTAATTTTAACTCGTGTCCACGAGTTGGTATTTAGCGTAAATAATTCCCAGCACTTTGCCTTGTTAATTCCTTTAAGGAACTTGAAGGTCTCTATCATATCTTCCCTCTCCCTTCTAGTTTCCAGTGAGTACATATTTAATGCATTGAGGTGTTCTTCATATGATCTATTTACATTAAAAAAAAAATATGGAAGTACGTTGAAATTGTCAGTGCTTACTCATAACTCTGGTAATTTTCATTCTTTTGACCCCCAATTTTCAACACAGCCATTTTTTTCACACTACCTCGTGAACATGACATCTGCCATTGTTCAAATCCTGGCTAAAATGTGTTTTTGAACTTATGGCAAGAAATGACATTTCAGCCAGTATTTTATAAGGGACACCTGCCATGTATATATATGTGTGTGTGTGTGTGTGTGTGTGTGTGTGTGTGTGTGTGTGTGTGTGTGGGGGTCATAAAAAAGACTGTGTTGAAGATTTGCAGACAAAATGTCCCAAATATATTATGCCTGTGACCCGAGTTTGGGTGCGAGCTCAGTGAGATGGCCAAATGGGCCGAGGCTGGGGGCATGGCACTGTGATGTGCGGCATCAGCCATGCCTCAGAAGGGACAGAGTAGTGTTCTGGCACATAGACAACAACTTGTGGTGGGCCGGGAAGCCTTCCCTAGCAAGGGGTTGACGTGTGTGTCAAGGCCTGATGGGCCCAATGCACTGTATCAGGACAAATGAGGTGACAAGAAAAATGAGGAAAGCGTACCTGGTAGGAGGAAGGTTGTGTCACTGCAGGACCTGCAAAACTGACAGGACCTTTATTGCTGTCAGCCACCCAGTCCCCATCATCCTCCTTCTCAAGACCTTAAGATTATGCCTTTTGTTTTTGTAAATATAGTTTTTATTGACAAAACTTTTTCCTGGGCTACAGTAACCATTATTACACTTTGATAAAAGTATAGATAAATCTGTAAGCTATAACTTTATAGCAGTACAATATTATGGGTCCAGGGCGCAGACAATTTAAGTATTTAGTACCTCCACTTCCCCTTTGGTACAGTATGGGAGTCAAGGGCACAACGGTACGGTTAAGTCTTATAAAAAGCAGAGTTCCTCCCCAGATTCCCTAACATCTAAAAGAGTGTGTGTGTGTGTGTGTGTGTGTGTGTGTGTGTGTGTATGTGGAGACCCAAGAGTGTGCCACATAGATCGGTCTATCCAAAGAACACCAACCTAAATTTCAAGGTCTGCGCCCAACCAAAGGAAGATCAGCTGTTATCTAGACTTTTTAGAGGACAAAATCTGGGCCATTGGTCATTATATGCAGGCTCCACCTAGTCCATCTAGAGGAACAGAGTTCTACTTTATCATTTAGGAAGTGTGTAATCTTTTTCATCCTATAGATTTGATTAACTATGATTCTCCAGCTTCCTAGTGTAGGGACTTGCAGAGTGAGCCATGCTCTAGTTATGGTTTTCTTTGCTGTTAATAAAAAAAAAAAAAATCACGGATACCCGAAGTGTGGTCTACGGAAATCCTTTGGTAGTACAGAGAGCAAAAAAGAAAAAATTCTGCAACTAGGGACACAGGTTTACAATACAATTCTTCCAATTCAGTCTGAAGTGATTGAAAGAAGGGTTGTAGGACAGAGTAAGACCACATGATACGAGTATGATGGGCTTTAGTTTCCCTGTACTTTCTCCAGCAGGTGGCATCTCTGTTTTCATGGAAACGTGCTGTAATGACTGGGGTGCAAAAGTACCTTATCTGGTGTTTCCACGCATATTCTCTCCACTGATGAGAAGTGGTAAGGACATATGGCATTGGTCCAGTGTAATTTCCTGGTCCAATTCCTCTCGCCACGTCCGAAGGACATGTTCCCGTCAGTCATCCATGAGAATCAGTCAGGGTGAAAGTCACACTCTGGGTACCCAGGTTGGGGGCGCGAAGCCAGGTCCACTGCCCGGGGTTTGCCGGCAGGTGCAGATGGATAAGGCCCTGTAGAAGAAAATATAAGCACAACACCCAATTGTAATCCGGAGCTGGGTGGCTCAGTCCATGAAACAGTGAAACAACAAGAATTAGATGACACACTTGTGATTGAAAACAGGCTGCACGGGAATACCCTGACTTGTACTCACAATACCCAAGCTGAAAACCGGATGGTGGATGTTCTTCTGGATTGCCAGAACAACAAAGCATGGAGGCAAAGTCCTGGTGACTGGACCCCACTGCAGTTGACAGCAAACGGATGTAGTCTGAGACAAGCTGGGGTTTGCTTCCAGCTTCAACACACTGCACACAGCACTTGGGATCAGAAATAGCGATTCCCCACAAGCACTACACACATTCATATGTAAAAGGAAAGTATTATACCAGGCAGACTGCTCCTCGATTCCGATCGCAATTACTGCAAAATACGCGGGAGCACACACAGCAGCTTCAGTTCCTGACAGACTGAGCGCGATTCAGCAATTTCTCCAGTCTTCTACAGGGTGAGCCTGGTTTTTACACTTCTAGTGCTTCTTTCTCCTCACAACTCTGATTCAGTCCAAACTGGCACTCACAAAGGCTGCAGACCGAAACTCAGGGTCTCCCACGCGTGCTTCCCATGCGAAACTATACACCGCAGAAGCACAGAGCTCCTTCTCTCTTCACAGTCACAACTGATCTAATCTTTCCAGTCACAGAGCAGGGCATTTCCTTTAGCTCCACACCATTCTGTTGGCTGGTTCGGCTGTCACTCACAATAAGACTCCCTCTGTTGGTGGAAAAAGGCACCAAGGTTAAAACTACATTTCCCAGAGTCACTGCCCATACAATCCCCTTGTGGCTGGCTCATAATTTAGAGTCCAAGTTCCGATTCGTCCACAGGCTCCATTTTAGGGTCTCCCTATCATCCTGATTGGTCCAAGTCAGCTATTCAGGACCAAAATGAAAAAGTTACACTTAAACAGTTTGTGCTGAAATGAAGACAAGTTAGACAAACTACATTTTCTCAGTCATTCTAAATGATTTCTGGCAAACAGTTGTATCTTTCAACAAGGCTCCCTCTGCACATGCAGCAACGGCAGAAACGGAGCGAATTGACAGCAGCCCGGGTGGGATTCGAGCATTAAATACACAGTTCCCCCCACACAAACCAATTAAGTCTGCAAGCAGACAGCTCTTAAAGAGACAGTACGTGGAGGCTCAAATGGCACTCGCTTGGAACCACATTTAAACAGCTCAGACGCCAAACACCGTCCAGACTTGGTGCATTCAGGCAAGCTCCTGGAAGACTTTTGGGAACCCCCATTTGCAGGGGGGTTATACAGGGATTTATAAAGTAAGGAGATTAGGTGTTCAGTCATCCCAGTTCTAAGAATGGTTATGAGAGCAGTTATAATAGCAGGGCGAGACTCAGGTTGATGGACTCCAACCAGTAAATTATGGAAAAACCTGTAAAATCATATTGTTGAAGTTCAAACTCACATTGGGCCTCTGAGAACAATTTAAAAGGTTGCACCCCTCATTAGCTGGGGTAAAT
This sequence comes from Neoceratodus forsteri, assembly GCA_016271365.2. Lineage (NCBI taxonomy): Eukaryota > Metazoa > Chordata > Ceratodontiformes > Ceratodontidae > Neoceratodus > Neoceratodus forsteri. Next base: position 500,962,103 of record CM028135.1, on the reverse strand, counting down.
ATTGCAAACATTAATACCTCCACTGTCGGAAAGCTATGTCCAACTCATTTGGCTGGAAGTGTTCTGATAGGGCTATTGGGGACAAAAGGCTCAGGAAGGAGACAAGATGCAGAACTTTCCTAACAGTGACCCATGCCGAGAGCTGAAGTTCCATCCATGGATTAGGTTCCTTGACTTGCAAGTCTAGGTGATATATGGCTTGGGCATATTCCGGGGTGGGGGGAAGGTGCTTGTTCTATCTCCTGCCACAATGTTCAGGGAGCACCTAGTTGTCGGAGTGCTATAAAATGGAGGTGTGATGCCTAATAATAGAGTTTTAGATTGGGGAGAAACAACCCTCCACTTTCGCTTGGAAGGAATAGGGGAGATATTTTTACACGTGGGCGCTGTCCTGCCCATATAAATTGGGCTATCACCTTATTCCACTTCTTAAATGTGTTTAGTGTTAACTCATTACCTCCTGGATGGCCATTTTGTGTCACGTAAACAATGGATAGTTCAGACTTCATATGGAGCCATTGGAGGTAATGAGTTGAGGCAAGAGGAACATTTCAGAAGAGATGTAGTGCCCTCAGCAGGATCACCATCCAGATCACCTCAATTCCCTTAGAAAGGATAAGTGGCACTATGTTCCATCTGGCATGGGTCAAGTACTGTTTCGGCAAAAAACGGGGTATCATGTTGGTAGGCTTCATGCGGTGAACGAGATAGGTAAATACTTAAGTAATCTGATTTATCTAGATCCCACCTAAAAGGGAATCTGGCTTGGATCTCAGACATTGGTTGGTAATTAAATGTGAGGCCCTCCGTTTTGGTAGTGTTAACCTTGTACCCTGACATTGCACCAAAATTCTCAATAATTTTAAATATAGCTGGGAGGGAGGAGTTGGGATTATCCGGGTATAAAAGGACATCATCCGTGTATAAGGCAATTTGGTGTACCTCACTTCCCAAGGAAATTCTTGAAAAGCAGAGGGATTCCCGAATGGCTAAAGCAAAGGGGTACTATATATAATATTTATATATATAATATTCATTGCAAAAAAACTCCATTAATGCATCAGTTAGGGTTAACAGTACAGTGACAAAAGTTTAGAAATGTGCTGTTAGGGTTCAAAACCCTAACTCTGCATCCCCCCCCCCACATATATATATATATATATATATATATATATATATGCAGGCAGGGGAAGGGCCAAGGCAACACAACCAGAGACAACCAGCATCAGGTAACAGAAGTAATGTACAACTCTCTAAATGTACTGCAAGACACATCCATCATCATGGGTCACCAACTGTATGAGTTCTGCCACCATCATAGTGCCTTAGAGGTAGACACGCATGCTGGGCAACCATGGGTGATGCCCCACAGTAAGCATATTTGTGTTACAAACAGCAATAACGAGATTTAAGCAGGTGCCTATATTTCAATAGTGAAGAAGGGATGTAACACACAGTATGTTATCCACAGATAGTTTCTTGGAAATGAGAGTTAGTATAAGCCTACCAAAAGTCATTGGATGTTTGCATTTATTTTTCTGATAATAGTAATAATTTTTATTTTGCACCTTTCACATATCAAGGCACATTACAAAAGCATAAAACAACAAATAAAAACAGCAATAATAAATACATAATAAAATCCAGAAGTTACCTTATTAGTCACAGTATGCCTTGCTCCACAAATAAGTCTTCAATGCCTGCTTAACCCCCCCCCCATGTCACACACTCCTGAATCAGATGGGGTAGAACATTCCAAAGGGCTGGGGCCACGTACACGAATGCACAGGCCCCTGAAGATTTTAAAACTACCCTTGGAATCTCTAGCAACCCCTCGTCTGCTGAAAGGAGCAATCGCTCGAGGCGATAAGGGGACAGAAGCTCTTTCAGGTAGTCAAGGCCAAGTCCACGTAGGACTTTATAAGTCAATAAGCAGACTTTAAAGGCGATCCGCTACTGAACTGGCAGCCAGTGCAGTTTGCGCTGCACTGGTGTAATATGGGAAGTCCAAGGAGTCCCTATCAACAACCAGGCCACAGCGTTCTGCACCAGCTGCAGGTGGCGGATATCAGCCCCCAGAAGCCCAAAGTAAAGGGAGTTGCAATAATCACAGACAATAATAGTCAGTCCTAATAACAAACGGTAGTAATAATAAAAGTAATTATTTTTAGTGTAGTTTACAAGTAACATGTGAAAGCAAAAGTTGTAACATCCAAAGCTAACAATGACATCCTACTAATGAGTATTTCCAGGTAACACAGCAGTATAACATATGATGGTGCTAGTTTCATATCCGAGCAGTATCTTTAAGGTAGTATGTGTCATCTGTATCTGTCCTGCTACCACATGCCCAATTGTTAGGAGTGATACCAGCAGCAACCCAACTGTTGAATAGTGACACGTAAAAGTCAATATTTTGAAAATGTGTACAGACTAAGTCTCATTGTATGAAGAAGATATGCCAGCAATAAAGCGTCAAACTGTGCTGGCAGTATAGAGTCGATGATGCTATATTTGTTTTTTTATTACATAGTGTTATGTGAAATAAGCAGTGTTGTGATGATTGTGGTTGCAGATGTGACAGAGTGGTATAGTGTCTTACAATCTTGTGTGTGTGTAGGGAATGAGGAGTTAGGGTTTTGAACCGTAACAGCACATTTACAAACTTTTGTCACTGTAGTATTAACCCTAACTGATGCATTGACAGAGTTTTTTGCAATGAATTTCCCCTCTTTTTGAGAAAGTGTAATGTAAGTGGTATGTGCTAGTGGGAGCATGGGCCCTCTGGGCCCTGCCCTCCCTTCACATTGTCCACTTGTTTCATAGTGCTACGTGTATGTGGGAGCGTGGGCCCTCTGGGCCCTGCACTGCCAATTACACATAACTATAGAGCCATACAGCAGCCCTATAGGGAAAGGAACCCTTGTAACACTAATTTGCTAATATCTCAGCAACCGTAGCAGCTAGGGAAAAAAATTCCAGTGCTGGTGTAATCATGACAGCGAGTACTTAATGCGATATAAACCGACCAAATCCGTATCTTGCATCGTTTAGATACGGGCAGCGAAATGCACCGAAAAGGCAGCCCTTGGAACATGTTTTTGCCAATATCTCTGTAACTGTAATAAGTAGGAAAAAAAATTCCACTGTAGGTGCCACCTATGATTTCCAAACTTGTTTCTGCAGGTTCTAAGCTGCCAGTAGCGAAAACTCCATATCTCGCTTTGTTTTCGAGATACGGGCGCCGAAATGCGTAACAGACCTGCAATGTTATCCTATGGGAAATTTCTCAACTTCGGTACTCTGCAACTTTCTGCCCCCTTGAATGTTTTGGCACCAAACCACCAAAAGGCACATCTGTGTGACCAGGGCTTGCCACCCTTCAAATTTCCGCCCAAAAGACCCAACTGTTTTGTTGCAGGAGGATGGCAAAGATTTGCAGGTTGCTGTTTTTTAAAATACATTTGCAAATCATGAACGTTTTGCAAAAAGTAGCACGAAACTTTCGCATTTGCTAAAGTATTTTGGCCATTTCTTTCATGATTTGCTAAAGTATTTTTCCCTGATGTTTAAAATGGCATTTCTGGGGGGGTTTACCTCCAAAAAAAAAAGATAGGGCTGGCATCCTCAGGACCCAACTAGGTAAACCCAACAGTCAAGTGTTTACCTAGAGGGTCCCAAATTTACATGCCAGGCATTTTTCTCTCTCACAAACTGAAAACAAGATGGCCGAAGCACGAAAGTAAAAGGGCCATTTGCGAAAGTAAAAGTGTATTTGAGAAACTTTAGTGATACACATATATTTTTCCCCCACTGACTAGAATGGGAAATTTGTTTTCTGAATAACTTTTGAACAGTTTCATATTTGTACACCAAATCTTTGGAAGGCACATCGGTGACCCAGAGTGCATCTTCCCAGAAGATTTTGGACCAAACGGACAAATCATACAGGCTGCAGGCGCGAGCAAATAAACATGAAAAAAAGTACTTTTTTTTGCATTTCTTGGCGTTCTGTAGCTCCGCAACCGTACATCTGACCATAACACAACTTGCCAGATCCAAAGACCTATGGTACCAGACCGTGTATGCAAAGTTTCAGGCAAATCCGTCATACAGTGGCAAAGTTATTAAGGTTTCACATTAAAGTGCTTACTCATCCCTAACTATACTGGTGCTACTGCACCAGTATTTTATATATTTATTTATACAATGGGGGTGAGACATATTCCAGTGAAATAAACCATGTTATTTTCACTGGAGTGAAAAAAATCCTGATGAAGTCAGCAGACTTAAAATAAATACAGTTTATTACACCCCCGAAACCCACGCTAAACTCGCGCCAATCCCACGTAAACTGTACATCTTGCAACAGTGCCCCACTGTATAAATAGAATACATGATGGGCACATCATGGAATATGAAAAATATTTTTACTTCTGCCTCGTGAGCACTGTATATTCCACTTGTGCCTTTGGCACTCGTGAAATATCCAGGCTCACTCTGCAGGAGTGAAAATATTTTCCATATTCCACTCGTGTCCATCATGTATCCCATATATATATATTTATAGCAAATGTATTTGATTTATTTTAAGAAGTAATCAGAATGGGACTTGTTTACATAGGCTCCTCGTCAGGAAGACAAATACATTAATAGCAAGCAACAGAAAATGTAAATGAGTTCAAATAAAAGCAAACAGTCAAACTTAAGGGCTGGTTACAAAGGCCCCACATCAAGGTAAATTAGCAATAATAAAAAGGGGGGACAATGGGCAGCCTGGACAGGTACCCCTCTGTAATGAGAAGTCCTCAGAATGGTGGCCCAATATCCTAATGCATGCTTGTGAGGATCTATAAAGGTTCTGAACTACTTTTATTAAGAGTTCTGGGAAATCCATCTTCCCTACGGTGGCATACAAGAATTGCCAAGAGACCCTATCGAATGCCTTCTCTGCATCGAGGCTTAATAGGACCAATGAGAGATGACACTTTTGCATCTTATCGATTAGATGTAATGTTCTTCTGGTGTTATCCGTGGTTGTTCTCGTTTGGACAAATCCGGTTTGGTCTAAACCTATTAGAGTGGGGAGAATCGTCTCAAATCGATGGCCCATAATTGACATATGAAAGTATAAATCGGTCTTGATTACTGAAATACAGTTCGCCTATAAAAAGTGCAAAGCTGAGGATTACTGTCTGCTTTTAAGATCACCTTAATTGCTGCACGTAACTGGCAGGGGTGGATCACCAGAGTTTACTTCATTAATTGCTTGGAGTATGGGGTATTTGCTCCTTGGTGGTCCTATAAAATTCAGATCCGTGGCCATCTGGTCCCGGTGCCTTCATAGATTTAGAGCGGTTTATAGCAGTCTCCAGTTCCACCTCCTGGATGGGACACACTAGGCCTAGTTTTTGTTCATCGGTCAGGGTAAGCAGGGTAATCTTTTGTCAGGAAACAGTTAATCTCTTCAAGGGAATTGACATGTCCAGGGGTGTATAGGGCCTGATAGTATTCTCTAAATGCTCTAGTTATTTCATGCAATTTATATGGCGGGCTCCTGAGGTGGGGTGTTTTATTGCAGGGATAGTCGTCGCTCACTGTTGTTTTCTTAACTGGTACGCCAATAGTGGAGTGGCTCTGGGGCCTGCTTCATAGTACTGTTGGCGCAAGAACATAAAGGTGATCTCAGTCTTTTGCAGGCAGAGGGCATCTAGATCAGCCCTGACTTGTCTTAGCTGTTGCAGCACCGAGTCATCATCTTGTTGGTGAGCCATCTGCAGTAAGTGCAGTGTGTCCTCAAGAGGCCTCTGATGCTCCCGGCGTATTTTTGTTTGGGTAGAGGTATATTGTATTATGTGCCCCCTCAGGACAGTATTCAGGGTGTCCCAAAGAGTGGAGTTGATGGTGCCTGGTTTAGTGTTGTCTTGTAGAATCTCTTGGATCTTATCGTGGAGGAACTTTAGAAATGGTTCCCCACGGATATAAAATGGATTCAGTCGCCAGCGAGTGGAGTGGTATTCCTGGACGATATCTACATTGTTTCTTTGCCCCTTCCCCCATTACAGGGATAGGAGGGGGATGGATATCCACCCCTCTTAACTATCTCTGTTGCCCTGTCAGGGTTGCAGGGAGTGCAACATAAGGTAGCTTCAACCTGCCCTGGAGAGAATTGATGAGAGGAACAACTTACCCACCCCACCCCTGAGAGGAAGGTGGGCCCAAGGATGCTGACTCCTGTCCAGATCCCCCATGCTGGCCTCCACAAGTGACCCAAGTCCATTCCTGAACCTGGGTTGCTGCCATAGTACCGGTATTTACCCTCCCTATCAACCTGCTTTATACCCCCTCCAAAATACAATCTGCTTCCACCTGAGACAGCTGATCATTATTTTTATTAATCATACTAACCAACTTTCCACTTTATGTCTACAGGTCCGATTAAGTACAGATGATGATGCAAAAAGACACCAGCCCTTGCACTGGAGTACATGAATCACGTGCATCAGGTAAGTACTGTTTTACGTTTACAGTACCTTGTTTTGCCCCAGTTAGTTACTAAAGAGCTACACAGCCTTTGTGACCCCAATGCTATTCTTATTTTATAGGCATGACTGGATGTTCCCCAAGCCGCCCGAACCCCTTCCACAATCTCCAGGACCCAGGTAAGAAGTTTTTGTTATTAGTACTTATCTAAGCTAGGATGGTACTGTGCAATAATAGTGCAACTACAAGCATTAAGATACTGTTGTCTTTCATGTGTTAGTTGTTGGTCATGCAGGCTAGAAATACCTCCACTATTCTGTCTACACAGGTACAAGGTCACAGACCAACTGAATGGTACATCATACAGGGTCAACATATTAAAACCGGTATACAACAACCCCAGTCCCACCCACTTCCCTTATCCCAGTGACCAGGGTGGGACAAATCAGTTAGCCAAATGGCCAGCGGCTACAAAAGCAGTTTGTTTTGATACCACCCAACAGAGAACCTGCCCATGAAGTGATTTCTGAGCCCTAGAAAATGCTGGCTACTAAAAATATTTAGTTGGATAACACATTTTGAAACCTTTACCAGAACGGACCTCCAGCTCACAGTCTGTTTTTTTTTCCATCATGATGGTGATACAAGGCCAAGCTACAGGTCTACCACCATCCTACAAGGCTGAGCTGGGGGTTGTTTATTCATCTACAAGATGATCCTGCATAAGGTGGCATACATGTCCCAGACATATACATTGCTTTGACTATTTCTATGTTCAGTATGCATCTTCAAGAAAGCTACTCACAACTATGCAATGTATATAGTATTTTCAAATGTGTAACAATTTTGCTGCTTTGTGGTGCGTGTACAATACTGTGTGCCAAGTAAGGCACAGCTTCTGATGGACGCAAACCTTTGCAGGTATGCATTCAAAAAAGTACCTAGTTACAGATCTACACTGCGTAAGAAACACAAGGACCATGACTTCTGATGTGTACTTTGTCCATAGGACACGAGGGTAAAAGGGTGGGGAGGGATTAGGTTAGCCATATACCAATAGTAACCATTTTTATCTTGAGCAGACATGTTGTATCAGGTTAAGTTCGGACTTCATACAGCATTATTGGAAGTAACAGAATAATATGTTGACCCTGTATAAAGTACTATACCATTGGTCTATGGCATTGTTCCTGTAGACTGTCCTTGGGTCATGAGGATAGGGGACGTGGTAGGGTGGGTAAGAGCTGGACACAAGAGCCCTAATAGGATATTTCCAAATTTTGTGGGCATTGCGTTTCCAACCCTAATCATTTTTCTCTTACCTTTGTGCAGTCTGCGTTTCGCGCAGCAGCAGCCTTAATGAGCATTAACTTAGTTTTTTGATATAATTTATCTATCTATAAATTATATATAAGGGATATGTAGGGGAGACTGTGTGATACATGAATTATCTATACAAATGGTGTTTGACCTTGGGCAACCTCATGAGTGAGGTTTCTGAGGTTAAACCACGTAATCTGAATAAATCATGTAACGCAAGTACCCCATATTTCGTTATGCAATGGGAGGATTTCATGTGATAAGATTTTTGCTTTTATCTGATTTGTATGCCTGAAAATGTAGCTCAGTTTGTGGGTTTCTTTTGTGAAATAATGTGATTATACTTCCCCCTCTTGGTTGTTATGGGTATCTGAAGGAGAACTGACAAATTTTAGCTACATCTCTGACCGTCTTTCTGTTTCGTTTGTTTTAAAAACATATTGAATTTTTGTAGTTGTGTGAGCAGACTTGTGAGGATCGCAAGGGAAGAGAGTGGGCAGACAGGGACAAAGACAGAGAGAGAGTGCTGGGTGTCAAGTTGTGGAAAGGACTGTGCGAGACAAATTGGCAAAGTTTTAGTGTTTGAAAACTGAGGTACTTTTCCCCCCCATGGAGTTCAAATGCCATGTAATTCTGCTGTGGAAAAAGGTTGCATAAGACAGTGGGAGTGAGCATAGCGAGAGCAATCTGGATGAATTCGGCAGACGGGCTGTTTGGACATCGACTTGATGTTAGTTTTCTGACTCCAGTTTAGGAAGGAGCTTAATAGCGAGCAGTGAAAACAGGGAAAGGTTTTGGGAGGGGACGAAAGTAAAGACTCCAACAGGGAACGATATTAAGGCAAGGGAGATTTTAAATGTGGGCAGTCAATGCATAAAGGCTTTCCCTTACCAAGCATCAACCTGGCTAAATGAACTCCCCTCCTCACTGCTGGAGATACTCAAATTAAACCAATTTAAATCATCCCTGAGAAAACATCTCACTCATCAACATGTATGCCTACGCAATCACTAGATAGGTCCTTCTAAGAACGCCTCCCCCGGCAGCACTATTTGGCATGCCTTTAATATGCATGTAATACTGTAGACAAAGTTGCTTCTCTGCAACTGCCCTAACCTTGAACTATGCATCACTTGCTGCTACTACGTCTTTAACCACTACTGAGCTCAGGAACTAGGAACAAGTTCTAACTGATCTGTTGAATACTGTAAATATTGTAAATGTTCTTGGATTTGGTGTGGTCCTCATGTACGTTTTCATTGAATTGTATCTCTGATGTGGAACCTTTGTAAATGAGCTCTGCTCAAAGGTGTACTCTGAATATTCCAATAATAAAAAAGGAAAGAAAAACTGCAACCAGGTATATGTTAGTGCAGTGGGGATAAGCGGTGGCTGCAAACTATGCGAAGTGGGGAGTGGCATGAAGAATTGGAGCATTTACTGCTCTACAGGTGTTGTTCCTAGCTATTGCTTTTCTTGTGGTGGTTAAAAAATAACATTTTGTTTTTAAATCCGTGCTACAGTTTGAGAGGATGTATGTTGGCAGGGAGCACTTGTGCACAGAGTGAGAGAGCAAAGGATGACTGGTAGGGTACACACTGCAAACTGTAGGTAATGAAGCAAAAATAGGATGTAGTGCTGGCAAACCAGGAGGGCGGGCGCAGGTGATGACGCAGAAACTATGTACATAAATGGACTGTGACACAGTCATTGTGTACATAAATGAGTGATGTCATAGTAATTATGTACATAAAATTTATGTACACAGTTACTCAGATAAACGGATACCAAACAGGGCATTGGCAACAAAACCAGGTCAAAACACAAAATCATACATGCCCCATAATGCAAAGCATCATGAACTATACATGCAAATTACCATGAAAATTTAGGCTGGTTCTGCTTTCAGCAAGAATGTATGGTGCCAAAGAGCCTCTCACACAATCTGCCAAGGGTGAGAAAGTACAGTTATGCAAGAACTTACCATAAGGGTAGATCTTCGAGAGGGGCTCTTGCATTAGGGTAATAAACTTGAGGACTGTGCCCTCTAGCATCAGGACCACAAGGAAACTTTAGCTAAGCAGTGTATGACACAGGACACCCACCCGACATCACGTGACCGACGTCAGTGTGACACTATATAGAGCATGTTCCCCACGCCCGCTTTCCAGTTCTCCCGCCGGAGACCTCTGAAAAGGAATGACAGTAGAACAGAAAAAAGAGGCTCCTGGAGCCAAAATAAGCTCATAGAGGAAGAGCAGCAGAAGTTGGGGAAAAAGGTTGCTTACTGCAAGAGCCTCTCTCGATGATCTACTGTTATGGAAAGTTCTTATGTAACTGTGCTATCTTACTTCAAGAGGGCTCTTGCAGTAAGTAATAACCTTGAGGACTGAGTCCCAAGCAGTGTGACTCAGAAGGAACTGAAACACGGGTGGCAGGAAAGGTCTGCAGAAAAGTACAGAGATTAGAGAGATTAGGACAGAACGCCTTGGAGGACAGCAAGTCCAAAGCCAGCCCTGTGCCTAGAAGCAATGTCCAGACTGTAATGTTTGGTAAAAGTATGAATTGAACTCCAAGTGGCCACCACATAGATGTCAGCAACAGACACACTCCTGAAATAAGTAGTAGAAGCAGCCATGCTTCTACTAGAATGACCCTTAACCTCCCCTGGAAGGGTCTTACCACACTTCTGGTAACAAAAAACAATGCAGTTTACCGACCACTTGGATGAACATTGTTTGGAAACTGCTGCACCCTCTCTCTCTTGGGTGCAAAGGACACAAAAAGCTGATCTGATTTCCAGACAGACTTTGTACGGCTAGTGTAGAAGTGTACAATTCTGTGAACATCCAAAGTATGCAGAATGGCCTCCCCTCGATTAGAATACACAAGGACACTGGTAGTTAAATAGACTGATTGAGCGTGAACGCAGAAACCACTTTTAGTAAAAATTGAGGAATGGTATGCAGAGCCACCCAGTCTCTGTGGAAAATCAAATACGGCTCCTTACACATTAGGGCCTGAAGCTCAGAAATCCTTCAAGCAGAAGTAACTGCAACTAAAAACAGCACTTTCCAAGGTAAACAACGCATATCGCAACTACCAGCCTGTTCAAAAGGAGTCAGGGTAAGTTTTTTTTTTTTTAAATAAAATTCAGATGACCGGCCCGGTGGTGCTGAGGGTTGAGACGCTGCACGCCACACCTCCGCCACACCGGCAACCTGGGTTCGGGAACGGACTCGGGCCGCCGGGTACTGCCAGGGGAGAGGAAGGATTGAGTGTCCCATGAGTGCCCTCCTTCCTCTGGGGTGGGGGGAATGGAGCATGTGCTGCAAGGCGCCCGACTGGCGGAGGCCAGCCGCTCTGCAGTGGCAAGCATAGCAAGGAAAAGGAAGCGCGGCGGGCATCAGCACATATGTGCTTGGACGCCCACTGCATGTCCGTCTCCCTGGGGACCAGAAAAGCGGAAAATGGTGAGGCAACCTCAGCGGTCTGATGGCCGTGACCCGCACTCCCAGACACGAGAGCCACCTTTGTTGGGGTATGGCTGACCCTATGCGATGAAGTGATTCCGCGCGCCAGACCAGGTCCGAGGGTGAGGGTGCCGGAGGTCGTGGGGCCCGCTCCACTACAGAGAAAGTGTTCAAAGATGGAAAAAAAAAAAAAAAAAAATTGTTATTCAGATCCCAAGGAGGTGTGGGATTGCACACTGGGGGTTTCAGGTGGAGGATCCCTTTCAGAAAAAATTTGGAGACCTCCAGCTGAGCTACAGCTTTGCCCTCCACCATGGTGTGGTAGGCAGAGATAGACAGGTGAACCTTCAGCAATAAGCAACTCAGGCTCAGGTCAAAGAGATGCAGCAAATACTCCACGACCTGAGGAACAGGATACGAGAAAGGGTCCCAACCCCTAGAAGTGGTACAAATGGAGAAACGCTTCCGTTTCATAGCACAAGTCGTCCTCGTGGAAGGCTTTCTAGCCTCCACAAGGACTTGAGCCACTCTGGAGGAGATTCCATAGCATAAGGCAGCTATGACAGAAGGTGCCACGTGTGAAGGTGAATTGACTCCAACCCTGCATGGACCAGCGTGCCCCTCTCATGAGTCAGGAGATCATGGTAGAGGGGCAGGGGAACCAGAGGCTCCACTGCAAGCTGCTGAAGAAGTGGAAATCATATCTGGCAAGGCCAATATAGGGCGATCAGAATCATGTGAGCCCTCTCCGGCTGCAGCTGAAGCAGCACCCTCTGCAGAACTGGAAAGAGAGATAAGGCGTACAAAACTACCCTGTCCAGCAAAGAGAGAGTGCGTCTCGCCAGAAAGCACCATGCCTGGAAGCGAGTGAGCAAAACCTGGGTAGTTTTGCATTGAATGGGGAGGCGAACAAATCCAAGTCTGGACGACCCCATTGGTTGAATATGTCTTCGACCACCGCTTGCTTTAGTTCCCATCCATGGGCTCTTACTCTGGTGTGTCTGAGACTGTCCACTAGGATGTTTTGCATGCCCAGAGGTGTATTCGATGCAGCACTGCCCAATTCCACACTTGCATCGCCTCTCTGCAGAAGGGATACGATCAAGTGCCCTCTTGCTTGTTGAGATACCAGACTACACACATATTGTCCCATTGGACTAATAGTGGGCCCTGTCAGAGCAAGTGCTGGAGGTTTGAAGAGCATACAGCACTGCCCTCATCTCCAACATGTTTATGTGTAAGGAGAGTTCTGACTGAGACCACAGCCCTTGAGTCCTGTGAGTCACAAGATGAGCCTCCCAGCCCATCCCTGACGCATCTGTAGTCAGGGTCTAGACAGGGGTGGGGACTGGAGAGGGATCCCCTTGGCGAGGTTGCTGAGATCCTACCACCACAGAAGATCCCATTGCATCGAACTGGTGACCATGACCATGTAGTCCGGGTCGGCCAGCCTCTGATCCCACTACACTCTGAGCGTCCACTGCAAAATATGCATGTGAAGCCTGGTCAGAGTAACAGTGGGGATGGCCACTGCCATAAAGCCAAGGAGCCCGAGAAGTGATCTGATCAAAACCCACTTTCTGGAGGCCATCAGGCGAGCCTGCTTCTGTAAGGTTTCCACCCTGTCCTGAGGAGGGAAAGCCATGCCCTGGGCCGTATCCAGCACCATTCCAATACACTGGAGATGCTGGAAGGGGGTAAGTTAGGACTTGGGAGTACTTAACCGTAATCCCCTACTGCGCAGAGGTCCAGGGTAGTGGAAAGGAAAAGTTCCAGCTGCTCCCTCGATGGAGCGGACAGAAGCCAGTCGAGGTAGGGGAACACATAGTGGCCCTGGCACCTCAGGGCCGCTGTCAATACCGCAAAGCACTTGGCAAAAACCTGAGGTACCGAGCACAGGCCAAAGAGGAGGGCCTAGAAGTGATAATGTTCCACCTGGAAGGAGAACCTGAGGTAGCGGCAATAGGCCAGAAAAAAAAAAAAACAAGATACGCAGGTAGGCATCCTGCATGTCCAGGGCACAGGGCCACTGTACCTTGTGCAGGAGGGGCAGCAGACCTGGGAGAGTCAGCATCCAAAACAGTTTGTATTCTATGTACAGGTTTAGAGTGCTGAGGTCCAGAATTGGACACAGATCTCCAGTCTTCTTTAGAATCAGGAAGAAATGGGAGTAATACCCCTTTCCTACCTGGTTCGCTGTAATGGGCTCTATAGCTACTTTTTGCAGAAGAGCCTTGATTTCCTCCCTTTTGAGGGGTATGTGCGCCTTAGGATAGTGAGACACCCTCCGAAGGCTTGTTTAGGGGTCTCTCCAGAAGTTTCAATGTGTGACCTTGACTCACCAGCTGAAGGACCCACGAATCTGTGGTGACTGCCTCCCACCCCAGTAAGTGACTGGTGAACCTTCCACCCACCAGCTCCCCCCGACAGAAGGTGGTTCCCCGTGAGTCGAGAGGTGGCGGGAGGGCTGGCCCGTCGGTGCAGCAGTTAGATTTCCACTTGTGACGCTAGCGACCTGGGTTCGGGAATAAGCCCGGGAGCTGGAGGTCCAGCCGGAGGGAGGAGGCTCAAGCGTCCTACAGATAGCTCATCTCCTCCGAGGGATATTTGCAAATCGGCGCTTGTGCGACCCCGTGTGGAGACCCAAGGCTCGCTAAGCCCAACTGCCGTAGTTGGGCAGATGTGCTGGACACTGGCGCCTTAGGCGCCTTGACATCAGGGAGCACAGCACGCCTACAGGAAAGTACAGTTACGTAAGAACTTACCGTAACAGTAGATCTTCGAGAACAGCTCTTGCAGCAGGTTACACCATTAGGACTGAAGCCGGCAGGCGTCAGGACCCCACGGAAAAATTCTAGCTAGCTATCTTCAGCAGGGACCGCCCCCGACATCGGTCCCGCCTCCGACGTCAGACGTAGTACATAAGAGGCGGTCCCGCCCGATTCCCCAGTTCTCCTGCCGGAGACTTCCGGCCGCAGGCTGACATCGAAATGGGAGACCGAAGATCCACCGTCAGAAGTCAAAGGGGAAAACCCTGATAGTAAAGGCGTAAGCCATGCCTCCTCCAAGGGGGAAGGTGGGCGGGAAGGTACCTGCTGCAAGAGCTGTTCTCGAAGATCTACTGTTACGGTAAGTTCTTACGTAACTGTACTATCTTACTTTGAGACACAGCTCTTGCAGCAGGTTACACCATTAGGACAGATTCCCAGGCAGTAACGCTGCCAACATTCTGGGAGGAGGAAACTAGGAAATACATTCCAGGTCCTGAATCTAGGACAGGAGACCCTGTAGCACCGCCAGGCCGAAGCCGGCCCTTCTCCGAGAGGCGATGTCCAGGCTATAATGCCTGATAAATGTATGCACAGAGCTCCAAGTGGCTGCAGCACATATGGCAGAGGTGGAGACGTTTCGGAGTGCTGCAAAGAAGGTGGCCACACCCCTAGTAGAATGACCCCGGACTGTACCCGGGAGGGGCTTTTGTTTGATATCATAACAGAATGAAATACACTGGACAAGCCAGCGAGACAGGGACTGTTTGGATACTGGTTGGCCCATCATCCTTTCAGAAAAGGAAACGAAAAGTTGCTCTGAACTACGAAGTAGTTTAGTTCTGTTGAGGTAATACCTCAAGCTGCGGTGAACATCCAGGGTGTGGAGCAGTGCCTCTCCTCTATTAGAGTAATTCGGGAAGTAGACCGGCAGGTCACTATCCTGATTGAGAGTGAGTGTAGAGACCACCTTAGGCAAAAATTTTGGATTCGTCCTCAGGGATACTCTGTCCCGGTGGAAAACTAAATAAGGCTCTTTACACATGAGAGCGTGAAGCTCAGAAACTCTTCTCGCTGAAGTAACAGCAACCAAAAACAGCGTTTTCCACGACAGAAAACGCAGCTCGCAATCCGCGGCAGGTTCGAAGGGGAAGCATGAGTTGTTCCAGGACAAAGAGCAAATCCCATGGAGGCACTGGGTCCTTAATGGGTGGCCTAAGATGTAACATCCCTCTCAAAAATTCCCAAGAGGGGCCTAATTGTGCCACTGTGCGATGTCCCACCGGAAGGTGGTAGGCAGATATGGCACAGAGGTGCACCTTGATAGAGGAGTAGGCTAGGCCCGAACGGAAAAGGGAGAGCAGGTAGTCCAACACCACTCTCACCGGGCAACCTAAAGGGGAAAAATCGCATGCTCGCGACCATAAACAAAAACGGTGCCATTTCATGGCATGTGTTGCCGGCTTTCTGGCTGCAGAAAGAACTTCTGCAACCTCTTGCGAGACCCCGTGACGCAAGATGGCTATGTCTCTAGGAGCCATGCATGCAGGTTCAGTGAGCGTAAGTCCGGGTGGACCAGTGAACCTTCCTCCTGAGACAAGAGATGGGAGCTGAATGGCAACGGGAGCAGAGGTTCCCGGAATAGCTGAATTAGCAAAGGGAACCAGATCTGTCTGGGCCAGAAAGGGGCCACCAGGATCACTGTTGCATGCTCCTCGCAGTTTGAGAAGAACTCTCTGGATCAACGGGAAGGGAGGGAAAGCGTAGAGGAATCTGTCCGCCCAGGAGAAAGACAACGCGTCTCACCAGAAAACACCAGGCCCTGGATCTAGCGAGCAAAAATTGGGCAGTTTTGCGTTGGATGGGGATGTGAACAAGTCCAACTCTGGAGTTCCCCATCGAAGAAACAGATCCTCTGCTGCCTCTTGAAGAAGTTCCCACTCGTGGATTCTGGCCTGGGAGTGACTCAGGCCGTCTGCAATCATGTTGTCCACCCCGGGAACATGTACAGTGATCAGATTCGCGCTGTGTCGGATTACCCAATCCCACACCCTCATGGCCTCCCTGCAAAGGGGGTAAGAGTGTGCGCCTCCTTGTTTGTTGAGGTAATACATCACCGCCGTGTTGTCTGTCTGTAGCAGGAGAGTACTCGGCGGGATTTCTGACTGAAAGGCCTGCAGGGCATAAAGGACTGCCCTCATCTCTAGGACATTGATATGGAGATGAGCCTCCAGAGGGGTCCAAGTACCCTGGGACTTCACCCCGTCCAGGTGTGCTCCCCACCCTAGACCTGAGGCGTCTGTGGTGAGGATTACCTCCGGGGATGGCGCTATAAATGGGACGCCCGTGAAGAGTGACCCTGGGTCTAGCCACCACTGCCAGTCTCTAATCACGGTGTTCGTGATTCTGACCAGATGCTGCATGTGGTCTTGCCTTTGATCCCATTGCACCTTGAGCATCCACTGAGTTACCCACATGTGGAGCCTTGCGAAAGGGACGGTAGGAATGGCCGCAGCCATGTGTCCGAGCAAGCGAAGGACCGACCTGGCAGGGACGGCTCTTGTTCGGACGACAACTCCTGATGAGGATCTGATGCGCCCGCCTGTCGCCTGGAAAATGCTCTTCCTGAACGGTGTCCAGTACTGCGCCTATAAATTGCAGCTTCTGCGACGGTACCAGGAGAGACTTCTCGTGGTTGATTAGGATGCCTAGAGATCGGAACAGGTCCTGGGTGCTCTGGATAGCTCGTGACTCGCGCCTCTCTGGAAGCGACCATGAAAACCAATCGTCCAGATGCGGGAACACATAATGGCCCTGTCTCCTTAGAGGCGCACACGACTGCCATGCATTTGGTAAAGACCCTGGGTGCGGATGACAGTCCGAATGGAAGGGCTCGGAACTGAAGGTGGTGGTCGAGAAACTCGAAGCGCAGGAACCTCTTGTGCGCCTAAGCTATAGGGATGTGCAGGTATGCGTCCTGCATGTCTAGAGATGCTAAGAAGGCGTCTTGCTTCAGCATGGGAATGAGACCCGGAAGAGTCACCATGCGGAATCTCTTGTATGCGACCGACACGTTGAGGTCGCTGAGGTCCAGAATCGGATGGAGGTCCCCTGTTTTCTTTGGAACCAGGAAGAAGTGGGAATAGTATCCTTGTCCTCTCTGGTTCTCCAGGATGTACTCTATCGCTCCCTTTTGTGAGAGAGAGTACTTCTTGCCAGATCAGAGACTTGTGCTGACCCGGGTACCGGGAGAGCAAAGGAAGCCTCGAGGGTGGCTTTTCTGCGAATTCTATAAAGTGGCCTCTTCCGACCAACTGAAGAACCCACCTGTCGGTGGTTATAGCCTGCCATCCCGGCAGGAAGTTCGCAATGCGAACCCCGACCATGATTTCCCGTTGATCCTGAGGGGCCGGGGCCGGAAAGGAGTCAGGCTGTGGCGGCTGAGGGTCCCGCTGGCTGGACCGGCTTGGAAGTATGCTGGCTTCAGCCTGCGGGTTGTTTCCCCTTGGCTCTGCGAAAGCCGGAGCCCCTCTGTTGTGGAGCGGGGCGGGACTGTTGCCTCTGCGTCTGTCCACGAAATCGGCTTTGGTTCCTGCGAAAGGAACTAAGCTTGGGTCGGTACATGGCCTGAACCGACCTCACCGCCTTCCCGGCCTCTTGGAGTTTGGTAATAATCTTCTCTGAGGGCTTACCAAACAAGACTTCTCCCTCGAATGGGGCGTCCATGATATTCTTCTGGACGTCGGGGTTAAAGCCGGAGACGCGCAACCAAGAGTGTCTCCGGATGCATACGCCTGAAGCTGCTGCTCGGGCCGAGGAGTCCACGGAGTCACACGGCCGTCAGACCACTTGGGTTCCCACGTCCGAACCTCGTTTTAAGGAGCCGAAGCATCTCCTCCTTCTGCTCACCTTCCGCAGTTTCTCAGCCACATCCAGACCCGTTCACAAGGCATTTTGGAACTGCACCATGTGGGTCAAGTAATTCAGGGATCTGATGGCGCAGGTAGCGGAAGCATACGTGCGCCTACCCATAGCGTCCAGCTGTTTGGACTCTGGGTCCGGTGGCAGGATGCTCAGATGTTGTGGTCTCTGGGACCGGTCATGTGAGGCTGTTATGACCAAAGAGTCGGCCTGAGGATGCAGAGTCAAGTACTGGTCTTCCCTGGGAGCCTTGTACAAGCGATCAGCTTTCTTCGGCATCGCAGGGAGCGAATGTGGACGCTTCCACACTGCCTTGGTGACGTCCACGAAAGTGTCTACCAAGGGTGGCACCACCACAGGCTTGGGGTCCTTCTGCTGAAGATACTTTGCAAGGCATAGCCTTTCGGGGTCTAGCTCTTCCGCATCCCATCCCATGTTCTCTTGGATGCGTCTCATAATATCTGAGAACGAAGGGTCATCCGGAGGAGACTTTGGCATCTCTCGTGGATCCGGAGAAGGGATGGAAAGGGGAGATGGGGATCTGGATGTTGAGAACTCTGATCCCGTGTCCTCCGTCGAAGGTGATCGTCGGCGTCTTCTGGGTCTCTTAGGGCTGGGTGACCTGGAAGAGGATTTGGACGGAGGTCTCCGTTTGTCTGGTCTCCCCCTTGGAGGTGTTCTGTGCTCCCGGGGAGGAGGTAGTCGGCCTGCCGACCCCGATGGGGAGGGGGGCGCAGGAACCGGAGGAGTAATCGGTGTAGGAGGAAGAGGATGTGGAGTGGGAACCATGTCCTTCTTTATGGTGTCCCACCAGTAAGTGAACAGCTCCTTCACTTCTACCATGGAAAGGCCCGACAAAACGGTCCGGGCGCCGGTGGACGGTCGTCGGGTCCTGGCGTCGGCTCCACAGGGGGCTCGGGTAATGGCGAGGGTTCCCTGGGCGTCTCGACAGGACCGGGGTCGCCCGTCTGGTTCTCAGGCTGAGTCAATTCCTCCTCGGTGATGGTCTCCTGACCAACGTCGGTCGGAGGCATCGGGGTTCTCTTCTCAATAGGAGCGGGCGCCGGTCCCCCTACCGGCATCCGATGAAGCGTTGGCCTGGCCGGCAATGGTCGTCTGGCCGACGGCAGCTCCGGGATCTAGGGCGAGGATCACGACGGCGCGCGACCGGCTGGGTCCCTCGCGTCTCTTCAGAGAGGTAAGCTCCAAGGTCTTGTGAGGAGGCAAGGAAGCCGACCTGACATCGGGTTCAGAAATGGCGGAACCCGACTTATGGTGATGGTGGCGATCCCCAGACTTGACCAGGGCCCTGGAGGATGAGGAAGGTCTGGCAATCTTGGCCTGAGAAGAGGATGAAGGCTTCTTGACCGCAGCAGGGGGAGACTGAGAGCTGGCCCGGGAAGGGGAGCGGTCGGACCTGGAACCAGAGCTGCGTGAGTCTAAGGCCCTAGACGAGGACCTGGAAGGGGCCTTCTCCCTACGTTTTTCAGCGTGCTTGTGGGCCTTTTTAGAAAGTCCCCCTTGGAAGACATGGTCTTAAGCTTTTCTTCCAGCAAAAAAGCCTGAAGGGCCTTCTGGCGACGGATCCGGGTTCTGCTATTAAACCCCTGGCAAAAGGAGCAGGCCCGGGTGTCGTGGTCTGGGCCTAGGCACCGGACGCAGGCCGCGTGAGGGTCCTTGAAGGGGATCTGTTTCCCACAAGCACACTTCGAGGAGTGACCGGAGGTCGAAGGACATCAGAGAAAAACTTGATTGAAGAAATCGAATTTCCCGTAGGAAAGAACTTAACCACGCGTCGCGCGCTAGAGACTGAACGAAGGGTCGAGACATGCAAGTCGGCGAGGAAAGAACTGGGAATCATGCCCGCCCCTTATATACTACATCTGACGAGGCGGGACCGACGTCGGGGGCGGTCCCCGCTGAAGATAGCTAGCTAGAATTTTTCCGTGGGGTCCTGACGCCTGCCGGCTTCAGTCCTAATGGTGTAACCTGCTGCAAGAGCTGTGTCTTGAAGTAAGATCAACGGAATACACCCCTTGGCACTCCTGGCAGACGGAGCACCATTGCCCCGATATCCAATGCCCCTACCGGCACTGGAGACGACAACCTGACGAGAGACGGACATCAGGTTGAAAGGGCCCTCAACCCCGTACCCACCTGAGGGGTACAACCACAGCTCCATGTAGGTTGGATCGCTCTGATTGCCAGGTGGGTGAGCAAGAACGCAACAGGCCGCAGATGTCTCCTGAAAAATTGGAGTATCAGGGGAGGAAGGAGGGAAAAAAAAAAAAGAAGTGAAAGGAGGGCTGGGCAGAGCTGCCCCGAGGCCCTCTGAGCCTTGGCCGGAGGGGTGGATGCAGCTGAAGGAGCCCGGCAATTGGTCTGACGTCTGGCTGTTTGCTGACGTTTAATTTGCCACGTGGTCTGGTGATGAAATGGCTGTTTGGCCTTAAATCTGGGGTAGTACATAGTATGAACCTACCATAAGGCTTTGCCCTTGTCCTGAAGGCTGGTGATTATGTCCTGGGTGTCGCCCCTGAAAAGGACAGAACCCCAGAAGGGGGCATCCTGAATGGCTACGTGGACATCAGGTGCCAAGCCTGACACCCTTAGCCATGAATATCTGAGGCAAACTGCCGCAGCGGTGCCCCTGGCCGAGAAGTCCACCACGTCATACGTTGCCCTTAGTGAGTGGCGACAGGTAACCTTAGCAGACCTGATGGCGTCCACCAGAACAGATTTGGATTTGGAGTCTGGCATGGTGTCAATGACAGTCTCCAGTTGACGAAACAGAGACTTCTGGTATATTAACATATGCATTATGTAATTTAGGGCGCGTATGGCCAGAGTGGAGGAAGAATAGAATTTCCTCCCGAACTGGTCCAGCTGCCTCGACTCCTTGTCAGGAGAGGAGGTGCTCATGTGTCTTGGCTTGGTGGACCTGTCAGGAGCCGCCAAAATGAACACTGAATCTGCCTGTGGGTGGACACTTGAGGTGATCCTTACCCTCTGGTATCCTGTATGTCTTGTCGGCATCATCCAAATGGTAGAAGCCAAATCTTCATGAGGTTCTAACCAAGGGGGCGTAACGACAAGTGCTGTCTCCTGTACATCCAGGTGCTCAGATAGTCTCGGATGTTTGGGATCCTGTGCATCAGTCTTCCACTCGTAGACCACTGCTATCTTTTCAAGAGGCCTGCGAATGAGACACATTTAGTAAAAAAAAAAAAAAACACTCGCGACATTCAAGGAATCATTTCAACATCAGCCAGCTTGTACGGATTTTTTCCACATCAAACCATTGCAACACATATACAATTCTAACATAGCTCCTGAAATGCCTGTGGAGATATAAATGAGAAAGAAGGGAGTGACGCAAAGGGAAACTGTTAGATTAACTAAATTGAAAGGTGCTTACTTTAATTACAGCGGTCATGAACCATCTGAGTGCCTGCTGGTATGAGTCGGTGACAAGCTATGGGGAAACATTTAATGGTCTACCCCCGGCACCACACTAACAACACTGAAACAAAATACAGGGCGTATGTATATTCTCTACTGCGCTGTGACCCCTGACTGTGCCTCTAATAACTCCCACTCACATTCAGTCATGCTGCTGATTACAGGTCTCTTTTTTTTTTTATTTATTTTTTTTTTTTTAACTGTTTTTAGGGTCTCCTGATCTAAAACAACTGTTGGTCAGACAGATGCTTTGTCAAAATCGAGGCAGACATCGTTGTGAAGAGGTACTGTATGTGACTAGGTTGAAAGAGCTGAACCATAGTTGTGTGCTTAATGACACTTTTGTTTAAATGCTTGGTTGGTCATTACTTTACAATAACTGCCACAAGAAATGTAGCTGAAAGTGACCACCCGTATTTCAGCTCGAAGCCATGCCAGTATGACGTACGCAGTGCAGCAGAACGAAAAGTCGTCCTGCTGCACTACGGACATCACTATTGCAGCAGAACAAGATATGAGCCTGCAATGAAATCCACTGACAACAACCGGTCTCCATACAAAATAGTTCTTTCCAGTTGTATGGTGCAACACTGTGGCTCTTTGCTTGATCATGTTGGCACAACTGCTTGTAAAACTGGGCCCTCGGCAGGAAATTCTAGCTGCATTCAGGCAAACTGCAGACTCACACAGTCAGCACAAAGTTCCTTCACCGTCTCTATGCAAATTCTCAAACCCTTTCCCAATTACATTTTACTGTGTTTATTTATTGATAAATTATTGAAGCCAAGTAAGGCAAGACAGAGATAATGGTCTCTTACAACTGTGACCTGGGAAAGAAGTAGACTGAGAAGGAAAAATAAAATTACAATACAATAGAGTCACTCAAGGGTAGGGAGCAGTCCAGAGTGAATAATTAATAAGGCACACGAAGAATCTGTCATTTGAACTGTTGACAGCAGCTTTAGTTGTTCTTCTTACAGGCCAACTGCACACATGACCACTAGACCCCAGATCAAGTTACTACCAGCACCAAAGAACAGTATACTGTGGGCAATTATCCAGGCTCAGTGCTAAATGTCATCCGTGTGGTGTGTGGAGCTGAAATCGTAAATCTGCATCAAATGGAGCACAAAAACAAAGCAACTCCCTGAGGCAGCCGACTTTGGATCACTGCCAGGAATACTCTGATCTTGGACCAGGGGTTATACTAACATACTAAAATGACAGCAGAAAAGGCCTAACGGTCTTTCGAGTCTGCTCGTTTGGTCAGCCCCCCACCCTGGGAGCTGACCTTGCTGCCCCCTCACCTTCTCTGGCTTCTCCCTTCCCAGTTCCGGATATTCTCGCTGCATTGGATTTTGCTTCCAGAACCCTACCCCTGTACCTGTCCCACCCCAACCTGAACCTCTCCACCGTCTCTGCCTCCACTAGCCCCCTAGGCAGCGCATTCCATTGCTCCATCACCCTCTCAGTGAAGTAGCACCTCCTCCTTTCTCCCCTGAATCTTCCCCCCTTCAGCTTCCACCCATGCCCTCTAGTTGCCCCCCCTCCTTCCTTCGGAGCACCCTGACTGCTCCTCCCCTATTTACCCCCTTCATGTACCTGAAGACCTCCATCATGTCCCCCAGTCTCTTCTTTCTTCCAATGTGTACATATTTAGCTCTTCAAGCCTCTCCCCATAGGTCCTGTCCCCCAGGCGACAAATCATTTTGGTTGCCCTCCTCTGGACCCTCTCCAGGAGTTTAATGTCCCTCTTTTAGTGTGGCCTCCAAAACTCCACGCAGTACTCGAGGTGCAGCCTCACCAAGCAGTTATACAGAGGGAGTATCACATCCCTCCTTCTGGAGGTGAGCCCCCTAGTGATGCATCCAAGCATCCTGTTGGCCTTTGCCGCTGTCCTCCTACAAGTCTCCAAGTTGTTCATCTTGACATCCACCACCACCCCCAGGTCCCTCTCAGCCATTGAGACTTGTAGCATTGCCCCCCAGGGTGTACACTTGGCCCGGGTTTCTGGCCCCCAGGTGCAGTACCTTGCATTTCCCTGCATTGAACCTCAGCTTCCACTTTCAAGACCATCTTTCCAGAGCCTCCAGGTCCCCCTGCAGGGCCACCCTCCCCATCCACCACCACCCCCAGTTTTGAGTCATCCGCAAAGAGACTCATCTCACTCCTGATACCTGTCCTTATGTCAGAGACGTAGGTGTTGAACAGGAGGGCCCAAGGACTGATCCCTGTGGGACCCCCACTAATGAACCTCCTTGGGGATGAGACTATCCTGCCAACTACGATCCTCTGGGTCCGGTCCTGGAGCCAACTGATATCCATCTGATCATCTGGGTCCTGACCCCCATTTCCCCCAGCTTATCCAACAGGCCCTCGTGAGGAACAGAGTCAAATGCCTTGCTGAAGTCTAGAAAGAGGATGTCCACTGGTCTACCCAGGTCCAAGGCACTCGTCACCCAGTCATAGAACTCCACAAGGTTTGTCTGACACGATTTCCCCGGGACGAATCCATGCTGTCTATCATCCAGGCACCGTGACTTTTCCAGGTCCCCCCCAGCCTCTCCTTGACAATGCCTTCCATCACCTTGCCCACCACCGATGTCAGGCTGACAGGCCTGTAGTTCCCTGCCACCTCCCTTGATCCCCCCTTGTGGACAGGCACTATATGCGCCACCTTCCAGTCCTGGGGCACCCACCCTGTCCTCAGAGAGATGGTGAAAAGCTCCACCAGGGGTTTCGCCAGGACATCATAAGTTCCTTCAGCACTCTGGGATGTAATTTATCCAGCCCCAGTGCTTTCTCGTCTTAAGGGACCGAGGCTTCCTCGGCTCTCTGCTGTGATTTCCACCTCTGCTACCTCTTCTCCCTGCTTAGCCTTCCCCCTCCTGCCAATGATGCCTCCCCCTCTCCCCAGACCCGCCAATCAGTAAGGGTCCTCCCCCCCCTCAGTATCACTGTCTCCTCCCATGTATGATGCAGCACCCCCATTTTCCTTGGTGAAAACTGAGGTGAAGTACTCATTTAGTACCTCAGCCTGCTCCCCCGGGTCTTGTGCCCATCTCTCCCCTGTTTTAATCCTGCTAATCTGCCCCTTCACCAGTTATCTACCAATATTACCACTGTCATGCCTCACTGAAATCTCTGCTAGGATTAGCACAACTTTTCCTAATTAAGCTATTCCGTACAGTTTTGCACACATGCTACTGTTAAAAGAGTTACTGGGTTTTTAACATTTTTTTTTAGTTGTTACACATAGCCTGCCTGTCAAACTCCTTCACCCGCTGAAGCAATGACACAAACAGAATCGAACAATATACAGGAGAGTCTGCACAGTAGTACAGTGCCAGTGCAGCTGCTACTTGGAAGGACAGTTAAAGAGCAGCTGACGCCTTTGGGAAAACGGAAAACTCTGAAAAACATGATAGAGTTGGACGCTAGTCAGCTTGTATTTTATATATCTTCTATAGATTTTTCTCTACATTATTTATTACTGAAGAAATTACCATAGAAACAAGATCTTTATCCCTTAGCGCACATCTACTTCTATAGCTTATTCCCTACTTGAAACTACAGTGCTCTGTTGTGACATTACAGCCTGTTGCCTCGGGGATTAACTGTGATGTCACAAACAGAGTATTATCACATCAAGTTGGGAAGAATCAACAGGAGCTGATGAACCCTCAGGAACAACTATCCTGTTTTCATTCATATGACCTCAGTAATAAACAACGGGGATAAGAATTACAGAGCTAATGAGAAATACAAGCCAATTCATGTAGAAATATGATGTTTTTCAAAGTTCTACTGGAGGCGTCAGTAGCTCTTTAAGATTTAGCTAAGCCAGCCCGTTGGTGCAGAGGGTTGAGGTGCTGGCGTCTTACCTCAACCACGCTGGCAACCCGGGTTCTGGAATGGACTCGGGACGCTGCGCGGGGGTCAGCTGGGGGAGAAAAGGACTGAGCGTCCGGAGGATTGCTCTCTTCTCCTGGGGTGGCACTGAGGGAGGCATCGCTCAGCAGCAGCCCCAGTGGAGAGTTGAGGCACTGCATGGGCGGCACGATGGGGACCCAGAAATATGGAAACGGCTCCAGGTCCACCAGATGACGGCTGCCGTACTCCGCCGCTGCCAAAGGCTCTCCAGGGAGCTGCCTCTCTGCCTCAGCAGCACCCCAAAGCCTAACTAGAGTACGCTGGTGATCCCCCGGCTGGTGCCTTCCCCCTCGGATGAGGGGGACCCACCCGGCGATAGGGTTACGCCAGGATACTTCGGGGGTCTGGCTGTAATGTGAGGACAGAGGAGGCGGCGCGAGTGAGGGCAGTACGGGTAAGTCGGGGACTTGGCAGCCTGAAGGAGTGAGGGTCGCTGGAGAACATAGGAGGGAGGAAAAAAAATAGCTAAAGTGAAAACATTTGATAAAGTGCAATCAAGGTACAGCTACCAGGCTACCAAGCACCACAGTGGGCAAAGGATCAAGATACAGCCACAAGGATACCAAGCACCACTGCGGTTGAGGGGAGCACGGGGGTAGTTGGCATCCTGGAGGCTGTAGCTTGACTGTACTTTAATAAATACTCTTTAGCTAAATCTTCACTAGCCTTCCAGCTTGGAGAGATGGAAAGCAGATCCATCAGCTCACTAGGGCAGCAGGAGATGGGAAGGAGCTAGATGTCATTGTCCACCTGGGGACAAATAACCTGGCAAGGGACAGGGTGGGGTTAATGCAGGGAAATTTCAAAGAGCTGGAGAGAGGCCTCAATCAGATGGCACACACGGTGGCTTTTAATATAGAAACATAGACTTTGACGGCAGATAAGGACCACTTGGCCCACTCAGTCTGCCCATTTCCCTACCTACTGGATAAGCTGCAAATTCTAGTTAACCAACAGCCTACTTCCTGCCACCCCCCACTACAATTGCCTTGTGTCTGTCCCATGCATGTCTGAATTCCCCTACTGTTTTTAGCCCCAACAACCTCCCCAGGAAGGCAGTTCCACGCATCCACCACTCTCTCCGTGAAAAACATTTCCTCACATTACCCCTGAGCCATCCCCCCTCTATCTTTAAATTGTGTCCCCTTGTTCTTACACATCTATTTTTCTGAAAGATGCTACGCTCCTGGACTTTGTTGATTCCCTTGAGGTACTTGAACGTTTCTATCATGTCCCCCTTGTCCCTCCTTTCATCAAGGGTATACGTGTTAAGCTCTCTCAGTCTCTCTTCATACGATTTCTGATGCAGACCCTGCACCATTTTAGTTGCCCTCCTCTGGACTGCTTCCATCCTGTCTATGTCCTTGCGTAGATGAGGTCTCCAAAACTGCACACCTTTTCTACTTGTGATGCCCCTTCCTATGCATCCCAGTATCCCCCTGGCTCTCCTTACTGACTTCTCACATTGCTTACCAACCTTTAGATCATCTGATATGACTACCCCCAAGTCCCGTTCCATTTTTGTTGTTGTTAGTACCTCCCCTGCTTTTGCTGAAGTGTTACCTGCATAAGGCTGGGGAGAAGACAGGAAACTCTGCATCAGGGCTTTTAACAACTGGCTGATGGCACGGTGCATGAAGGAGGGCTTCAGCTACACTGTGGACTGGGGCCAACCTGGGAGGATATTGGCCTCTATGGGAGAGGTGGCCTGTATCTTTCCAGGAGGGGACCCACAGTCCTTAGTGGGAGGTCTAAATGTTACTTGGAGAAGCACTTACCCTTAAACTAGCAGGGGGGGAAGGGTGCAGCAAAACCAAGGCAGGCTACAACTGCCCCCCCCCCCATGATAAAGCAGCAGGGTGGAAGAGGCTGAGGTGAGTAAGCCCCCTAGAGCAGGGGCACAAGGTGACAGGGGTGAGGATAAGGCAGAGAACAGGGTGATATAAATCAGAGCAAGAAGAAAAAGTAAAGGAGACAGGTAACAGATAAGGAAGGAGGGCCAGGTAAGCTGGGGAACAGCACAGGCGGGGAGGAGCAGACAGGGAGGAAATAAGGTCTTCAATGCTAATGCGCGAGTCTGGTAATACAATTCCAGACCTACAGGCTATCATGTTGGAGGCTAGCCTGGATATGATGGCCATAATGGAGTTGTGGTGTACTGAAAGCTCTCATACTGGACAACTCTCTGTTCAGGGGAGGCAGGGAAGGGAGGAGAGGCTGTACTATATGTGATGGAGGGAATTAAGGCCAAAGAAGCACAGGGGCACCCGGAGGAAAAAGAAGGGCTGGAAGTGTATGTCATCCTGGAGACAGGTACTGGGGTGGTTACCTGTACTGGGTTGGTATACAGAGGTAGTAGAAGAGAAGTGCACACCATCTGTCTACAAAGGTACAAACAGCAAAGTAACTGGTACAAAAAAATAGACAAAAAAAAAAAAAAAAAAGTGTAACTATGTGCACACCAAGCAGGTCCAATAGGTTTTTATTTAACCCAGAACAGCATGAAGAATGCGGTGCTAGCCTTGCTTCTTCATGCTGTTCTGGGTTAGATAAAAACCTACTGAACCTTGTTCGCAGTGGTATACAGACCTTCAGCACAGGGAGAGGAGCTGGATGATGCACTTGAGGCGGCCATCATCAGAATGGCAAGTAAAGGGAAGCTGTTGCCAGCTGGGGACTTCAATCTGCCAGATGTGGATTGGGGCCTTTCAACTGCAGCTTCAGGAGCAGGGCCATCCTTGACTCCCTACAAGGGACTTTTCTCAGGCAGATAGTCAAGGAACCCACTACAGATGTGGCAGTGCTGGGCCTGTTGTTTACAAACACGGATGGCATTGTAAATGTTACAGCAGGCAGTCCCCTAGCTACCAGTGATCACTCTACAGTGTGGTTTAACATTAGGTTGGGAACAGGCAAACCACACGAGATGGAGGATCCTGGACTTTAAAAGGGCTTATCTTAAAGAAACAGGTGACTGCCTCAGAAACCGCTGTGTGTGTGTGTGTGTGTGTGTGTGTGTGTGTGTGTGTGTGTGTGGTGGAGGGGAGTGGTAGGGGTTGCCAGGTTGGACAGAGACACAGTGGGAAAAAATAAGGGAGGGCATAATTGAGGCAACCAACCTCTGCGTGAAGAAGGCGAGTAAAAGAAGGAGGAGGAAAGAAAAAAAAAAAAGACCATTATGGTTCTCTACGGGAGTGGCCTAGGTGATGTGGGGAAAAAGGTTGTCATTAAGGAGGTATAAGGACACACAGAGGAAGGAAGACAGGGAGGTATACCAAGTAAAACAGAGGAAAGCAGGAAGGACAGTGATGGGAGTAGAGGCACAAACCCAGTCAAGGATAGCCAAAGGAGATAAGACCTTCTTTAGGTGCATAAGTGAAAAGAGGAAAGCAAGGCGAAGGATAGGATAAGGAGGGCGGCAGGGGGACACTGCGCAGAAGAGGATCAAGAAAAAACAGACATCCTGAACGGGTAATTCTGCTCAGTCTTCAAAGTGGAGGAAGGGGGACAGACCATCAGAGAGCAGCAGGAGCAAAGGGGGTGGAGGGCAGGCATCACTCCAGTTTCATAGGAAAGAGTCCTGAAGGCACTTGCAACTCTGAAAGCAGATATTGTACCAGACAGGATACACACAAGGGCACTAAAGGAACTCAAGGAGGTGCTAGCTGTCCCCCTCCTGGCTGTAATACAACAGCTCACTGGAAGCAGGTGTGGTTCTGGAGAACTGGATTGAGAGCAAATGCGGTCCCTCTCCATAACAGCAGTAGCAAGGAGGAGGCTAGTAACTTTAGCCAATCAGCCTTACATCAGTTGTGGGCAAATTAATGGAAACCATTAAAGGAAAGGCTGATAAAGTACTGTATTTTAAATCCAATGGGCTATAAGACCAAAGGCAGCATGGATTCACGGGAGGGGGGCATGACAGATAAATCTGATTGATTTCTTTGACTGGGTGACCAGGGAAGTAGATCTGGGGAGGGCAGTGAACATGGCTTATCTGGTCTTTTACAAGGCCTTCAACACTGTGCAGCACTGGAGACTGATAATGAAGCCTAGGGGTGGGATCCAAAGTGGTGAATCGGATAAGGAACTGGGTAATGGAAAGGCAATGGGGGGTGGTGGTTAAGGGCTCTCACTCTAGTGAGGCAGAATGATCAGCGAGTTTCCATAGGGCTCAGTACTGGGGCTGGTCCTCTTCAATGTCTTCATAAGTGACACTGCAGAAGAGCTGGAAGGGAAGGTATGCCTTTTTGCAGATGACACCAAAATCTGTAATAGGGTGGACACCCAAGAGAAGGTAGAGAAAGTGCTTAGAGACCTTGGGAAACTTGAGGTGTGGTCAAGAGCATGGCAGATGGAGTTCAATGCCAAAAAGTGCAAAATTATGCACCCGAGGTATAGGAACCTAGAAGCTGAGTACAGGATGGGGGGAGGGAGGAGTACTGACAGTCACTAAGCAGGAAAGGGACTTTTGGGTTATCATATCTGATGACCTCAAACAGACAGGACAGTGAGACAAAGCAGTGGCTGCGGCAGTGGGATGCAAAGTGGGAGGTTATCTCCAGCAGGAGGTGGGAGGTGGTGTTGCACTCTATCGCTTGCTTTTGAGACACCACCTGGCGTACTGTTCATTCCTTACTTTGTACAAAATTGGGGGAATTGTTTTTTTCTGTAAATGTGGTGGATTGGTTCAGGAATTATTTAACTGAACAATCTCAAACTGTTTGTGTGGATTCATTTCAATCCAGTGCCTGTGACTTAAGGTGTGGGGTCCCACAGGAGTCCATTTTGGGACCCCTTGTTATTTTGTCTTTTTATTAACCATCTTCCATAACTGTGAAATTCTTGTCAAAGTCTCTTCTATGCACATAATCTGATTGTCTTCAATAAAGCAAAATCCATTTCCCAGTTAGCCACTTGTTTAGAGTATGATTTTTCAGGAGATATATGCAATTGGTTTTTAGCTAATTTATTGGTTTTGAATGTAAAAACAATAAAATCTATGCTATTTGGTTTGGCATCTATGCTGAGAGATAATGTAAGTTTGCAGGTTCATGACATAGGTGGGACTGCAATTGATCACGTGTCAGTTTATGTACTTAGGTGTTGTTCTCGATTCTGGGATCACCTTTTTTCCTCCAGTTAAAGCAGTTAGTAGAGTTATAAATAATAAATTGGGTATTTTGTATTAATTTAGGAGACATTTTTCCTTTGACACTCTGTCAACTGCCACAGGTTCTATGTTACCACATTCTGATTACAATTCTAGCAGTGGGACCCAGGGTTCTGAGAGGAGGAGATACCGAGAGCAGGACCACCCAAAGGGTGGAGTGTGGAGAGAAAGCTGTCTTATTTGTTACTTCTAGTCCCCTGATAACCAATGCACTTGTGCCTGGTCACTGATTAATGACAGTCTGAGGTGTCCCTCTCTTGCCCGACCCCTTCACGGCTGCAGCCCCCAGGAGCTTGAGTCACTGGCATACTGTCTAATATGAAGGAGGGGCTTGTATTAAGATGGGATATATATACAAGTAAGGCAGGTCTAAGGATAAAGAGGACGTGAATAAAATTTACCTTCAATTACCAAGAAGACATTTATTTCGTTTCAAGGACAGCTTTTATAACATGGTGTCTGGATGCAACAGCTTTATTTCAAGGGCTGCTACTAGCCAAGTGCTAAGGATAGCTCCAGCAGCAAATGGCTAATAAAACCACAATGTGGCTAATAAGAAATGCATTGTGGTGAATGAAAATACTGCAATTTACTGCTATTGTAATTTGTAGTATATAAGCCATTTTTCCCCTAGTGCTCACTAAGAGCTGTTCAGCAAAGATATACAGTCATGTGCCACAAAAGAAATCCTAGCTTGGCAGCTGGGGCTGCAGTGAGCACAGGGGAATGTACTCCCCTATCTCAGGATGAACAGTGCTACCTCAAGCAGCACTTCCCCTTGTTGCTACATGCATGCATGATGTGGGCTCACACTGGAACCCGAGTCATCCATAAGGTAGTGCAATACACTGCTATAATAACTGGGGAACGTTTTTTTCCCTAAGGAACCTGGTTTGTAATTTGCCATTATAAAGGAGAATTTATAACGGCAAAAACACACCCGGTTTCCACTGCGCCACACATGCACCAGCTGTCTGTCTACCCGTTCTCTGTCCCGCTGAACAATGCACCGCCACTCGCTCTAGTATCAGCAGTAAGTAAATATTTCAAAAACAAACAGACTGGGCTGTTATATTTAAAACTTTCTGAGCCGTGTCTGTTATTTAAAAGTGCTTACTAGAATTTTAAAA
Source organism: Neoceratodus forsteri (assembly GCA_016271365.2). NCBI lineage: Eukaryota > Metazoa > Chordata > Ceratodontiformes > Ceratodontidae > Neoceratodus > Neoceratodus forsteri. Next base: position 500,930,440 of record CM028135.1, on the reverse strand, counting down.
AGAAATGAAGGAGAGGTTTCAACAGCTCCAGACTGCGGTGGACCCAGCTGTCAGCAGACCAGACCATGGCTGAACAGCGAGGTACTTTTCTTTTATATAACTGCTGTGGCGAAAAAATGCTCCTCAACAATTATATAAAACAGAACATGGGGTGGTGTGTAAAACTCACATTTAACAAACGCCCTCAGTATTGGATACTTAAATAAACTCCTTGAGCTTCGCTCTCGGAAATTATGAAGCATCCAACACCTCAGGTGTGCATAAAATTCTCATTACACACACCACTTCATGCTTTACTCTATATATTATACCAGCTGGCAGCCTCTATTAGTTCATTTCTACTCTGTACTGAAACTTCTGGGCAAATAGCATTCCGTAGCCACTACAGATACAGGGGGTTGAGACACAAAAAGGAAAAAAGTGGGCGATAGACAAGAAGTGAAAAAAAAAACAAAAAAAAAAAACAGGAAAAAAAAAAGTGGTGAGAATAAAAAGGAAGAAAGAAAGCTGCAGAGTGAAGAACAGAATGGGGTGGAGTACAGTTTGGAGCATAGAGAAACATTTAAGGCCCATTTATTGAATATGCCTTTAGTTACAGGGCATACTACTGTACATTGTTTCCCATCACTTGTTTGAAAGGCAGGGAAAATTATTTTTGAACTGCATACATTACATGAATATTAGACTTTATTAAACATTTGACTGGAATTCTGGCCTGCGAGTGACCAAAACCTGGTCAAAAACCAGAAACAGATGGCACTATTGCTCTAAAAAGGCCTAGCAATGGGCAAGTGTTCAAAACTACTGCCCACTACACTGGTACATAGGCACGCACCCCAAAAAAGATGGTGCCAGTCCCCAATGCTGGCCACTCTCTCTCTCTCCCTCATCCCCATTTTTCTGCTCCAGATTTATTTTTGTTTAAAAGAAGTCTCCCTAGTAGTCCATTAGTCCACTCCCTCCGCACTGGTCCCCGTGATCATCTCCCTGCTCCCCCTCCATCAAACCCCAAGACACTGGCTGGTACTCACCCTCTACTACTGGTTGCTGTCTCAAGCAAGTATACTGACTAGCATTCTTAAAATAACTCTTGTTGGCACTGCACTACAATAGTAACAAAATTATTCTGATAACATAAGTCAGTATACTTGTGTAAACAGAGGGTGGACACCAGATGGCATCTCAAGGTCAGATGGGTAGTGGGGAGGTGATCACCAGAGCAGGGGTTATGGTGAGCCACTAGATTATCAGATTAAACATTTTAAATTACAAAGAGGAACTACACTGCCAAGTAAAATATCTATATATAGATATATGTTCAAACTGTAGGGTGAAGGCCTAGGGAATGTGGGGTACTAGGGAAGTTTTATATGTAACAGATAATCCACTACAGGGTGTGCGGTCGTATTCTTGATATATGCACGCATCGGTGTGCGTTGTGAGTTAAATCAGGAAGTGGAAGGTATCGGCTGGCCACCTTTTTGGGGCCAAATTACAATCCCTTACCACTTTAAAAAGGCTCAACATAAAATATTAACAATTACAATAAGGAACTATTGTAGATTTAAGGTACCATATACCAACAGAGGAATTTAAATCCGCAAAATCACTTTAAAATGGTCTACCCCATTTGCAGGTGTGAAAGATTATGGCAGGTATGGCTTTGACTTTAGACTCTTTTTAGCTTGTGAAAGGATTTTATTCCCCCTCACTAAATTAATAAACCACTTACTTTGTTTTGGCACCTATCCCATTGCCTGAAATAGGCAACCATACGCCCAGTTCACAAGTCTGGTCAAAAATCAATCATCTCAAATTACAGGCCTATTTCCTTACTGGGTCCCTTGTTAAAGGTACATGAACTTACTGTAATGGGCCAAACTGTTGAGTTCTTGACTACAGTTGCAGCCAAAGACATGACTACATACAGTATTTCCTGAAATTTCTGCGATATATCTCTGGAGAAATTTCCTGCCTGCCTGCAGTACCACTGTGGGCCACCAAAATAATCTCTTCAGATATATTGTAAAATAGCTGGAAATATCTGAACATATCTGTGGCTGCAGCTGAAGAATAGTGTGCCGACTCGTGTTCAGCACAGTTCTACGTCATTATGTAACACTGAGACTGCACTGGTGAGGCTCATGAACTACGTCTATTAGGCTATATAGACTCTGGTGAGTTGCCTCTGTGTTCGTGGACCTCATCAAGGCATTCGATCTAGTGGATCATGACTGTCTACCATCTCTCTCCAGTGCCATTTCTCCAAAAAGGTCATTAGTTTGGGGACTACCTTGCTGGCCAAGAACACAGAGAAGCTGGAATACTGATTATGAATAGAGGTTCTAAGTAGATTGTAGTGTTCCACAAGGTTCTATTTTGGGACCGCTTCTCTTCTCCCTTTTTTAAACAACCTTCCTGCTGCCTGTCCTGCTCTTCAGAAATGCTTCTTTATGCAGACGATATGGTTGTTTTCAAGAAGGGATGAGATTTAGCAGGCCTCAGTGTCACTCTGCAAAAAGAATTTGACAACCTTCAACAGTGGTTCTTGGCCTGCAGGATGATCCTAAATACCAAAAACACAAGGCTATTATCTTTAAAAAGACCAGAATGCTTACTGATGGTAAGTTTGCCTTAAAGGCTTCAGATGGTGAACCCCTTCAGTCAGTCAATGACTTTAAGTACTTGGGAGCTATCCAGGACAGCACCCTTTCTTGTGATATTCATAGAAACAGAAAATGATAGCAGATGAGGATCATTGGTCCTTCCAGTCTTCCCATAAAACCCTAACAAACCCAGGACCTATTGTTCATACAGGGTTCTAACTCCCACTATCCACACCCATGCTCCCCTGCCACTACCATGCTGAGCAACCACTAAGCCCTACAGCCGTGTTTGAAACCACTGATAGTCTTGGCGCCAACCACTTCAGCTGCAGATTGTTCCATGGCTCCACCACCCTTTCTGTAAAATAAAACTCTCACTTGCCTCTTGACCCCCCCCCCCCCCACCTCTCAGTTTCCACTTGTGCCCCTGGGTTCTTGATCCACTACTATACTAAATAGTTCCTTGCAATTGACCTTGTTCATTCCTTTCAGGAACTTAAAGGTCTCTATCATATTCATGTTGCCCATATAGCAAGAACAATACACCAATATTTAGGTTCTCGGTTTCGTTTTTGATGTAGTCTGCTGCCCGAAGCATATATTCTTTTGGCAAACAGCCTACCTTTCTTCTGTTCTTGATTATGGTATTTTATGCTATTCTGCTGCTGGGAGTGGGGTGCTGTCCAGGATAAGAGTTGCTTATAATTCCATCTGCCGATTCATCACTGGCCTTCCTTTGCATACTCATTATTGTTTATTTTTTTCTGCTCAAGTACTTTCTTTTGATGAGTCTGTAAAATGTAAAACATCCACATTTTTTTCATAAAACTGCACTTCGTAATGTTCCCGCAACTATCTCATACACAGATACATCGATCATGTCAGCAGTTAAGGGCTGTCAGGCCCATCCAGTCTGCCCGTTTATGCTACCTGACGAAGCGGCCAGTGACCATATCTAGTCATTGGCTTTAGTTTTTTCTTCCTATCTCTAATATTCCTTTCTTCCTGTCCCATGCATGTTTGAAGCCTATCACTGTACAGGCAGCCACCACTTCCTGGGGCAGGCTATTTCATGTATCCACCACTCTCTTCATAAAAAAGAACTTCCTGACATTTCCCCTTATGCGGCCACCTATCAGTCTCGTATCTTGTCCTCTTGTTCAGGCATTACTTTTAGACTGGAATATGTTATCCACTTTCACCTTGTCCATGCCCTTGAGGTACCTGAATGTTTCTATCATGTCAACTCTCTCTCCTTTGCTCCAGTGTGTACAAACTGAGGTCTTTGACTCTTTCCTCGTAAGGCTTGTAATGTAGACCCTTCACCATTTTGGTCGTCCTCCTCTCCACAGTCTCTGTTTTGTCAATGTCCTTACGAAGGTGTGACCTCCAGATTTGGATCAGTAGTCAAGGTGACGCCTCACCAGGGTCTTGTGCAGTGAAACTATTACCTCCCTCCTTCAGCTTGTGATTCCCTTTCCAATACACCCCAGTGGCCTTCCCCACCATCTTGGCTGTCTACCTTGTGGCCTTCAGGTCATCTGTGACTATGACCCCCAAGTCCCTCTGCTCCTTAGTAACTGCCAACAGCCCCCCCCCCCAAACCTGTAGCTTGCTCCAGGGTTCCTGCTCCCTCACGTGCATGATTTTGAACTTCTTTGCATTAAACCTTAGTTGTCACACCTCTAACCCTCTCTCCAACCATTCCATGTCCTTTCTCATCTTTTCCATCCCCTCAGAGTATCCACCCTGTTGCAGATCTTGGGTGTCATCTGCAAACAGGCATACCTTTCCCTCTAGCCCATCTGCACTGTCACTGATGAAGACATTGAAGAGGACTGGCCCCAGAACTGACCCTTGAGGTACCCCACTGGTCACCTCCCTTTCCTCAGATTGGTTTCTGTTTACCATGACCCTCTGGTTTTCTGCCCCTTAATCAGTTTCCAATCCAGTTTAGCACCTTGTGCTCCATCCCCAGGCTACCTACCTTGTTGACCAGTCTCCTATGTGGGACGGTATCAAAGACTTTGTTGAAATCTAGGCAGGCAATATCTACTACCCCCCCTCCCTTAAATCTACTGCCTTTGTCACCCAGTTAAAAGAAATCAAATAGATTAGTTTGACAAGTCCGTCCTGTGGTGAACCTATGTTACCTGGGACCCAACACCTCAATGGCTTCTAGGTGCTCCACTATTCTTTCCTTGAGGAGTGCCTCTATTATCTTTCCTACTACAGAGGTTAGACTAGCTGGCTTGTAGTTCCCTGCATCTTCTTCACTACCGCTCGTGAAAAGGAACAACATTTGCCCTTCTCCAGCCCTCTGGGACCACTCCAGTGTCTAGGGACTCACTGAACAGGGCTGCCAGTTCAATTCTCAGTTCCCTTAGGACCCTGGGATGTATGCTATCTGGACTCATACCTTTGTCCACCTTCAGCTTTGCAAGCTCTTCTGGGACCCTCTCCTCTGTGAATGGACTGGTGTTTACCTCCTTATCCTGTGTTCCTTTAAAGTCTAGCTGTGGGCCCTGCCCATGACCTTCCACAGTGAAGACTAAACAGAAATATTTGTTCAGGATCCCTGCTTTCTACCAGTCTCTCTCCACTATCTCCCACCTGGCTCCTCGAAGCCTAGCTACCACCCCCACTTTTGCCTTCCTTCTCCCACTAATGTACCTGAAGAATGTCTTGTCTCCGGTTTTAACCGACTGAGCTATTCTTTTCTCTGTCTGCCTTTCAGCTATCTCAGCCATCTTTAACTATCTCAGAACTATTTTTTATTTTTTGTAATAACTGTCATACCAGATCACAAGACATGTTATCCTTTTTAATCCCAATGAGAAAAATGGCACTTGGTCAAAGGTTTCTTGATTTTGCTGGTGCCCGGATTTATTAACAATCTTCAGAATTCTGTAAATCAATATTTCAGTTTAAGAAACGGTCATCATCACTGCCTACAAACTAGTCTTACTGTAATTTTTTGTTTTTTGTTTCTCTGGAATTTCTGTTTTCTTTTCTTGATGGATGCATTTGAAAATGGAATTTGCTCAATGTGCCTTTCAGGGCAAACCATAAAAAAATGAAACTACAGCACACAGTGGTCAAGTGGCATGCCTTAATGTCACATAATGTGACAGCAGCCACTTGGAAAATGAAGAATATTCTTGCTCACAGTTCTTTGATTATATAATCCCTCCTCCATTCAGTTGTCTAGGTAAGGCTAATCTTAATTTAGTTTCATAATATATACTGGATAAAAAACACCTAAAGATTCTGTCATCTATACTAGATAGAGAGCAGCAAGTTAAACTCACATCTTTGAAAGTTCAGGATCAGGTTCAACATGAGTTACATGGCAGAGTTAGTGTACCAAATCCTACATTAAATTATTTATAAAATGTAAGGAATAATGTTCTGCCCACTGTGGCATGACTTTTAAACGTCAAGCCTTTATTAACTGCCAATTTACATAAAAACTGGAAAACTGAGCAGTACCTTAGTAAGAAATACTAGCTACGTGACATGACAATTAAAAAAAAACATGCCCCATCAGGATTAATCTTTTACCTGCATTCAGTACATAATGTTCCTTACAAGGGGCCATCCGACCTCTGTACAGGATTAACCACACCAGTACCAGTTTGTACATTAATACAGATATGGCTTTCTAGATTCAAGGAAAAGAAGCTTATTTAGTAGCCCTTAAAAACGATTACTTAAATTCGTTGCCTGCCAATCTAATATGTTGCTCCATCACCTTGGTCGCCGTCATCATCATCATCTTCGATCCGCTTTCTACTTTCCTGTTCTTAAATCTCTCCTCCATGAGTTGTCCGTTCACTCTTGCATTTGCTTCTGATATTGGGTTGGACTCCTTTCACCTGCAATTAACTCAGGCACCAACAGCAGCACTTCCCTACTTGACTAGCATCAGTCATTCCCTCTGTTCCTTTTTTGCTGTATTGATTACTATGTAATGTTCTTTTGCCAGTTCCTCAATTTACTGTTATGATAACTTACTGATCGTCAACGTATTATTCTTCTACTGTATAGTTTAACTTACAATTTATAAAATACATAGAAGGAAATATGAATTTGACATCTGTTCTCTCTCTTCTCTTCCCCTCCCTTCAGAATGCATCTGGAAATGAGCTGCTACCAGCTCAGTATGTCTTCCCTGGTAAAACCTTTGAAATAAATACATACATACATACATAAATAATCACCCAACTAACCCAGATCCCAGAACTGTGAACTGCACTGCAGCTGGAGGAGGGGTTGCAGTTTCTGGCGATGTTGAAGGAAAATGCAATACTTCCTTGACTGCACATCCTCTACAGTCTTCTTCCCTGACCCAGCTGGTGATCACGGAGATGGGCTAAGAGGTGGGACATAATTCTGTGTGTACATTATGAAGGTGGAGAAGGATTCTCACAGGTGCATCCTCTACAGATGCTCTACCCCCCCACCACCTGCACTCTATACATTAGGACCCAGTGCCATCAGTGACACCCTCAAACAGACTAGCTAATGCACCAATGTATACAGTAAGGCACAGAGGATGTTGGGGTGTATGAGGAGGGGTTCTGACAGTCAAAAAAGCAAAGTGATACTACCCCTGTACTGATGTCTGGTGAGGCCTCATCTAGAGTACTGTGCTCAGTTTTGGAGTCCTCATCTGTGAACAGACACAGGCTGGAGTTAGTGCAGAGAAGATGATCCATGGCAAGCAAGGCAGATCCTGTGAGGAAAGGCTGGTGGAGCCAAGTATGTACTTGCTGGATGGCAGGCATGAGAGGGAGTAAATGACAGAAACAAACATATCTGAGTCACAGAAGCAGGGTGAAGAAGGATCTGTTTGTCAGAAATTGGGACCCAGTCATAAAAGGGCATGCCTGGAGGTTGGTGGTGGGCAGGCTCAAGAGGGATACAAGGAAGTTTTACTTCACAGAGAGGGTGATTGGGTCAGGTACCCTTTACAGGTTTAAACAAGGCTTCGACAGGGTACAACAACTCCTAGTTCGGGGTGGGGGGAGGGGTGGAGGAGTGAGGAAATTGGGGAAACAACCCACCAGATCAACATGTCAGTTGTGCAATATAGTATAGTAAGCGCAGACCCAGTGGATCATTGGTCCCTTTCTGCCCACCAATTCTGTTTCTAGGTTTCCATGTCATGATAGCAAAGCCACTCATTAACTCATCACTAGAGTGAGTGTGTCTACTATATATATATTAGAGGCAAAAAACTCCGTTTAATGCATTAATTAGGGTTGTTCCACAGCGACAAAAGTGAGGAAATTCGCTGTTAGGGTTGAAAACCCCCCTTGGACCCCCCCAACCGGCATTGGGGTGCGCATTGGGATCGTCAGCCTAACTCTCACCCCATGACATGTGTAAAGCAGCAGAAGTATAGGAGAATGGGGTGAGAGTTAGGACCCACGATCCCAATGCGCACCCCAATGCGGTTGGGGGTGGTAGTCAGGGGTTTTCAACCTAACAGCGAATTTCCTCACTTTGTCGCTGTGGAACAACCCTAACTAATGCATTAAGCGGAGTTTTGCCTCTAATTTCCATTCTTTTGAGAATGATTACGAGAAATAGTAGAATGTAATGCAGCGGCCGGCCCGCTCCGCCACATGATGTGTTGTGGCATACTAACAGGGACAACAACGCCAAACAGAAATGCTAACAGTAAGCGCACATGGAACACAAGCAATAAGAGAACAGAAAGGATACGCACATGGTGAGCGTGAACTGGAATGGTCTGCCACGTGATGTGTTGTCACATAGTAACATGGTGCCTACAAACAGAAATGTCAATGGGCATGGTGATGTAAAGTGAAACAGTAAGATAAACAGTACTGTAGACAGAAATGGCAAAAAATAACAGAAGCATAAAGCTATAAATGAAAGCAAAAGGATAACGCACATGGTGGCGCAGACGTCAATGGTAAGTGAAACGGGTATGGATCCGCAAGCGGAAAGGGCAACAGTAACAGTAATGTAAGCGCACAGGCTGGTTTTCCCCAAAACCTGCATTGAGAAAGACAGTGAGTACAAATAATGTATGCAAAATAATGAGTATCGACGCAGAAAATGAGATCTTGGAATACTAAATACATTATATCTCAGGAACCGTACGATAGAAAAAAAAAATTTAAAAGTCATATTATTTACAACTGTCCTGGCTAATTTGAATCTTAGCCCCATTAGAGGCTAAGAAATTTTCAGACCGAAAAGTCCATTATCTACGCACCGTTTCCGAGATACGGCCCTGAATATGCAGCGCCATAATATTATCCTATGGGAAAAAAGAAAAGTTCAGAGCACCATAACTTTGCCTCCCTGTAATGTTTTTCACCAAACTACTGAAAGGCACATCTGTGGGCTGTTGGCTGTCTCCCTCCAAATTTCAGGAAAAGACCAAACCGTTATTTTGCAGCAGGGCTCCAAATGATTTCTGTTAAGTGTTGGGCGCCGTAATGTTATCCTATGGGAAAAACTGTCAATTTTGCAGTGCCGTAACTTTGCTGCCATGTGATATTTTTTCACCAAACTACTGAAAAGCACATCTGTGTACTGTTGGCTGTCTTCCCTCCAAATTTCAGGAAAAAAGACCAAACCGTTATTTTGCAGCAGGGTGCCAAAGGATTCCTGTAATGCTTCGGGCGCCGTAATGTTATCCTATGGGAAAAACTGACAACTTTGGAGTGCCATAACTTTGCCGCCGTGTAATATTTTTTTAATACAACACTGAAAGGCATTCTGTGAGATGTCGGCTGCGTTCCCTCCAAATTTCAGCCCAAAACTCCCAATGGTTATTTTGCAGTGCAGTGCCAAAGAATTGCTGTAATTTTCCCACAGACTAGAAAATTACTGTCGCAATTTGCGAAAGCTTTCGCAAAAATTTGCGACACTTTCGTGAGCACGAAAGTACTTTTTCCAGAAATTTGAAAAACATATTTCTGGGGTGTTTTACCACAAAGTAAAGACATGGCAAGCATCCTCTGGGCTCGACTAGGTGAATACAAAAAAAATTAGGTTGCTAGAGGGTCCCAAATTTAAATGCCAACCATTTTCTGATCACCAACTGAAAACAAAATGGCCGATTTCGGAAAGTAACAGGCCCATTTAGAAAGTAAAAATGCATTTGCGAAAGTGTTGAACTTTTTGTTAACTTTTCCCATTGACTTATAATGGGAAACTGTTTTTGAATAACTTTTGAACCGTTTAATATTTTCACGAAATCTTGAAAGGCACATGGGGACCCGACTGCGTTCCCTGAAGATTCGGGCAGTCCATAAACCTGATACAACCTGTAGCGACCACAGAATTCAGAAAAGCGTAAGCGTGCTATCAGATCACACTTAATAACCTCGCAGCCGTATATCCGACCTAGTACGAAACTTGGCAGATCCAAGGCCTATGGTTCTTGATCATAAATTCCAAATTTCAGACAAATCCATCAAACGGTTGCAAAGTTATTAAGGTGCAAGTTTTGGGGTTTAACATAGAAATGGCTCTCACCCTAACTATGGTAGCACTACCGTGCTACCATAATATATATATATATATATATATATATATATATATATATGTATCTCATCTATTTTCACACACACACACATATACAGTATATAGACAGACACAAACACACACCAGAACTAGCAGTATGGGTGAACTCAGCCCTTCTGCAATTTGGATGCATCACCTCTGATGCCTTTCAAACTCCACTGACCCGGGGACAGGACTGAAGCCAGGTCCATCACATGGCAGCACAACCTTCTGCTTTCGTACCACCAGGCCTGCAAGGAAATGGATTGTATTTCACATGTACTGAGCTGACACTTACCTCATTCAGTGCACACATGCGAGCAATTGAGCCAATGTTATTCGTTATGGTGACCAAAGTTGCTCTGGCCAGGTCTTCCTTACTGATAGAATCTCGTTTCTCCTTACACATCATGTGGCCAAAACTGTATTGCAAGCAGATGAAAGTCAGCAAAAGATGTCTTGTTAATTCAAGTTGCAAAATATAAGATCATAATAACTCTCAAAGTATGGCCAGCGGTAACAGCCTCACCTATGTGGCCTGAAGTTGGGAACAATTGTTCTTTTCAGTAAACAAGCACAATATTTTATATGAAAACACAGAATTTTCCAAGCACATTAACAGACCCTCAGTCCATTAAGTCAGCCCACTTCATTAATCCATAGCCATCTAACACTGATAAGGCCTATGCAGAGCTTCCTAATAGTAGCTCTGTTTTGCAAGCCGAGTGATCCCCAATAGACTCCTCTGCATTTTCACAATACCCATGAGTCAATCCTACCCTCTGTTGAAGCCTAATAGTTTTCTCATTAACCATCTCCCCAGGTAGATGCCTCCACCTGCCAACCATCTTCCCTGGGAAGAAGCAATTCTTCACATCACTCCTTTAAATGTGAACTTTAAAATTTCCTTTTTTAAAGGGGAAGCAAAAAGAAACCAGAGGAGTGGCTATCTCTGCAAAGCAGTGTGCAAAAGATGGAGATTAGTGCCCAAAAGGTGGATAAGCAGAAAAGGGGCAAAATTCAGCAGAAGGGCAAACAGCAAGGAGAACCAGGGATAAATGACAACCAAGGAAGGGGCTGGAGTAGAACAGTGAAGCAGTCTAGGGAGGTCAAATCATGGAATGCCATGTGTGCAAATGCCAGGAGCCTTAGCAACAAGATGGAAGATCTGAGCTGTCATGGTACAGTCAGACCTGGACATTGTGGCCATCACTGAAACCTGGTGTAATGATAACCATGACTGGGAGATGGCCATACCTGACTACAACATATTCAGAAGAGACAGAGCAGGCAGGAAGGGAGGAGGAGTAGCACTGTATGTGAAAAATGACATAAGGGCCACACAGATCCAGGAGGAACAAAATGGGGAGAGATACTGTGGGTTAAGCTGGAAAGGAAAATGGGGCCAGCCATCCAGACAGGTGTGGTCTAAAGACCACCAGCCCAGGAGGAAGAAACAGATGAGAGCTGATGCTAGCCATCAAAGGATGGCAGACAAGTGAGGTAGTACTGGTTGGAGACTAAATATACCAGGCGTGGACTGGAGCATCCCAGCAGCAGCATCAACTAAGAGCAGATTTATCCTGGACTCCTTCAGGGTGCCTCCTCAAGCAACTGGTCATGGAACCAACTCGGCAGAAGGCAATACTGGACCTTGTGCTCACAAACAGGGACAGTGTGATGGGGTAACAGTGGGGAGCACCTGGGTAACAGTGACCACCAGTCACTGTGGTTTGAAATCACAGTAAGGGCAGAACCAAACCACACAAAAACACGTATCCTGGATTTTAGTGGGGCAGACTTTGGGAAAATGGGGAGATACTTGAAAGAGGCATTAAGGGGAATGGGACAGGAATCAGGGGTTGAGGAACAGTGGGCAATATTTAAAATGGGGATTATAAGAACAACAGAATTATGCATTAAGCAGGTTAGCAAGAGGAAAAGGAAGAGGAGACCATTATGGTTTTCCAAAGAGGTAGCAAAGAAAGTGAAAGCCAAAAGATTGCATTCAGGCAATACAAAAGACATAGGCAGAAGGGATAGGAGAAGTACCAGGAGAAACAAAGGAGGCAGGGAAGTCAGTAAAGGAAGCCAAAGCTCAGACAGAAGAACACATTGCAAAATCAGTGGGTAAGGGGACAAACCTTTACAGGTACATAAGTGAAAAAAAAAAGACAAAGGGAGGATAGTGAGACTGAAGGGAGGATGGAGCCGCGTGGAGGATGACAACAATAAAGCTGACATACTGAACAGGTATTTCTGCTCAGCCTTTACTAAGGACGAGGGGGGCAATGGGTCTGAAGGAGTACAAGGGTGAGAATATGCAGAATAGACACAAGTCCCTTTACACGAGAAAGGGTCCTGGAAGGAACTGGAAGTAATAAGAGCTGATAAAGCAATGGGGCCAGATGGGTGCACCCCAGGGTCCTTAAAGAACTAAGAGAGGTGGTGGCTGAACCTCTGGCTATCCTGTTCAGCCAATCACTGGAAACAGGGAGGTACCCAAAGACTGGAGGACAGCAGATGTAGTCCCCTTATACAAAAGTGGGAACAAGAGGAAGCAGGGAACCACAGACCAGTCAGCCTCACCTCGGTAGTGGGAAAGATCATGGAAGCACTACTGAAGGAGAGATTGGTGGAACATCTGGTTGTCAATGGACTACAGGACCCAAGACAGCATGGTTTCACCAGGGGGAGGTCATGTCAGACCAACCTCATTGAATTTTTTGACTGGGTGACTAGGGAGGTGGATCAGGGGAGGGCAGTGGACATGGCCTATCTGGACTTCAGCAAGGCCTTTGACACTGTGCCACATAGAAGACTATTACACAAACTGGGGAATATGGGTGTGGGCAGGACAGTAGTGTGGTGGGTAGGTAACTGGCTGGGTGGCAGGACACAGAGGGTGGTGGTAAATGGCTGTCACTCCACAGAGGGAAGAGTAACCAGTGGGGTACCACAGGGATCAGTGCTGGGACGGTCCTATTCAACATCTTCATCAGTGACATTGCACAGGATCTAGAAGGAGAATTTCACTGTTAGCTGATGACACAAAGCTCTGTAACAGAGTAGACACATCAGAGGGTGTAGACAGAATGAGAAGGGACCTGCAGAAACTTGAAGAATGGTCAAGGGTTTGGCAGTTGAAATTCAATGCAAAGAAGTGCAAGATAATGCATATGGGGCACAAAAACCCTGGCACAATATATCAGTTGGGTGAGGATATAGCATGCACCAAGCAGGAAAGGGATCTTGGGGTTGTCATCTCTGATGACCTCAAGGTAGGGAAACAGTGTGACAAGGCATCAGGTAAAGCAAATAGGATGCTGGGATGTATAGGCAGGGGCATCACCAGCAGGACAAGGGAGGTCATAATTCCGCTATACAAGACACTAGTGAGGCCCCACCTGGAGTACAGTGTACAGTTCTGGAGACCATACCTCACGTGGGACATAGACAGGGTAGAGAAGGTTCAGAGGAGGGCAACAAAGATGGTGCATGGGTTGCATCACAAGTCCTATGAAGACAGGTTGAAGGGAATTGAACATGTACTCCTGGAGGAGGAGGGAGAGAGGATATGATAGAACATACAAGTATCTTACAGGAGGAACAGGGTACAAGAAAACACTATTTTTAAGCGAAAAAAGATGTTTCAGGACTAGAGGCATGGGATGAAGTTGGAGGAGGGCGATTCAGAGGAAACATGAGAAGAATTTCTTCACAGAGCGGGTGGTGGACAAGTGGAACACCTGCCAGAGGAAGTGGTGGGGGCTGAAACAATCACGGGATTTAAGAATGCATGGGATAGACATAAAGGAATTCTAGAGGGCAGGGGTAAGGGGAAACAGACTTCTAGGAAAACAAACTGAACTTACAAGCTCAAATGGGCAGACTAGGTGGGCCATAGGCCCTTATCTGCCGACACTGTCTATGAATCTATGTAAATAACCTTCAACTTTAAAGAGCTAGTGTACTGCTTGGAATTAATAAAAATTTGGAAGTAGTCAGCCATTACTTCTTGTATCTGAAGCATTTTATGCTTTTTAAGTATTGCTAATTAGAAGATTATCGACATGACAAGTAGCAGGTGTGATGTGTGGAGCAGCACTCTACCGTGAAGCTGACACAGCTGTGTTCCTCCCTATACATCACCGGCATTGTAACATCACAAACCGTGACATCACCAGTGGCCAAGGAGAGTCCCTCTCCTGCTGCTTGATTGGCAACTTGTGACACACGTTACCAGACAGGCAGCAGGGCTTGAATGAGTAAGGTCATACGCTGACGATGTAGTGGGAGGCATAAAATGAGTAAGATCTGCTTCCAGTAAAGCACTGCTTTTCACATCCAACCCTGTACTATTAGGTTGAAACCCACCTAATGAGCACACAGAAAAAGGAAAACACTTCAGAAATAAAAGATAGTAAGGGACTACTTATAACAAGCATTTGTCAATGCCGAATGTTGATTGCGTCGGTCTGTTGAGCACGCTCACTGGCCCTCTGTCAGTCGCTCAGTCTGTTTCTTCCGGTGCTGCAGGTTGCTCTTTTGTACTATGCTCCTGCCTGCGTTGGCATCTTGTTATGCCCTCTAAGAAATCTGCAGCTGTCCCGACAGAACTCCACTGAGGTGGCTCACTCCCCCTCTCTCATTCGCTCATTCTGTTTCTCCTGGCGCTGCAGGCTGCCCTTCTGTACCGGGCTCCTGCCTCTATTGGTGGCTTTTTCTACCCACAAAGAAATCTGCAGCAGTACCGACACAGGTCTGTTGAGCCTCCTGACTCCCCCTCTCTCACTCCCTCATTCAGTTTCTGCCAGCGCTGCAGGCTGGCCTTTTGTACTGGGCTCCTGCCTGCGTTGCCGCCTTTTTCTGCCAACAAAGAAATCTGCAGTAGTCACGATCTGCGCAGTGACCGCAAAATCCCCTTTTGGGGCTGATTAACGCCATGACAGTTCAAGAATTCATGAGGAGGGGTCCCAAAAAACCCATGTTGAAAGTTTGGTAAAAAATTCCAAAAAATGCCCGAGATATGCACTAAGGTTAAAAAAAAACTATTACATTATACAGCTTACCGGCATTTTCTCAGTTCACAGTCAGCTTTGTAGAGTGCAGGCGTGTTCCCCAGTCCACGAAGATATCACGCTGAGCTCCCGGTAAGTATGGGGGCAAGGTGCGCGGTGGGTGAGTGCGGGTGGGGGCAGAGCGCACTAACGGACAGTTCCTTTTTTCAGGAGGAAAAAAAAGAATGTTGGGGACCAGTTTTCCTTCACAGGCATCTGGCACGCTGGGGTGGGCTCCTGCGTGCACAGCAGATTTCGTTTGGGGGCCAGCAGTAGCCGATGGGGATTGGGTACCCCGTCGGCAAATGGGGGCTTGGGTATCATTATGCTGACAGAGTTAGGCACCCGTCGGCAGGAACACGCGCCCGAGGGGGTGTTACAGAATGCCAGCGAGGGTGGGTTCCCCTGTCAGCAACAACAGAAACAGCAGCATCCAAAGCCGACGGGATTGGGCCCCGCCGGGCAAGTAAACACAGTGGGGGAGGGGTTGTATTGTTTAGAACATGACGCAAGCCGCCTCCATGTTCACAACAATATCAGGGTTTTACAACCCGCCCTGCAATGACGGGCCACTCCGTCATTGCAGCGGATGGCTGACGCTGCAATGAGGCGGCCCCTGATTGCAGCGGCTACTTTGTTAGAAGGCTTTGGCACACTGGCTGAACTAGAGTCAGCAGCAGCGTGCCACGGCATTGGGGGAAGTGGGACAAGCCTTTGCACCCTGTGAGGCATTGGCCACAACAGTGCCGCGCCTCCACAGCCTGCTTGTAGAGAAAGCTGCTGCAACATGTTTCTTGTGCATGCGCGCAATCAACATAAAAATGACAAACATTTTCTGCCTGCTGTTTTCAGTACTACTAGCTCTTTAAATCTCTTCATGAAAACATTACGGTACAGATAACATTTATGAAGACTTAACACATCCCCATTTAAAAGAAACTTTTCAGAGTCCTCTCTGTTTGCAGGCCCCATGTTCTTCTAGCACAAACTATCTCCAAATGATTGCACTATTATTGTAGTGGCACAGTAGTAGCACTATAATTAGGTTTGGTTGAGTAATTTCAAGTTTAAATTCGATTATAAAAAGGGTCTGAGAAATGGAGCTTTCTGATTGGCTGCAAACATTCTAACAGCCTTATGCGAATCTTTTAACAACATACATGTAGAGCTTAACCATATGCTGAACAAGGTTTAACACTGTTTAAAAACATTGTTTATTATAATAGCAATAAGGCACTCCCAGGGATTATGTTAATGGTCAGTTAATCAGCCTCTAGGGGTATGTGGCACTCTGCTACACCTCGTGCCACAGTACACCCCTAGAAAGTGAGTAACAGTTCATTAACATAACCCTTGGTCATGCCTTATTGCTTAATTTTCAGCCACTTACAGTACATCTTGGCTGTTTGGCAGACTTTCATAAAATGTTTGAAGCCATGTGTTCTGGCACAGGATCTCAATCTGCCAGTTTTGGTGAAGTCTGGGTCAGTGTTTTTAGCTACAGATGGGCAAAACATGAAAAAGATCAACTTTTTAAAACAAAGGGTAATTGGCACACCACTGCCTCAGGCATGCTCAGAACGGTCAGTGGCACATGAATTACCCTTATCAGGGCTCTACAGCGAACTGTTAATGGGAAAGTCCCCTCAATCTATTTTCCATGTTATCTGTGTAGTTTGTAGCCATGAACAATGATTCCCTTTTACATCCCATTAATGTCATCCTAATTTAAATTTAAATGAAGTTGCTTCACTCTGTTCTACCCTGGTGTGAAAACCTGTTTGACGCCACTGCAAAGATCATGACCCCACTCATGCAAGGCACCATGGGAGTGTATGATGCATACATGCACAAGTCAGTAGAAGTGCTACTGTCAGGCAGTTCTGTTATATGTCTTTTGAAGTCCCTGTAGTATTGTCTTTTGCTGGCCAAACTTTCCAAGGTAAGTTCCCTAATGCTTTCTGTTGTTTAAAGTGTGTCTAAGTTGGAAAAATGGAGTTGGAAGTACACCGGTGCTTCTGAAGTTGTGTTCTTCAGCTTACTAATTCCTATGTGCTAGGAGTTCTTTGCTTACTCTCAACTCTCTGTCCCTTCGATGTGGAAATGCGCATTAACAACTCCTATGTTTCCTTTTATGAGTGCCTTTGCAGTAGCATCAAACAGGTTTTCACACCATGGCAGAACAGAGTGAAGCAACTTCATTTAAACTGAAATTAGTGGGATGCAAGAGAGAGCTTCATTATTCATACCTACACACTACCCTGGCAAACAGAAAAAAGGTTGAGAGGACTATCCTTTTAAGCAGCACCTCTCCTCCCCAGCAGTATGACATCTATTTCCCTCCCCACCACCCCAAAAAACATTAAAAAAAGGGCAAAGAAATTTGCCATCCCCCCCCCCCCCAACCAATTAAGACACAGGGTGCTCAATCAGTGTCAGAAAGACTGAATTAAAAACAAATATTGCAGGCACTGGGCACCCACCCCTAGTGCTTCCAAAGCCCCCACCCCGATTCCAACACTATGTGCCCAACCCTGGTGCTCCATAAAATGCCCCCTCAGGATGCTTAACCCAGGTAGAACAAATTAAAAAAGTGAGCTCCCTTCCTCTTACTCCCTAGAACCCATAACCTTCTCTTCCCTCTACCCAACACCAAGTCTTACAACCCCGTCCTCCAGTCCATTACCACCCCCAATCTAACAATTATCCTGCCATGCGATCAATAACAGCAACATGATCGAAAAGCAGATTCATTCATTCATTCATTCGCATGGTGGATAAGGAGAGAAGAGGACTCTGGCAGTCAACACTTTTTTTTTAATTACTGATGGCATGGGGTGGGAGTGGGAGGTACTGCTGCTAGTGGGTAGGGGAAAAGGAAATTACTGTTTTGTTTTCAATTACAGTTTATCACTAGGGCTCAGCACCCAGTGGGCCTTGTTGAGAGCAGGGGATACCATTGGACACCCTAAATACCTGGAACGTGATACAGGATGTGGTGGGGGCACTGGACAGCAGGGATATTCGGACATGGGGTAGGCCATGGAAGGGAGGTATCACTAGACACCAGGAATATTTGAACAGGGGGTAGAGTGTGGGAGGGGGTACCGCTGGACACGAGGGACTGCTTGGTACAGGGGTAGAGTCGGGGGGTATTAGTCAACACCACAAACTGTTTAGTACTATGGTGGGGTAAAGGTGAGCATGCCAGTGTACTAGAGGGACTGTCTAGCACAGGGTTGGGTATAGATGAGGAGGAATGCTGTGAGCAAAACACTGTCAACACAATGTGGTGTACATTAATTATTAAGTTTTCTTTGTTAAATGTTAAAGGGGACAGGAAATGTGTGCTAACTGGCAGCAGTTAGTAACGTTCCTAGTAAGAGAAGTGATAAAGTTGCCTCTAAATGAGCCATATTTAACTATACCTTAATAAACACTGATGTGAAAAACTGTTTTCAATTGTTTTCTTTTTATGAACAGCATTCTGCACAGTTCTCTTCATGGAACCAGTCATTTGGAGTGTTTACTAAGTCACAGTTTGATTACAGAATGCTAAATGTGAGCTATTGTCCTATTAGAACTATACTTAAGAGTTCTTTGCTCAAACTGTGACATAGTTAAAACTCCAGATCACTGGTTTCATGAAGAGAACTGTAACAGAATGCTGCCCAGAAACCAAAACAATGCAAAATACTGTTTTTCAAATCATTTTTTACTGCGGTACAGTTACATATGGATCTTTCAGGCTGATTGATATTATTTCTGTAAGTGGTAACATTATAAACAGCTGCATATTAGAACTCATTTCCTGTACTCTTTAAGGAAATTCATTGCGAAAGTACTACATTTGGGAATCAGAGTTGCCCCTTAGAGCCACAAAAGAAAGGAAATGCCACTGTGGCATGATGTTTCTTGGCAGCTGAACAACTGTGTGATGCAGCATTGGCACTGCCCTAATTTCAGCACCATGCCCCCATGCATTGGTGAATATTTTTCTGCACCCAGAAAAACAGTGTCAAAGATAGGGCAACACCAATGCTGCATTACACAACTGTTCAACTCCTGAGAAAAACCAAGCCACAGATTCCCCAAGGCTCAGGAGAATTTCTTCTACCCTTATGTTATATTTCCTTTGTGGCAATAAAGGGCAACCTTACAGGATACCTAAACATATATTTTTGGCAGTGACTTTTTGGTATCAAACATCCTACAGAGATCCATTTGAAATATCTTTAGCCTGTATGACCTTAGAAATGTTACCAACCAGAGATATCTTCTGCCAGCCACAGTTGTGGACTCATATATTGTTCGGGGACTTGTCCTCGACATTTGGCACCCCAATTGTTTGGATCTTCTGTACCACCACTGCCCAGATACTGCTCCCAATAATGATAGCCATCTCCCACCTTCCTAAGTGGGACGGTGCCCTGGCTATCTCAAATAACCCTTTGGGAGAGAGATGAGAAGACTCCCCTGCTGCCACTAGGTGAGATGGGGACCTCAGAGATAGGGATGGGGGCTGGAATAACACCACTGTACTGAAAGATCAGGTGGCAAGGGGGGCAGTCATCCACTGTGCCTAGACAAATGCATATCCCATTTCACTTTCTCCCTGGTGATCATGCACACCACAATATCCTCGAAGTGCTGATGTGTGACAGTGTGTGGCCACTTACACAGCCAAGTGTACCATGCCACCACTAAGAGCTGCAGCCAGAGCAACACCCCTGCCCAACTCTCCCATGAAGGGGAGAACGCCTGTTCGAATACTCTTTTGCCCTCGCTGCTGACCTCACTCCTGCTGTCCAAGCAGCCCCATACTCCTGGAACAGTATCTAGTGTAAGTAGTTATTTGTCAACAAGAGGCTACAGTATTCTTCACTATGAAGTACTAATAAAATGACCTTCCCTTTCTAAAAGGCCTTTTATCCTCCAATCTTGTATATAAAAAAACTATTACAGGCAAGCACCAGTAGCATTTAACATTCGTTGCTTTCAAGTGACATTTTGCAAGGTGAACATTAATAAGCTGGATGATGCTTTGACAAGCGATACAAATTCCTCATGTGTACCTGGATGCAACGGCAGATCCTCGGAGGTTAAAGCGTTCATAGTCTCCACCATAGATATCTTTTACAAGCTTGTCCACATTGGTGCTGTCACCTTTAGCTGCCATCTCTAGAGCTTCTTCAAAGGTCTCACAGCCAGTCAATAGACAGCACAGTCCCAGGAATGTTCCACCACCAAGACTGGGGGGAGAGAAAAAGTTAATATGTAAAAATTGAGCCTAGAGCTGCCCCAAATCTCTGAACAACAAGAGTCAGAGTAAGACTGTTCTGGAAGACTTTTGAGCTCAGGCTATGCAAACTGCTATCATCCTAAATCAATATAACTAAATTTACAAATAATCTCAGTGATATTAGAAACTGAAGAGGCTACTAAATGGAACAGTACAAGCTACAATGACCTAAACCAGGGTGTAGATGTTAAATTGATAAAAGCTGGGGTCCGAGAGGAGACGATGGAGGGCTAGCTGTGGACTCAGTGTCACTGGCTGGATTACTCCATCCTGCCTAAATATCTGTTACACAAAACCTCATGGACACATGCTCAAGAAGCTTCACTTGCAAGGCAGTTTTTGTCCATGGGCAATGGAGAGCTGTACTTCACCCAGCTACTTTTGTGTCACTTAAGGTACCCAAAGAATTATACCATTCTGTCTCCAAGAATTCTATAATTTTTTTACTAAGGGGATAGATTTTAAGAACGTCTGCATTTGTAGCCCTGAAATTCAGTCTCCTACTAAGGGGATGGATTTTAAGAATGTCTGCACTTGTAGCCGTTTGAAGAAAACAAATTAGTAAATTCTGCATGCTGGAGCTTGCAACACGTTCAGTGGGCTTGCAGTCCTAGTCAGTGTGTAACGCAGCATTTTAAACATACCCATATGCCACAACAGCTTTTAAACATTTTTATATGCCACGGCAGCTTGTAAACATGCTCAAAGTCAGTGTCAGTAGCTCAGCAGGTAGCACATTCGCCTCTGAGGCCGGGAGATCAGAAGGCTGTGGGTTCTATCTCCACACCAGGTTTTGGGGTAATATCCTAATACTGACACTGTAGTGCAGCATGAGAGGGATGCTGCACTCCTGAGGTGCAGTCTTTTGGAAGAGACTTTGAACCAAGGTCCCATCTGCCTGTTCTGGTGGTAGTTCAGGTGGATGTTAAAGATCCATGGCACTTCTCATAAACAGTAGGGGAAATTTTTATTAGAAACAGAAACTAAATACAAAGTAAACATAAACATATACATATATACATCAAATCCATATATCCCTCCCTCCAAAAGAAAATAATGAAGAAAAAGAAAAGGAAAAACCTAAAAGGAAACAATAAATGAGTATCACTCATGCTAATGGAACCTTCAAAAGCATACCTAAAACAAAGGTTTGTCACACCTTAACACAGATTTATGTATAAATCATAAAACAGCTAGTACAACCTTAATGCAGGGGGAAGAAAGAAAGAGAAACTATCCATCAAGTAACTGTGCATAAAAAAGAAAATAATAACAAAGAAAAAAAGTCCAACTGGTATCTACCAGCTATAATTGTCCTTCTAGTAATAGGGGCATCCGAGTCGGTGATCCAAGGTAGGCCTCACCACTTGGCTAACCAGATAGTTTCCTGCATTGATTGTCTTTCAGTCATACAAATCTTTTTTAAATCTTTTGTTATTTTCCCCGAAATTTCCAGGTGTGTAATCTGCTTTTGCTGTAAAGTAAACAAACATCGGGCTGTCCATATTTACCACTTACATACAGTAAATATTTCTAATGTCTCACCATCCCATGCTTGCCAGGTTCCAGATATCTCACCATACATTAGGTTATCCAGGGATATGACAGCAAAGGTCGGAGCCTGCCATGTGCTAGCCAAAAGACCCCAAAATCCTATAATGAAAGAACATTGGGGAAAAAAAGGTGTTCTACAGTTTCAACCAGAGTAATGCAGTCCAATCGACTGCAATATCTGTCACAAAGCTGCTTGTGCTTCTGGTTCTCCTTGACATTGAGTTTGCCATGGCAGTCGAGCCAGTGTAGATCCCACATATGAGGGGGGATCCTAGGATTTCGTAAAAACTGAAGAGTACTCATTCTCTTATCCTCTAGGCAGCGGTCAAACACTACTGGTACCTGGCAGATTGTACCCAGTAGCTCTGCATACATACGTTTCCTCTGCCCAGAGATGATCCCCAGGGTTGTCACCTTCCATTGTCTAAGTCTGGTAAATGTCTCTCTCTCCAATATATAGGGGCTGTTTGTAACTGTTTTACCACCCTCAAATTTCCCCCTTCCCACAGCCAAAACCACATCTGAATTGTCTTGTAAACCCAAGGTTCCCATCCCTTACCCATATGGATTAGAATGGGGCGTAAATTAGCCATAAAAAAAATAAAGGATGAATCACGTTTAATCCCCCCTGATTAATGAATAAATACAACTTATTTCGTTGAATGGGGTTGGGCCGACTTCCCCTTACAGCCTGGAAAAAAATACTCCGTAATCTCGTTTCTAACGTTTTTGGTGGTGGAAAAATATAACTTATAAACAAAAACACTGGAACCAAATAAGTTTTAACTAAATAAACTTTCTTCTTTTTCCCCATTTTCCATCTATTCCAGCCATTTACTTTTCATTGCACTATCTCTAGTTTCTCCTCCAAATTAAATAGGTGTGAACGTTCCATTCCAAAATGGATTCCCAAAATTTTAATTGGACCTGTTTGAAATTTAATGCCCCCAATATTTACCGGGATGGGGCTACTCTGTCCTAACTTCTGTTCTACACATTTGTGTAGGTTAAGACATGCTCCTGCCACTGATCCAAATGTGGAGCATAACTGCAAGGCCTCCAGTATGGAGGCTTTATCTTGTACCAATAAACAAATGTCATCTGCATAAGCCAGAACTGGGCTTACTTGTAATGTAGAGGATGAAACAATATGGGAAAGGGCTTGGGAGTACTGCAACATACGCAACAAAGGATCCAGAAAAAAGACATACAAAATGGGGCTTAGGGGGCACCCTTGTCTTACCCTTCTCTTAATCCCAACCAGTAGGCCACACCATCCATTAACCAGTGGAAAAACTGTTGCAGTTCTATAGAGCAGTTTAAGCCACTGTAAAAAACCTCCTGGAATTGGAAATTTAGCCAACACTAGCCATAAAAACATGCTGAACAGTATCACATTTTTGATCTAATGATAGGACATACCCATTTAAATGATTGGAATGACCTCTCTCAAAAATTTCTCTTATCAACACCAGATTATCTTGAATACATCGTCCAGGAATGGAGGAAGTCTGACTGGCCGAAATTACCTCTGTGGCTACCGACAGCAGACGTTTTGCCAATATTTTAAATAGTATTTTAAAATCAGTATTTAATAAACATATTGGTCTCAAATTTGTTATGACTCTTTTATCCCCTTTCTTAAAGAGATAT
Organism: Neoceratodus forsteri; assembly: GCA_016271365.2. Classification (NCBI taxonomy): domain Eukaryota; kingdom Metazoa; phylum Chordata; order Ceratodontiformes; family Ceratodontidae; genus Neoceratodus; species Neoceratodus forsteri. Next base: position 500,906,714 of record CM028135.1, on the reverse strand, counting down.
ATCAGAGAGCCCATATTTAAATGTAACGGCAATGATGGACTTTTTAACAGACAGTTATAAACTTAGATCAATTCCTCCCCCCAGTATGGATTAAAAAAACTAATATAACTCAGATGGCAAACCGTCTGGGCCGGGGGCCGTTTTCACTTTCAGAGTCCGAATACCCTCCACCACTTCTGCTAGACGTATATCTGTAACCAGAATTGCACTGTCCTGTAAAGAAATGCCAGGAAAATCAATGTGGGATAACATCTCAGCAGTTTGTGCAGTATCAAAAGTGGCTGGACTAAACGTTTCACCAATATAGGCAGTAACTACTGCCATAATCCCATCCTTAGTTTGTACTATTTGACCCTGATCATCATATAAGGACATTTCTTTATGACTAATATGGGAATGACATGCTTCAAAAGGGCATACTGAGTCAGTCGAACCTGTGGTACCAAACTGTTGTTGGTATCGAATAAACTGGGATTTTTCCATATGGAACTGTTGTATTTTCTCTTTAAAAATTTTAATCTGTGGGGTGTAATTGTGATTAGTGGTAACAGACAATGTAAATAATCTCTGTAGATGGGTCCAAATTGCTGAGTATTCTTTATATTTGGTCATGCATACAGTGTCACTTTATTGTTTCAAGAAAAAACCTGTGTCCCTTTTGGTATCTAGCCACCACTGTACTGCATCCTCATATAAAATAAACACTGATTTTTCTAGCCACTACAAATTCAGTCAAAAGAAGTTTAAAACTCATATCCGCTAATATGGATGTATTCATTTTCCAGGTACTTGGTCCTTTCTGAACATTACTAATGTCTCCAATTTCAACAGACACCCTCCTATGATCGGAGAATTCTGCTATCTGCACTTCAACCCTCTTAATACATAATTGATAAGATGGGGGGAATACACCCCAATGCCCCTGACTGAGAGGAAGTAAGAGATGGCCACAGTGCATTGAGAAGCCACCCATTCTGCCTAAAAAGGATGAAAACCTCTGGGGGGAACCCATGGGGGACAGGACCCCCTAATCTGTCAGGAGGTTAGAGATGGCCACAGTACACGGGGACAGGATCAAAAGCGCTCGTTCTGCATAAGCAGGACAAATGCCTTTATTGGAAAAAAAAAAATAGGAGAGGGACAGGCTAGAGAAGGTGCAAAATAGGATGCCCTAGATGATTCAGGGCCAAGAGGGGAGATCCTGTGAGGATCGGCTAAAGGCACCAATCATTTATTCACTCGAAACCAGACGAGAAAGAGGGGGATATGATAGTCATCTTCAAGTTCCTGAAAGAGATTAACAAGGTGGACTGTGAGGAGCTCTCTACCAGGCACAAAGAAGACAGGACAAGGAATCCTGAGTGGAGGTTAATGGGGAAAAGGTTTAAAAAAAATGTGAGAAAATATTTTACACAAAGAGTGGCTGAACCACAGAATTCTCTGGCAGCTGAGGTGGTGGTGGGTGCCAAAACTCTAACTGGCTTCAAACACAGATGACATAGTGTCAAGGAGATATCAGCTATTCAGCAGGAAGTGTGTGTGTGTGTGTGGGGGGCAGATGACAAAAGGGGAATAGTGTAAGTGAAGACCTCACTGAGACAACAGATCCTGGGGTACAGCAGAGTAATATGGGCAGACTGGATGGACCATCAGTATTTTTTCTGTTGTCACTGCCTATGTTTCTATGGAACAGACTAAGATGTTTGATCTGGTGTCCTCAAGCATGACATGGGGGCACACCCTGAAGTTCTGAGGCTGCTGACTCAGAGGTAATGTCAGTAGTCACTTTTTCTCCCAGATGGTGGTTAACACATGCAACATCCTACCAGCAGAGACTGTGGACATGACAACAGTACAGGTCTCTAAGGTAAGTCTGGACAACTGTATGCCTATCACGGGAGTCATAGGTTACCCCAGCTAGTAGAGGGGGCTGGGAAAACTCTAGAAATTGTTGCATGTTTGCACGAGATATTGTTCCTACACTCATTGAGTCCAGGTGGCCATTTGCGTCAGGTTCTGCAATGGATGGTTCCGATGCCATATGGTGTCTGCTGGACCCAATGTGTTAAGGGGTGGGGGGAGAAGAGACATGAAAGACCTAGAGTTCCTTCCGACCTTAAATAAATATACTACTATGGTATCTCCAAGAAGCCTGGCTGTGGGGTGCCAGTCAGCTGGGTAAGCACAGCAGGAGGGGAGGTTTAACCACACACTGCAAATTATTGATTAAAAATAAACAAACAGTAAACTGCAGTATAGTGGTAGCCATCCCGATCTTCTGCTCTACCACAGAATAGTCTACCTGCTCTACACAGGTCACCGTTGTAAATGAGCTATGCTCAATGGTTATAACCTTTAAATGAATAAAATGAAAATGAAAAAAAGTCTGTCACATTAAAGTATTGCAGTACAGTACTTTCCCATCATGGCAGTATCATTTAAGGTACCACGTAAGCTGAAGTGTTATCTGTTATGCATAGCTAACACTTCAGCTAATGTGGTATTCTGAATAATGGTGCCGTAAGGGTAAATGCTTTACTGCTTTACCATTGGCTACTTCTGTATGTTTCAATTAGTCACTTGCCACATTTGATTTTTATTAGCTGTTGGCTACCATGATTATCCTTAGTATGCAACCGGGTCGACTGGTTATCAGGGCACAGAGTGACCCATAACTGTTCCAAGAAGACTTGGGGAAGGTGGCCCTGCAGGGGGAGGAGTGGCAAAGCTGGTCAACCAGAGAGCTGCCAGAGTCACTGAGGCAATAACCAGTGCAACTACTATAGAGATGTTGGGAATCTTCAAGATACTGCCAATTTCAAGGCTGCCAGTTGGTTGACAGTGACAAGTGTCTTGACCTGGTTTCTTAAAGTGTCAGTGTCTAGACAGAAACTGGTACTTCAGATGAGATTAATAAAACATTTTTGGAGCAGCCGATGGATCCAGAGTGTATAAGTTTCAGTTTGGAGGGAGTCTGATCGACTGGAGTCAACCACGGTTGGAACAACCAACGTCAGCTTGAGACCAAACAGTGAAGTCAGCTCGAGACCAAACAGTATGACCTGGCCACTGTTCAATGGAGCTACGATGTCAATTCCCTTCATCATCTGTTGCTGTCCCAAACAATGTAACCGGACACCAGCTGGAACTTACCCATTTAAAAGGCATGCAAGTATGCTTACTTTTATGGTGACAAAGTGTCACAGAATTTAAGGAAGGACTTAAGAAACAGATGGATAGTGATTCTGAATTGGAGACTTCAAGTTCTTGTGCTTCTTTGTGAGCTTGGATCACCGCCCAGGACTCTATGACAATTTCTAACCCTGGAGCTGGAGCAAGTATGCTGGAGCGACAGAGCGCACAAACTGGTGATACATCTCACTAGCTGCTATGTGTTCATGTTTGCAGCTCATATGCCAAGATAACAACTAAGTCTAGGTGCCCAAAGTAGAAGTGCGGGATTGCAATAACATATAGGCTTACCTTTTCTTTTTTTTTTGTTTGTAGCAAATTATCCTTGCAGCAACTTAGGGGGCATTTGTTAACATAACGGACAAGTTCTAACATCATGGTCTACCCCAAAACAATGCACACAGAGATGATGTCTACCTGCAATGTACACAGTGAACACACATTTCACAAACCTTTTAAAGCCTGTCTTGTGTTACTGATTTATGGTATTTCCCTAGAGCTGGTAACAAGAGATACAGGGAGGAGTAGCACAAAAACATGGCCAAATTCTGTAAAAACACTTAGAAAAGTACAAATCTTATTTACACCACAGGAGCGGTGAAAAATGTTTCTGATCTTTTCAGGGGGAAAGAAAGATCTGGAGAGCTAGGGTACAGAAACTTAAGGCCATGTCATGAGCGGAAAGAGATGTCAGCTTAGAATCATTTCTGTGGCACTGAGCATGCTCTGTGGACCTCTCATAATGGACAGTGACCTAATCCAGGCAGTTAGAATTTAGTTTTAGATTCTGCTAATATTTTGGACAGAGAGCGCGAGAGATCTATTGTGTGTTAACAGTCTGCAAGTTTATGGTTTTATCAGTTATTTTGAATGAAGTTTTAATATATGTACCTGGTCCCAGTAACTCTCTTGAAGTTGTCCTTGGAATAAACTGCGAGGATGCTGACGCCAGAGCCTATGTTAACCAGCAGCATAGGGTAAGGGTTGTCAAGACAGTAGGGCTTCTTCTCGCATTGTTCTGGGTCAGCAGGATTTTCAAAATAGTAACACTCTGGCTGGCCATTAAAACCAACAGAATCCACGTAAAGTAAGCCCTGGATCAAAGCATCTAGTTCATCCAGTTTGTGGAGCCGCAGATGAGCCATCTGGAACAAGAATATCAAGTTATTAAATGAACATGAGTCAATGTAAGCATATACATACTATCTTGTTTATTCCATACATCCCACAACCCCATCCATAATGGATTCCCCTTCACTGTTCTCTATATATATTTTTATTTATTGTACTTAACTGTGTGGTTATTTTTGTACACAGTGTTTTGTATTCTGTGTATTTGCATCTACACATTATACTGTACTCGACTGCCTGTCTTCCCTACAGCTAACTGTACACGTCTATGACTTCTGCTCTAGGTTTTGTTGCCCTTCTCCCGGAATGGAAACAAGCTTTGGCTCAGTGTATTGTTACTTTCAAATAAATACTCTGCCCTCCCTCAACTGAGCCAAAGTGGTTCCTGTCACAGATCCAGCTACTTGCATCAATTGCCATTTCAATGAAAACAGACTGCATTGAAGGGCTGCTTTTTTTTCCATCCACATAGCACCCATGCAAGTAGTGATAGCAACATCAGGAGCCACTTACTGATTGCAACCAATGTTACTGTGTGAAGCACCAATAATGGCTCAACAGGAGGACTACATACAGAACTGGTTTCAAAGACAACAGACAGAAAGAAAAAGAGAGATGCAGTAAAAAGAACAGGGGCTAAGCAAATATGAATGGTCAGTGCTGAAGTGCTTTCCATCTTCTGCCCCCAATCTTGACCAACCGCACCTTCACCTTTAGCCTCTGATAACCAATTACTGTTCCAGAAAGCAGTCTCAGCAACTCTCTCCAAACCTAAAGCTGACTCTGCTGGCCTGAGGGAGCAGGGCAACTTAAGCCAATGACTGAACCCAGATCTTCTGCATGGCAATCAAACTGCCCCAGCCTAGGACTAGCTCCCACAGGCTCTCTCCAGAAAATGCTTATACAGCTGTACGCATTATACATGAGAATTCGTAAAACTGGCTTATAAAATATGTTGGGGAAATTCCTGCATCCTGACTTGTCAGGCCCCAAGAATAGTGACAGTACTACCAATTGGTGCAATATTTTTTTTGGCTTTTAAATTTTTCTTATTTTTAAAATCTTCCTCACAAACCCATTTTATAATCGCAATAACACACTCCAGGTGATTGGTAGGACTGAGACAACTGAAATTTTAGAGGCTCAAGGCACTCAGCCAGTAGCCTGTTCCCTTACTACACCATTCAGAGCATAGTTGTCACAGTCATTGTCATCCCTGTCCCTGCGGTTTTCCTCATCTTTCCATATGATGTTGTTTAGGAACTCTTTGTTCTCTTTACTCCTGTCCACTATCAACAAGGACATCAGTTAAGTAAGTGGACAATATGTCATGCAGGGACTCTGAGCCATAAATTTCCCTGCTGTGCCTCAGTAATCATATGACACTATTTTCTGCAGCAGAAGCCTCTGACGCTGCACCTGCCATCTCTGACTGATTGTGCTCAGTCTTCAGATCCACCTCAGCCATCCCGTGATAGCACTCTGCAGCTGCTGGAACCTATGATGCTGCCGTACCTCCTCCTCACATCAATCATTTTCTCGCCCAACTTGCACTAACAAACTAAACACTGAGTCTGCTAAATGCCACAGGATTCTCCCAGGATCCCGCTGGCACCACATAAGTTTATAGGGACATAAGTAGGACCTCTTATGGCTATAATACTGTTGCCTTGCATGTTCTTAGAGCAAAACACTGCAAACCAAAAGTGAGCAGTTCTGGTGTCCTAAGGATGCAAGAGGAAACACTCTTACATCCATAACAGACCCTCATAGAGTCCCTATAAAACTATTAGACAGTAGATCGTGCTCAAAGTATTTTTTTAAAATTACCTTTTCAGTCTATAGTCTTAGACTGTGTGTGTGGTTAGAGTGAGAAGCCTGTTAGAATCGCACAGCGTGAAACATAGAAACATAGACTTTTACGGCAGATAAGGACCACTTGGCCCATCTAGTCTGCCCATCTCCCTACCTACAGGATAGGACGCAGATCCCAGTTAACCAACAGCCTATTTCTTCCTACCCCCCACAAGAATTGCCTTGTGTCTGTCCCATGCATTCTTGAATTCTCCCAGTTTTAGACCCCAACCTCCTCAGGAAGGCTGTTCCATGCATCCACTACCCTCTCTGTGAACTTCCTCACATTGCCTCTGAACCGCCCCAATCTTTAAATTGTGTCCCCTTGTTCTTGCACGTCTCTTTTTCTGAAAGATGCTACCCTCTTGGACTTTGTTGATTCCACTGAAGTACTTAAGTTTCTATCATGTCCCCCTTCTCCCTTCTTTCCTCAAGGGTATACATATTAAGCTCCTTCAGTCTCTCCTCATATGGCTTCTCTTGCAGACCCTGCACCATTTTAGTTGCCCTCCTCTGGACTGCCTCTATCCTGTCTATGTCCTTGCAGAGATTGGGTCTCCAGAACTGAACACAGTACTCCAGATGGGGTCTCACCAACTGTCTGTACAGATGGATAACAACTTCCTGTTTTCTACTACTGATGCCTCTCCCTATGCATCCCAGTATACCCCCAGCCCTCCCTACTGCCTTCTCACATTGCTTGCTAACCTTAAGGTCATCTGATATGATAACCCCCAGGTCCCTTTCCTTTTTTGTTGTTGTTACTACCTCCCCCCATTGTGTATTCTTCCCCTGGGTTCTTGTTTCCCAGGTGCATTATTTTGCACTTCTTTGCACTGAATCCTAGCTGCCATACTTCTGACCATTCCTCCAACCTTGCCAAGTCCCTTCTCATCCTTTCCACGCCTCCTTGTGTATCAACCCTGTTGCAGATCTTTGTGCCATCTGCAAAGAGGCATACTTTTCCTTCCAGTCCCCTCTGCAATGTCACTTATGAAGACATTAAAAAGGACTGGACCCAATATACTGAACCCTGCGGTACCCCATTAGTAACCCCTCTTTCTTCATAGTGGATTGTATTTACAATTACCTTCTGTGTCCTGTTGTCCAGCCAATGTTTTACCCAGGCTACCACCCTGGGACCCACTCCCAGGCTGGTTAATTTGACTATTAATCTTTTGTGTGGGACTATGTCAAATGCCTTGCTAAAGTCTAGGTAGGCCATGTCCACAGCCCCTCCCTGGTCTACTACTTTGGTCACCCAGTCAAAGAAATCTATTAGATTCATCTGACATGACCTTCCCAATGTGAACCCATGCTGCCTTGGGTCCTGTGCCCCACTGGCCTCTAGGTACTCAACTATTCTTTCCTTCAGAAGTGACTCCATCACTTTCCCTAATACAGAGGTCAAACTGACAGGTCTGTAGTTTCCTGCCTCTGTCTTGGTCCCACTTTTGTGAAGGGGAATCACATCCGCCTTCCTCCAGTCCTCGGGTACCACACCATCCTCCCATGATTTATTAAAAAGTGTAGCCAGTGGTTTCACTAGTTCCCCCCTTAATTCTTTTAGAATTCTGGGGTGAATTCCATCAGGCCCCATTGCTTTGTCTACCTTCAGTTTTAGGAGTTCTTGCAGAACCCTTTCTTCTATGAAAGGACTGGGATCGACCCCCCTATCAAGAGTGCTTCTGTTAATTGGATTAGGCACTTCCCCCTCCTCTTTTGTGAATACTGAGCAAAAATATTCGTTCAGTATCCCTGCTTTTTCACTGTCCCCCTCTGCCCACCCACCGTTCATTTTATTCAGCCTCACTATCCCTCCCTTTGTTTTTCTACGCTCGCTGATGTACCTATAAAAGGTTTTATCCTCCTCCTCCTTAACTGCGTTGGCTATCTTTTCCTCAGTTTGGGCCTTTGCTATTCTGACTTCCCTTCCTGCTTCTTTCTGCCTTAACTGGTACAGCTCTCTGTCCTGCTCCTTCTGTGTTTCCTTATACTTTCCGAATGCTATCTTTTTCTTCCTGACTTTCACAGCCACCTCTTTTGAGAACCATAGTGGTTTTTTCTTTCGTTTTGATTTGTTTATTTGCTTCACACAAAAGCTTGTTGCCTCTGTGATGGCAGTTTTGATGATTCCCATTGTTGCTCCACACCTCCTTCTAGCCTGTTTGCTAGTGCTTTTCTGAGGCACTCTCCCATCTTGCCAAAGTCAGCCCTCCTGAAGTCCAGTACCCACACTTTTGTATGGCTTGACTCTGTAGCTGAGTTTAACGTGAACCACATTGTTTGATGGTCACTTGTTCCCCAGATGGCAACCCACTTCTAGATCTGAGATCCTCTCACTGCCCCGTTTGAGCACGAGGTCTAAGATTGCTCCCTCACAGTGGGTTCTGAAACTAGCTGTCTGAGGCCGCCACCTGTAGGGCATCAAGAATGGCCCTGCTCTTGGATGTGGCTGCAGCAAATGTGCTCCAGTTAACATCTGGCATATTCAGGTCTCCCATCAACAGTATCTCCCCTTTCTCTGCCATTCTAAGAATGCCTTCTATCATATCCTTGTCCATTCCCTCTCCCTGACATGGGGGTCTGTACACAACCCCTGTGCAGATTGTGGTGCCCTTTCCAGTCTCCAAGGTGACCCACAGTGCCTTCTCTCCTCTCCTGAGACATTTATGATAATAAGAGTACTTCACGTGTAACTGAAGTAAGAGCTGTGATTGGTTGGGAGTATCACATGATGCTCCCATGATCTATAATGTTAACTAGAAACAAACTTATTTGGCTGATAGACAACAGCCCCTAGACCCGCCCCAAAGTCCCCAACCCTGGCTCAGCACTACAGCAAGCACTGTAGTACATGCAAAGGGCAGAACTAAAAGGCTATTTCCAGTTGCACAGGGATCAGTCAAACAATGTTATGAGACATCTGCATTAATGCTATGCATGCCAGAGGTTACCACCTGTACACTGTTGACAGTGTGCATTTCCACATCTGGTCAGTGTGAAAACATGAAACATCCAATATCCTAACCTTAACTAACCCGGCTGAGTATCATATCTGGCTTCATAAACCTGGAGTAAGAAGTGCAACAGTGTTCAGCCACTAGACTCAGTGGCACTGGATTCAGGTGCTGAAGGAAACCGGGGCACTTCAATCTTGTCAAGAAAATTATGTCTGGGAAATGCATTTTAGTGTGCCAACTATGGCTGGCTTGCTCAACAATACTTCTGGAAATTTTACCGCTTTGGTTATTTGCAGTTCCTTACCACCTTTGGTCTAATCTAAATGCTTAAGTCCACTTTCATGGCCACAAGGCCTGAAGAGCTGCTGCCTTTCTGCCCCTGATCAGGGCGCACAGCTCCACCGGTTCTTCTGGACCCAGCTCCTGGCATCTCCGGAGCCGCCGCCCGAGACTGCAAGCCCGGCCACAAGGCCTGAAAAGCTGCTGCCTTTCTGCCCCTGACCAGGGCACACAGCTCCACCGGTTCTTCTGGACCCGGCCCCAGTACGGACAGCATCTCCGGAGCCGCTGCCTGAGACCACAAGCCCGGCCACAAGGCTTGAAGAGGTACTGCTGCTAAACAACCAATTGGAAACCGAGCGCTTCCTCCGGCTACGCTCCGATTGAGCAATTTCCTCTCCCAGTCGGTTTGCCGCCTGGCACTTTTTAAACTGCTTTTTGCTACTTGAATCTGTACCTATGAGTCCTGAAACTGCTTTTGCTGCTTGAATCTGTACCCAAGAGACTGTAATTACTGCTGAAAAAGCAGAACATTGTTAAACTGTTCATTTTAGAGCTGATTACAGTGATAAGTGCTTACAGCCCTTTCCTGAATATCTCCTCGCTGTAAGCCCCTCTGGCGCCTCTTCCCTTTCTCTTGCTAAATTCTCCTGCTGTGACTGTGTCACCCAGCCCGCAGCCAGCACTTAAATTCCCCTGTTTTCTCTCTCTCTCTCTCCTGAAGCTGCTGCGTTTCTGCCCCTGATCAGGGTGCACAGCTCCACCGGTTCTTCTAGACCCGGCCCCCGGACGGACGGCATCTCCAGAACCACCGCCCGAGACCGCAAGCCTGGCCACAAGGCCTGAAGAGGTACGGCTGCTAAACACCCCGATCGCCATGCGTGCTGGCTCCCACCCACCCACCTCATCTCGACTATTTTATTTATAGCTCGCGGCAAATCACGTGAACAGAAATTAACTAACAGTCTACTTCTCCATTGGCTCTTATACTCTCTACCACACTAGAGGGACATGGTAACCCTTTTATCTCCTGCCACTACGCCTTCCTATCACATGCCCTTGCCTTACTCTTGTCGATATGGATTAGCACCTGCCTAGGGATGACAGGTACGCCTGCTTCTCTGGCCACATACCCAGTTACTCACCCAGAAGCAACCACAGTAAACTACATAGGAACGATACCACACACCCTCTTTGCCACACTAAATACCCGCACCACCCCTCCCGACCGTTCACCACCCTTACCTGTCTGCTTGATCTACTGATCTCGCTGCTCAATATATTTTCAACTGCGCCCTGTAATGTACAACTACCTGGATGCCATGCTCGATGCATCCCAGCAACCTATAATTACCGCAAAGCTAGATTCCTCGCTTTCCTGCTATTCCTCCTGCTAGCTGGTGATGTCCGCCCCAATCCTGGTCCCCCTACAATGAACTCTCCTACCACCCTTCACACACCCTCCACTCCCCTAGCCCTCCCGAACAGCCTAAAAAGTATCCACCTAAATGCCCGCAGCCTTACCAACAAGCTACCCTTACTGCAGGTCATGGTCCTCTAGTATAAACCTGACGTCGTCATCATCTCTAAAACTTGGCTCTTGGACCATATCATGGACCAAGAAGTCCTTATACCTGGGTTCACTACAACTAGAATGGACAGACAAGGAAGAGGTAGTGGAGTGGCGATCTATGTCCCTACCTCTCTACAACACACAGTCATGATTAAAGTCACATCTCCCTCCTCCCATGAAGCTTTCCTCCTTAACATAAAGCTTCCATACTCCTGCCCTCTATTTGTCACAGGAATATACTGCTGTCTGGGCCAGCCCTCCTCTCAAGTCACAGATCTGATCAAGAAAATAACAGCCCTTGCCCACTCTGGTGAGCTGTACATACTGGGCGACCCTAACATAAATTGGCTAACACACTAGCCAAAGCTCACTCCGACATTGAGTCACTAAACCTGACTTAACTAATATAACAACTTACTCACATGAACCACAGAACAAATAACCATTCCCTTCTAGACCTAGTCCTCAGGTCACACCCCCACAGTGTTAAGGCTGCTGGCCTACAACCTGATCCATTAAAGTGACCATTATCCCGTATACATGGTTTGCAAAATACACAGGCAAAAAATACCCCACAAGGTCCTTAACATGCAGCTTCTCCTCCCTGGACACTCTACCTCTGCACCATGTCCTCACAAACACTGACTGGTCCCCACTTGCCATCTGCACCACTATCGACATGGCTCTCCAACTGCTCTGTGACAAGTTCCTCCATATTTGGAACCAACACACTCCACTGCGTAAAATCAGAGTCCAGGGAAACCACCTGCCCTGGGTAACCACTGAGCTCCTATCCAGTCAAAGAGCCTGTGACGCTGCTTAGCATAAGCACAAGCTAACCAAATGCCCCAGAGACCTCCAACGATACAAGAAGCTTCGAAATAAGTATATCAAAGCTATCCGGCTGGCCAAATCCGAACACTACCAGGCTAACTTCCATGCCAAGACAAACAAACCTTTCAAATTCTGAAAAGTTGTCCAGTCCCTCTTTTCCCCGTCCACCAAGCCTCCCATTCCTACCATTAGGCAAAATCTCTCTGACATCTCTGATCCATTGGCAGTCGCTGACTGCTTTAACTCCCATTTCACATTCTGCGCTGCAATGCTCCAAACAGCCTCCCTCATGCACTTACACTCCATCACAGGCCCCCCCCCCCCCTCTACTCCACCAGCTCCCCCTCGTCCTACCCCTTTCTCCTTCACCCATATCTCCCCTGCTGCTGCATTCCAAGCCCTGCAGTCTGTCAACCCTGCTAATGGCTCCTCCCCAGACGGCCTGGGACCCCAGCTCCTCTCTCTTGTCTGCTCCCGCCACAGCCTATCCTATATCCATCTTGCTCAACCTCTCCTTTATCTCTTCCACTGTCCCTGCAGCTTGGAAACACACTACAGTTCTTCCACTCCCCAAAGGGGGAGATCCCTCCTCCCCTAGTAACTACTGTCCTATCTCTCTCCTTCCCACTCCGGCTAAGCTCCAGGAGCATATAGTGCTTGAACAACTCTCCTCCTACATTACTGACTCCTCCTTTCTCACTCTATTCCAAGCTGGCTTTACAAAACACCACTGTACTGCCACCTCGCTCTTACGCCTGACTGACACTACCACCTCGGGCACGGATAAAGGTCATATAACCTCAGCTATTTTTACTGACCTGGCCAAGGCCTTTGACACGTTCTCCCACCCTATACTCCTATCCTGCCTCGGGACCACTGTTCTCTCCCCTAATGCCACTGAAAGGTTCAAATCCTATTTGTCGGGTAGAACTCAATCTGTTCGCATAGCTGATACCATCGCCTCTCTTCTCCCCATTACCACGGGAGTTCCTCAGGGATCGGTACTTGGACCGCTCCTTTATCAATCTTCCTCACCGACCTCCCTCAGGTCTGCTTATTATCTGACATACACATGTATGCAGACGACACTGTGCTGTTCACAACTGGCAATTCGGTCACTGATGTCACCGTCAGGCTTCAGCTAGATTTCAAAAAGGTACAACGATGGCTAAGCGAGCACCACCTCTTCCTAAACTCAAAGAAAACAGTGTCCATGACGTTCGGTACTAGGCAGAGGCTGGCAAGGCTTCCCTCCTTACCCACTTTCTTCACCACAGATGGAATTGTATTAATAAACTTCTGCTACCTAGGAGTTTGGCTCGATAGGAACCTAAAGTTCTCCATCCACATTGATACTATCCTAATGAAACTCCGGCCTAAGCTACGAGCCCCCTACCATAGCAGGAGTAGTATCCCACATCTGGCTAGGCGGAAATTGGTACATAAAATGATACTGCCAACTTTTGACTATTGTGATGTCATATACGGAGCTGCCCTCAATCTTCCTTATCCAGGCTTGAACCTCTCTTCAGCTCCTTCTGCCGGTCTGCCCTAGATGCCCCTGCTCACACACATCACTGCACCCTCTACCGGTCCCCAAATTTTCCATCTCTTGCCGACAGGAGAACATTGCACATGGCAAAGTTTACCTCTAAACCCTGGCTATGCTCGTTCCCATCGTACCTAGCTGCCTCCTTATCCGCCACTCACCCATCCAAATACACTCTCTGGTTTGAGGACACCCGCTTGCTGAATATACCTTACAGAAATACTACATCTGGCCGATCTGCATTCTTCTATCACCTACCAAAGCTCTGGAACCAACTGCCAATCCAAATCTGCCACTCCTCCTCAGCCAACTCCCTCTCTTCAGCCCAAGCAAACTACCGAGTGACGAACTGCAACTGCACCTAGCCCCTGTGGCACTGCCAAACCTGCTGGTATATACCTCCCCCCTACCTCCAGCTGGGCCACATATGCCTATCCCAAATCCCTCATGCAAGGCTGCATTTTTTTCTCCAACTTCGCACTTCCCTCACCACTACTTCCCACCCCCCTTGTCCATCCTTACTATCCCCCCGTCAGTCACTCAAATGTGTGCTAATCTAGAAATGTTGTTTTAGCCATTGTTTGATTGTAAACTGTTCAGGTGTGCTTGTGTATGTGTGTGTGTGTGTGTGTGTGTGTGTGTGTATATGTATATATATTACTATTCAGGTTGTACCCAGGTTATTTCTAATAGCACATTCACTAAACAAGTGTTAAAAGGGTATAGGAACTGTAGAAAACTGCAGAACAAACTTGAACTTCCACAGTCAAGAGTTTTGTACCAACAGACTGAAAATGGAAACATGTTTCTCCTGTATCTAGGCAGTGACTGCTGCCAGCCATTTCTTTGTTCAGTACAACCATCAGGTTTTCAGTACTGTCACTATGGTTACTCTTAATTTAGCTAGTTGCTTTGTGAGGACGCTACCAAGCGAAGTAAGAAAATTACTATGTAGCATCTTGTTTCATTCTAAACAATTTATAGGACTTGCAAGAGAACAATGAAAGGGGAAATCTCATTATCTCAGTTAGACTTGCATTAATCTAGTGAAAGCAGGTCCCAGGCTGCAGTACAGTATGCTACTAAAAAGCACAACCTGAGAAATACTTCCAACTTCCATGGTCTATTTGACCACGGAGTGAAACAGATGCAGATATTCAGTGGTGGAGGTCTTTTCTTTATTTCACAGTGCCCCCCCCCCCCTTTTTTGTTTAAATAAAATCAGAGCTACGTCAGGTTGGCACTGACTGAAGTCCCAAGTCTTGCAGTAGAGAGGGTGAGGAATAAGGATAACCACAGCAGCCAACACATAATGAAAATCAAACATGGAAAATAAAAACATACAAGGTGGCTTCTGAAAATACTGTAATTTACTATACATTTTTTATCCCAAATACAGCAATTTGCAATATGCGGCTAAACCTTTTTTCCTTACATTCACCCCAGAGAGACTAACCAAAGATTCTCTCATGGGAGACTATTATTATCACTGATTATCTGGCTAAGCATAACATCTTATGCCCAGAGCAACATGGCTTCCGTGCTGGTCACAGTACCAGCACTGCCCTAATTGAATTCTCCAACTTCCTACACTCCTCCTTGGATACCAGCTCCCTAGCTGGTGCAGTGTTCATCGACCTCTCAAAGGCTTTCGACACCGTCTCCCATCCACTTCTGCTGAATGCACTCTGCCACACTGGTCTCTCGGCTGGCCCCCTAGCATGGTGCACAAGCTATCTTGATGCTCGATCACAGTGTGTAAAAATCAATAGCACACACACTGATACCCGTCCCATTCACTCTGGGGTCCCCCAAGGCTCCATCTTGGGCCCCCTTCTCTTCTTGCTCTATTTGAACACCCTGCCCAGTGCATGCCCTGGCAAAATTCTACTGTATGCAGATGACGCTGTCCTTTTTGCCACCCACCGCAATCCCGTCTCCCTCCAGGACACCCTACAGCAGTCTTTCAACAGTGCCGAAGCTTGGTTTAAGGAGTGCAGACTCGTCATCAATCTTAAAAAGACCAAAGCTATGCTCTTTTCCCACCCCCAAAACAAAGCTAGCAACCACCCACTCTATATCCTTCCAAATACCAATCAGCCACTGGAACAAGTCTGCTCCTACAAATACCTTGGGGTTACCTTCGACTCAGCCCTCACATTTCACAACCACATCGATGCCCTAACATCTGCCACTAACACACAGCTTGGCATCCTCTTCCGCCATAGAACCTGCCTTCCCCCACATGCTCTCCGGCTCGCTATTACATCATCCGTTCTGTCCCTTGTAGACTATGGTCTACCAGTCTATGGTGCTGCCGACACCACTGCACTCAAAAAAATTCACTTAACCCTGAATAAAGCCTGCAGATTGAGTACTGGTGCCCCCAGGCTTACACACACCTGTCAGCTGTATGTCGAGGCTAAACTGCTTACCCTGGACGAACGGCTCCGATACCAAACCTGTCTCCTCACAAAAAACCCTACTCGGGCTCCCCCCCCGGGGTAACGGCATCCATCCACCAGAGCCCTCCCACTATTGCAACATGGTCATCCAACAAGACCACTCTAATGGTCCTCAGATCAAGAACCAGCCGTGGCCAGAGGTCCTTCTGCTATAGAGCCCCAACCTGGTTTAACTCTCTCCCTGCCCCATCACCAATGCCACCACCATCTCCAAGTTCAAAACCACCCTTCAAACCACATCGCCAACACTCTGTGAACTGCTCCTGTCTCTGAAAGTAGCCTCCACCTCTACTGATGACAACGTCCGGCGGCTCTCCACCCAGAACCTGCCAGTGCCAGCTGTTTCAGTGTTTACCTATTAGATTGCTCACTATTGATACCAACTTGTGTAACACCTGTTCTCAATTACATGTACCCTGTAACCTAAATGTATTTGTCTGACCACAATGTGACGTGGCGCCTCTGTTGAACGCCTATTGTTTTGCAAACCTATGCTATGTAACCAAAAACACTATGTATGTCTTTATATGACGAAATACCTTTGGAAACGAGCCTCTGGCTCAAAGGTTGTAAACTGATTTTACAAATAAATAAAATAAATAAATGAAGCAAACATACACTTCCAACTTGCCATTTAAGTTTTTGCAATAGCAACTTCAAAAGGTTAAATTTTGCCAACTGGTACACAGGATTGCGCAATGCAGTGCGCTGACTGAAGGTGGCAATGCACTCTTTAACACTTGCATCAAGCCTCGGCCAGTGATCAAGGGTCAAGTACCCATTTTATCTAAAGCTACAGTGCCAGAGTTCATTTAACTTGGTCGTACAAAGCACTACCAGTTCACCTCAGAAACCAAAGTATTCTTTTTTCAAATGTGATCTTTGCTTTATCCCTTTCAGATGACATTTTTTAAAACTGCTCAACAGATCCAGCTACCACTGCTAAAGGAAGCACAGTGACACCTATCTTTTATTGTGGTTGGCTCCAACATTCCAAAAAAGCAGCCCCTTCCCCCCAAATCACAGAGAGTATGCCTTGACTGGGGAAACCCAGAGACAGTGGCTCAAGATCTGGTAGGGGCTAGGGTCCCCTGTCCTTCACTGTGCTCGCTATACCCAACAAACAACATTATATCCCTCTCCCCTGGCTGTGAGGGCTCGTGTGTGTGTGTGTGTGTGCTGATGGCACTGTTACATTAATACTGCTCAGAGTCAGATGCTGGGGAGTTGCCAGTGAACTGCCTCAATCTTTTCTCTCCAAAGCTTGATCCCCTGACTTCTGCAGTGCTATTTAAGTACCACCAGCCTGAGAAGTGGGCTCCTGGGATCAGGATACCATTTAATAAATCTATTTTATGTGTGATTGTTGTGTCTTTAAACATTTTAATGAGAGCTTTTGCTATGGTGGCTAAGGACAGAATACAGTTTTTAACAATATGCTGTTAAGAAAATAGAAGTCACCCTTACATCATCATTAGAGATGTGCAAATCCAGAACAAAAGGAGAATTTTGGGCTGCCCTTCCAGTAGCTGAATTTCAAAGGAGGTAAAAGTTCTACCAGAGATACAATATATCTCTTATTATGAACCGTTGGCAAAAAGGGACAAAGCTGATTGGCTGACAGCTCTCTGAAGCCATGATGATATCTAGCTACATCTTCACGGCTTCAAAAAGCTTCTGGCCACCAGCCTCCTCACCCACAACAAAGCTATCAGAGGGCAAGTGGCAGCTACAGAACCTACTAAAATTGCGGTCAGTATGAGCAGTTTCTCACTCGCTTTCACGCAGTAGGAGTGTCAGCAACCGGGAAGAATTTATTTAAACAAAACACACACCCCGCCAACCGAAACAACACAATGGGCAACTGCCAACTGCAGCATTCACAAAAGCACCTGCTCTCAAAGAAATACCATAACGCCACCACGCTGCTCATGAATGTCCGCTCGTGAGGAGAAAACATTCCCGGTATCACAACGGCCCCTCCCAATTACAGAAAACGTCTTTACTAACCTCACCTTCTCCCTTAAAGATGAAGCATGACAGTTTTCCTGTACTCCAGGTTTGCAATAATCACATCATCATATTGCGAGGGGGTGGGAGGGTGGAGCAGATCACAGACCACAACGATCGCTGTCCCTGTCAACATATTGGGCTTGCAGCTGCACTCCTGCATGAATTCCACCTGCAACAGCGCTACCTGCTGCCCAAAGCCCTCCAGGAACTTTTTTTTTTTTTTAAAGATGCTCCTCCAACACTTTAAAAAGGGCATTAAACCATTTTAAAAGGTTCTTTTTAATTATTTTTCCTAACAAAACTGATAAGTTCATAATAGCAATAAGGCACTTCAGGGTGTGGTATATCATTGGATATCGTCACTTCTCAGGCAGCTGGATGCACTCAGCCTGCAGCCTCATGCCCAACCACCCAAGGCGTGACAATATCCCATGATACACCATACTCTGTCGTGCCTTACTGTTTAATTATACAATGGGTTTTAACAATCCTGCCTTCCAAATGGCTGACTGACACCTTTTCACAGTTGTAAATCCAGTGATTTACCAACGGGAAAAAGAGCTAGTCAGCCGCATATCCCCAACAATCAATCCAAACCTGAAAATCAAAAGGAAATGCCACTAAGCATTGGCTCTCACTTGCTCTCCCCACAGCTGCAGTCCTGCTCTCGCTCCAGTCCTTTTTGCAGTCTGTCGCTCTCCCACCTCTTACAACAAACTTTTTTGTTTTCTCAGGAACTGCGTGAGGGTGAGCGAGGGCCTAAAGTTTAAAGACGACTACAGCAAATCAACTGATCGGCTCAGCAGCTTACACCCACCTCACCTGTTGCTCACTTTCCGCTCTGCTCCCGCTATCTTTCGGCACGATTACCAATCTCTCTCTCCACTACACTCCTTTCTTTCTCTCCCCCTCCATCAATTCAATCTTTAAAAAAAAAAAAGGAACTCGCAGTGTTGTCCCCTACCCCCTTAACGGAAACCACAGTGACCGTGGAAAAACAACATGACGTGCCGCAGACTCGGTCCTGTGACACCTGCTCCATGCAGCCTTAGTTCAGACTACTCCATTCCCTCCATAGCCGTTATGCTACCTCTCCACCCAGAGTACAGTGGTCCCAAACTGTTTAATTTCCACATGATCCCCCAAGTCACTGCCGTTGGAAAAATAAAAGAAATAAAAGACATACATAACTCAGTTGCAGGGCTGGGGAAGAGAGGACTAAAAACAAAACTGAAGCCTCACCGAGGCTTTACTCACCCGGAAACATGGAACTTTTGGGGGCAGACCAATAAAATCAATAAAAATAATTTAAAACAAAAAACTATTTCTTCATTCTTTTTCTCACCAAAAAAAGGGAGCCATTGTATAATCACAATATACCACTCCAGGGTGTGGGTAATGCTGGGATTTACCACGTCTGGTGTGTTTTGCTCACTCGGCCTGTGGCCTCATGACCAAACACACCAGGCATGGTAATTCCGAGCATAACCCACACCCTGTCGTGGTATACTGCTTAAGCACACTACATCATATAGCAAAATCCTGCATCTGGCCTTGAAATGAATCTCCTGATTTTGAAAGTTAAGAAACAGTCAGCTCAATATCATTTTTAAAAGGAGGTTGAAAATATGTATGCGTGTGTATGTTTTTTATATATCTACACACACACACACACACACACACACACACACACACACACACACACTGAACTATACGTGATGGTTGCTTTGTGAGTCACTAAGCAGCTACATACTGACACACTGTGCCGGACCTGTAGCCTGCTTTGTAAGTCACCTATGGCAGCTGCATATTCACACAAATTGAGCGGACTGGTGGCAGACTGCCCACCCACTAGTGCCCATGCCACCCTTCTCTCATACAATTAAAAAAAAAATAAATAAATACCCAACCCCCTTTAAGAAAAGGGTAATCCGGCACTGGATGGCCGGCACAACTTTCCCTACACTTTGGCAGCCCACCTTGCTACAGACCCCCACCCCTCTGATTCCCAACACTGGGTGCCCCATCCCAGTGTCAGTCAGTCATAAATAACTCCCTCACCCACGCCACCCTTCTCACCCAATAAAAGCAAAAAATATGTTCCACCCTCTCCAGGCTGTCACGAACCCACTCCTGAGGGTCAGGTCCACTGAGCTCACGGTGCCCACTTCTAAGTGCAATCCGTGACAGGGAAGGGAAAACGGGATAACCACTTTGTATCCTTCTATAGTGCTCACTGAATTCAGAACTGAACACTCGCCACGAAGCCCCAGGGTCCCCTCTTTACCTTGGAACAGGGTACAATACTAGTCTCGAGTCTAGTAGCCAAATATGAACCCTTCCTGGTTGTTACACAAAGGGGGAAGATCCAGGTGTTACAACCTCTTCGGGGTAGCATTGTAACCATGATTCTGCCTTCTCCTACAAGGCATGCAGTAGTCTGGTTCAAATCCCCACAAACCCTTCCTTGAGACTTTGGTATTCCCCCCTCATCTTTATCCAGACTTCCCCTTTTCAGATCATTGTTCGATTTAACTTATACTGGCACCCCTTTGCAATAACAGTTTAGTCAGAGATTATTACTGGAACATCCCACAATTCACACACAATACAATACAAAATCTTGTTCAAGCAGGTTTTCTTTAAAAAGAAAAAAAATGTTTTTACTAAATAATTATCATACATTACAACAAAAAAGTTTGATCAGTTTGGTCACAGAATAACACAAATAAAAAGTGGACGTGTACATATCAAAAAAAACAAACAAACAAACAAAAAAAAAAACACCTTAGCACTGTTAGCCAAGTTCTACCTCAAGTTCGTAGTGGACTGAAGTCCAGGAAAAGTAAATGAAAGTTTGTTTCCTTTGATAGCAGTTTTGCTTCTTGTCTGTCAGGAGAAGAGTTTCACTTGAAGATGCTCAGCAAAAATGAGAGAGAGACACCCCGGTTGTCAAGCTCTTTATATAGCGTCAAAATCCCTGGTCTGTTTTAACATTTAGGCCAGTAGATATCACGCTTGCGCTTTCCCAAAACAATTTTCTGGCTTCCTTGACAATCATGACACCTGTAAGAGAATTCACAATAGCCTGCCAGAATGGATATGTGTGTCCTTTACTTTCATCTCATGGCATGACAGCTTCTTGGGATCACAGCACCCTGCCTTTGAGGTGAAAAAGGGCCATCTTCTGAACATTTTATTTACCTCTGGTTCCCTCAGTTAGTTAACCAGGGAAATACCCTTTGATCAGCTACCTCCAAGCCTTTGACAAGTAATTGTCAGTTTCCTGGCAAGCAAGCTGGTTCCTCTCAGATCAGAGGAAGGTCAAGCATTTTAAAAGAAATCCAGTCTCTCTCACTATCTTATAAGACCTTTCCTTAACACTGGCATTCTTGTGGTATGTACTCATACACAGAATATAACGCCATACATCTGTACATCTGATTGGGAGTGGTGTAGCTCACTACACAGCCCACTTAGCACACATATCTACCCTCCTTGCCCCTGGCACACACTTTTTAAAACTGTCATCCAGCACTGGATGACCTGAACAACCCTCCTTCTTCCTCCACCAGCCACTGTCAACGCTGCTGAGTGGGCAACCCACGTTCAAGAGTGAGCTTGGGTTGCCACATAGGAAGGCAGGCCTGGCTGCAGCAGCTGCCACTCGGCAGTGTGTTGTATTCAAGGAGGGAAGCCATTGGGCACTGGTGCCACAGCGACCTCTGCAGTGGGCCAAGGGAGTCTGCTTTCTCCACAGGATGCCACTGCATGCAAATGAGGCTGTTAGACGTCTAAGTCCACACCTGGGGTGGTGGGAGAGACAGAGTCAAAATCCCATTGTATAACAGTCTAGCCTCGGAGGATTCCACTGGGCCACAGTGCCAGCCAGCATCTGACTCTAGCTGACATGGACAAAATAGGGGGCAGACCCAGTGAAGTTGCCTGGCTGAGCTGTGTCAAGGGTAGGACAAGCGGCTAACAGGCGGTATCAGGGTATATCCCTAAAGAGAGATGACCAGGACCTTAAAAGCTCTTAAAAAAACAAAACAAAGCCTTGAAATGCACCAACAGCTCATGAGTGGACGCCCCCCCCCAAAAAAAAAAAACAAAAAAAACACACACTTGCTTTGTGGTATTTACAAGGTGCTTTCTATGTGGTTCTGATAGGGTGGCCACTTGGGTATACGAAAATGTGGGTAAAAATGGCAAGATATGTGCAGGAGGGTGTCTCGAGCTTGAATGCTGATGCCTCCACATGTGTGCACCCGCCGAGAACGGGGGTGGGTGAAAACGGGAAGCAAAATACCAAAAAATCTACATAGGAGGGGAAAAAAAAAAGATGTGTTAATGAAAAAACACTGCAAAAAAAACCCTCCAAAAAACACAGAGGCCTAGATATTCAAAAAGGCTGCGCATGGCACAACTGGAGTGCGCCATGCGCAACCCACCAATGCGCCCCGGTGCAATATTCAAAGAGGCAAGCTGCGATGCGCAACTCCTGATGTGCATCGGTAATGTATGCGGTGCAAGTGCGGGGGGCTGCCCATGCATATGTGGCACATCCCGATATTCAGCCCGGATGTGCGCGACATGATATGATGGCACAACCGCCTTTGGCGCCACTCAGGGGGTGCAAAGATGTGCTCTGGTTAAACCAGGAACAAGTCCTGGCTATCCAAGGCAAGCTGCCGTATAGCAGGACACAACACGGCAGCCGCCAGCCGCGGGTGGCCACCCGCCCACCCAGAACACTGTCCACAAGCTCCCTGTCCTGGGAGTGTTGTGCCCCAGTCGCCTGATCGCGGGTATAAGTGTAAAGGTGTTCCCTGGTGGTCCAGTGGAAAGCCCTCCATCGCCTGATTGCGGGCATAAGTAAATATAAATTCCCTGCTGGTCCAGTGGACCCCCATTGCCCGATCACGGGCGGTAGTAGATATGACCTCCCTGGTGGTCCAGTGGAAAATCCCCCCCCAAGCGCCTGACAGCGGGCATACGTATATTTAACATCCCTGGTGGTACAGTGAACCCTCCATCACCTGATCGGGCAGAAACAGCAAGAAAACCTTCGTGGTCCAGTAGGCCCCTCCCCACTGAAGTCCCCCGCCACCCAGCACTCATCCCAGTCAGTGTGGGGCGGCACCCCACCGCCTGCCGACCGAAGTATACAGTACGGTCTGTACGCTTATTATCCACTGCGTCGGACCAGTGAGTATGCAGACCATACTGTACTACACAGGCTCGATGTATAATGAACGATTCATTCACATATCGAGCCTGTGTAGTACAGTATGGTTTGCATGCCCATTGGTACACGAGGACCAAGAGGCATAAAGACCATACTGTACGCCATCAGTTGGTGGTGGCTGGGTGTGTGCCGCCGCCACTGACTGAGGGTGGGGGTTCTGCATGGCAGGACTCAGTGGGCGGGGTACCACTGACCACCGGGTTTCTCTCATATTTCCGCCCATGATCGGGCGATGGGGGTGGGGTTTCACTGGACCACCAGGGATGTTAAATATACGTATGCCCGCGATTGGGCGATGGGGTGGGGGGTTTCCACTGGACCACCAGGGAGTTCAAATCTACTACCGCCCGTGATCGGATGATGGGTGGGGTTACACTGGACCACAAGGGAATATATATGCTCGCAACTGAGTGCTGGAGGGCAGTCCAATGGACCACCAGGGAGTTTCTTTCTATGTATTCCTGCGATCGGGACCGGGGACTGCCATGGGACTGCACGGCGTTGGTCCCCGACGGCTGCAGCCTGGCAGGGCGCCAGGCACAAGTTGCCAGGGATCGGCGCACTGCAAGCAAATGGGGCCATAATGACATGCAAATGGCCCCATTTGCGCCTTGCATGCATAATGGCCTTATTTGCATGCCAAGTGCTCAATATTGCGGGTGATGCGACTAGCGCAACTGCACTTGCGCATCCTCCTGCTCCTGTTCTGCCACATGCGCCATGCAGTCACCCTCAGTGCCATATCCAACGGTGTTGCGCCATGGCGCAGCACCGTTGAATATTGCCTGGTCCATGCCCTGGAACAGTCCAGTTTCGCTGCACCCAGGCTTGCGCCCCTGCCCAGCGCAGTCTGAATATCCAGGCCCCTATGTCCCGACACTTATGCGATAAGTGCATTTTGAGACTTATGGCTGTGTTTTTTTTCTCTTTAGTGGATAGTAGCATATCAAGATGGAGGGAGAGGTGTGCTGGTCTTCCAACACTGGATGACATTTTTAAAAGGTTGGTGCGGGGGGGGGGGAATGAGTGCCACGTTACCAGGATGATGCGGTATATTTTACTTGTATGGATGGCGAGGAGGTTGACATTGGTTCTAGTGGATGGGGGAGGATAGTTAATGTATCTTTTTAGCGACTGCTTGACAATGGGATGGGGAACCAGTTTTTGGGAACCGGGGGGGTTGTGGCTGGGTACCCCATGGACACAGTACAAGGCAATGGGCATTTTTTTGATGCATGCTGCCTCATGATCTTTTACTGCCCTTTAGTTTGCAAGAAAACTCTGGTGCTGCAAAAGGCACGTTTTCATGCAAGTGTGTGACTCAGGAATGTGGGTTTGTGTGTCAGAGAACAGGACCTTGTGAAATTTGACGGCCTAATGATATTAATAATTTATGAACTATTAATTTTAAAAAAAGACACCACTTGAAGAAGTAACCTTCCAGCTTCCACCATACCTTTTGACCACAATAAGTTCAGACAACTTCCAACACATTTTCTTGTTTTGATGGGCAATGGTTTCTCATTTTTTCCCACATTTGGGACCGTTAGTAAGGCTCACAAAAGTGGGAGTCTTAACTCACGAAAGCAGGTGCCCACTCACGAAACTGACATGGATCAGTTTTGCAAAAATCCAATCATGAAAAATTTGTGAAACAAATTAAATGAGCATGCACGTAAATGGCATCTTTTTCTTAATTTAAAAACTACAAATATCTCAGTAAAGCCACCAAAGGAATCTAGAAACAGAATTTGACAGCAGAAAAGGGCTGCTTGGCCCACTCGATGTACCCATTTTTCCCTACCTACATTCTCACGGCAGACCTTACTTGATCTACAGCTTTCTCCCACCCTTTCCTCTACAACTGCCTTGTGTCTATACCATGCATTCTTGAACCCCACCACTGTTTTCAACCCCACCACCTCGGCTGGAAGCATGTTCCAGGAATCCACCACTCTTACTGTGAAGAAGAACTTCCTCACATCTCTTCTGAATACACCCCCTTCAAGCTTTATATAATGTCCCCATGTTCTCAAGCACTTTTGTTTTTAAAAGAAAAATGCTCCCTACTGTACCTTATTTACTCCTGTGAGGTATTTAAAGGTCTCTATCATATCTCCCCTCTCTCCATCCTTTTTTTCCAGGGTATACATGTTGGAAGTCCTTTAGTCTCTCCTCATAGACCTTTTGACGCAGACCCTGCTCCATTTTATTTGCCCTCCTCCACTCTACAGATATCCTTCTGGAGATGTGGTCTCCAGAAAGCACAGTTCTGTAAGAACTTACCGTAACAGTAGATCTTCGAGAGAGGCTCTTGCAGTGGGTAATTACATATAGGACTGACGTCGGCAGGCGGCAGGACCCCACGGAAAAATTTCTAGCCTGCAGTCCCTGGCGAGGGACCGCCCCCACGTCAGGTGACCGGCGTCAGATGACATCGGAATAAAGGGGCGGTCCCGGACGCCCGCCTTCCAGTTCTTTCTTGCCACAGGCCCGGAAGGCCCGGACGAGAGAGAAGCAGATATTTCCCTCAATGGAAAAGGAGCTGAAAAAGCCTAGGGGGGATGGAGGGCGGGAAGGTATTACCTACTGCAACAGCCTCTCTCGAATATCTACTGTTACGGTAAGTTCTTACGTAACTGTACTATCTTACTTCGAGAGGGCTCTTGCAGTAGGTAATTACATATAGGACAGAATCCCAAGCAGTCTGGAACAAATGAAAGGCACCGGGAGGAGGAACTACTCCAAGTAGAAGCAAAAAACCTTGCGGACCTCAAGACAGGAGGCCTTGCAAGACCGCTAAGCCAAAGCCTGCTCTACGGCGAGAGGCAATGTCCAAACTGTAATGCTTCATAAAGGTATGGACGGAAGTCCAAGTGGCGGCAGCACAGATGTCCACCGCAGATACATTCTTGAAACAAGCTGCAGAGGCTGCTACTCCACGAGTGGAGTGACCTCTGACTTGACCCAGAAGGGTCTTCTTGTAATTGTCACAACAGAAAGTGATGCAATGAGCCAAACACTTTGACAGGCATTGCTTGGGAAACAGCATTGCCTTCCCTTTTGTGAGCAAAAGAGACGAACAACTGATCAGTCTTTCTGAGATCCTTAGTCCTATCGGTGTAGTATCTCAGAATCCTGTGAACATCCATGGTATGGAGCAAATATTCTCCCTGGTTGGAGTACTGCATGAAGAAGGCAGGTAACTCAATAGACTGATTTAAGGTAGACTCCGCTACCACTTTCAGAAGAAACTTAGGGTTCGTGCGAAGAGCTACTCGTTCCAGCAGGAACATCTGCCAGAACTAGACACATAGTGGATTCCCTGCAGGGGGGAGGGCCTCAAACAACTGGTACAGCAACCAACGAGAGACAGGGCTATCCTAGATCTAGTACTGACTAACAAGGAAGGGACCACAGATCTCCAGGTAGAAGGTCACCTGGGGGCCAGTGACCATCACATGGTATGGTTCAATTTGGCTACTACATCTAAATCATCCCATTCCAAGGCAAAAATATGGGACTTCAGAGGAGCTGACTTTGATAAGATGGCCAACAGAGTTAAGCTAGCCCTGGCAAAAAGAAACACAAGTGAGGGGGTACAGGCAAAGTGGGCAAGCATTAAGGAAGCAATACTTGAAGCAACATCCCATTGTGTTAGACAGAAAAAGAAGTGCAAAAGAAGAAGGAAACCACTTTGGTTCTCAAATACAGTAGCAGAAAAGGTCAGAGCCAAAAGGCTGGCCTTCAGGAAATATAAGGGAACACAACAGGATGAAGATAGGGAGGCATACCAAACTGCCCTAAGGGAAGCAGGAAGGCAGTAAGGCAGGCAAAGTCCCAAACTGAGGAAAAACTAGCACGAACAGTAAAAGAAGGTGACAAGACTTTTATAGATACATTAGTGAAAGGAGAAAGTCCAGAGGGGTATTGCTAAGCTTAATGGAGAAAAGGGAGCATGTGAGGAGGAGGACCCTGTAAAGGCATCTATCCTAAATAGATACTTTTGCTCAGTATTTACTGAAGAGAAGGTAGGGCAGGGCCCACAGCTCAGCATCATGGACACAGGGGGGAGGGAGGTGAGCACTACTCCCTTCACAAAAGAAAGGGTCCTACAAGAGCTTGCTAAGATCAGGGTGGATAAGGCAATGGGACCTGATGGCATACATCCCAGGGTACTTGAGGAGCTAAAGGTGGAACTAGCAGAGCCATTAGCAGAACTGTTTAGTGAGTCTCTGAGCACAGGAGACGCTTCAGAAGACTGGAGAAGGGTCATGTGATCCCACTTCACAAGAGTGGTAGCAGGAGGAGGCGGGAACTACAGACCAGTCAGTCTTACCTCAGTAGTGGGCAAGATTATGGAGGCACTCCTTAAGAAAAGGATAGTGCAACACCTGGAACCATAGGGCACAGGATCCAAGACAGCATGGGTTTACAAAAGGAAGGTCCTGTCAAACTAATCTCAGATTTCTTTGACTGGGTAACCAGAGTGGTGGACCAAGGGGAGCAGTTGATGTCGCCTACCTTGACTTCAGCAAAGCTTTTGACACTGTTCCACATAGAAGATTGATAAATAAGCTGGGTAGGCTCGGGTGGGTGAGAAGTTGGTCAACTGGGTGGCAAACTGGTTGACGGGCAGAAAACAGAGAGTGGTGGTAGATGGTATACAGTCAGAAGAGATGCAAGTCACAAGTGGGGTACCTCAGGGATCAGTCCTGGGGCCAGTCCTCTTCATTAGTGACCTTGTAGATGGACTAGAGGGTAAGGCTTGTATGTTTGCAGATGACACCAAGATCTGCAATAGAGTAGATGATCCAGATGGGGTGGGCAGAATGAGAAGAGATCTGGATAAACTAGCAAAATGGTCAGAAGAGTGGCAACTGGGATTTAATGCAAAGAAGTGCAAGATCATGCACATAGGGAAGAGAAACCCTGAAGCCACCTATAGGCTGGGAAGGAGTTGCTAGCAGTCACAAAGGAAGAAAGAGACTTGGGCATCATCATCACTGATGACCTGACATCATCCAAGCAGACCTCTAAAGCAGTAGGTAAGGCTAGGGGTGTTAGGGTGTATTAGTAGGGGTATCACAAGTCGTAAGAGGGAGGTAATAATCCCTCTTCACAAGACACTGGTTAGGTCCCATCTGGAGTACTGCGTGCAGTATTGGAGGCCACACCTTCACAAGGACATTAACCAAATTGAGGCATTCCAGAGAAGGGCAACCAAAATGGTGCAGGGACTGCATCAGAAGACATATGAGGACAGATTAACAGAGCTCAATATGTATACCCTCGAGCAAAGGAGGGAGAGAGGTGATATGATCGAGGCATTCAAACACCTTAAGGGCATTAACAAGGTGAAAGAGTCTAACATGTTTAAATATAAGAAAAGCAGCAGGACAAGAGGACACAGGATGAGATTAGAGGGGGGCCGATTAAGGGGGAATGAGGAAATTCTTTTTCACAGAAAGGGTGGTGGATGCATGGAATGGCTTACCACAAGAAGTGGTGGCTATGAATACAGTGCAGGGCTTCAAACAGGCATAGGATAGGCATAAGGGAGCAATACAAATGACTATGAATAGATAGGCCACTGACAGAGCAAAGGCCGATGGCACATTTATAAGGTAGAAAAAAGAAATGGGCAGACTGGATGGGCCTTGCGGTCCTTATCTGCCGTCAACTTCTATGTTTCTATGTTCTTTGTGAAAAATCAGATAGGGGACTTTACACATAAGGGCCTGGAGCTCGGAAATTCTTCGAGCGGAAGTAATGGCCACCAAGAAGAGCGTCTTCCACAAAAGAAACTTCAAGTCTGTGGAAGCCACAGGCTCGAAGGGAGGAAGGGTAAGTTTCTCGAGAACAAAGTTCAAATCCCAAGGGGGAACAGGAGTCCAGACAGGGGGCCTGAGATGAAGGACCCCTCTGAGAAAAGTCTTGGATACCTCTAATTGGGCAAAGGCTTTATCAGCGAAAGGAACATGGTAAGCTGAAATAGCGGCCATGTGAACTTTCAAAGAGGAATGACTGAGACCCAGGTCAAAGAGATGATGCAAGTAATCGAGCAGAACGGCCACAGAACAGGAGGAAGGCTCCACGTTCCTGGAGGCCGCCCAAATGGAAAATCTCTTCCATTTCATGGCGTAGGTGGATCTAGTGGAGGGTTTTCTAGCCTCCACCAGAATCTCGGCCACCTTAGGAGAGACGCCAAATCGAGATTGGGCTAGGTCTGCAGGAGCCATGCATGAAGTTGAAGGGACTTGAGTCCCGGATGGACCAGGGTCCCCTGATCCTGGGTCAGCAATCCTCAAGATAAAGGAAGAGGAAGACGAGGAACCTCTGAGTATTGTTGTAGAAGACAGAAAGTACAGTTACATAAGAACTTACCGTAACAGCAGATCTTCGAGAACAGCTCTTGCAGCAGGTAACACCATTAGGACTGAAGCCGGCAGGCGGCAGGACTCCATGGAAATCTTCTAGCTAGCAGTCTTCAGCGGGGACCGCCCCCGACGTCAGGCGTAGTACATAAGGAGGCAGTCCCGCCAGAATCCCCAGTTCTCCCGCCGGAGACTCCCGGCCGCTGGATGACATCAGAAGAGGAGACCAAGGATCCGCCATCAGAAGAAGAAGAAAGAGCATTAGCTCCTGCCAAGGCCTGGATAGGCCATACCTCCTCCAAGGGGGAATGGTGGGTGGGAAGGTACCTGCTGCAAGAGCTGTTCTCGAAGATCTACTGTTACGGTAAGTTCTTACGTAACTGTACTATCTTACTTCGAGATACAGCTCTTGCAGCAGGTAACACCATTAGGACCAATTCCCAAGCAATAACGCCTCTATGCATTCTGGGAGGAGGCATAACGGAGAGATCTTGAACAAATCTTGACTCTAGGACAGGAGACCCTGTAGAACGGCAAGGCCGAAACCGGCTCTCCGCCATGAGGCAATATCCAGGCTATAGTGCCTAATGAATGTGTGCAGTGAACTCCAAGTAGCCGAGGCACAAATGGCCGAGGTGGAGACATTGCGCAGTGCTGCAAAGGAGGTAGCCACCCCCTTGTCGAGTGGCCCCGGACTGTGCCCGGAAGGGGTTTCTGTTTGTTGTTGTAGCAAAAGGAAATACACTGGACAAGCCAGCGAGAAAGGGTCTGCTTTGAGACTGGTTGGCCCAACATCCTCTCAGCGAAGGACACGAACAGCTGCTCAGACGTGCGAAGCTGTTTAGTCCTGTTCAAGTAGTACCTTAAGGAGCAGTGAACATCCAGGGTGTGAAGCAATGCCTCTCCTCTATTAGTGTACTTGGGAAAGTACACAGGCAGATCGATGTCCTGATTAAGAGCAAGGGCAGAGACCACCTTAGGCAGTAATTTAGGATTCGTCCTCAAAGACACACTGTCCTGGTGGAAAATTAAACAAGGTTCCTTACACATGAGAGCATATAGCTCGGAAATTCTCCTTGCTGACGTGACAGCAACTAAAAATAACGTTTTCCATGACAGAAAACGCAGCTCGCAATCTGCGGAAGGTTCAAAGGGGGGAAGCGTGAGCTGTTCCAGGATGAAGAGTAGGTCCCAAGGAGGGACGGGATCCTTGATGGGTGGCCTAAGGTGTAACACCCTCCTCAGGAAGTCCCGAGAGGCATCGAGTTGTGCCACTGTGTGCTGACCTATCAGGAAGTGGTAGGCCGAAATCGCACAGAGGTGAACTTTAATAGAGGAGTAGGCAAGACCTGAGTGGAAGAGGGAAAGCAGGTATTCCAGAACTGATTTCACTGGGCATTCTAAAGGGGAGAGGCCGTGTGCCTGAGACCACAGGCAAAGTCGGCGCCATTTCATGGCGTACGTTGCATACGCTACGGCTTTGGCAGCGAGAGAACTTCACACCCCCTTTGCGTAGACCCCGTGGTCGATAATGGCTATGTCTCGAGGAGCCAGGCATGCAGGTTCAGTGAGCGTAAGTCCGGTGGACTAATGAACCCTCTTCTTGAGACAGTAGATGGGAGCTGAAAGGCAACGGACTGGAGGTTCCCGGACAATTAAGGCCAGCATGGGGAACCAGATCTGCCTGGGCCAGAAAGGTGCTACCAGGATCATTGTTGCGTTCCCGCGTGGTTTGAGAAGAACTCTCTGGATCAACGGGAAGGGAGGGAAGCGAGAGGAATCTGTCCGCCAAGAGAGGGACAACGCTGTCTCGCCAGAAAACACCAGGCCCTGATCTAAGGAAAGCAAAAACTGGGCAGTTTTTGCGTTGGATGGGGAAGCGAATAAGTCCAACTCTGGAGTGCCCCATCGAAGAAACAGGTCCTCTGCTACCTCCTGAAGGAGTTCCCATTCGTGGACTCTGGCCTGGGAATGACTCAGGCCATCTGTGATTGTGTTGTCCACGCCGGGAACACGAACTGCAATCAGACTCGCGTCGTGTCGGACTACCCAATCCCACACACTCATAGCTTCCCTGCAAAGGGGGTGAGTGTGCGCCTCCTTGTTTGTTGAGGTAATACATCACCGCCGTATTGTCTGTCTGAAGCAGAAGAGTACTCGACGGGATTTCTGACTGAAAAGCCTGCAGGGCATAAAGGACCGCCCTCATCTCCAGAATGTTGATGTGGAGGTGAGCTTCCTGAGGGGCCCACGCCTCCTGGGACCTCACCTGCTCAGGTGTTCTCCCACCCAGCCCTGAGGCATCTGTGGAGAGGATTACCTCCGGGGATGGCGCTGTAAACGGAACACCCGCAGAGAGTGTCCCTGGGTCTAGCCACCATTGCCAGTCTCGAATCACTGCGTTCGTGATTCTGACCGGATGCTGCATGAGGTCTTGCCTTTAACCCCACTGCACTTTGAGCATCCACCGAGTTACCCGCATGTGGAGCCTTGCCAAAGGGACGGTTGGAATGGCCGCAGTCATGTGTCCGAGCAGGCGAAGGACCAGCCTGGCGGGGACAGTCTTCTTCGCTGAGAGATCTCTGATGAGGGATCTGATGTGTTCCGCTCTTTCCTCAGGAATAAAGGCTTTCCCTTGGACGGTGTCCAGAACTGCGCCTATGAACTGCAGCTTCTGGGACGGCAGTGCAGGAGAGACTTCTAGGTTGATAAGAATGCCCAAAGACTGTAAAAGAGCTTGGGTGTTCTGAATAGCAGCAACAGCGCCTCTTTGGAGGCGCCATGAGAAGCCAGTCGCCCAGGTATCGGAACACGTAGGGCCCTGTCTCTCAGAGACGCTGCCACCACTGCCATACACTTGGTAAAAGACCCTGGGGCCGATAACAGTCCAAAGGGAAGAGCCCGGAAGTGAAAGTGGTGGCCGAGAAACTCGAAGCCCAGGAACTCCTGTGCGCTCGAGCTACGGGGATGTGCAGGTAGGCATCCTGCATGTCCAGGGATGCTAGGAAGGCGTCCTTTTTCAGCATGGGAATGAGTCCATGGAGGGTCACCATGCAAAAACGTTTGTAGGCGACCGACATGTTGAGGTCTCTGAGGTCCAGTATTGGACGGAGGTCCCCTGTTTTCTTCGGAACCAGAAAGAAGTGGAATAGTAGCGGATCCTTTCTGTCTCTCCAGGACGCATCCACCACTTCCTTTTGAAGGCGACGAGTACTTCTTGCCTGATGAGCGATCTGTGCTGGACCGAGTAACGGAGAGCAGAGGAGGCCTCTAGGGTGGCTTGTCCACGAATTCTATAAAGTGGCCTTGTCTGGCCAATTGAAGAACCCACCTGTGCGGTGGTTATAGACTGCCACCCTGGCAGGTGGTCACTGCATCACCCCCACCTTGGTGTCCTGCTGATCCTGAGGGGCGGGGCCGGGAAAGAGTCATGCTGTGGCGCCTGAGGTCCTGCAGGCGCTGGGCCAACTTTGCAGGGCGTTGGCCTCGCCTGCGGACGACTTCCCTGGGCTCTGCGGAGAAGGAGCCCTCTGTTGTGGAGCCGTGCGGACTGCTGTCTCTGCATCCGCCTCGAACGCTCTGTTCCTGCGAAAGGAACTGAGCTTGAGTCTGTACATGGCTTGACAGGACCCGATCGCCTTCCGGCCTTGAAGTTTGGTGAGGACCTTCTCAGGACCCACCAAAAAGAACTCTCCAGAGAACGAGGCATCCAGAATGTTCTTCTGGACGTCCAGGGTAAATCCAGAGAGCCACGGAGCCAAGAGTGTCTCCAGGGGCATACGCCTGAGGCTGCCGCCTGGCCGAGGAGCCCGCTGGAATCGCACGCCGCTCGCAGCACCTGGGTTCCCACGACCCGACTGCGCGGAGGAGTTGCAGCAACTCTCCTTCTGCTCACCTTCTGGCATCTTTTCCGCCTAATCCAGTCCCTGCTCCCACAAGGCATTCTGAAACTGGACCATGTGGGTTAGATAGTTGAGGGACCTAATGGCGCAGGTAGCGGATGCATGCGGCGCCTGCCCATAGCGCCCAGTTGCTTGGACTCTGGGTCCGTGGCAGGGTGCTCAAATGTTGCGGCCTCTGGGACCGGTCATGAGGCTGTAATGACCAGAGAATCGGCCAGAGGATGTGATGCCAAGTACTGGTCCTCCTTAGGGCTTGTACAGGCGGGTCAGCCTTCTTTGCATTGCCAGGAGGCGAGTGTGACATTTCCACGCTGCCTTGGTGATCGCCCACCTAAGGTGTCCACCAAGGGTGGCACCACCACAGGCTTTGGATCTTTTGCCGAAGATACCTAGCAGGGCAGTAGCCTCGGGTCAAGTTCCTCTGTGTCCCAGCCATGTTCTCCTGGATATGCCTCATAATCTTGAGAACGATGGGTCATCCGAGGAGATCTTGGGAGCTCACGTGGGTCCGGAGAGGGGACGCTGATGGGAGAAGGGGATCTGGATCTGTCCGAGAAGTCCGATCCCGTGTCCTCCGTCGAAGGCGAATGGTGGCGTCTTCTGGGTCTGTTGGGGCTGGGTGACCCTGAAGAAGATCTGGACGGAGGTCTCCTCTTGTCTGGTCTGCCCCTAGGAGGTTCCTCAGGCTCCTGGGGGGAAGGTACTCGGCCTGCTGCCCCGGATGGGGTGGGAGGTGCTGGGGCCGGTGGAGTCACGGGTGGAGGAGGAGGAGGAAGAGGAGGAGGTGTGGGAACCACATCCTTCTTTATGGTATCCCACCAGTAGGTGAATAGCTCCTTAACCTCTGAAATACTGAGGCCCGGCACGACGGACCCGAGCTGCCGTGGTTGGTCGTCGGGTTCCTGGCGTCGGCTCCCAGGGATCTCTGGTTCAGGAGAGGGTTCCCTGAGGGGTGCGACAGGACCGGATTCGCCCGTCTGGTCCTCGGGCTGGGTCAGCTCCTCCTACGTAAGTGCCTCCTGACTGACGTCGGTGGGAGGCGTAGGTGTTCTCCTCTCTACAGGAATGGGCGTCGGTCCCCCGGCCGGCGTCCGTGGTGGCGAAGGCCAGACCGGCGACAGGCATCTGGCGGTCGTCGGGCCTCGGGACCAGTGGTGCTTGGCCGACGTCGGGGCCGACGTCCTTTTGAGCGAAGTCAGCTCCTTGGTCTTCCGCTGGAGTGGAGGAGGCAAGGAAACTGACCGGGCGCGGGGTCCGGGTGATGGGAGCCGGACTTGTGGTGGTGGTGGCGGTCCCCTGACCTCGGCGAGGCCTTGGAAGCAGAAGAAGAAGGAGGCCTGGAGGTCTTGGCTGGAGGTAAAGAAGAAGAACCCGAAGAAGTCTTCACCGCAGCCGGGGAGGCTAAGAGCGGGCCCGGGAAGGGGAGCGGTCGGACCGGGAGCCGGAGCTACGGGAGTCGGAAGCCCTAGAAGGGGATTTTGATCTCACCCTCTCCCTGTGCTTTTCGAGGTGTCACCGGGCTTTCTCAGATGATTCCCCCTTGGAGGCAGAATCCATGGCCTTAACTTTTTCTTCGAGAAGGAACGCTTGCAGGGCCTTCTGGACGATGGATCCGGGTCCAGCTACTGAATCCCTGACAGAAGGTACAGGCCCGGGTGTCGTAATCTGGGCCAGGCACCGGACGCAGGCCGAATGCGGGTCTTTAAAGGGATTTGCTTCCCACAGGCGCACTTCGATGGATGGCCTTCCGCAGAGGTTGGAGAGGACATCAGATAGCAGACTTCATAGAAAAAACTGAGTTTTCCAAGTCGGAAAGAACTTTACCAGGTGTCGCGTGCTTGAAACAGACTGAAGGGTCGAGACATGCAAGTCGACGGCGGGAAAGAACTGGGGATTCTGGCGGGACCGCCTTCTTATGTACTATGCCTGACGTCGGGGGCCGGACCGACGTCGGAGGCGGTCCCCGCTGAAGACTGCTAGCTAGAAGATTTCCGTGGGGTCCTGACGCCTGCCGGCTTCAGTCCTAATGGTGTTACCGGCTGCAAGAGCTGTATCTCGAAGTAAGATCCAGATTTGCCTGGGCCAAAAAGGAGCGATCAGAATCATTCTCGCTCCTTCCATGGCAAGCTTCTGCAGCACACGAGGGACTAGAGGAACTGGGGGAAAAGCATAGACGAATCTGCCCTTCCAGCTTAGAGATAGAGTGTCGCTCCAGAAAGCGCCTCGCTCTGGAGCGAGAGAGCAAAAGGAGGGAAGTTTTGCGTTTTGGGGAGAGGCGAACAGGTTTACCTGTGGAGTCCCCCAAAGATGGAAGATGTCGTTTAGAACCTTTTGGTCCAGTTCCCACTCATGCGGCAGAGCCGAGGAGCCGACTTCGGTTGTCTGCCAGGTATTGTCGCTCCTGGAACATGGATCGCCATGAGGTGAAGGTTGTGAAGCGTTGCCCAGTCCCAAACCCTCATTGCTTCCCTGCACAGCGGGTAGGATTGAGTCCCTTCCTGCTTGTTGATGTACCACACCACGCACATGTCCGTCTGGACAGCTAGGTGACCGGGAAGGATGTATTGGTGAAGGGCCTGGAGAGCATACAGAACTGCTCGTAGCTCGAGTACACTGATGTGAAGAGCTAACTCCGATCTGGACCATAAACCCTGGGTTCGGTGAGGACCCAGATGGGCTCCCCAACCTTCGCCTGATGCGTCCGTGGTCAGAGTCTGGGAGGGGGGAGAATGACTGAAGGGGACCCCCCGGAACAGGTTCTCGCGAACCATCCACCATTGCAAGTCTCTTGTCATCGGCGAGGAGATCAGCACCAAATGATCTAGGCTGTCTACAAGTTGATCCCACTGAAAGTGGAGTACACTGAGAGATCCTCATGTGGAGCCGCACGCGTGGAACCGTCGGGATGGCGGCCGCCGTAAGCCCCAAAAGACGGAGCACCGACTCTCCTGAACCTTCCTGCATTCGAAAGCAGGAAATTGTGACTGGAGGAAGGTCGACCTGTCCGGAAGAAGGAAGGCCTTGCACACTGTCGTATCGAGGATTGCCCGATGAACTGAAGTCTCTGGGAGGGGTCCAGATGAGACTTGGAATGGTTGATGGTGATACCCAGACAAGTGAAAACCTGCTGGGTGAGGGAGAGAAAATGCAGGAGCTCCTCCCTGGACGAGGCCGCCAGGAGCCAGTCGTCCAGGTAGGGAAACACCTGAACTCCCAAAGTACGAAGGTGGGCCGCTATCACCACCAGGCATTTGGTAAAAACCCGGGGAGCCGAGGAAAGACCAAAAGGGAGTGCCCGGAATTGGTAATGGTCCCCCTGGAAAGCAAACCGAGGTACTTTCGCACGAGGGACGTAATGGGATGTGCAGGTAAGCATCCTGCATATCCAGCGCACAAAGCCATTGGCCCGGCCGAAGAAGAGGCAAAAGGGTTTGAAGGGAGAGCATCCTGAACTTCTTGTATTCTACATAGAAGTTCAGGGAGCTAAGATCGAGAATGGGTCTGAGATCTCCTGTCTTCTTTGGTACAAGGAAGAAATGGGAATAGTAACCCATCCCGTGAAGGTCAGGAGGAACGGGTTCTATGGCCTGCTTCACGAGGAGGGCAGATATTTCTTTTCTGACCAAAGGAAGATGGTCCCTTACGTAAGAGGACTTCAGAGGGGGGCGGCGTGGAGGTTTCTGTAGAAACTCTATGGAGTGCCCCTCCGCGATAATCTGAAGCACCCATGAATCTGATGTTATCCTCTCCCAACCCAGAAGGTGGAGGGAGAATCTCCTCCCACTGTTCCTCCGGGAGTCCGGAGGCGTGGGAGAGGGAAGGAGTCAGATGGTGAGAGCAGCACCGCAGCTGGGGCACCCGCTGCTTTTGGGTGGCGGGGCCTGGGAGCTGGGGGCCGGCGCTGGTGGCCCGCCTTCCTTGGGGTTTCCCTTGAGGCCGGCTGCATCTGCGAAAGGACGGTGCTGCCGGGATGGGGACGGTATATGGAATCCACAGATTTCAGGGCCGTCCCCTTCTTGCAAGTCGGTGATGATGTCCTTGACATCACCACCGAAAAGCACTGAACCCCTGAAAGGTGCTTCCTGGATTGCTGACTGCACCTCTGGGACCAAACCTGACACGCGGAGCCAGGCTGACGCCAAAGACTTACGGCGAACGCGGAGCTCTGCCCTGCAGTGTCCACTGCATCGTAGGTCATCCTCAGAATGTGACGACTGGCCGAACGAGCAGAACGGACTAGGTCAGCTAACTCCTGCTTGACTTGGGAGTCACGTAAAGAGTCAATCTTAGATTCCGCCTGGGTAAGGATAGCCTTCTGGTAATCCCCCATATGAGCTACATAATTCAGGGCCCTGATTCCCAGTGTGGAAGAAGCGTATATCTTCCTTCCATACTGATCCAGAAGGCGAGATTCCTTATCCGGGGAGACGAGCTCAATGTTTGGGGTGTGCTGACCGCCGTGAGAGGCGCTTAATCACAACTGAGTCTGCACGGGTGAGAATCAAAAATCTACACCTCCGGAGCCTGGTATAGCCTGTTGGACTTCCGGAGGAAGTAACAGTCGACAGTTGCTTCCAAATAGTGGAAACAAGGTGGGCGTGAGGCTCCGATCCAGGGTGGCACAAGAGTAGAGGTCAAGGGGCAGGTCCAGATGTTCGTGTAGTTTGACCGCATTGAGGATCTGGCTCCAAGAATGCCACTGATGTACTTCCTGGATCTTCCTGAGCAGTTTCTGAAGGAAGGATCCTCCAGAGGAGACTTCGAGGAGTCCTGGCCGAGGCTTGATGGAGAGCGAGGTTTGTCGCCTTCTCGAGCATCCATTGGAGGAATCCGAGGAGTCCGAGAGAGGAAGAAGAAGAAGAAGAAGAATTGAAGAGAGTAAGACTCCTGACTCATCTAGGGGAGGAACGGGTCTCTTTAGGGAATCCCTGGACGCATGTCCTGCCTTCTCTGGATCCCGAGGGAAGAGCCTGAACACGGAGTTGAGAGGGAGTGTGCCGTCTCGGGTGTACGGAGGCCGGATGTGGCACCGCCACCGTGAGGCGGCTCTCGACTTCCTTGGTGAGCTGAGCTTTGGCCTCAGCCCACCAGGAGGAGAGAGTCTCCTGAAGATCCACTGGCGGCCTGGGGGGTGGTGGAGGAGGAAGAGGGGGATAGTTATATGGATTATATCCGTAACGCGAGTATCCATAACCCGGCTGCGGGAATACCAGTGCCGGGTATTGCGGCGTCGGTGGAGCCGGCGTCGGGTACTGCGGCACTGGATAGTGCGGACCTGGGTAAGCCGGCGTCGGATGCGATGGTGGATACCCAGGTACCGGAGGAGCTGCCGGAGCAGACGGCCCAGTAGGGAGCCCCACGGGCGGATCTACAGTGATAGACCCATAGGGGAGTGGGCCCGATGGAGAAGGAATATCCCCCGCTGGCGTCGGATCCCGTTCAGTGGGGTCTGATGGCGGAAAAACATCCCGTGCATCATCCGGGGATGGTGGAGAAAAATCCCCAGGGTCAGGCAGGGGCGACACAGGCTCCCCTGACGGCAGCGAAGGCTGCGGGGAACCTGGGACGACAGATGATGGGGGGTCTGCTGTAGGCTCCAACGCCCGGTGCATGTCGGAGGAGCCAACGTGCGACTCGGGCTGAATCCCGACGGACGCCAGAGGAGCTGGCGTCCGACTTAGGGGGTCCCTCGTCGGAGGTGGGCCAAGGGTGGGAAGCAGCCCGTCCGAGGGGACACTGCCGCGCGCTGGCCTCAAGCGGTCGGCGCTTTAGCGGTTTTCTCCCGGCGGACGCCGGAGGAGCCGACGTCTGCTTATGGGAGGTGCCCGCATTCAGTAGGCCGCAACCCCTGCGGGCGGTACTGGGGCAGAGGCCTCCTTTGCCCGGAGGCGCCCTGTGACTCGACGAGCCCGATATGGCCGACGCCTCCTCCAAAGCCTTGAGGGGCGTCGGGCGATCCCCTGAGGAGATACCTCCGAAGTGGCTCCGGACGGAGTCGCGGATGAGGAGGCCTTCTCTCTGTGCCCTTCCTTATCCCACTTCTTGTGTCCTTCTGGGGAGGTCGACGCCTGCCTAAGCTTCTTCAACTCCTTCTCCATTGCGGACATCTTCTTTTTGAGGAGATGGGCTTCCAAAGACTGCTGGCGTAGTCTGCGGGTGGCCGTGTTGAAATGCAGGCAGTGTGGGCACTTTTCGACCGCGTGGTCGAGGCCTGAGCAAAAAGGCAAAGAGAGTGACCGTCCTTAGAGGCAGTTGGGCCACACGAGTTGCCATCTTATTTTGAAGGGGACGACATAAACCGACGTTCACCTGATGAAAGCGTACTAAAATACTGATAACTTTTCGGTAAAAACCGACGAAATAACAGGGCTGAGCACTGAACTTCACCGCGAGGCGCTGCACGAGCTAACGGCAGGAAAGAACTGGAAGCGGGCGCCTGGGACCACCCTTTATACCGACGCTGCCTGACGCCGGTCACCTGACGGGGGCGGTCCTCGCCAGGACTGCTAGCTGTGAAATTCTTCAGGTCCTGCCTGCTCCACGCCAGTCCTATATGTAATTACCTACTGCAAGAGCCCTCTCGAAGTAAGATCGGGACGCAGTACTCAAGTACAGGGCAACACCACCTCCCTCTTTCTGACGACGATACCCCTTCCTATGCACCCCAACATTCACTAGCCCTCCCGATTGTCTTATCGCACTGCCTGGCCACCTTTAGGTCATCCGGTATTATTACCCCAGGTCTCTTTCCTGCTTGGTTGTTGTCAATACCACTATGCCTATTGCGTACTCGGCCCGATTTCTGTGCCCAGAGTGCATCAATTTGCTTTGTTTTGCACTGAAACCCAGCTGCTGTACCCTTGGCCACTCCTCAAGTATTCTCAGGTCTCTGCTCATCCTTCCACCCCCCCCCCCAACTGTCCACACTGTTGCAGTTCTTGGTGTCATCCACAAAGAGCTAGGCCTTCCCTTCCAGCTCCTATGCACTGTCACTTATGAAGACATTAATGACGACCAGACCCAGCACTGATCCTAGAGGTGCACTGCTGGTTACTCTCCCTTCCTCAGAGTGAACTCTGTTTAACACCACACTCCGTCGTTCATCCCCTTATCAGTTTAACACCTCGTCTCCCACCCCTAAGCTACAAAGGCTGCTCACTAATCTATGTGGAATGGTGTGAAGACTTTACTGAAATACCAGGTATGCCTTGTCCACTACTCCTCCCTGATTTAACTTCTTGGTCACCCAGTCAAAGAAATCTATCAGTCTTTTTTGGACATGACCTTCCCTCTCTAAATCCATGTTGTCTCGGGGCCTGTAACCCATGGATTGAAGACATTCCACAATCCATTCCTTCAGTAGTGTTTCCATCAACTTTCTCATCACTGATGTCAGGCTGACTGGCCTGTAATTTCCAGCCTCTTCCCTGCTACCACTTTTGTGAAGCAAGGCTACATCTGCTCTCCTCCAGTCCTCCGGCACCACCTTGGTTTCCAGTGATCTGTTCAACAGGACTTTCAGAGGTGTGGCCATTTCCTCCCTGAGCTCTCTAACACTTGTGGATGCACCCTATCTGGCCCCATTGCTTTTCCCACCTTTAGATTAGTGAATGACTCTAGGACTTTCTCCTAATAAAAAGGACTAGTGCCCCCCCTTTCAAGGCTCCGGTTACTTTTTAGCAGTCCCTCCTCTTCCCCTTTGAACACAGAGCAGAAGTATTTATTTAAGATGTCTGCCTTTTCTTGACCCCCTCTGTACAGTCCCCCCCACTTTCCCTTTTTAAACTTACAATCCCTCCCTTGATCTTCCTCTTCTCACTTGCATACCTAAAAAAATTCTTGTTCCCTTCTGATACCACCTGGGTTCTTCTCTCTTCAGTTTGCACCTTTGCACTCCTTACTGCTTTTCCTGCTTCCCGCTACTTCCCCTGACACACCTCCCTATCCTCTCTCCTCTGCGTCTTCCATCTCCTAAATTCTACCCTTTTAGCCTTTACTTTTTCCACCACCTCTTTCGAGAATCACAGCGGTCTCTTCTTCCTCTTACTTTTGCTCACTTGCTTGACAGTGACTGGTTACACCTTCACTGTGCCCCCTTTTGGCTTTGCCTACAGTTTTTCCATCCCCACGCCACCCCCGCCAGGTCATCCCTTAGGCATTCACCCATCTTTATAAAACCTACCCTTCTGAAGTCCAAGACCCTTACCCCTGTGTGGCTCGATTATGTGGCCGTCTTTATATTGAACCACACCATATGGTGTGCACTGGTCCCCAGGTGGCCTCCCACTCTGATGTCTTAAACACCATCCCTGTTAGTGAGTACCACGTCCAGTACTGCCCTATCACGAGTGGGCTCACTGACTAGTTGCCTGAGAAATGCCCCCTGCAGGGAATCCAGGATGTCCCCGATTCTAGCTGAAGCCATAGCTGGGAGGCTCTAGTCTACATCCGGCAGATTTAAGTCCCTCAACAGCAGCACCTTCCCCATTTCAGTCATCTTGCCAAAGGCTTCCAAAAGTACCTTATCAATTTCCTCCCCCATGCCAGAGATCTGTAAATCACACTGGTGTGAATAGTGGCTCCGTTCGCCAACTCCAGGGTGAGCACCTCTGCCCCCACCCCCTGCATCTCCGTCACTTTTATACTTCCCTTCATGTAAAGCACCACTCTCCCTCCTTTCTTTCCCACCCTGACTTTCCTGAACAGAATGTAGCCTGGTATGGCCGTGTCCCAGTTATGGGTTTCAGTGCATCATGACTCGGTAATGGCCACTATATTCCGGTTGGCCTCTGCCATGGTGGCCTCCAGGTTTGGAAATCTTATGCCCTAGACTTCTAGCATTCACACATATAGCCTTTCAGATTCTGTTTGCACTCTGCTTGTTACTCCCTCCTTTTCCTTTGTGCTACCTCCCCCTCTCTTTTTATTGTTTCTTTTCCCCTCCCTCTCTGTTACTATTAACCTGTTTCCTTTATTACTTTGTACCTTGGGGGGGTGCCTCTCCCCTCAGGATCTCCCTACTTTCTACTTCAGTCTGAGGTGGGTGGGGCAGTTTCTGCCTCACCAATTTCTTCCACCACCACCCTCAGCTACTTTAAATGTTCATCGAAGTAACAGTTAAACTGTCCACTATGGACTGTGGCTCCCTTCCTGGAAGGATGCTGGCCATCACCCCTTTATAGGGCCTCATCCTGCCAGGTAGGTCCCCAGTCCCCAATGTAGCTGAACCCTCCCTCTCTGCACCACTCCTTCAGCCATGAGTTGAAGGTTCTGGGGTGGAGAACCTTCTCCTTCACCCTGTCACAGACAGGGAGTACCTCAGCAAAAGATACTGAGCATGTCACCTGCCTAGGATTACTCCCCAGTTCCCTGAACTCCCCCTGCAATGTCCCTGCCCCATCCCTAGCCAGATCATTTGGATCAGGAGGACAAGGACATCCAGATCACCCTTCCTACCTGCTGCCCTAGCGATCCCTAGGATATGTTTCCCCATCTCTCTGGGCCGTGGTACCATGTAAGCACATGACCTCCCTTTCCGCCCCCCTTCCTATTCCCCAAATCTATCCCTTGACAATTAAATACCTGTGACAGATTGCTCCTTACCAAACTCAGCCTCTATCACTGTTGCCAGCTTTCTTAATACTCTAGTAGCTGCCACCACTAAGCTGTAACTGGTCTGCTTGCACTGCTGCCCCAGTCACAGACCCTACATTGTCCAATACCTCCACTGTGACCCCTTTTGCATGGTTTTCTTGGTCTCGTTTTTGGAAGATGGCTATAAGTTGCGCCCATGTGTGGCCCTTCTCACAGACCAGCTATCTGTGTTGGCACAGCCCCTGCAGTTCTAGCAGTGAGCGTTTGTTATTTGACCTAGACATAATGCCTTATATCTTTCTAAT
This sequence comes from Neoceratodus forsteri, assembly GCA_016271365.2. Lineage (NCBI taxonomy): Eukaryota > Metazoa > Chordata > Ceratodontiformes > Ceratodontidae > Neoceratodus > Neoceratodus forsteri. Next base: position 500,863,435 of record CM028135.1, on the reverse strand, counting down.
TTTGCTAAAAAAAAAAAAAAAAAAACAACAAGTAGACTATACCATCCCCCTTTGTATATCCTATGTCTAGCCTATGTATTGGCAGTATAGCGCAGTGGTTTAAGGCTCTCAGCTGCAAATCTGGAGACCTGGGTTTGAATCCCACAGCCCCCACTTGCATACTGTGTGACCCTGAGCAAGTCACTTAACTTCTCTGTGCTCCCAGGTCGCACCTGTAAACAAACTTTCAGCTTAGTTTGTTTCTATGTTTAGTGTGCCACTCCTGGTTAAACAATCAGGGTTTAACACTGAGGTGCCTACTCAATCCTAATAATAGTGGCCACATTTTTATGTTGGCTTGCCGCGCTTGCGCGGCAGTCAACATATTGGGAGAGTGCAGCTTTGGGGGCGCGGCTGCTGTTGGGCAAATGCAAGGCACGCATCAGTAGGTGCGTCCCTCATTCCCCAATAAGCCAGCATGCTAGCGCTGACACCAACATTATGTAAAGTGGACATAACTTCTAAACAAGGTGCTGCTGCAGTCAGAGACAAGCTCATCATGCAGCGGCACTCTGTTTAGAAGTTATGTCCACTTTACTACTTGCCGTCCCTCCCCCAGTGAAGGGTGCCAGCGTGGCAACTGACGCCATGGCAGACGGGAGTGCCAATCCCCCATCGCTCCATCGCTCCAGTCAGTCCTTCTGCCACACTGGGAGCCCACCCCAGCGTGGCATACGCCCCGCCGTTTTTTTTTTTTTTTTTTAAACCTGCAAATTAACAACGGTCCCACAGCTGCCTGCCCCCCACAACTCCGCACTCCACCCACTGCGCACCTCTGCCTCCCCACACCATACTTACCTCGAGTCCGGCGCGACGATCTTTGGTGGACCGGAACACGTCTGCACTCTTCAAAGCCGACCGTGAACTGAGGAAATGCCAGTAAGCTGCATAATGGGCTAGATAGGGTTTTTTCAACTTTGTTGCATATCTCAGGCATTTTTTGGAATTTTTGCACCAAATTTTCAACATGGGGTTTTTGGGACCCCTCCTCATGAATTCTGTCACTGTCATGGCATTTATCGGCCTCAAAAGGTGATTTCGCAGTCACTGTGCGAAATCACCTTTCGGGGCCCATTAACGAAATGATAGTGGCGGTTTTCATGAGGTGCCCTCTTAAAAAGCCTAAGTTCCAAATTTGGTGGAAAAAATCCAACAAATGCCTGTTTTATTTAGCCGGGCATGCTATGAGTTGCTACGCAGGCTCAGAATTCGCGCGATTCATCATTATTTACTGCTGGATTTTCAGCATTGTCATTTTGTACACCTCCTTGGGAACAGTACAGCTGCCATTTTCCACATCCTGCCCGAAATGTGTTTCCGCACTTCCTATGCACAATAGCACAGTCGCTGTGGGAAATCAGTGTTTGGGCCAGATTATGAAAATGACAGTGACACAGTTCATGAGCAGAGGACCTGAATTGCCTATGTTGAAAATCTGGTGATGATACTCCATAAAATAACTGTGTTACGAGCATGCATTGGCAGATCGCATGCACGCTCGTACCGTCGTGCATTTGTGATATTTTCAGTCTGGATTTTCACCATTGCCATTTTTATACACCTCTTGATGAACAGTACAGCGTCATTATTTGATATATCGTTGCCCAAATGTGTTTTCGTATTCGGCGAGAATAGCATGGTCGCCAGCGAAATCACTTCTTGGGACACTTGAGGAAATAACAGTGACACTGTACATGAGCAGAGGTGCTAAAATGCCTATGTTGAAAATTTGGTGCCAAACGCCCATAAAATGGCAGTGTTGCAAGCGTGCATTGCATATTTCCCACACACCCTAGTAGCTTCACAAATTTCGTATATTTACATGCCACATTTTCAACACTGGCATTTTTTTACACCTCCTTATGAACTGTGCAGCTGTCATTTCTCACATCCTGCCCGACATGTTTTCCCGCACTGCACTACCAAACACCCAAAGGGACACCCTAATGCTTGTCACTCTGTGCAGGGTGGGGGTTGGTTGGCATCAGTTCAATACTTCACTGCCATTCCTATGATGCATCTGTCTAACTCCTGCACTACCAATGCCAATGCCAGCAAGCCAACATTTGGCACTGACAAATGCTTGTTTAACTTTGAGCTCAAACTTGGCAGACACCCAAGGCAAGCCAGATACTGATAAACAAGCAACTGATAACAGTCAACTATTCACAAAATGCATTTTTTGGGGGGGGGCACTACATTCTACAGTTTGCTTGACCGCTACAAGTAAGGCTAACAAAAGATCTCACGAAAATAAAGCACCAAAAATACACCTTAAGAAAAACTTTCTAAAAAAACAAACTGAATATGCACAACCTGCCAATTTTTTTTTTAAATACTAATAAAAATAAACTACTAAGTTCTCACGTTAACTAGCAAAGACTCATCCTTGAGCCAAACAGTAACATACAAGGGTAAGATTTCAACTCACAACCGGTTTCAAGCAACTGGTGAGAGGAGAAAAAAAAAGGTCTTTAAAAAGTTAATTCTAACCCGACCCATGCCTCCCCGCTGCCACACCAGAGACCCGGGTTCGGGAACGGACTTGGGTCATTCGGGGGCTTGACCAGGAGAGGGAAGACTGAGTGTCCATAGCACAGCTCTCTTCCCTCGGGGGGGGGGGGGGCCCGCAACTCGCCACTCTACTGCCACCTAAAGGAATGCAGATTGCAGCGCATTCATAGTCTCACAGTTTGGGGCAGGGCCGGCATACAGAGTGCTGAGGGCGTCTCCGTGGAGGTGGAGATCGCACGCCGTGCTCACTGCACGTCCAGCTGAAATCTGGGAGAAATTTGGGAGGAGAAATGTAGGATGGGCTTAAGGAAGCCTTCCCCGCTAGAACCGGTGACCCACCTGGTCTCGGGACGGCCACATGCTATGGGACAGAAGCGATAAAAACATTTACAGAAAATAAAAGTTAACTCTTCATGCTTTTAACCTCATAGAACTTTCAAACCACCCAGAAAACAGGTTACTCACCTATAACAGTAGTTCTAAGAGTGGTAAATGTTGTTCATCCACACTTCTTGGCAGGTACCTTGCCGCTTTAAGATGTGCCGGAAAGTCTTCAAGCTGGCTCCTCCCCCCCAACCCGGGTAGTATAACCCTTGGCTCCGCCCCATTATGCCAGATCTTGGCCCTCTGGAAGCCAGGTTTGAGCACTGAAGCCGGGGAGGTCGGGTGGGTCAGTGTGGATAAAAAACATATACCACTCCTAAAACTACTGTTACAGGCGAGTAACCTGCTTTTCTAGGATCATGGATATGTTGTTCTATTCACACTTCTTGGCAGACTCCTACCAGTTCTCCAGGACGAGGGAGGCAAGACACACACACCCTACTTAGGAAAGAGGGACTGGAGAACCGAGGCTCCAAAACCAGCATCCCAGCGTGACTAGAGGTTGATGTGGTAATGGAAAATTAAGGTGTGTGCTGACTTCCAGGTAGCAGCCCTGAGACTTCCTGGATAGGGACGTGCCTAGAAGCAGCCACCGAGGCAGTGGTATGGCGGGTTGAATGAGCCTTAAGCCCTACGGGAGGCTCCCTACCCACCAACCTATAGCAGAGGTCAATACAAGATGTAATCCATCAAGTTATTGTCTGCTTGGCTGCAGGTCTGCCAGGTGCGGCTTCAGTGTAGGTGACAAACAGCTGGCGAACCTCTCACCGAACTTCCACCCTTTCACTCTTTGTAGTAGGTGAGCATTCTTCTCAGGTCCAAAGTATGGAGCCTGTACTCTGCCTCCAAGGTGAGACTGGGGTAGAACACCGGCAGAGTAATCACCTGGTTAAGCTGAAACTCCAACACCACCTTCGGAAGGAATTTCGGGTGGGGGTGCAGGACAACCTTGTCCCTGTGGAAGACCAGGTAAGGAGACTCTATGGAGAGTGCCTGAAACTCCCCAGTCCTTCTGGCTGACGTGGTAGCCACCAAGAAGGCAGTCTTCCATGACAAATGTGAGAAGTCACATTTGTGCATCAGACTAAATGACTTGAGAGGGACCAAAGACAGTCCAAAATGCTAGCCACTGGACAGGACGATGTGTCCAACTCTCTGCCCCGACACCAGATGGAGAATCTCTTCCATTTAAAGGCATATCATTTTCTGGTCGATTCCTTACGGGAAGCTTCAACAATGCTGAGGACCTCGTCGGAGAGACGCAAGGCCTGGAACTCTAACTGCTCAGGAACCAGGCCGTCAGGTGCAGGGATTGATGGTCCGGGTGGAGCACCTTCTCCTGACTGATGGAGAGCAGGTCTGGGCGTGCTGGAAGCCGCCTCGGGAGCCTGGAGCGGAGCCTGAGGAGATCTGGATACCAGAACTGGCGTGTCCAGTCTGGGGCTACCAGGATCACCTGCGCCCTGTCCCTCCTGACCTTTATGAGCACTTTGTGAATCAAGGAAAGGGAAGGGGAGGGAAGGCATAGAAGAGGCCTGGGGTCCACGGCCTCTAGAATGCATCCCCATGCAGCGAACCCTACTGAGGGGGGCGGGCACGATACAGTCTCAGCTTCGCGTTCTCCCTGGAGGCAAACAGGTCCACCTGAGGGGTGTCCCAATGGGAGAACAGATCTTGTACTACCTCCTGGTGGAAAGACCACTCATGAGATGCCCCCGCCCATCTGGCTGAGGGCATTGGCCAGCTGATTCCAGGCTCCTGCCACGTGAATGGCAAGGAGATCTGCCTCCAGGCTGAGCACGAGGGATCAAATGCGGACAGCTTCCTTGCAGAGAGAAAAGGAGCGCATCTCGCCCTGCCTGTTGAGATAGTACATGGTCGTGGTGTTGTCCATCTGGAACTGGACCACTTGACCCCGAACAAACTAAGCGAATGCGGTTAGAGCTAGCTGAACCGCTCGAAGATCCAGCAGGTTGATGTGGTATCAGGGCTCCTGGCGGGACCACAGCACATGGGCTCTGTTCTCCCCCAGATGTGCACTCCAACTCATCAGAGAGGCGTCCGTTGTCAGGATGACCGTCTGCTCAGGGCAGACAAATGGGATCCCTTCCTGCAGGTGGGATGGGATGAGCCACCACTGGAGGCCGTCCCACATCCTCTGGGTCACAAGAGACCAGCTGGTCAAGAAGATCAGAGTGCTGAAACCACTGGCTGGCCAGTTCCCACTGGAGGGAACGCATATGTCAATGGGCCCATCAGACCATACTGGTGCAGGCCGCCATGTAGCCCAGAACACGCAGGAAGTCCCAGGCAGGGCACAACTGCCCAACCAGAAATGATTGGGCAAAGGAGGAGAGAACCTCCGCACTGTCCATCGAGAGCAGAGCTCTGGCTCGGCAGGAGTTTATCTCTGCTCCAATGAACTGAATCACCTGCGAAGGCACGAGTTCCGACTTGGCCAAGGTCGAGGCAAGTCTGGAGGGCCAGATCCCTGGACAGCTCCACTTCCTATGTGGAGGAACCTGCTATTAGCCAGTCGTCCAGGTAAGGGAACACCAGGACCCCTCGGTGCCTCAGGTAAGCCACCACCACTGCCATGCATTTGGTGAAGACCCTGGGAGCTGAAGACAGGCCGAAGGGCATGGTTTGGAACTCATAAAGGGTTCCCTTGGCTCTGAAGTGGAGAAATTGTTGATGGGATGGACGGATCGGGATGTGAAAGAACATGTCCTGAAGATCTATGGAGCAGAACCACATGCCTTGCTTCAGGGATGGTATAATCTGAGCCACTATTACCATCCAAAAGGTACAGGATCTGAGGAACTTGTTCAGGTCATGCTGATCTAGAAAGGGGTGCCGGCCCCATGTCTGTTTTGGTACCGGGAAGTACCCGGAAACGAACCCTGGGTCTGAAGGCGGGTTTGCTATTCTGTGTACCACCTCCTTGAGGAGGAGGAGCTGAGCTAAGTCATCTCGGACAGCCGACTGAGGCTGCAGACACCTGATCCCCCCGTGGGGCGAAGGCTCGATATGGAGGGCCCTGCTCGAATTCCAGAGGCAGGCCTCGACTGACCACTTCCAGAACCAAATGGTCCATGGTGATAGCGGACCAGCTGGAAAGGAACTGGTTGAGATGGCCCCCCACGGAAGTCCCATGGAAGGTGTGACAGGACTGAGGGAGGTGCCCCCAACCCATCACTGAGCAGGTTTGGAGGAAGGTTGGGCGGAGGAGCTGCCAGGATCTTGGCCCCCTCCTGGGCTTTCTGAATGAGGAGGCAACGGACTTTGCCCGAGGATGCCAAGATTGGGCCTGCTGTCCCTGCAGCTGCTGCTGGGCTGGGCTAGGCTGGTCTGGCTGCAGGAGTGGACGAATGAAAGGGCCTGAGGTTCTGATGCTTGGGGCCCTTGTCCTTCTGGGCAGATGTGGTGGAGACTAAGGTGGCACTGGACTTCTCTATATGCTGGAGGTGGCCCTCCATACCGGGCTCAAACAGGTTGGTGCCCAAGCAGGGGACATCTACCAGTTTGTGTTGCGTATCAGCTGTAACGGTCAAGATGCACAGCCAAGCCCAGCAGCGCATAGCCACTGCGGCCGCTATCAGGAGTCACCAATGTCTAGAGCCATCTGGAGTTGTTTCGCTACTACCCTACCCTGGTCCTGGACCTGCTTGACCAAGGTCTGGAGGTCCGCCGGGAGATGAAGGATCACCTCGTCCAGGGAGCCCAAAAGGGCATGTGAGAAATGTGCCATGATAACAGCTGAGCTGAGGCCGGCCCGGTGGCGTCGAGGGTTGAAGTGCTGGACATAGAAACATAGGCTTTGATGGCAGAAGTGGACTGCTTAGCCCACCTAATGTGCCCATTTCCTACCTACTGGATAAGCTGCACATCCTAGTTAACCAACAGACTATTTCTTCCTACCCCCCAAAGAATTGCCTTGAGTCTGTCCCATGCACTCTTGAATTCTCCCACAGTTTAAAACCCCACAACCTCCTCAGGAAGGCTGTTCCATGCGTCCCACCACCTCTCTGTGAAAATAAATACTTCCTCACATTGCTCCTGATCCATCCCCCCTCGATCTTCAAATTGTGTTCCCTTGTTCTTGCACATCTCCTTTTCTAAAAGATGCTACCCTCTTGGACTTTGTTGATTCCACTGAGGTACCTGAAAGTTTCTATCATGCCCCGGCCCCCTTTCCTCAAGGGTACACATATTACGCTCCTTTAGTCTCTTCTCATATGGCTTCTCTTGCAGACCCTGCACCATTTTAGTTGACCTCCTCTGGACTGCCTCCATTATGTCTATGCCCTTGCAGAGATGGCGTCTCCAGAACTGGACGCAGCACTCCAGATGGGGTCTCATTAACTGTCTGTACAGAGGGATAATAACTTCCTGTTTTCTGCTGGTGATGCCTCTTCCTCTACATCCCAGCATCCCCCTAGACCTCCCTACTGCCTTCTCACATTGCTTGCCAACCTTAAGGTCATCTGATAGGACGTCCACGCCCCGGTGACCGGGTTTGAGGAGCAGGCGGAGGTCGTCGGGGGAAGGGAGAAATCAAGCATCCATTGGACTGTTCTCTCTTCCCAGGGAGGGTTGTAGGGGAGCTACCGCTCACGAGCAGTCCCTGGCGGTGGTCAGGGATGCACAGTGTAGAGGCAGTTGTATCAGCAAGAGGGGTGGAGTTGCGGCACGTTGTCGCTTTGCTCAGCTGCACTCCACAGGGTCCAGACAACACCAAGCAGTAAAAATCCCCCACTCCCGGGGACAGACGACAGCACCTTGGGCTCCACTGTCCTACACTCCAATGCCGGACACATTCTCCTTTCCTGGGGCCGACTCGTGCCTCAACACTCTACACTGTAGAAAAAGTGTCCCGGGAGGGTAGGACGGCCCTTCCTCTGGAGGGACGGGGTTTAGATCCAGGGGTTGTGTCAGGTTACACGAGAAGAGGGGAGCTAGGAGGTCTCAGAGATGTGGAGTTCCGAGGATGCCAGAGAGAGTTTCCCGGGCTCAGGTGGGTGCAGAAATACAGGTTACTCACCTGTAATAGGAGTTCTAGGAATGGTATATGTTGTTCATCCACACTTTCTGGCAGGTTCCTTGCTGCTTTAAATCTTGCCAGAAGGTCTTCAAGCTGGCTCCTCCCACCCACCCGGATGGTAAAATCTCGGCTCCACCCATGCGCCATGATCTAGCCCGCTGGAAGCGGTTGTGTGTCCAGCTGAGGGAGGTCGGAGGTGAGGATGAACAACATATACCATTCCTAGAACTCCTATTACAGGTGAGTAACCTGTATTTCTAGGGACATGGATATGTTGTTCATCCACACTGTCTGGCAGACTCCTAGCAGTTCTCCGGGAGGAGGGAGGCAAGTTGCACACCCCCTACTTAGGGAGTAGAGACTGGAGAACCAAGGCCCCAAAACCAGCATCCCGGCATGACTCAAGGTCGATGTGGTAGTGGGTAATGAAGGTATGTGCCGACTTCCAGTTAGCAACCCTGCAGATATCCTGGATAGGGACATCCCTGGAAGCAGCCACCAATGCAGTGGTACCGTGGGTAGAATGAACTCTTATCCCTCTGGGAGGCTACATGCCCGCCAACCTATAGCAGAGATCTATGCAAGAGGTGACCCACCTGCTTATCGTCCACTTGGCTGCAGGTCTGCCAGATGCGGCTTCAGCGTAGGTGACAAACAGCTGGCGAACCTCTCCCCGAATTTCAGCCGTCCACTCCTTATAATAAGCGAGCGCTCTTCTAGGGTCCAAAGTATGGAGCCTATATTTGGCCTCCGAGGTGTGATTGGGGTAGAACACAGGCAGAGTCAACACCTGGTTAAGGTGAAACTCTGACACCACCTTCGGAAGGAACTTCAGGTGGGGGCACAGAACAACCTTGTCCCTGTGGAAGACCAGATAAGGAGACTCAATGTAAAGCACCTGGAGCTCTCCCATCCTTCTGGCTGACGTGATAGCCACCAAGAAGGCGGTCTTCCACGACAGGTGGGAGATATCGCACCTGTGCAGTGGTTCGAATATTGGCCAATACCAGCAGTAGATCCATGGAGGTGGAGGTTCGACCGAGGGGGAAATGTGATCAAGGCCTTGAAAAGCGCCAACCACCTTCTCTCCTGCGCCACCGCCTGCTTCCTGGCCGCGCCGAAAGCAGAGATGGCTGCCAGGTGCACCTTAAGGGTCGTCGACCAAGCCCTTGCTGAGAAAGGGACCACAGGTAGTCCAGAATGCTTGCCAAGGAATAGGCGGAAGGGTCCAAGCCCTTCCCCTGACACCAAATGGAGAATCTCTTCCATTTGAAGGCGTAGCATTTCCTGGTTGACTCCTTACGGGATGCCTCAACAACGTTGAGGACCTCATCGGAAATACCCAAGGCCTGGAACTCTAGCCGGTCAGGAGCCAGGCCGTCAGGTGCAGGGACTGAAGGTCCGGATGGAATACCTTCCCCTGATGGACTGAGATCAGGTCCGGGTGGGCTGGAAGCTGCCTCGGGAGCCTGGAGCCGAGACTGAGGAGATCGGGATACCAGAACTGGCGGGGCCAGTCTGGGGCTACCAGAATCACCTGCGCCTTGTCCCTCCTCGCCTTGAGAAGCACCTTGTGGATCAAGGGAAATGGGGGAAAGGCGTAGAAGAGGCCCGGGGTCCACGGCCTCGAGAAGGTATCCCCCTGCAGTGAGCCCTGCTGAGGGGGTGGGCATGGAACAGTCTCAGCCGCATTCTCCTGGAGGCAAACAGGTCCACCTGAGGTGTGCCCCAATGGGAGAAGAGATCTTGTACTACCTCCGGCAGTAGAGACCATTCGTGAGACGCAGCCCCTATCCGGCTTAGGGCATCGGCCAGGGTGTTGGAGGCTGCTGCCACGTGAATGGCTAGGAGATCCGCCTCCAGGCTGCGCACAAGGGACCATATGCAGAGAGCTTCCTTGCATAACAGCATGAAGCGCGTCCCACCCTGGCGGTTTATGTAGTACATGGTCGTGGTATTGTCTATCTGGACCTGAATCACTTGACCCCGTAGAAACAGAGCGAAGGCGGTGAGAGCTAGGCGGGCCTCTCGGAGCTCCAGCAGATTGATATGGCATCGGGACTCCCGAGGGGACCAGAGGCCATGCGCTCTGTGCTCCCCCAGATGGGCACCCCAACCCATCAGAGATGCATCGGTCGATAGAGAGACTGTCGGCTCGGGGCGGACGGACGGGATGCCCTCCTGCAGATGTGCCAGAATGGTCCACCACTGGAGAGCGTTCCACATCTCCTGGGTCACTGTCATGGGCTGGTCCAACGGATCGCAGCGTTGTGACCACTGGCTGGCCAGTCCCCATTGAAGGGGATGCATGTAACAACAGGCCCAATGGACCACGCTGGTGCAGGCCGCCATGAGGCCCAGGAGGCGCAGGAAGTCCTGGGCAGGGCGCGATTGTCATACCAGAAATGATTGGGCAAAGGAGGAAAGAACCTCAGCCCTGTCCGCCGGGAGCCGAGCTCTGGCTCGAAGAGAGTCGAGCTCTGCCCTGATGAAGAGTATCACCTGCTTCGGCATGAGTTCCGACTTGGCCTCTATGATGAGGAGGCCAATCTGAGAGCAAACCTGGAGGGCCAGATCTCTGGACCGCTACACCTCCACCCTGGAGAGGGCTGCAATCAGCCAGTCATCCAGGTAAGGGTACACCTGGACCCTTCGGCGCCGCAGGAATGCTGTCACCACTGCCATGCATTTGGTGAAAACCCTGGGAGCTAGAGAGAGGCCAAAGGGCATGGCCCAGATCTCGTAAAGAGATCCCTCTGCTCTGAAGCGGAGGAATCTCTGATGAGATGGATGGATCGGGATGTGAAAGAACGCGTCCTGGAGGTCCAGGGAACAGAACCACATGCCTCGTTCCAAGGATGGGATTATCTGGGCCAGAGTGACCATCCTGAAGGTCCGAGACCTTAGGAACCTGTTCAGGTCGTGCAGGTCGAGAATTGGGCACCAGCCCCCCGTCCGTTTTGGGACCAGGAAATACCTGGATACAAACCCCGGGTCTGGAGGAGGATCCGCCACCTTCCTGATCACCTCTTTCTCGAGGAGCAGGGCAATATCAACTCGGCGGGCTGACAGCGAGGCTTCAGACCCCATGGCCCCCCGGGGGGGCGACGGCTCGAAAGGGAGGGGTCTGCTCGAATTCCAGAGGCAGGCCCTTTCCTACCACCTCCAACACCCAATGGTCCGTGGTGACAGCGGACCAGGCGGAAAGGAAGTGGTGAGTGCCTCCAGGGGACGAGGTTGGGAGCGACACCCATCAACCCATCACTGGGCAGGCTTGGAGGAAGAACCAGCCGAGGGACCTCCTGGGCCTTTACCTCCTTGCTTCCTGTTAGAGGAAGCCGCCGGCCTGGGTTTGGGACGCTAAGCGCGAGCCTGCTGGCCCTGTTGCTCGTGCTGTTGGGCCGGTCGTGCTGCAGGGGCCGAAGGACAAAAGGACTTATGCTGTTGATGGCGGCCTTTGTCTCTCTGGGCGGAGGTGACCGAGTCCAGAGTGGCGTTGGACTTTTCGATCCGCTGGAGGTGTCCCTCCACTCCAGGGCCGAAGAGGTCAGTCCCCAAGAAGGGGACTTCTGCCAACTTGTGCTGGGTATCTGCCGTGAAGGTGGATATCCTCAGCCACACCCTGCGGCGCATGGCCTCCGCGGCCACTACTGACCTGGCACAGGAATCACCTATGTCCAGAGCAGTCTGAAGCTGCTGCTTAGCCACCGCCCTACCCTGGTCCCACACCTAAACGGACCGTGGTCTGCAGGTTGGCCAGGAGATGAGGGACAACCTCATCCAGGGAGCCCATGAGGGCGTGGGAGAAGTGTGCCATCAGCACGGCCGAGCTGGCCTGTCGAAGGCCGAGGGAGGACACAGCGTACACCTTGCGCCTGATATAGTCCAGCTTTTTGGACTCTTTGATGGAGGGCTTATCCACATCCCGAGCGTTTCCAGAACGCCGGAAGACACTATCGGTGACTAACCCCTCGGCAGACGGGTGCTCTGAGAACCCGGGCCAAGAGCCTTTAGGGACCGCATACTTCCTGGCCATCCTGGCCGAGGGCGCAGGACAGGAAGCAGGCCACTGCCAATGCTCCAAGGCTGGGCCGACAATGGCCTCAGCCACAGGGAAGGCCTCCGTGTGCGAATCCCCTCGGTCCAGTATCTCCGTCAGGGGATACTTGGCCCATTTGGACACGGGCTCGAGCTGCATCCCGGTGGACTCCGAGATGAGCAGAAGCAGACCCATGAAGGACGATGGGCTATCGTCCAATGGCTGGCCCCCGGAGGACTCCAGGTCGACCTGCCTGGAGAAAAGGGAGAAGTCGTCATCGGACTCCGAAGAGTCTGCGAAGAGCTGCCTTGGGCCTGAGTCACCCTCCACCTGCCGAGGACGGTCGGGAGTGAGGGTGACCGACAACCTGTGGGGCAGGCCGTGACCCGACCGAGAATCTTTGGTCGGTGCCCCAGATTTCGGTTGTGGAAACGGAGGTTCCACCACAATCGGTGGAGCAGCTAGTTTCGGCTGAACAACCAGCCCAGAAATGGGTATCTCGACTGCGGCGAGCAGTTGCTTCGGCCGTTCGGGCGACAGCCACTTGATGGCTGGGGGATGAATCGGAGTCAATTTACTCCCGGACAACAGTAACTGCTGTCACATAAGCTTCTCATAACGCCGATGCAATTTACGTCAAAGCTTCTCCTCATCCGTGTAGGAGGACGAGGAGGAACGGTTTCGCCGCTTACGTCGGTGCCGAGACCGAGATGAAGCCTGAGACCAAGACGGAGACCCTTGGGGTGACCGAGGGCGAGCCTGGGAAGGGGCGGTGGAAACACGCTCTTCCCTCGGCTAGGGCACTTTAGCCGGGGACTGCCGCCCCGAAGGCGCAGGCAGATCCTTGGTCTCCACCGGGGGAACTGGCAAAGATGGGTTGTCAGCTTCACCAGTCAACCCGACCAACAGGTCGCGGAGTATCTCGACTGCGTCGACGGGAGTCTCGGCAGGCTGGCCTGACGGGGACACCGTGAAGCCAGTGGCCTGAGCCGCAACTCCGACCGAAGTCGATGGTCGGCTGTCTGGGGAAGGAGACCTGTCCTGCTCCCACGTACGCCGATGGTGGGACTTACCCTTCGACTCCTTCTTCTTGGGTCGAAAGGAATGTCCCGATGGCCCCTCTCCCTTCATGGAAAGGGAGTGACAAACCTCCTTGAATGAAGCACAGTACGAGGAACTCAGAGAGAGCAAGATGAATGCCGTGGCCAAGGAGGAGGAAGATGCGGCCTGGGCCGCCTCCTCCTCGAGGGCGATCATATGCTTGAGCTGCTCAGCTGAGCCAGCCGTCGCGGACACCGCCCAATGAGCCTCTTTGGATTTTACCGGCGGGTAACGCTTCTCAGGGTGCCCAAGCTTCAATCGGGCAGCGCGATTCTCCAGGACGGTGGCCGGAAAAGAGCAGCACAACTCGCAGGCCTGCGGGTCGTGGTCTAGGCCTAGGCAGTAGACTCACATGGAGTGTGGATCCATCCTGGACATCTTCTGCCCACAAGGGCACCTCTGAGCTGGCGGGGCTTTAACTGGCACCTCGGTGACGGTGGCCGTGGCTGACGTCGGTCGCTCGGACAAAAGCCACTTAGCTACCGAGAGGTAGAAACCGGTCGGTTCGACCTGAACAAGACCACCTGCTGCGACATTTGGTCTTTGTAGCACCAATGCAACTGCAGAGAGCCTCTTCTCACCTGAGGAGGACAAAGACTTAGGAGCAGTGCCGCACTTACCATGGCGTCAGGAGCGAGATCGCTGATGAGGGTGAGTCTTGTCAGACATCAAGTCGCGGAATGAGATCGAGACCTCAAGAGGAGTCGGGGACCCACAAGCTTCTGCTGGTCAGATTCCTTGGCGATGGGTCTGTAATAAAGAGTAGTCGGCCGGATCAGGCGACAATCCATCGATCGGCTCGAGAAAAATCTCGGTCGCATCGACAGGTGTCTCAGACGACTGGTCTGAAGGGGTTACCATGAAACCAGTGGCCTCGGCCGCGACTTCGACCGAAGTTGAAACTGGTTTCCTGTGAGCAGGACCGGTCCCAAGAGCGTCGACGCTGCGACTTGTCCTTTTTCTACTCCTCCTCCTTCCAAGAGCACGAAACATGCGACCTCGAAGGGCCCTCTCCCTTGGTAGAGAGAGACTGGCACAACTCCTTGACAAATGCCGAACAGGAGGATCCCAGCTGTAGCGGAATGAAGGCCGAAGCCAAAGAGGAGGTGCCGCAGCCTGAGCCGCCTCTTCCTCCTCGAAGGCCTTAAGCTGTTCCAGCTACTTGGTGGACCCTGCAGCCACCCAATGGGCATCCTTGGATTTAACCAGCGGGTAACGCTTTTCCAGGTACCCCAGCTGAAGCCGGGCAGCGCAGTCTTCCAGAACTGAAAATGAAAAGGACAGACAGTGATCGCGTAAGCCTGGAGGATCAGCGTCGTGTCCCACGCTGTAGATGCAATGCCGCGCAGGATCGATGTGAGACATTCCTACCCGTAGGGGCACCAGCAAAACCCAGGAACCGATTTGTCTTCCATCACGGTAGCGAGAGAAGGTGAAGATGAAACTCGAGACAGTTTTAAAATAAGTTTTGGAAGCGAATCCGAAGATTCTAGAGCCACGGCCTACTACACACAGAAGCGCTAAGGAAGGAACATGAACCTTTCAGCGGAAAGGACGATCTGGCGTCATGGGGTGGAGCCGAGGGTTATACCACCCGAGTGGTGGGAGGAGCCAGCTTGAAGACATTCCGGCACATCTTAAAGTGGCAAGGTACCAGCCAAGAAGTGTGAACAGAACAACATATCCACAATCCTAGAACTGATAGTTATCAAATTTAGGATCCAGAAATCCTGGCCCCAAGAATGCACATGCCAAATTTTAGATCATGTTGTTCATGGATGGCTGCAGTATTAAGGTGCAAAAAAGTACAGCTATGCAAGAACTTACCATAACAATAGATCTTTGAGAGGAGCTCTTGCAGCAGGCTACACCATAAAGGACTATACCACTAAAAACTAGGACCCCACAGAAAATTCTTACCTAGCAGTACCCAGCGGGGACCGCCCCCTAACGTTGGACCGCCTCTGATGTTCGCCAATGGTTTAAAGGAGGAGGTCCCTGGCCACACCCCAGTTCTCTTGCTGGAGACCCGGCTGACAAATCATAGTGAACCAAAGTTAGTGGAATACCCCACCTAGCATAAGGAAAGAAAGAAGAAAAGGACCAGGGGGAAGGAGGGAGGAAAATAATGGCTGCTGCAAGAGATCTACTGTTACGGTCAGTTCTTACGCAACTGTACTATCTTACTTTGAGTGGGAGCTCTTGCAGCAGGCTACACCATAAGGACTGAGTACCAAGCAGTACTAAAATGATCCCAGATAGACTGTGAGGTGGAAACCTGAGAAGCAGGAGGCGCTTGAAGACAACAGACTTTGAAGTACCACTAACCCAAACCCAGCTCTCTGATGGGACGCAACGTCCAGGCTATAGTACTTCACAAGGGTGTGTACAGAGTTCCAAGTAGCTGCTGCGCGGATGTCTGCCACAGAAACATTCAGAGATGACGCAAAGGAGGCAGAAACACTCCTGGTGGAATGACCCTTAACTGAGCCAGATAACGGTTTGCTGTACTTATTGTAGCAGAAGGTGATGTAATGGACTAGCCATCTGTACAGTCTGCCTTGCCACAGGTGCCCCCAAGGTTCTCAGGGCCAAGGAAACAAAAAGTTGGTCAGATCTTCTTAAAGTTCAAGTACGGTTAATGTAGTACCTAAGCACTCTATGAACATCCAGAGTGTGGAGGACAGCCTCCCCTTGATTAGAATACTCTGGATAATAAACCGGAAGGTTGATGTCCTGATTAAGGGTACATGGTGACACCACCTTAGGAAGGAACTTAGGATTGGTCCTCAAGGACACCCTGTCCTTGTGGAAAATCGAATATGGCTTTTCAGCCATCAGAGCCTGAAGCTTGAAAATCCTCAGCAGAAGTAACGGCAACTAAAAATGCTTTCCATGACAGAAAACGTAGCTCACAATCTGCGGCTGGTTTGAAGAGAGGCAACGTAAGTTTTTCTAACAAAAACAAAAGATCCCAAGGAGGGATGGGGTCCCTAATGGGAGGTTTAAGATAAAGCATTCCCCTCAATAATGTTCGGGCCAGATCTGTCTGGGCAACATATTTGCCATCCCCCAGCACACGACAGGCAGAGATTGTAGAAAGGTGTACCTTGATGGAGGAATATCGGTGGTCCGAGTCTGACAGGGCGAGGAGAAACTCGAGGACAGTATTCAGAGGGCACAGGAGAGGGTCCAGATTCCGAATGGAGGCCCACAAGCAAAAGTGCTTCCACTTCATTGCATAGGTAGCCCTACTGGAAGGTTTCCTGGCTGCAACCAAGACCTCTGCCACTGGGAGATGCTCCAAACGTGCAGTGGCTACGTCTGCAGGTGGCAGGCATGCAGATGTAGGGACTGGAGGTCTGGGTGAGTCAACCTGTTCTGCTCCTGCGACAATAAGCAGGAGGATAAAGGCAGGGGAATTGGAGGTTCCACTGTCAGCTGCTGCATTAGCAGGAACCATATCTGACAAGGCCAAAGTGGAGCTACAAGAATCATCTCCACTCCTTCCGCTTGGAGTTTGAGCAGAACTCTTTGCAGAAGAGGAAAGGCATACAGAAACCTCCCTGTCCAACAAAGGGACAATGCGTCTCACCAAAAAACACCAGGCCCGTGACTGAGCGAGAAGAAACTGGGCAGTTCTGCGTTGCACGAGAAGAGGTCCAGCTCTAGACGACCCCATCTTTGGAAGATGTCGTCCGCTATAGACTGTAGGAGTTTCCATTCGCAAGTCCAAGACCGACTTAAGGCACTGGCCAAGGTGTTTTTGGACCCCTGGAACATGCACTTCGGTAAGCAATAGGCCATGGTGTAGCGCACAGAACCACACTCTCATAGCCTTCCGGCACAGAGGATAGCAGTGAGCCCCCCCCCCCCAGCTGCTGGTGTAGTAAACAACCGGCATGTTGTCTGTCTGCACCAACAGGTGGTTTGGATGGAGATCCGAAGAAACGCCTGTAGAGCACACAGAACTGCCTCATCTACAAAATACTGATGTGGGGGGTCAGTTCTAGAGAACACCTTGAGTCTGAGTCTTGAGTAGTGAGAACCTGTGAAGGGGCTTCTCTCTGAAAAGGGACTCCGGACTCCAGAATCTGTGGCGAGAGCCACCAAGAGAGAGTCTGTATCACTGCTTTGGTGATCAAGACCAGCTGGTTGAGATCGTCCTCCCTCTGATCCCATTGCACTCAGAGTCCACTGAGGAACTCTCATAAACAGACATGCTGGGGGAAATGGTCACTATGGCCTAGGAGCTGGAGTATGGTCCAAGCTGGGACCTGGCGAGCAGCTGAAACTTTGTGGGCCAAAAAGCGAAGGCATACTGCCCTGTCCGGAAGTAGGAAGGCCTTCAATTGTTCCATGTCTAGGATTACCCCCATGTATTGTAACCTCTGACATTGGTTCCGGAATGAGTTGACCATGCTTAGGGTAATCCCCAGGGAGCTGAACAGGCTGAAGGTATCCTCTAAGGCCAACAGAAGCCAATCCCTTGAGATGGCGGTCACAAGCCAATCATTGAGGTAGGGATAAACGAAATGTCCCTGCCTCCTTAGGGCTGTTGCCACCATTGCTAGGCACTTCGTGAATACACGAGGTGCCGAGGAAAGGCTGAAGGGCAAGGCCCGAAAATACAGGTTACTCACCTGTAACAGGAGTTCTAGGAATGGTATATGTTGTTCATCCACACTGTCTGGCAGGTTCCTTGCCGCTTTAAATCTTGCCGGAAGGTCTTCAAGCTGGCTCCTCCACCCACCTGGTGGTGAAACTCTCGCCTCCGCCCCATGGCGCAGATCTGGCCAGCTGGAAGCTCAGGCTGTGCGTCGAGCCGAGGAGGTTGGTGGGTGGATGGATGAACATATATACCATTCCTAGAAATACAGGTTACTCACCTGTAACAGGAGTTCTAGGAATGGTATATGTTGTTCATCCACACCTTATTGGCAGGTTCCTTGCCGCTTTAAATCTTGCCGGAAGGTCTTCAAGCTGGCTCCTCCCACCCACCCGGGTGGTAAAACTCTCGGCTCCGCCCCATGACGCCAGATCTGGCCCGCTGGAAGCTCAGGTTGTGCGTCGAAGCCGGGGAGGTCGGGTGGGTCGTGTGGATGAACAACATATACCATTCCTAGAACTCCTGTTACAGGTGAGTAACCTGTATTTCTAGGGACATGGATATGTTGTTCATCCACACTTATTGGCAGACTCCTAGCAGTTCTCCGGGAGGAGGGAGGCAAGGCGCACACCCCCTACTTAGGAAATAAAGACTGGAGAACCGAGGCCCCAAAACCAGCATCCCGGCGTGACTCAAGGTCGATGTGGTAATGGGTAATAAAGGTGTGTGCTGACTTCCAGGTAGCAGCCCTGCAGATTTCCTGGATAGGGACGTCCCTGGATGCAGCCACCGATGCAGCAGTATGACAGGTAGAATGAGCTCTTATCCTCTGGGAGGCTCCATGCCCGCCAACTTATAGCAGAATCTATGCAGGAGGTGACCCACCTGCCTCTCAATCCAGCTTAGCTGCAGGTCTGCCAGGTGCGGCTTCAGTGTAGGTGACAAACAGCTGGCGAACCTCTCCCAGATTTCAGCCGTGCGCGCCCTTATAATAAGACGCCCTTCTAGGGTCCAAAGTATGGAGCCTGTATTCGGCCTCCGAGGTGTGATTGGGGTAGAGCACCGGCAGAGTCAGCACCTGGTTAAGGTGAAACTCCGACACCACCTTCGGAAGGAATTTCGTGGGGCGCAGGACAACCTTGTCCCTGTGGAAGACCAGGTAAGGAGACTCCATGCAAAGCGCCTGGAGCTCTCCCATCCTTCTGGCTGACGTTATAGCCACCAAGAAGGCGGTCTTCCACGACAGGTGAAGAAGATCACACCTGTGCATTGGTTCGAATGGCTTGCCCATGAGCTTTGCCAGTACCAGCAGTAAATCCACGGAGGTGGAGGTTCGCGACCGGAGGAAATGTGATCAAGGCCTTTGAAAGCGCCCGACCACCTTATCCTGTGCCACCCAGACTGCTCCCGCGCGCGCCGGTAAGCAGAGATAGCTGCCAGGTGCACCTTTAGGGTCGTCCGACCTAAGCCTCGACTAGAAAGGACCATAAATAGTCCAAAATGCTTGCCACAGAACAGGAGGAAGGGTCCAAGCCCTTGCCCTGACACCAAATGGAGAATCTCTTCCATTTAAAGGCGTAGCATTTTCTGATCGACTCATACAGGGCACTCAACAACATTGAGACCTCGTCGGAAACACCCAAGGCCTGGAACTCTAGCGGCTCAGGAACCAGGCCGTCCAGGTGCAGGAATTGAAGGTCTGGATGGAACACCTTCCCTGACTGACTGAGCAGGAGTCCGGGCGAGCTGGAAGCTGCCTCGGAAGCCTGGAGCTGAGGCTGAGGAGATCTAGGTATCAGAACTGGCGGGGCCAGTCTGGGGCTATCAGAATCACCTCGCCTTGTCCTCCTCGCCTGAGAAGCACCTTGTGAATCAAGGGAAATGGGAAAAGGCGTGAAGAGGGCCGAGGTCACAGCCTCGAAAGGCATCCCTGCAGCGAGCCCTGCTGAGGCGGGCATGAAACAGCCTCAGCTTCGCGTTCTCCCTGGAGGCAAACAGGTCCACCTGAGGTGTGCCCCAGAGGGAGAACAGATCTTGTACTACCTCCGGCTGGAGAGACCACTCGTGAGATGCAGCCCCTATCCGGCTCAGGGCATCGGCCAGGGTGTTGGAGGCTCCTGCCACATGAATGGCTAGGAGATCCGCCTCCAGGCTGCGCACGAGTGACCAAATACGGAGAGCTTCCTTGCATAGAAGCAGGGAGCGCGTCCCGCCCTGGCGGTTTAGGTAGTACATGGTCGTGGTATTGTCCGTCTGGACTCGGACCACTTGAACCCGGAGAAACGGAGCAAAGGCGGTGAGAGCTAGGCGGACCACTTGGAGCTCCAACAGGTTGATGTGGCATCGGGACTCCCGTGGGGACCAGAGGCCGTGCACTCGGTGTTCCCCCAGATGGGCACCCCAACCCATCAGAGAGGCATCGGTCGATAGAGAGACCGTCGGCTCGGGGCGGACAAACGGGATGCCCTCCTGTAAATGGAATGGAACGGTCCACCACTGGAGAGAGTTCCACATCTCCTGGGCCACCATCACTAGCTGGTCCGAAGGATCGCAGCGTTGTGACCACTGGCTGGCCAGTCCCCACTGAAGGGGGCGCATGTGCCAGCAAGCCCAACGGACCACGCTGGTACAGGCCGCCATGAGACCCAGGAGGCGCAGGAAGTCCCGGGCAGGGCGCAATTGCCCAACCAGAAATGATTGGGCAAAGGAGGTAAGAACCTCGGCCCTGTCCGCCGGGAGTCGTGCTCTGGCTCGAAGAGAGTCAAGCTCTGCCCCGATGAACAGGATCACCTGCTTCGGCTCGAGTTCCGACTTGGCCTCGTTGATGAGAAGGCCAACTTGAGAGCAAACCTGGAGGGCCAGATCTCTGGACCGCTCCACCTCCCGTCTGGAGGTGGCTGCTATCAGCCAATCGTCCAGGTAAGGGTGCACCCGGACCCCTCGGTGCTGCAGGAATGCTGTCACCACTGCCATGCATTTGGTGAAGACCCTGGGAGCTGGCATGGCTCGGAACTCGAAGAGGGATCCCTCCGCTCGAAAGCGGAGGAATCTCCGATGTGACGGACGGATAGGGACGTGAAAGAACGCGTCCTGTAGGTCCAGAGAGCAGAACCACACACCGTGTTCCAGAGATGGTATTATCTGTGCCAGAGTGACCATCCTGAAGGTTCGAGACCTTAGGAACTTGTTCAGGTCGTGTAGGTCGAGAATGGGGCGCCAGCCCCCCGTCCATTTCGGAACCAGGAAATACCTGGACACGAACCCCGGGTCTGAAGGGGGGCCCTCTATCTCCATGATCACCTCCTTTTGGAGGAGGAGAGCGATGTCGGCTCGGCGAGCCGCCAGTGAGGCTGCGGACCCCGAGGCCCCCTGAGGTGCGACGGCTCTGAAGGACGGGACCTGCTCGAATTCCAGAGGCAGGCCTTTTCCCACCACCTCCAGTACCCACCTGTCCATGGTAACAGCGGACCAGGCGGAAAGGAAGTGTCTGAGCCGTCCCCCCACGGGGGGAACCAGGGGTGAGGTGACAGGGATGGGGGCGATGGAGGCTTGGAGGAAGGACCGGCCAAGGGACCACCTGGGCCTCTTCCTCCCTGCTTCCTGTTGGAGTAAGCCAACGGCTTGGGTTTGGGATGCCAAGATCGAGCCTGCTGGCCCTGACGTTGCTGGGCTGGGCGCGCCGCGGACACAGAAGGACGAAAGGGCTTAGGCTGTGGCTTACGGCCTTTGTCCTTCTGAGCGGAAGAGACAGAGTCCAAGGTAGCATTGGACTTCTCGATCCTCTGCAGGTGACCTTCTACCCCAGGGCCGAAGAGGTCAGTCCCCAAAAAGGGAACATTCACCAACTTGTGCTGGGTATCCAAGGTAAAGGTGGATATCCTCAGCCAAGCCCGACGACGCATGGCCACTGCGGCCGCCACAGACCTGGCACGAGTCCCCAATGTCTAATGCAGTCTGGAGCTGCTGTTTTGCCACCGCCCTGCCCTGGTCCCGCACCTGCCTGACCGTAGTCTGCAGATCCACAGGAAGATGAGGGACAACCTCATCCAGGGAGCCCAACAGGGCGTGAGAAAAATGTGCCATGAGGACGGCCGAACTGGCCTGACGAAGCCGAGAGAGGGCATAGCGTAGACTTTAAGCCCGGCATAATCCAATTTCTTGGATTCCTTGCGGGAGAGTTTGTCTACATCCCTGGCGTTCCGCCGCCGGCAGCTGTCGGTACCAACCCCTCGGCCGAGGGGTGTTCCGAAAAACCGGACAGGGAACCGGTAGGGACCGCATACTTCCTGGCCATCCTGGCCGAAGGCGCAGGGCAGGAAGCAGGACGCTGCCAAAGTTCCAAGGCTGGACCCACTATGGCTTCGGCCACCGGAAAGGCCTCCGTAGGAGAATCCCCTCGGTCCAGAATCTCCGTGAGGGGATACCTGGTCCGTTTAGAAACGGGTTCGAGCTTCATCCCGGTGGACTCTGAGATGAGTCGAAGCAACCCTAAGAAGGACGAAGGGCTATCGTCCACTGACTGCCCTCCCGAGGACTCCAAGTCCATGCGCTTGGAGAAGAGGGAGGAACCATCATCGGACTCGGAAGAGTCATCAAAGAGCTGCCTCGGGCCTGAGCCACCCTCCACCTGCTGAGGTTTATCGGGAGTGAGGGTGACAGACAGCTAGGGTTACCACCTGTCCCTACTTTCGCAGGACAGTCCTGATTTGGGCAGCTGTGTCCTGCGAAAAAACATGAAAAATACTAAATGTCCTGACATTACAGTACAAAAGAATATTTTCAGACTTTCCTCTAAATGCTGCAAAAACTATAGTACCTTAACTAAAATACCTTAAAATGATTAGAACCACTAGGAACATCTAAAAACTACAACACTTAGACTTAATTCTGATTATTTAGATAAAAAATCTGTTACGTTGGTTGAGGTTACATATTGTCCTGTGAAAAGTCATATTTCAGTAAGAAATGTCCCACTTTGGGCTTCTTAAAAGGTAGTAACCCTACAGACAGCCTATGGGGCAAACCCAAGGCCGACCGAGAATTTTTGGTCGGAGCTCCAACTAATGGCTGTGGAGGCGGAGGTTCCACCAGAATCGGTGGGGCAGCTGGAATTGGCTGAACAACCGCCTGGGAACAGGCTCCTCGGCTACAACGAGGGGTTGTTTCGGCCACTCCGGTGACAGCCACTTAATGGCCAGGGAAGACGACGGAGTCGGCTTATTCCCAATCAAAAGGAGCTGTTGCCACATGAGTTCCTCATACCTCGGCGCAACTTGCGCGAAGCCTCCCTCGTCCGAGGAAGGGAGAAGCGGCGGCGCCGCTTACAGCAGTGCCGAGACCACCTATGGCGGCGGGATCGGTCCGGACCCACGAGGATGTCCAAGACCGAGACCGAGTCTCGAGCTAGGCCGAGGCGGGAGGAGAAGTGTCGGAAGCCGGCACTCCCTCGGCTCAGACGATCCACCGGGCTCCGGAACCGGAGGCACAGACGAGCAGGCAGGATCCTCAACTCCCACCGGGGAACCGGGGAGAGGGATTCTCAGCTTCTCCAGCCGACAACCCGTCTAGCAGGTGAAAAAATCTCGACGCGTCGGCGGAGTCTCGGTCAACTGGCCTGGCGGGGACACCGTGAAGCCAGTGGCCAAAGCTGAGGGTTGACCGAAGTCGACTGTCGACAAGAAGGGAGGGATCTTTCCGCTCCCAGAGCGTCAGGAGAGACTTACTTTTGCTCTTTTGGACCTGGAAAAGGTCCGAAGGTTGGACCCTCACCTTTCGTCGAGAGGGTCAGACAAAGCTCCTTAAAAGAAACCCGGTCACGAGGCACCGAGAAGGCGGGACAAATGCCGCAGCCGAGGTAAGGCGGCCGCCGCCTCCTCTTCGAGGGCGATCATCTGCTCGAGCTGATCCACCGAGCCTGCCGCTGCGGACACCGCCAACCGGGCCTCTTTAGATTTCAACGGTGGAATTCTTTTCTCGGGGCACCCCAGTTGTAATCGGGCAGCATGGTCTTCAGGACGTAGGCCTAAAAAGAAGAGCACAAGTCGCAGGCCTGCGAGTCGTGCTCAAGACCCAGGCAGTAGGCATACGTGGAGTGGATCCGCCCCAGACATCTTCTGCTGCAAGGGCACCTCCGGAAACCGAGTCCATTTGTCCATCGCAGCAGCGAGGAGAGAAGAAGACCAAGTCTTTAGCAAAAACTTTTTGATTTCAACTTCAAGAATTAGGAACCAGTCTTAAACGAGCGTTAAGGAGGGAACCTGAGCTTCAAGCGGTAAGGAAGATCTGGCGTCATGGGGCCGAGCCGAGAGTTTTACCACCCGGGTGGGTGGGAGGAGCCAGCTTGAAGACCTTCCGGCAAGATTTAAAGTGGCAAGGAACCTGCCAGACAGTGTGGATGAACAACATATCCATGTCCCTAGAACTGGAAATGCCTTCCTTGAAAGGAGAACCTCAGGAACCTCCTGTGAGCTTGGAAGCACCAAAATATGGAGGTAGGCATCTTGCATGTCCAGGGAGAAGAGCCAGTCCCCTTGATGCAACATGGGAAGAATGCCCGGAAGGTTACCATCCTTAACTTTTTCTACTCTTTGTAATTGTTCAAGAGGCTCAGGTCCAGAATTGGGCACAGAGCCCCTGTTTTCTTGGGAACCAAGAAGAAATGGGAATAGAACCTTTCCCCCACTGTGGGGCTGGAATGGGTTCTATTGCCTTCTTGTCTAGTAGTCCCAAATGAGCTTGGCATGGGAGGGGGAGTAAGTTGTTTGGACCCAAGGACAGTTCCAGGGCATCTGCAGAAATTCCAGCGTGTGATCCCGCTCCATCAACTGGAGGACCTACGCATCGTTGGTGATGGAGGTCCACTTGTCGAGGTAAAGTGAGAACCGACCCCCTACTACCTATGCCCTGGACTCGGCAAGGGGTATGGGGTCAGGCAAGGAGTCAGGCATGGGAGCCGGGGTGGGCAGGGAGACCTGGAAGGGTTTGGTGTTCCTAGGTCCCTGTGCTCCACTGTGGTGAGAGGGAGCTTTACGGCGAAAGTTGGCTCTCTGTTGCTGTCCATTAGGCTTCTGCCCTCCATGGTGACGAAACTGCTGACGTCTGCCTGGGGTCTGATTAAATCTGTACAACTGATGCACAGACTGGATGGCCTTACCAGAGTTCTGGAGGTCTGAGATCATCTTCTCAGTGTCTGGACCGAAAAGCATGGACCCATAGAATGGGGCATCAATAACAGCATCCTGAAGGTCCTGCCTAAATCCATTAACCCGGAGCCAAGAGTACCTCAACATACAAACCCCTGTGGCTGCTGCCCTGGCTGCCGTGTCCACCGAATCATAGGATGACCTCAAGACATGTTTCCCCATGTCTAGACTGGACTGGAGCACGTCTTAAGAGCTCTGTTTTGTGAACAGAATCGGGCTGTCTTTTTGCAAGCTCGACTGCACTGTTCCAGAGAGATTTCTGGTACTGCACAATGAGCGCCAAAAAGCTGAGCGACTGAATGGTGCAGGTTTCCAAAGAGTAAACCTTCCTGCCAAACTGGTCCAGTCATTTGGATTCCTTGTTCGGCATCTCGGAGTTCATGTGCCGGGACTGTTTGGTCCTGCCGTGGGCAGCCATCAGCACGACCAAGTCCACCTTGGGCTGTCCCCCAAGAAATGGCTCATTCGTTGGGGTACGTTACAGCCAGTCCGCTTTCTTAGGTATAGCAGGGGCCATCGAAGGGTGCCTCCAGGCTAGCCTGGTAGCATCCTAAAAGGGAGCCACCAAGAGTGGGACAACTAGAGATTTGGGCTCATTTATACCCAAGAAATGAGCCAGCCTCTTTCTTTCTGGATCAAGATCCTCAGTTTCCCACTGATTTAAAAACTGGATCGACACATCACGTCCAAGAAGGTGGGATCGTCGGGGCGGCAGGGCGAATCCCGGGCTCAGGGTGGTGGGGAGGAAAACTCCCGAGGATCTGGAGGAGGCGGAAGAGTTTGAGTCAGATGATTTAGAGGAAGATCAGGCATGAGAATGCTGCTGCTGCCTTCTCCTATAATGCCTGGAGGCGATCTAGAATGATAACTGCATCACTGGGAAGAACCTGTCGTCTGATCGGATAGGAGACCTGACCTTGGGGGGACGAGGGGCCGCTTAGGGAGTCTACAGGAGGCTGTGGTGTTGGAACCTGGGGTTCCTTAGGGATGATGTCTTTCTTGACTGTATCCCATCAGGAACTGAAAAGGTCCTTGACTTCAGACAGAGACCATGGCTAGGTCCAATGAGCCTGGTGTCTCAGACCTGTCATCTGGCTTTTCAGGCGGCAGACGTGACGGCTTGTCGGGAGCCGGCGTAGGGTCTAGTGATTTGGGTTTCTCCAGCATTTGGTCCTGGGGTGGCGCTGGAGCGGACGGCAGGTCGACTGGCTGATCTAACGTCCAACCGCTCGTTGTCAGCGGGTCGGTCGTCGGGGGAATCATCTCCTTGGCCAATGGCTGTGCCCCTTCTGGTGGAAGCTTAGGGGGTGCGGGCAGCGGTGAAGGCCCCGAGGGCGAGGACAAAGACATCAGAGTGGAGCGCCGGCAGTCTGACGCCTCATGCTTCAAAGAGCTGATGTCAGGGCGAGACTCCAGTCTTGAATGTCACTTCCTGTCATCAGGTCCAGCCGCACCATCCGAAGATGAGGAAGAAGCCTTCACCTGATGAGGGGCAGCATGATGGCTGATGCCCACCCCTTTGAAGGCGGAATCCCTGGACTTAGACCAGGAGGTATGGCTGTAGGGTCTGAGACTAAGGGAAGGGGGTGAAGGCCCATGCTCCGAAGAAACACTGCCTGACGTACACATCAGTGCCAGGGGGTTCAAGGCTGGCAACTCAAGAGGAAACTTGGGTTGGCTGGGGAGCACAGTCCGACCTCCCGTGGGAGGAAGGACTGGAGCTGGCCGTTTTCCTGTGTGGAGACCTGGATCAGCAGTCTGAATGGGTGTCCTTCTCTTGACAGTGGTGTTTCCCACTGGACTTTTTCTCCTTCAATTTGTGAGAAGTCCCAGACCCCAAAGAAGAAGGGGATCCTAGGCCTGACAGGGTCTTTTGCATGGTGGTCAGCTGCTGTTCTAGAAGATAGGTCTTCAGCATCTTCACTCAATGGATAAGAGTCCGGTGGTTGAAACTTTTACAGTGTGGGCAGGAGTCGGCATCTTGGTCGGGCCCCAAGCAGATGAGGCAGGCCAAGTAACCATCTCGGGCCGGGATTTGCTTCCTGAGTGTACACTCAGATTTCGGTCGCCGACTGGAGTACGACGGAGAAGACATGCACCATATAATCACTCAAATAAACAATAAGCGTTTGTAGAAATACTTGCGAAAAATGAAGTGTCGCATCAGCAGCAGAAGCCTCCTCGTGAGCCGATGTGAATGGGTCAACGGCAGGAAAGAACTGGGTGTGGTCACGGAACACCCCTTTATACCACTGGCAGTCCGACGTCAGGGGGCAGTCCCCGCTGGGTACTGCTAGAAAAGAATTTTCTGTGGAGTCCTAGTGCCTGGCGGCATAGTCCCTATGGCGTAGCCTGTTGCAAGAGCTTCCACTCGAAGTAAGATATGCAATTTAACATCAAACAGAATTTGAAAGCTCGAACTACAGCTGTGCTACCATGCTCCTGAAATTTGTATGTGTATGTCTGGGTTGAATAAGGCCCTGCCCCATTAGTTATGCAGAAAGAGTTTAAACACAAGGATCTGTTCTATCCTCTCCTTTTCTGTTTCTTTTCTGTCTGGTTGCGCAACCAAATTTTCTTGTGAGACCTAGGAACTGATCACTCCAACGGTTTTGCATTTCTCCGCCTCGCACTATCTTTCTGCCTTCCCTTGCTATTTCTTTCTTTTCTCCCCCCCCCCCCGCCTATCTGCGGGTATAAACATATATATGAATCTTTATGTGGAAATGTCACTAATACTGGATCCCTTTGTTTAAAACTGTATATAGTTTTAATGTTGAAATGATTGCAAAAAGCTATTTGGAACTCAAGGGGTTAACCCGAGATACGGTTTTTAAGTCCTCTGCAGAGCTGTGAACAAGAGGTCAGTTCTGGGCTACCATGTATTATTGCACCTGCAAGGAATGAAACTTACAAGAACATTCTGTGAGAAGCAGGTTTTCTTAATGAGTTCCCAGACTTATAAAAAGAGCAGCAATGCTTTTGCTAGACAGACTAGGAGAGTGACAGAGACAGAGACTGAAACTTGGAATTAAGAGATACCCTCAGAAGGAGGACTTAAGTTTTCTCTGTTTATACTACATTTATTTACTGAATTTTGTTGACCTGGTAGGCCCACTGAGACTAGAAGTCCCTTTTTCAGGGGCGACCGAGGGGAAGGGATACAGATGGTGATCAACTGAAATTCGAACTAGATTAAGCTGTTGATGGTATTTTTAGTGAATGGGGGAAATTTGGCCAGGACACCAGGAAAATTCCCCTACTCTTTTCGAGATGTGCCATGGAATCTTTAACGTACACCTGAACAATCACCAGAACAGGCAGATGGGACCTCGGTTTAACACCTCATCCGAAAGACAGCACCTCAGGAGTACAACATCCCCTTTATGCTGCACTGCAGTGACAGTATTGGAACATTAACCCAAGTGCCTGGTGTGGGGATAGAACCCACAGCCATCTGATCTCCTGGCCTCAGAGGAGAGTGTACAACCTGCTGAGACACTGACACTACTTTGTAAATAATTATACTGAATCATTTTTATTTTGCTGTTATTGAGAAAAATAAAACACTACTTGCGAATTTTGAAACTTCTTTTGGTTTTCCTACGCTTACTGACCTGTGCCTTAATGACAGATGGTGTCGGTATAAGTGGGATTTACGTTGTGCATACTCTAAGCCAGGAGTTTTGTGCATGTGTACTAGACATGGTACCAGGGAAGCACAGAAGAAAGGTACAGATTCTGCAGCAGCAAGTCCGAGAGTGATTACCAGAAGAATGGCAGCCAAACTAGGAGCAGAAACAGAAGTCCAAACTGAGACTGCTCAGTCAGAACCAGAGATGGGAAAACAAGAACAGTTACAGAACCTGAAAGCCCAACTGCCTTTTTTCAATTATGGGCTATACAACTAAAAGAGAAGGAGAAACAGAGAAAAGGAGCAATGCAGCGACAGGAGCAGCAGAGAAAGGAAGAGATTCAGTGACTGGAGCAGCGATGGCTTGATGCCTTGCAAGCTATCAACGCTGAAGGTTCTGGCACAAATCCAGCAGAGCAACAAAACACCAACAACTTAAAACACCTTAAACGTACAAAGTTATGACCCTCGGATGCTATCCAAGCATGCCTGACAACTTCTGAAAGGGTTGCCGCAGCCTGCCAGTGGCCAAACCAGCAATGGGCAATCAGACTGGCACTTACATTTCCATTAGGAAAGCCTCCACCCTTGGGTCACAGCAATATGGACACTGCACAGTCAGAAAACTATAACCTGGTGAAAAGACAGATCCTGAAAAGGCAGGACATCTCAGGAGAGACCTACAGGAAGAGATTTCGGTCTCCGAAGTACAACTCAAGTCGAAAATCCTCGAGAAGCCTTCACCCGACTTGGAGAACTCCTTATGAATTTGCTCCAACCAAGGGCAAAACACTCCCACAGATCATTAAAGCAATTGTAATAGAGCAGTTCATCAACATCCTACCCACAGACATATGGCTTTGGGTAAAAGAACACCAACCAAAAAGTGTGGAAAAGGCTGTTTCTTTGGCTGAAGTCTACCAAATGGCCAGACAGACGCCACAGCAGTGAGGTAACAGCAAAGCACCAGTAAGACACACTTTTTCCCATTTAAACTCCAAGTCTGATAAGAACTCTGGTGGGGTAACAAATTTGTACCCAAAGACTTTATTTGCTACAACT
Source organism: Neoceratodus forsteri (assembly GCA_016271365.2). Lineage (NCBI taxonomy): Eukaryota > Metazoa > Chordata > Ceratodontiformes > Ceratodontidae > Neoceratodus > Neoceratodus forsteri. The sequence continues at coordinate 500,833,807 of CM028135.1, read as the reverse complement.
GTAATAAGCCAGGCCATACTGCAAGACATTGCTGTAGTAAGAAAAGTGACACTGGGGCAGATTTGTCCTTAAATTGGGGCAAGTATTTAACAGATGTGAAGGTGGGAGATAAGACTGTGAAGGGACTTACAGATTCGAGAAGCAGACAGACCCTAGTGCATATGGAAGTGCTGGGAAAACAATGACCAAAAGAACCAGGTACTGGTGTCATCTGCATCCACAGGGACACTCAATACTATCCCACCAGCCAAGTGACTCTGACTATTAATGGGGTATCGCACCAAATGAAAGTGGGGGTAGTACCTCAGATACCTGTACCTGCGATTACTGGAAATGATTTTCCAGGATTTACTGAGTTAATCAAAGAGGGAGTAGATCCTGATGTTTCAGCAGCTGCGGTGATAAGAGCTCAGGCAAAGAAAATCTCAGATGGTGGGGACACTTTTCCATTCAGTGGTTTTGATTTGACTTGTTTGAGCAGAGCTCCAAGATCAGAAGTCTAGAAGAGAAAGACAACGCCTGAAGAAACAGTGGCAACAAAAGACTAATGGACATAAGGGGTTAAACATGAAAATGCTGAAACTAAACTGATCACCGATTGTGATTTTCTTTCAGAACAAACTAACAATGTTTCTCTCCAGGGTTATTTTAAGCAACTGGGGGTGAAACCAAAACAGGGTAAACCTAAGTTTAAAAAATGTAATGGGCTACTATACAGAGCTTGGGTTAAACCTCAGACACAGGAACAGACAGAACAATTGGTTATACCACAAAAATATAGATCTTACTTCCAGAGGGTTCCGTCAGTAGGTTATTACATATTGGACTGGCACCACCTGGTGTCGAGCCGCACGGCAAACTTTTCTAGCAATCCCTCATGGGGACTGCCCACCCGTCACGTGACCGATGTCAGTGTGGCCGTATATTTATTTATTACAGATTCAGAGAGTACCTTTGAGTCACAGACATTTACAAAGGTTCCAAGTCACATAGGTTATATACAGACAGACATTACAGCGATTGAACTCAGAGAAAGATACAGACTGTATACAGTGGGCAGTCCCCACGCCTGCCCACCAGTTCTTTCCCGTCACCGCATGTCAGTCGCATTGCAGACTTCCATACAGCGATCATCATGTTAGTTCTTGCGTCGGATTTTTCCTTCGCCAAATCTTTATTTTCGATATTCCTCTACTTGATGTCTTCACCCAAGAAGAAGTGCTCATCCTCTGACACGCAGACCCCTCATAAGGATGGTCATCTAAAGTGCATGATCTGTTTGGGCCCAGACCACCCTGTCTCCTCCTGCTCAGAGTGCCAAACTTTTATTCAAGCCACCAAAAAGCAGAGACAGCAGGTTTTGGGGGCCCAACTTTTAAAGGTCCACCTAGCTTCTTTAGAAAACCAAATGGACTGCATTAGAGAGTCCTCTTCTGAGAAACCTTCTCCCTCAAAGAAGCACCACAAGGAGGAATCTCGGGAGTGGGAACGCTCCATGGATAAGACCTTGTGGCCCTCAACGAGCAAGGCCCAGCCACCGCCTAAGATAACCTCGGATGGCAAGTCTGGCAAATCTTCAGCAAGTCAGTCGATCGTCTGCTCCTCCGATGACCACACCACTATGGCTGCTACGCCAGCCCCCCGGCTCCCCCGGGGACCACATGGCCGCTGGTAAGATGGCTCCCAGCCTTGAGGACACGCCTGGGCACCAGTCGGTTGGCCGGGGCTCCTCCCCACCCACCCGCCCGCTTGGATAAGACGCCTGCCTCAGATGGCCGGGCGTGGTTCTCCATCAAGGCCTAGCAGCGCCTCACCAGAAGACCAGCAGAACCAGGGGAGAAGGCCCCTCTCCCCCCTCCTCCTTTGCCTTTACCCTCCCGTTCTCAGGCAGGTACTTCAAGCGGAGACCCCCTCGATGTGGTAGATTCCTCGGGGGTCTGTCCCGTGCTCTCCTGACAGGGTCACGGAGAAGGAGGCTCCTCCTCAGCCGTCTGGCCTTCCAGTGGAGGCTCCTCCTCCTCCTTCAGGTAGGATCCCTTTGGAGACAACGATTATCTCGACCCCGATCCCACCGTTGGATCCGGTGAATCCCATTCAGACACTGGATATTCTGACGACTCTTCCATAGCCAGGGCCCTGTGGTCTGCCCCAGCCTTTGGCTCCAGCACTAGACCCAGTTCCTCCATTGGGCCCCCTTCGTCAGGCCCGACGCCGGATACCCTTCCGGCACAGGATCGGGTGCTGCCGGTCCCCCTGATGTTGGCTACCCTGACTCCAGACTCCCTACCATTTTATACTACAGCGGGTCTAACGTGGTTACCCCCTCCATCAGATCTGATGACGGGGATTTATACAAGACCCCGGACTGTCCAACACTACCCTTTCAGGTATCCTGGGGACCACTTCCCGGCTGGTCCTCCTCCTCAATGGAACTCTCTTTGGCAGTAATACCCTGGTTATAACCCCTACCACCATTACCAGGGATACCATTACCCGCCCCCACTGGTTATGTCTCCTCCTCCTCCTCCTCCACCCTCTCCTCCGGCTATGCCAGATTTTAAGACCTTCATCCACTCTTGGTGGCAGGGGGTGCACTCGGGAGTTGATTTCAGACCTGGAGACAAGACTCCCTCTTCCTCGGTCTCCTAGGTCGGCGTCCCAGAGAAGCTCTTCTCCATCCACGGTACATGTCTTGGGGGTGGCTTCATCAAGACATTACTTTTCCCAACATTCATAATCTTCCTGACAAGGGGGCAGATGATGATGATGATGATGATGATCATGATCATGATGCCAACAAATCTGTGGAGGACGTCTTGGAGGAACCCAGGGGTCCAAAAGGCAAGGGTTCCCCAAAGTCCCCCCAGAGGACCCTGCCTTCTCAGATCTTCTGAGGTCCATGAAGGATTTCTTCGACTGGGAGTCAGAGGAACAAGACCCAGTGAGACAGAGTCTAACCGAACACCTGGACTTAAGAGTCTCTGTCTTCAGTCCCCATTCCTCCCTAGATCGGACCTCACCAGGACCTCACCTCTATGGTCTGGCAGATGCCTCATTCCTCCCGGCTGTCCCCAAGAGGGCAGACAGGATTTACCGGGCATCGAAGGACACTCCATTCCTAAAGATGCACACTAAGGCAGACTCTGTTGTCTTTTCAGCTGCTCATGACCACTCTGCTGCACCCAAGCACATGAGCACCTCTCCTCCACACAAAGAGTCAAGGCAGATGGACCAGTTCGGTGGAAACGTTTACGCCTCGGCCACATGCAAGCTTAGATCCCTCAACTATGTGGCCCACATGGTGTCCAACCAAAAAGGCTACCCTGGCCAGGTCAGAGGCTCGTGTCCAGTCTATGGCACCCTCGAGCCTGAAAGAGGAGCTTGCCAAGGACTTTTGCCTCTCTCGCTTTTCATGTAGGCATGCCTTGCAGGCTACCTACGACTGTCTACTCTGTAGTTAGCACCTCGGCAACAGCCATTGCCCCAAGACAGGATTCCTGGCTTTGCATTTCTGGCCTCACCAACGAGGTATAGTCGTCGATTAAGGATACCCCTTTCCGGGGCTCGGTGCTTTTTGGTGGGGACACCAAAAATAACATCACTGATCTCCAGGACAGAGGCCTCACCCTCAGATAAGTGAGATCCATGCATCGATGAGGCACTCAACAGCAGCAGCAGCCATTTCGGAAAAGGACCTGGAGGAAGGGGAAGCAGGCCCTGGCTTGGCACCAGGGCAAACACAAGTCCATGGGTTCCACCCCCCCCCCCAAAACGTCCTGCCACTTCCTGACTCACTATCCCCGCTACCTCCTCAGTCTCACGATGAGGAGCAGGTGGGGGGGGGTTCACCCGCCATGTACAGGAATGGAAGGCAATAACCTCGGATGCATGGGTCCTGCAACTAATATCCATTGGACACACCACAGAGTTTCTGGAACTTCCTCCAGAATCTCTGCCAAAAAGGGCTTCTTACTCCAGGGATCAGGCTCTTCTCATCTGAGAAGAAGTTCAAATCCTCTTGCTCAAGGAAGCAATAGAGCGCACTCCCCTCCGGCAAAGTGGCAGGGTGTTTTACTCATATTTTTTCCTGGTTCCAAAAATTACAGGAGAATTCAGACCCATTCTTGACTTAAGCAACCTTAATAAGTTTGTCAAGTACAAAAAGTTTCGGATACTGACGCTCCAGAGTCTCCTCCTACTCTTTCTGAAGGATCATTGGCTGTGCGCTCTGGACATGCAGGATGCTTACCTGCACATCCCGATCTTCCCCAGCCACCGCCATTTCCTGCAGTTCCATTTCCAAGGGGAGTACTTCCAATTTTGGGTGCTCCCTTTTGGTCTGTCCTCAGCACCCCAGGTCTTTACCAAGTGCCTGGCAGCGGTGGCCGCGGCTTCCTTATGCCACCAGGGCATTGCAGTTTTCCCATACCTGGACAACTAGCAAATCTCAGCCCATCCAGCGACTCTTTACTGAAAGCTCTCTCTCTCTCTCTTTACCTTGGACCTCTTTGGTAGACTAGGGATTACTAACAATATTCCCAAGTCATCCACGATCCCGTCCCAGAGACTACAGTTCATTGAGGCAGTCTTGGATACGGTCCAGTTCAGAGCCCTTCCTTCCTCCAGACAGATTGGAGGCACTGATCCATCAGGCTTCGCGAGTGGCTTCATCCAGGACCATCCCGGCCCGGGCGATCCTCCACCTTCTTGGTCTGATGGCAGCCTCCATCACTACTGTTCCCCTGGAGAGGCTTCACATGAGAGGTACTCAGTGGTCCTTGCGCATGCAGTGGGACCAACTCCTGGACGATCTGGACCATCCAGTACTGGTCTCCGCAGTGGTTCAGAAAGAACTGCTTTGGTGGAGGGACCCCTGCAACCTTTCCTTAGGTCTCCCTTTCAGGAGCCTGCTCTTCTGGCATCCCTAACTACAGATGCTTCGAACATGGGATGGGGAGCTCATCTGGGGGAGCACCAAGCTCAAGGACTGTGGTCTAGCTGGGAAGCACCTTTGCACATCAACTTTCTGGAGATGAGAGCGGTCTTGTACGCCTTGCAAGCCTTCCAGACCCTCCTTCCCAAGGGATCACTGCTGATCCAAATGGACAATATGTTGGTAGTCTGGTACCGCAACAAAAAAGAGGAACCCGATCATACCCCCTGCGCAGGGAGGCAATGCGGGTGTGGAACTGGGTGGTCCAGCACAATCTAGCTCTTGTGGCCGTGCATGTTCCAGGCATTCTAAATGTCCTGGCGGACAGTCTCAGCAGGTCTCGGACCCTAGCTCACGAGCGTGAATTATATCAGGAAGTGGCAGAATTTCTCTTCCTAAATGGAGGGCATCCAGAAATTGACCTTTTCGCCTCCCAATACAATGCAAAACTTCCCAGTTTTTGCTCGCTCATTCCAGGGCATGGTGCTTTCTGGCACAATGTGCTGTCTCTCTCCTGGACAGGGAAATTTCTGTACACCTTCCCTCCATTTCCCATTCTCTAGAGGGTCTTTCTTAAGCTTCAGGCAGAGAAGGCGAGGATGATTCTCATTGCTTCTCTCTGGCTGAGACAAATTTGGTTTCCGCTGTTACAACAGCTATCCAGGGAACCACCAGTTCCACTTCCAGTGACGCATGACCTCTTGACCCAGGATCGAGGTCATCTTGTACACCCAGGGCTCAGGACATTGCATCTTCATGCATCGCTCCTGCAGACATAGCGGTTTCTCGCTTCAGGGTCTCCTCCCAAGTCGCTCAAGTCCTTATAGAGGCTAGAAAACCCTCTATTCGTTCCACCTACGCCATGAAGTGGAAACATTTTTCGATCTGGGTGACTTCCAAGAATTGGAACCCCTCTTCTTGTTCTGCCCCTCCTCCAACTGTCAGACTCAGGTCTGTCGTATTCTTCCTTGAAGGTCCACCTTCCCGCAATTTTGGCATACCACGAGCTGGTGGATGGTAAACCTGTGGCTCAGCTGGAAGTCTCAAAAACCTTTCTGAAAGGGATCCTCCATCTGAACCACCCCCCCCCCCATCCGTAGCCCAACTCCACCTTGGGATTTGAACTTTGTGTTGGAGAAGGTCACTCTTCTCCCATCTGAGCCAGCCACGAGCTGTAAATTGCGCTTCCTTTCCTGGAAGACATATTTTTAGTTGCCATTACGTAAGCTCAAAGAATTTCGGAGCTTCAAGCTCAGGTTTGTAAAGAGCCGTATCTTATTTTTCACAAGGACCGGGCGGTCCTCAGGACAAATCCTAAGTTTCTTCCCAAGGTGGTGTCAGAAGTCACACTGAACCAATCAGCTGAGCTTTCCGTTTACTTTCCGTCCCCTTCCAATAGAGCTGAGGCACTCCTGCACACCATGAGCGTCCATCCGATCCTTGATTCCACCACGGACCAAGTTTCGTGCTGCTGTCAGCTTTGTTTCTTTTGCCCCAGTTCCAAGGGCAAACGGTTTCCAAGCAGTGCCTTTCCAAATGGTTAGTCAACTGTATTCGGTATTGTTACCAAAAGTACGAAAAACCTCTGCCGGGTCCCATCAGAGGTCATTCTGCTAGGGGCATGGCTGCATCTGCTGCCTTTTTGTGGAACGTCTCTGTGGCTGATATCTGTGCCGCAGTCACTTGAAGTTCTGTCCATAACTTTACCAAACACTACAGTCTGGACATTGCTTCTAGGCGGAGGGCTGGCTTCCGCCTAGCTGTCTTACAAGGCCTTCTGTCCTAGGCTAGGTCCATTCTGGTTCCCAGTTTCTGCTGGAACTATTTTCTCCTCCTCCCTGGTTTCTCTCTGTCTCTCTTTGGAGGGACTGCTTGGGACTCTGTGCTATATGTAATGACCTACTGAAGGAACCCTCTCGAAGTAAGGTAGTACAATTACGTAGGAACTTACCGTAACAGTAGATCTTCGAGAGAGGTTCCTTCAGTAGGTCATATTTTTCTCTTCCTCCTTCCCCTTTATTTCTTGCAGAGACTCCAAATCCTGTTCGCTCCTGTGGTCAGGCCTCTTCCTGGCTCTCACAGGAGAACTGGAGGACGGGCGTGGCGACCGCCCACAACATATGGCCACGGTGACGTCTGCCACACGACGTCAGGTGGGCGGTCCCCCATCAGGGATTGCTAGAAAAGTCTGCCATGCGGTCCAACGCCAGGCTGTTCCAGTCCAATCTGTAATGACCTACTGAAGGAACCTCTCTCGAAGATCTACTGTTACGGTAATTTCCTACATAACTGCACTATCTGAGTTGCTATAGATAGCACATGATAGTCCTATGGTTGGTCACTCAGAGTGGGATCATACCCTTGCCAGATTGCTGTACAGATTTTACTGGCCTGGAATTCAAAAAGGTGTTGCTACCTATTGTAGCTCTTGTGCCGAGTATCAAAAAGCAGCTCCAGTGACTAAAAAGGACAAGGTGCCCCTGGTGCTCCTATCCTTGACAGATGTGCCTTTTAAGAGAATTACAATGGATGTAGTTGGCCCCTTAGACAAAGGTAATTGATTAATTTTGGTGGTATATGACTATGCTACTCAATACCTAGAGACAGTTCCAATGCGTACTGTCACAGCCCTAGAAGTTGCAGAAGAGCCTGCCCAACTTTTCAGCAGGGTGGGCACACCTAAGGAGATTACTGATCAGGGTAGTAATTCTGGCGCTACATTACTGAAGGAGTTCTACCAACTACTAGGTATCACTGCCATAAGAACCTCCCCTTGTCACCCTCAGACCGACGGTCCTGTTGAACGTTTTAATCAAACCCTAAAATGCATGTTAAAAAGGTATGTAAAAGGGGAAGGGAAAAAAATGGGACTGATACTTACATTACCTGCTTTTTGCTTACAGAGAAGTGCCACAGGCATCAACAGGTTTTTCATCATTTGAAATGCTGTATGGTAGACAACCTAAAGGGCCAACAGATGTAATAAAAGAAACATGGGAAGATTACCGCCATCAGAAACAATCTATTACATCTTATATGTGTACCCTGAGAAAGAAGCTGGCAAAATATGTTGAAATCACCCATAGTAATCAGGAAGAGGCCCAAAACCAGCAGAAGGTGAAACGATCTTGCTAATGTTGCCCACTACAGAAAATAAACTGTTAATGAAGTGGCAAGGGCCTTATAAAGTGCTTAGACGTACTGGCACAGTTAACTTGACTGAGCCCCAATAGGAAAAATCCTACTAAGACATACCATGCTAACGTCTTCAAGAAATGGGTACAAAAAAAACCCAAAAGCTGCTCTGCTACTTTTACCAGAAACTGATAAAGAAGATATTGATGTAGCTTACGACAGACTTCATAGACAGGAACAAACTGTAACTGCTGATGCTGTAAAGGTGAATGTTTCCTTAACCTCCCCAAAAAATTGTTTAGTTGCCATACTGGTCCTTGTAAGAACAGATCCAGAAGCAAGTGGTTCGATACTTTTTATTAGTAACATTTTTGTTGGTCCAATAAAAAGTATCAAACCATTTGCTTCTGGATCTCCTCCAAACAAACCACAGAAATTCGTAACTTGCTAAAAGACATTTAACAGTACTTTTACCACAGTGCCAGGCTGAACTAAAGGTGTCAAGCATGTAATAGTGACAATGTTCACCCTGTTAGATAAAAGACATATACATTACTAGAGAGGTTAAGAGCAGACATGGTTAAGGAAATATAAAAAAATGAAAGAATTTGGTAACACGAGTCGAAATGCGCTTGGTCATCACCAACTGGTATTGTAAACAAAAAAGAAAGAGGTGTAAGAATCTGCCTTGATTTTAGGAAACTTAATCAAATGACAGAATTTGATGGTTATCCCATGCCCAGAATAGAAGATTTGGTGTAGAGCCTGGGGAGTGCCAAGTATATCAGTACCCTTGATCACATCAAGGGTTACTGGAAAATCCCCCTAGTTAAAGAATCCCGAGACAAAACTGCATTTGCCACTCCTATAAGATTCTATTAGTTCACCACCATGCAGTTAGATTTACATGGCATACCTGCTACATTCCAGTGGTACATGGGTGTAATTTTATTTATTTTAGTCTTTGGTAACCGGGTAAGGCCCACTAGGCACAAGTACTTGTTTTCAGGGGCGACCTGGGAGCACTGGACGGTTAAGTGACTTGTTCAAAGTCGCTCAGTATGCAAGTGTAGGTTGAGAGAATCAAACCCAGGGCTAGGCTGCTGGATGTACCAAGCCCGTTCATAGCTCGATACTCTAACCTTTAGGCTACACTGGTTATTGTGCTGCATACATGGATGATGTTGTGGTGTACAGTCCAGACTGGAAAAGCCACCTGGAACACCTATAAGCAGTTATCCAAATCGATCAAAAAGGCAGGACTGACGATCCTACCAAGTGTGCACTGGGCACGCAGGAGACCAGATATATGGGCTAGGTTTTGGGAAATGGAGAAGTCAAGCCAGAGGTTTCCAGATAGAAACTGTAGCTAACAGCCCTGTCCCCAATATATCGGATCATTTTTAGGGCTGGCTGGTTATTATTGGAGATTTGTTCCAAGCTTTGAAGAGTTAGCTGCTCCCCTCACTGAACTCACAAAGAAACGGTTCCAGAATAATGTGAAATGGACCCCAGAGTGTGCGAGGCTTTTTGAGCCATTAAGGTTGCATTATGTTCAGCCCCTGTTTTAAAAGGCCCAGACGTTGAGAAACAATTATTGTTACAGACTGATGCATCAGAGGTAGGTCTACGTGCAGTCTTGAGTCAGCATATAGATTGGAAAGAACATCCTATTCTATACATACGTATAGAATTGCATGACAGACTGAAAAGGTACTTCACATTGAAAAGGAATGCCTTGAGGCAAAGTGGGCCATGGAGTCCCTTAAGTTTTACTTAATAGGAGTGGACTTTGTATTTGTAACAGATCGCAGTCCTCACTTTTGACTTAACCAAATGCAGGATACAAATTCTAAAATCACACGGTGGTACCTGGCACTACAGCCATTTAGTGTTAAGCACAAATCTGGGAAAGAGGTTGTCAATGCTGATTTTCTGTCAAGATATAGATCAGGAAAGTACAGTTACATAAGAACTTACCGAAACAACAGATCTTCAAGAAGAGCTCTTATAGCAGGCAATAACCATTAGGACTATGCTGCCAGGCACTAGGACCCCATGGAAAATTTCAGGCAGCAGTCTATGGTGGGGTACCGCCCCATGACTTCAGCCCCCCCGACGTCACCCATGGTATAAAGGGGTGGTCCCTCACATCACCTCAGTTTGCCCGACGAAGACCTGGCTATATGAAGGATGGGAAACCGAGGAGGTTCTAACATCCCCTAAACAGAGAAGAAACGATACTTTCCCAACAAGGAGGAAGAAGGGGGAGCATGCCTGCTGCAAGAGCTTTTCTCGAAGATCTACTGTTACAGTAAGCTCTTACGTAACTGTACTATCTCACTTTGAGATGGAGCTCATGCAGCAGGCAGGAGCCATTAGGATGGAGTCCCAAGCAGTACAAGGACATGATCAGGTCAGATAGGTGGTGGATAAAGAAATCCACAGTAGCTCTCAAGAGAGCAGTCCCTGGAGAACAGCTAGGCCAAAACCTGCTCTCCTTCTGGAAACAATATCCAAACTGTAGTTCTTGATGAATGTGTGGCCAGAACTCCAGGTGGCTGCAGCACAGAGATCCGCTGCTGACCCATTTTTGAGGGATGCAAACCAAGTGGCAACACCCCTAGTGGAGTGACCTTTGACCAAGCCCGGTAAAGGTTTGTCATACTTTTGGTAGCAGAAAACTATGCAGTTGACCAACCATTTGGACAAAGTCTGCTTAGTCACTGGTGCCCCTAACATACTCAAGGCAAAACATACACACACTTGATCAGATTTTCTTAAAGAACTGGTACGGTCAACATAAAAATGAAGAACTCTGAACATCCAGAGTATGCAACAAGGCCTCACCCTTTATTCCAGTACTATGGGTAATAAACTGGGAGATGAATGCCCTGAGATTAAGGGTGAACTCAGACACCACCTTCTGCAGAAACGTAGGATTAGTGCGCAGGAATACCCTGTCCCTGTGGAAAATCAAATAGGGCTCTTTATACATTAGAGCCTGAAGCTTGGAAATCCTTTGAGTTGATGTGATGGCAACCAAAAATAGCATTTTCCAAGACAGGAAGGGTAGTTCGCTACTTACGGCTGGCTCAAAGGGAGGCAACGTAAGTTACTCTAACAATAATAAGAGATCCCATGGGGGAACAGAGTTCTGAATGGGTGGATTACTGTGCATCATACTTCACAGGAAGGTGCAGGACAGATCTAGTTGTGCCAGGTTTCTGACATCCACTGATGCATGATAAGCTGACAGTGCAGAAAGGTGTACCTTTATTGACAAGTAGCGTAAGACCTGTATTGGAAAGGGAAAGGAGATACTCCAGGACCGAATTTACTGGACAGGTGAACGGGTCCAGACGATGGGCACAAGCCTATATGCAGAAGCGCTTCCATTTCATGGCACAGGTGGACCTGGTTGAGGGTTTTCTCGCAGCCACTAGGACCTCTGCAACCCCTGCTGACACCCCCCATACCAGTCCCTAATTAAGTCTGCAGGATCCATGCATGCAGGTGCAGAGACTTGATATTCGGGTGTACGAGAGTCCCTTGTTTCTGGGACAGCAAGTGAGAGGACGGGGCAAAGAAATCGGAGGTTCTATTGCCAATTGCTGGAGTAATGGGTACCAAATCTGCCAAGGCCATAATGGCGTTATGAGAATCATGCCTGCTTGTTCTGCTTGAAGTTTAATCAGTACCCACTGAAGTAGTGGGAAGGCATAAAGAAACCTCCCTGTCCAAGAGAGGGACAACACATCTCGCCAGAAAACACCAGGCCCTAGATCTAGTAAGCAGAAACTGGGCAGTTTGGCGCTGAGTGGGGACGCAAAGAGGTCCAATTCTGGAAGATCCCATCTTTCAAATAAATCTTCTACTACCCCCTGTAGAAGTTCCCACTCATGGGCCTGAGGCAGACAGCAGCTTAGGCTGTTGGCTAAAGTGTTTTGTACCCCTGGAACGTAAACCACTGCGAGTTCCTGATTGTGCTCCATTGCCCAGTACCAGACTCTCATGGCTTCTCTGCAAAGGGGACAAGATTGAGTGCCCCCTTGCTTGTTGATGTAAAAGACTAGACATGTTGCCTGTCTTGATCAATAAGGGGCCTGGGAGGAGGTCCATCTGAAACGACTGTAAGGCATACAGAACAGCTCTCATCTCCAACACATTGATGTGGAAGCTGCGTTTCAAAGGAGTCCAGGTCCCTCTTGTCTAATTTTCTTTGAAATGCGTGACCCACCCCAGCCCCGAGGCATCCATTGTCAGGATTTGCTGAGGACTGGGACTTCGAAACAGAGCACCTATCCAGTTAGGAGGGGTGAGCCACCATTCCAAAGTTTGACACACTGCACTGGAGATTCGAAGTTGCTGCTTGAGATCCTCCAAATGCTGATCCCATTGTACCGAGGTTCCACTGAAGCATTCTCATGTGGAGATGAGCTAAGAGCACTGTCGCGATGGCAGCTGCCATGTGGCCTAGGAGTTGCAGAAGTATTCTGGCTGATATCTGGCCTGAGGAGGTGATTTTTCAAGCCAGCACATGAGGTGATCTGCCCTGTCCGATAGGAGGAAGACCCTTCCCTGGACGGTGTCCAGGACTGCCCCTATGAATTGTAATGTCTGACTGGGCCAGGGGGATGCCTTGGGATGATTCAAGGTGATCCCCAGGGCTTGAAACAGTTGGAAAGTATTTTTCCAGAGTGTGACACAGCTGGTCCTTTGTGAGAGCTAACAGAAGCCAGTCGTCGAGGTAGGGGTAGATGCAACGTCCCTGCCTCGAGAGCAGCTGCTGCCACCACTGCCATGCACTTGGCAAATACTCGAGGTGCTGAGGACAGGCTGAACAGCAGTGCCCAAAACTGATAATGCTTGCCCTGGAAGGTGAGAAGTTTAAATGCTTAATTGGCAAGCATTTAAACTAGCCAAGGGGGCACTGAAAAGGAGCAGGGAAATCCCAGCCTCCCCCCACAAAACACGGTAATTAGCGAGGTAAGCACCAAGGAAGAAAAGTAATTAGGGAGCAGGACAGAGGTAAATGTAAAAAAAGGCAAAAGCAGTAAGGACAGGGATGGGGCTAAAAGGGGTAAGGCCATCAAAAAGTGGAGGGTGATGAGTACCAACTCCCGTAGTCTGTGTAACAAGCTCCCTGATCTAGTGGCCTTGATGGAAGAGGGTTGCCTAGATATTGTGGCAGTCACTGAAACATGGTACACAGAGAACCATGACTGGGATGTCAACATACCAGGATACACAATCTACAGGAGGGACAGGGAGGGTAAAAGATGAGGAGGAGTAGCTCTCTATGTAAAGGAAGGGATCAAAGCAACAGAACTAAAGAGTAAACAAGGAGCAGATGAGGCACTCTGGGTCACCCTGGAGACAGGAAATGGCACCACAATCCGCAGGGAGATTGTATACAGACCCCCACCTCAGGGGGAGGGAATAGACAAGGAAATGATAGAAGGCATCCTTAGAATGGCAGAAAAAGGGGAGATATTGTTGATGGGGGACCTGAATATGCCAGATATAAGGGTAACGACTAATGACTGCACAAGCGGGTACTCTACCCCGTATGGAACTTCCCGTATGCACTCAAAGCACTTATCATCCTGACCCCTATCTGTCGTCACTGCTGTACTCTATACTGTAATGTATTTGCTGCCCTCTTCTACAGAAACTGTATGTTGTAATCATAACCCCGTATTATTTGTACTTCTCTGCCATGCTGTACTCAGTGTAATGTACCTCTGGCATTAGATGTACTGTTCCGTAGTGCTGTATTAGATGTACTGTACTACTGTATTAGATGCACTGCACTACTACTGTACCAACTAACATCATGTACCTCCTGCCCTCTTACACACAAACTGGAAAATTGTATACTGTCCTAGTAACCCTGTACGATATGTCAGACACTGTGATACCTGTCTGTACGTTCAAACCTTATGTAACAAACCCCGGGTCGCCCCTGAAAAAGGGACCCTCAGGGCCCAGTGGGCTTACCTGGTTAACAAAATATAACAAATAAATAAATAAATAAATGTTAACTGGAGCACCTTTGCTGCAGGCACATCCAAGAGCAGGGTCATTCTTGACACCCTACAAGGGGCATGCCTCAGACAGCTAGTATTGGAACCCACTCAGGAGGGAGCAATCTTAGACCTGGTACTCTTAAATGGGGATGGAGAAAGAATCTCAGATTTAGAAGTGGATAGCCATCTGGGAACAAGCGACCATCAAACAATGTGGTTCATGATAAACACAGCCATACAATCAAGCCATACAAAAGCAAGAGTACTGGACTTTAAGAGGGCTGACTTTGGGGAAAATGAGAGAGTGCCTCAGAAAAGCACTAGCAAACAGGCAAGAAGGAAGGGTGGAGGAACAATGGGGAGTAATCAAAACAGCCATCACAGAGGCAACAATCTTTGTGTAAAGCAAATCAACAAAACACAACGAAGGAAAAAACCGCTAAGGTTCTCAAAAGAGGTGGCAAGGAAGGTTAAGGAGACAAGGACAGCATTCAGGAAATATAAGGAAACACAGAAGAAGCAGGACAGAGAACTTTATCAGTTAAAGAAGAAAGACAGGGAAGGCAGTCAGAATAGCAAAGACCCAAACTGAGGAAAAGACAGCCAACTCTGTTAAGAAGGGGGATAAGACCTTTTATAAGTACATTAGGGCGAAAAGAAAGACCAAAGGAGGGATAAGGAGGGATACTGAGGCTTAATAAAGGGGAAGGAATGTGGGCAGAGTGTGACAAAAGCAGGGACACTGAATGAATATTTCTGCTCAGTATTCACAAAGGAAGAGGAGAGACAAGAAAAACACTCTCAAGACAGGGGTCGATACCGGTCCATTTACAGAAGAAAGGGTTCTGAAAGAACTAAAAAAATTGAAGGTGGACAAAGCAATGGGGCCTGATGGGATTCACCCAAGAATTCTAAAAGAACTAAGGGTAGAACTAGTGACACCACTGACTACTCTCTTTAACAAATCATGGGAGGATGGGGTGGTACCTGAGGACTGGAGGAGGGCGGATGTGATTCCTCTTCACAAAAGTGGGAGCAAGACAGAGGCAGGAAACTACAGACCAGTTAGTTTGCCCTCAGTGGTAGGGAAAAAGAAGGAATCACTTCTGAAGGAAAGAACTGTTGAGTACCTAGAGGCCAGAGGGGCACAGGACCCAAGGCAGCATGGATTCACAACGGGAAGGTCATGTCAGACGAATCTAAGATTTCTTTGACTGGATGACCAAAGCAGTAGACCAGGGAGGGGCTGTGGACATGGTCTACCTAGATTTTAGCAAGACATTTGATACAGTCCCACACAAAAGATTAATACACAAGTTAGCCAGCCTTGGAGTGGGTCCCAAGGTAGTAGCCTGGATAAAAAACTGGCTAGACAACAGAACGCAAAGGGTAGTAGTAAACTGAGTCCACAGTGAAGAAAGGAAGGTTACTAGCGGGGTACCGCAGAGTTCAGTACTGGGACCGGTCCTTTGTATGTCTTTATAAGTGACATTGCAGAGGAACTGGAAGGAAAAGTATGTCTCTTTGCAGATGACATAGATCTGCAACAGGGTTGATACACAAGATGGAGTGGAAAGGATGAGAAGGGAGCTGGCAAGGTTGAAGGAATGGTCACATGTATGGCAGCTCAGATTCAATGCAAAGAAGTGCAAGGTAATGCACCTGGGAAACAAAAACCCAGGGGAAGAGTACACAATGGGTGGTGAGATACTGACAACAACATAAATGGAAAGGGACCTGGGGGTAATTATATCAGATGACCTAAAGGTGGGCAAGCAATGTGAAAAGGCAGTAAGGAAGGCTGGGGGATACTGGGATGCATAGGGAGAGGCATCAATAGTAGAAAACAGGAAGTTGTTATCCCTCTGTACAGACAGTTGGTGAGACCCCATCTAGAGTACTGTGTGCAGTTCTGGAGACCCCATCTCCACAAAGGCATAGGCAAAGTGGAGGCTGTCCGGAGGAGGGCAACCAAAATGATGAAGGGTCTGCACCAGAAGACATACGAAGAAAGACTAAAGGAGCTTAATATGTATACCCTTAAGGAAAGAAGGTAGAGAGGGGACATGATAGAAACTTTCAAGTACCTCAAGGGAATCAACAAAGTCCAAGAGGGTAACATCTTTCAGAAAAAGATGTGCAAGAACAAGGGGACACAATTTGAAGACAGAGGGGGGACCGCTCAGAGGTAATGTGAGGAAGTATTTTTTCATGGAGAGGGTTGTGGATGTATGGAATAGCCTCCCTGAGGAGGTCATGGAGTCAAGAACAGTGGGGAAATTCAAGAATGCACGGGACAGATAAGGCAGTCCTAGTGGGGGGGGGGAGGAGGAAGTAAGCTGTTGGTTAACTAGGATCGCAGCTTATCTGTTAGGTAGGAAAATGGGCAGACTAGGTGGGCCAAGCGGTCCTTATCTGCCGTCAAATTCTATGTTTCTATGTTAAAGTGAAGGTACCTTCTGTGGGACGGCAGGATTTTTATATGCAAGTATGCGTCCTGCATGACCATGGAGCAGAGCCAGTCCCCTTGATGTAGCATGGGCACCAATCCTGGCAATGTCACCATGCTGAACCTTCTGTATCAATAAAATTGTTCAGCTGAGATCCAGGAGAGGACGAAGGTCCCCTGTCTTTTCTGCAACGAAGAAGAAATGGGAGTAATAACCCTTCCTCTTTGATTTGGTGGAACTACCTGGATTACCTATTTGCTCAGGAGGTCTTGGATTTCTCCCTGAATGAGACCTGCTTGGGATGGGGAGCAATGGGTGGAAATCGGTGGGCTGTCTGGAGATATTTGGGTGAACTCCAGAGCATAACCTCTTTCTATAATCTGGAGTACCCACTGATCTGCGTAATGCTGGACCAACCTGTGAGATAAAGAGAGAACTGCCCTCCTACTGGCTCCCCCTGTAGCTCTATCGGGGGGGGCAGGCAGAGAGTCATGCAGATATTGTTGGGGTGGGCAAGGGAGCTCTAGCATTTTTGGCATTTCTTGGTCCCTCTGCCGCTGATAAATGGGGGGATGCCTTTTATTTTATATTCCCTTCTTTGCTGCTGTCATTTCCCCTGCTGACCTTGTTGCCTGTGAAACGGTCAATGCCTGGATGGGGTTGTCTGTGACTTTTACTCTTGTGGACTTCAGAAACTGCTTTTCCTGAATCCTGCAAGCCTGTGATCATCTTTTCTGCCTCCTGGCTGAAAAGAACTGATCCTTAATAAGTTTATTTTATTTTTATTTGAAAGGGGCATCCAGGATAGCATACTGCAAAGCCTGTCGGAAGCCCGAGACCCTCAACCAAGAATATCATCGGAGGCATATCACCGAGGCAGTTGCTCTGGCAGCAGTGTCACAGAGTCATATGCGCATCTGAGGACATGCTTGCTAACGTCAGCACCAGACTGTAGGATGGCTAAGAGTTCCAACTTATTAGAAAAGTCAGACTGTAACACAGCCAGGTCCACAGCCTTGTTTCCGACTGACTTCTGATACATCACCATGTGTGCCAGAAAATTTAATGAACAGACCGTACAAGTGGCAAAAGAGTAAACTGTCCGGCCAAACTGGATCATCTTTTTTTGGACTCCTTATCCGGTGGTTGGGAGCTCATATGCTTCAGTTGAGGAGTCCTACCATGTGCAGCCGTAAGGACCATTGAGTCCGCTTTCGGTTGCTCGCTCAAATGCGTTTCTTCCCCTGGGGTCCTATATAAGTGGTCAGCTTTCTTAGGAACCACTGGGGTTGTGGAAGGGTGATTCCAGGCTCGTTTCGTAACATCCTGGAAGGGCTCAACTAATGGTGGGATGACCAAGGGTTTTGGGTCAGTGGCCCCTAAGAATTTCGCCAGACGGTGTCTCTTGGGGGTCCAAGTTTTCTGTCTCCCACTGGTTAAGGAACTGAATGTCTCTCATCACATCTAGGAAAGTGCGATTATCCAGAGGCGACCTTGGGGAATATTCACAGTTTCTTAGACTTTGCAGGTTATGCAGTGAAGATGATGATTTTGCTGAGCAGGCCCAAATAACGTATAGATTTTTTTATTAACAGGGGCTTCCATAAAAGCATAGTGGACAGAGTGCTCACCCAAGTCAGTAACATGCCCCGCAACCTCTGACCCCCGTAGGAAGGATACTGTCACGCAAGAACGATGACGAATTCCACCAGTGCTTCCCTTCCATCAGAGTACATCTTCTCTTCACAGGATCACCAGTAACTTTCCTATTCTGCAAATTGACCCCAACATTGGTGCCTCCTTTACAGACCCACCTACTGACTCCTACCACTGGCCACCCAACCTGCAAAATCTCCTGGCAAGAAGCAGTCTACCTACTCCTAACAGTTCCTCCTTACCAGGTGCCAAACCTTAAAACAGAACTCGCTGCTACACCTGCAAATTTATTTCTAGTGTGACTGAAATTCGGGGGCCCACAGGTACTTTTTAGATCACCAAGGAGTTCTCATGCACCTCCACTAATGTGGTATATTGTATTCTTTGCAGGAAGTGTACAGCTATTTACATCGGAGAAACTGGTAGGCGATTTGCTGACCATTTCAGGGAACAATACAGGGCAGTCAGGAATGGAGACACTGATAAACCCACTGTATCCCACTTTATCTCCAGGGACCACAGTGTTTCTGTTTGTGTCCTTCAGCAAGGCTTCTGGGATTCTGACCATAGAAAAAACTTGGAAACCAAGCTGATTATCTGCCTTGGCTGCCAGCAGCCCTCCAGTTTACATGATAGACTTATTTTCTACTAATATCGTTCAGCCATCCCTTCTTTTCCCTAAAGTCTGTTTGTATCTGTACGCATCTACTTTTGTTTTCCACAGATTTCTCCATCTATGTCTCCTTCCCCCACATCTGTCACCTTTCAGCCTTCTTACTAAGCCCTGTTAATTAATCATCACCTGGGGACTTCTCTAGCTCATTTACTTCTATTTTGCCTTGTCACTCCCATCATCACTTTGTTTTCCAGATTCTGTCTTTATCTTACCATTTATCACTTCTTCTCCCACAGCCTCACCTTTTTTTCTCTATATACACACACACACACACACACACACACACACATATATTCCTCATTTTACCTCTCCTCTACATTAACTTTGCTCTTTCTCCTTTAGACATTTCCTGAGGACCTATGGTTGAAACGTTGATTTTTAATTCTATTTTCAGCGTGCATTTAATATAACCATTTTGTTTTGCTTTCAGACCACATGCTGAAGCAGCACCTTGTTTTTGTTTTTACATCTTGAGGAATCCCTCCTAGGATCTGGAGATGAAAGACGAGTAGTCTTCTGATGAGCTGCAAGAGGAGGCACCTCCAGTGGACTCCTCTGAAGATGTTAACCGGCATCCGCTAGAGCTACTCCGGTACCTGAAGGAGGATCTGGATGGCGGAGGATGACCGTGCTTCCATCGTCCGGGGGACTCTTGTCCATTGCTGCCCTGAACCGAGCGGGCTGGCGTCGGGGGCAGAAAGGGTGATCTGCATGGAGGAGGGTTGGTTGCCTAGGCAGAGCTCATATAGGAGTCCCCGCAAGAGTGGGGCTAGGCTCCGGTGGTCTGGGTAACAGATCCCCTTTGATAGTGTTCCACCAACTGGTGAACAGAGCACCAACCTCAGCCAGAGGGACTATGGGGCCCAGTTGTGGGTCTGGCTTTGGGGTATGGGCAGACAGGCCTGGCGTTGGACCCTTTGGTTTAGTCCCCCCTGTAGTCAGGTCCGACGGTGCCAATGTGTCGGGCATCAGGTCTGGCGGTGTCTCATCCCCCAGTGTTAGGTGCCCTGGTGTCTAGCCATCGGGCCCCTGAGGTAGAGGCAGCAACGGAGCAAGTGACACCTGGTCTGTGGCTCTCTCACAGTCAGGCGTCGGGTCCCCTGACATCTTCTCTGTGGTCAGACACTTTTTTGAGCCCTGTGAATCAGACGACTGCTTGGAGGGTGTCATCTGCTCCGGCTCCGTAGTGCAGTCAGAGGGCATAATGAACAGTCGTCGGTCCGGTGCCCCGGCTGACGTCAGCATGGAAGGTGAGAGTGGTTTCCTGTGGCGCTCATGTTCCTAACATCTTTTAGTGTCGGGCCCTGTCGTATTGTCCGATGACCCTGAGGCAATGGCCTTGCAGACGGGTAGACTCCAACCTGACACCTGATGAAGTGTGGGCTGATCCTTCTGGCTGAGACCCTAACAAAAGCTTGTGGGGCCTGATAGCCAGGGAAACGGAGGCCTGGAGGACTCCTTGCCTGATGTCTGGGTAGAGGTGGGAGGCTTCCTCGATGGTAACCCAGGAAGAACAAGGGAAACCAGAGGGGCTGAGTCCAACCTCGCGCCGTAAGCAGAACTTCTGGAAGCCTTGTGTGGAGACCTGGGACGGAATTCTGACCTGGACCTATCCTTGTCTCAATGATGGTGCTTCCTGCTCGATTTCTTCTCTCTAGGGCAGGAGTCCTTGGCCAAAGAGGAAGACGAGCTGTGCCCCAAGTGGGTCTTCCGTATGGTGGCCACTTGTTGTTCAAAGAGGTATGCTTTTAAAGTTTTCAGGCAGCAGATGTTGGTCCTCCTACTGAAGTTGAGGCAATGTGGGCAGGTGTCCGGCTTCGGGTTCGAGCCTGGGCACAAAAGGCAAGCCAAATGGCCTTTTGCCAGGATCTGCTTGCCGCATGCGCACTTCAATTTCCACTGTTCTGTGGATGAAGTTCGCTGGGTAGACACATGACAAATTCAGTAAATTTGATGAAAACTGGTAACTGCGCCAAGTGTGAAAAATGGCGGCTGACTGGTAGCAGGAGGCATCCGTGAAGCAGAGATGCATGGGTCGACAGCGGGGGGAGAGAAAAAAAAAAAAAAAAAAAAAAACTGAGGTGGCGATGGAAGACCACCCCTTTAAACCATGGGCGATGTCAGGGGCAGTCCCCCGCCACAGACTGCTAGCTAGAAATTTTCTGTGGGGTCCTAGTGCCTGGTGGCATAGTCCTAATGGTTATTACCTGCTGCAAGAAAGTGAGAGTTGAGAATTTTGAAGGTTAAAAACAAAATGTTTGAGTTTAAATTTCACTGTTTGCTATGCTGCATATGCACTGAACTTTAAAAGTTATAAGCTAATGCTAGAAAATAATTAAAAGACAAATTTGGAAACCTATTCTTGTGAAACAGGTTCCCTCTTAAAGAGGGGGGGTATGTAACAGGGTTGAATAAAGCCCTGCCCCATTTGTTATGCAGAAAGAGTTTAAATGCAAGAGTCCGTTCTATCATCTCCTTTTCTGTCTCCTCTCTGGCTGCACAACCACATTTTCTTGTGAGACCTAGGAACTGATCACTCCGACAGTTTCACAATTCTCCGCCTCTCACCATCTCTCTGCCTTCCCTTGCTATTTCTGTCTTTTCTTCCCCCCATGCATATCTGCAGATATTGAAATATATGTGACTCTTTATGTGGAAATGTCACTGATACTGGATCCTTTTGATTAAAACTGTATATAGTTATACTGTTAAAATGATTGCAAAAAGCTATTTGGTAGTCAAAGAGTTAACCTGAGATACAGTTTTTAAGCACTTTGCAGAGCTGTGAACAAGAGGTCAGTTCTGGGACATCATGTACTGTTTTGATGCACCTGCAAGGAATGAAACCAACAAGAATATTCTGTGAGAAGCAGGCTCTCTTAACGAGTTCCCAGACAAAGACGTATAAAAAGAGCAGCAATGCTTTTGCTAGAGAGACAAGGAGAGCGAGAGAAAGAGACTGAAACTTGGAATTAAGAAATACCCTCAGAAGAAGAGCTTATTTTCTCTGTGTGTACTGCCTTTGTAAGTAGTTATATTGAATTATTTTTTTATTTTGCTGTTATTGAGAAAAATAAAACACTATTTGTGAATTTTCAAACTGCTCCTGCTCTATGCTTCCTGACCTGTGCCTTGACAAGTGTGCACAAGGTATTAAAGGGGAACAGTCAGCACTAAGAAACCCACACCCAAGCGTGGGGGTGGTCCAATTTGCAGTTTGTGTTTTGCTTACTGTTTACTGCAGTACATTAGATTGCATCTGGTGGACCCTGCTGATTCCTACCTTGACATTTGCTGTAACCAGGAATCCCTGAATTCCCTGCTGCTCACATCACAGTTGGACTCCAGCTATGGAATATTTAACAGCATGAAGTACAGTTAAGAGTTTTTATAAGCTCTGATCTTTAGTTTGCTGGTCCCGCTGTCCTCCCTGAGCTAAATACAGTTACAAAAGGACTGTACTTAACCGCAAGAAAACAGTGGAACCAGCAAACAGCTGATCTGAGTTTATAAAAGCTGTAACACCCATTGCAGGCCATTGAATCTCCCATGGCTGCAGCCCAGCTCTGACATCACCCGCTGAGGGTTCTGGGATTTTTGATTACAGCAAATGTCAAGGTGCACGTCAGCAGGATCAGCCAGATACAATTTATTATACTGCAGTAAACAGCAAAAGAAATGTATTTTACAAACAAAGTGCAAATTGGGACAAACACACACTTTGGCACGGAGGGGTAAATCAGGGAAAGGAGTAGGGTGGAGGGTAGTGTCGCTGAACGTGAGGAGTCTTGGTAACAGATCAGCTGAGTTACAGGCCCTCCTGGCAGTGGAGCAGGTGGATATAGCGGCCATAACAGAAACTTGGGCCACCCAGTACCAGGAGTGGAATGTGATGATCCCAGGGTACAGACTATTCAGAAAGGACAGGGCAAACAGGAAGGGTGGGGGGGTGACCTATGTAAGGAAGGAATAAGGTGCATAAGGGAAGGGGGGGAGGTGAGACAGAGGCCCTGTGGATGCAGTTTCAGGACTCAAAGGGTAGGGTACTTAGGATAGGGGTAGTATGTAGGGCTCCAACTCGTGGGAAGGAACTTGACAACGAGTTGGCAGAGCAAATCAGGAGGGTTTGCAGGAACGGGAACATGGTGGTGGTGGTGGGGGATTTCTATCTACCTGGGATGGACTGGAACACACCAACCACCACAAGTGCAAGCGAGCAGGTCATGTTGGAGGCATTTCAGGATAGCTTCCTGGTGTAGATGGTATACAAGTCAATTAGGTTGGGAAGGGCTCTGGATCTTGTACTATCAAACGGAGAGGCTTCAAGGGACCTGGAGGTGGAGGCCTCCCCACCTGGGAGTAATCACCACTCAGTGTGGTTCACACTCAGAATGAGAAAGCAAAACAGTGGCTTGGGTACCAGGGTAACTGATTTTCGGGGCACAGACTAACACGATGGGGGATATCCTGAGACAACATCTGGTGGGTATCCAACCAAGCATGGATGCCAATCAGAAATGGGGTATTATAAAGGCAGAGGCTACTGGGACATGTACTAAGGCCCAGAGTAAGAAGGGAAGGGCAAAGAAGCCCAGCTGGCTAACCAAGGAGGTACTGGAGGGGGCGAGAGCCAGGAGGATAGCTTTTCAGAGATTAAGGAAGTTAGGAAGGGGGTAGAACAGGGAGGAGTGTACGAAGAAGTCCAGGGAGGTTACCAGACTAGTCAGAGCCACCAAAGCATCCAGAGAGCTGAGGCTAGCACAGGGCATTAAGGAAGGAGAGAAGGACTTCTTCATAGACATTGGAGAGAGAAGGAAGAACAGGGAACAGATAGTGAGAATTAAGAAGGACGCAGGGTGGGCAGATAAAGGGGAGGAACAGGCAGAGTCACTTAATGAGTACTTCTGCTCTGTATTGATGGAGGAGAGGGGGGGGACAGATACCTCATGGGAGTGGTGGAGTGGACAGGGGAGGGAGTGACAGATGGAGAAATTACAGAGGGCAGGTTACTGGAAGGAATGAGGGCACTGCGGGGGGGGGGGGGAGACAAGGCACCAGGACCTGATGGCATTCACTCTAGGGTGCTCAAGGAACTGGCAGGACTGCTGGCTGACCTGTTCAATACACCCTCTGGACACAGGATGCGTACCACAGGACTGGAGGTTGGCTCATGTGGTGCCCATTCACAAAGGTGGCCCAAAGGATGACCCAGGTAACTACAGACCAGTGGAGCCTCACATCTATTATGGGAAAACTCATGGAGGCAATCCTTAAAGAGAGGCTGGTGACATTTTTGGAGGACAATGGCGTCTAGGTCAGGCAGCAGCACAGGTTTGTCTCGGGCAGGTCCTGCCAGCAAACCTTACTGAGTACTATGATTGGGTGACCAGGGAACTGGACAAGGGCCATGCAGTGGATGTCCTGTACTTGGACTTCAGCAAGGCCTTAAATTCTGTGCGGCACGGGAGGCTGGAGTGGAATATGTAAGGGTGGGTTCTAAGATGGTCAAATGGATCACTAACTTCTTGAAGGGCAGATAGCAAAGAGTGGTGGTGGAGGGGAAACTCGTCACCAAGAGCAGTTACAAGCGGGCTGGCACTGGGACCAGTACTGTTTGGGATATTCATAGCAGATATCTCACATGGGACCCAGAGTAAGATCAGTCTGTTCGTAGATGATACAAAGATGGGAGCTGTAGTAGATGACATTGAGGGGTGGAGGGGACTGCAGGGAGCCCCAACTAAACTACAGTAATGGTCAGAGGCATGGCAGTTGGGGTTCAAAGCAAAGAAGTTCAAGGTACTGCACTTCAGAGCTAAGAACCAGAGGAGGAGCCATCAGCTGGGGGGGGGGGTACAGTTGGGGTGCACAGAAGAGGAAAAGAACCTGGAGGTAATAACAGGTAATATGAACAACTCGGCTCAGTGCAGGAAAGCGGCAGTGAAAGCCAACAAGTTGCTGGGCTGTATATCAAGGGGGGATCTCCTCTAGAAGAAGTGAGGCGATCCTTTCCCTGTACAGGTCACTGGTCAGGCCACACCTGGAACACTGTGTGCAGTACTGGCACCCATTCCTGAAGAACAGACTGTTGGAGAGGGTGCACCACAGGGCGACCAAGAAGATCCAAGGTTGGCAGGGGAATCCTATGAGGAAAGGCTGAGCATGCTTAACGTATTCTCTGGAGGAGAGAAGGGATGGGGGGATATGACTGAGACCTTTAAGTACCTGAAAGAGGTAAACAAGGCTAATACAGGAGAGATATTCAGGATTAGGAGAGGGAGGGATACAAGAGGGCATCAGCTGAGGCTGGAGGGGGGAATCAGGAAGCATTATTTCACAGAGTGGGTGGTAGAGAAGTGGAACACTTTACCTGAGGAGGTGGTTTCCTGTAGGACAGTGGGCAGTTTCAAGAAGGGATGGGACGAGGGGATTGACTGTGAGGAGGGGATGGAAGGGTGGGGCAGCTGCAAGTTGAGGGGCTAGCTGCACAACCGAGCAGACTCGATAGACCATGTGACCTGTTTCTGCTGGCACTTCGTATGAGGCTCTTAATGCTGACTGTTCCCCTTTTAGAAATAAGGCACAGAAATATGGAAAAGTACAAGTAGCTAAAGACGAGGCATCCATCCAGTCATCTTCCCAGCAGAGGCTTTTTTTTTTTTTTTAAATACTGCTGCCAATTCTGTTATTGTTCCATCTATATGACCCAATCAGCAACCTCAGTGAGGGTTTCTGATTAATGCTCTGTGCTACACTCTGCTTTTCATTTGACTTTGTTGGCCCTTTTGTATGCACATTCACCACACAGTGACTGAAGCGTTGCATGTTCCTTTTGGGTTTCAGAGTTCTTAGCCTCCTTCAGTGGTACAACCTCTGGAATGAGACTGGGGATATCCATGGAGGAGTAATGCACACTAGTTTAGTTTCCTCACTGGATGGATTGCTGTCCACTGCTCCCAGGGGGACATGGGATATTGGTTTCTTACTGCAGGTTGCTTTCTGCGTGCCGAAGAAAGAGTAACTTGAGTGTCCATCTGCCCTATAAGTAGCAAGTGATTCCAGTGAGTTGTCTGAGCCCCGCAGGACTCTCCTTCGGGGCATATCTTGTAAAA
The DNA here is from genome assembly GCA_016271365.2 of Neoceratodus forsteri. Taxonomy (NCBI): domain Eukaryota; kingdom Metazoa; phylum Chordata; order Ceratodontiformes; family Ceratodontidae; genus Neoceratodus; species Neoceratodus forsteri. Next base: position 500,807,813 of record CM028135.1, on the reverse strand, counting down.
TAGGCATATCCTATACTTGCTCATCCACAACAAAAAGGGTGTTGCCCCATTTGTCGGCAATCTTGTGCTACCCAAGCAGTCCCAGGTTTCGCAGCAGCATTCTGTCACCAGGCATCATTGGTCCTTGGGCCTTTTATCTTTTGTCATACTGATCACTATTGGCTCTGTTCTGCTTTCCATCCATCACTGAAGCCAACTGGCAGGCTATACTTAACTGATCTCTTAGGTGTTGGGCGTACCGGAGGTATGTCTCTGGTTGGACTTCCCTGGCAGAATCCAAAGCTTAAGTCTACAGGTAACTTTACTTCCTTGCTAAACATCAGGCAGTAAAGAGAGTACCCTGCAGCATCACTTTCTGTGCAGTTTTATGCATGCTACACTGTATTCACTTGTTAGCTCAACTTGGCCTTTGCTCACAGTGGATGACAAGGGGCCAATGCCAGACTCTGCAGTCAAGGCTGGGTCAGGGGATCAATGTGGATACCCTTCCCGATAAAAGGGTATTAAGACGGTTAAAGCACATTAGAAGTGGATACATCCATAGATCTGGATAGGCAAAATCACTTTGTGTTTAAGGAGATGAGGTAGGTCCTTACTGAAGATGGGGATAGTACTCTGGGACTGGTGAATGCAGTTCCTCTGCACAAGAGTGGTAGCAGGGATGAGGATGTTCTGTGAAACCACAGACTGGTCAGATTAACATCTATTGTGGGTAAGCCACCTGAGTAAACAATAAAAGGAAAGGATACCAAATTTCCTGGAGGTGAATGGATTATAGGAAAAAGACAGCACGGGCTGGGGGGGGGTAGTGTTAAGCAAACTTGATGGATTTATTTCATTGGGCGAAAAAGACTGTTGACAAGGGACAGTCAGTAATGATTTCAGTTGCATCCCACATGGATGGCTGGTTTAGAAGATGCAAGAACTCAAGGGTAGGGGAAAAACTCATTAGGTGGGAGGAAAACTGGTTAAAGAGCTAGTAGCACCAAAAAAACAGCAAGGACATTCCCCCCCCCTTTTTTTTCTCTATGTGCTCACTATATGGTCTTCTACCTAACATTACTGGCTGTGACGTGAAGAGCAGTGCTTTACCTGTAAGCAGGAACAGCGCTAACATGCACCAAAGGGCAAAAGTTGCATCCTGCCCAGAGATTACCCCTCTTCATTTTGCCAGTGGGTCCAAACTGATGCACCTACACTTAATAGTATCTAAAGGGAGCGAACATGAACTGTTCAAAATCTGCCACTGATTATGTTTTGACCCAATAGGTTCCTCTTTAGATTCACATTTTTTTACACCAGTAGGCCCAAATAAACCCGTTTTAAACCCCCCTCCACACCTCCAGTGATGTCACTGTCTGTAAGCAGACATATCTAGTTCTATTCCTCCCACCACATCATCGGCATGAGACCTCACTCACTGTTACATCACAAGCCCTCCTGCCTGACTGGTAACATACTGCAAGTCACAAGTTACCAGTTAAGCAGCAGGAGATTGGCTCTTCTTGGTTACTAGTGATGTCACAGTCAGCGCAGCGAGGTCACAATGCTGATAATGTATAGGAAGGAACAGAACTGCCTATATCAACCTCCAAGCTGTTCCACACATCACATCTAGTACTGTCTGATAGAAAACCTTATAATTAGCACAACAGAAAATAATTAGAAAAGAACTTCAGATTTAAAAAGGGACCGCTGACTACTTCTTAAAGTTACGTTAATTACAGGCAGTACATTAGCTCCTTAAGTGACAGTACCCAGAGGGTGGTAATAAATGGAGCATTCTCGGAGGGTTAAGGGGTCACTAGGGAGGTGCCACAGGATCGGTCTTCAACATTGTTTAGGGTAACACAGGGGGTAGGCATTCAGGGCAAGGTGCACAGGCTACTCACCTGTAACAGTAGTTCTAGGAGTGGTATATGTTGTTCATCCACACTTGTTGGCATGTCCCTTTCTCTTTAAATCTTGCTGGAAGGTCTAAAAGCTGGCTCTTGCTACCCACGTGGTATATGCCTCGGCTTCGCCCCATGATGCCAGATCTTGCCCGCTGGAAGCAGAGGTTGTACGTCGAAGCCGGGGAGGTCAGGTGGGTCAGTGTAGAAGAACAACATATTCCACTACTAGAACTACTGTTATAGGTGAGTAACCTGTGTTTTTAGGGATGTGGATATGCTGTTCTTATCCACACTTGTTGGCACACTCCTAGTAGTTTTCCGGGAGGAGGGAGGCGAGGCGCACACACCACCTACTTAGGGAACAGAAATTGGAGAACTAAGGCCCCAAAACCAGCATCCCAGCATGACTCTAGGTCGATGTGGTAATGGGTAATGAAGGTGTTTGCTGACTTCCAGGTAGCAGCCCTGCAGATATCCTGGATAGGGACGTCCCCAGAAGCAGCCACCGATGCAGCAGTATGGCGGGTGGAATGAGCTCTTATCCCTATGGGAGGCTCCTTGCCCGCCAACATATAGCAGAGATCAATGCAGAATGTTATCCATCTGCCAATCGTTCGCTTTGCTGCAGGTCTGACAGGTGCGGCTTCAGCGTAGGTGACAAACAGCTGGCGAACCTCTCCCCGAACTTCAGCCGTCTGCTCCTTATAATAAGAGAGCATTCGTCTCAGATCCAAAGTATGCAGCCTGTACTCGGTCTCCAAGATGTAACTGGGATAGTACACTAGCAGAGTCAACACCTGGTTTAGGTGAAACTCTGCCACCACCTTCGGAAGGAATTTCGGGTGGGGGCAAAGGACAACCTTGTGCCTGTGGAAGACCAGATAGGGAGACTCAGAGAGCGCCTGTAGTTCCCCAGTCCTTCTGGCTGACGTGATAGCCACCAAGAAGACGGTCTTCCATGACAGGTGTGACATTTCACACTTGTGCATCGGTTCAAATGGCTTGCCCATGCACTCTGCCAAAACCAGCAGTAAATCCCACAGAGGTGGTGGTAGTTCATGCACTGGAGGGGGGAAATGTGGTCGAGGCCTTTAAAGAAACACCAGACCACCCTTTCCTGTGCTACCGTCTGCTGACTGGCCTGAGCATGGTAAGCAGCGATGGCTGCCAGGTGCACCTCAAGGGTTGAAGACCAAAGACCTCCTTTGGAGACAGACCAAAGGTAGTCGAGGATGCTAGCCACTGGACAGGACAAAGAGTTCAGGCCTTTGCCCTGACACTAAATGGAGAATCTCTTCCATATGAAGGCAAAGCACCTCCCCTGGTCGACTCCTTCCTAGATGCCTCAACAACATTGAGTACATCATTGGACAGACGCAAAGCCTGGAACTCTAGTCGCTCAGGAACCAGGCTGTTAGGTGCAGGGATTGAAGGTCCAGATGGAATACCTTCCCCTGATTGATCGAGAGCAGGTCTGGGGGCGCTGAAAGACGCTTCCGGAGCCTGGTGCTGAGGCTGAGGAGATCTGGATATCAGAACTGTAGGGGCCAATCTGGGGCTACCAGGATCACCCTTACCTTGTCCCTCCTGACCCTGAAGAGCACCCTGTGGAACAAGGGAAGTGGAGGGAAGGCAAAGAAGAGGCCTGGGGTCCATGATCTCGAGAAGGCATCCCCCTGCAGCGAGCCCCGCTGAGGGGGGCTGGCATGAAACAATCTCAGCTTTATGTTCTCCCTGGAGGTAAACCGGTCCACCTGAGGGGTGCCCCACCGGGAGAACAAGCTGTGAGCTACCTCTGCATGAAGAGACCACTCGTGGGATGCCTCACCCACACGACTGAGGGCATCCACCAACTGATTTGAGGCTCCTGCCACATGGATGGCTAGGAGATCTGCCTCCAGTTGGCTCACAAGGGTCCAGATGCAGAGCGCTTCCTTGCAGAGAGGCTGGTAGTGCATGCCGCCCTGTTTGTTGAGGTAGTACATGGTCGTGGTATTGTCTGTCTGGACTTGAACCACTTGACCTCAAAGAACAGAGCGAATGCAGCCAGCGCCAGCCAGACTGCTCGGAGCTCCAGCAGGTTGATGTGGCAATGGGATTCCTCGGGGGTCCAAAGATTCCCCATGTGGGCACCCCAGCCCATGAGAGTGGTGTCGGTCATAAGGACGACCGTTAGCTTGGGGCGGACAAAAGGGATCCCTCCCCGCAGATGCTTCAGGATGGTCTACCACTAGAGGGCGTCCAACATCTTCTAGGTCACAGTGACCAGCTGGTCAAAATGACCATGTCGCTGGGACTACTGGCTGGCCAGCTTCCATTGAAGGGGGGGGCGCCTATGCCACCGGGCCCATCGGACCACGGTGGTGCAGGCCACCATGTAACCCAGAAGTCAGAGGAAGTCCCAGGTAGGGCACAAGTGCCCAACCAGAAATGACTGGTCAAAGGAAGAGAGAACCTCTGCCCTGTCTGCCGAGAGCTGGGCTCTGTCTCGGCAAGAGACAAACTCTGCCCCAATGAAGCAAATCACCTGCAAGGGCATGAGTTCCGACTTGAGGCCAAGGCTGAAGCAGGGGTGGAGGGCCAGATCCCTGGATCTCTCCACCTCCAGTCTGGAGGGACCCGCTATTAGCTAGTCGTCAAGATGGGTACAATCTGACCCCCTTGACACCGAAGATGGGCCACCACCACTGCTATGCATTTGGTGAAGACCCCGGGGGCCGATGACAGGCCGAACGGCATGGCTTGGAACTCAAAGAGGGTTCCCTCCACCCTGAAGTGGAGGAACCTCCAATGGGACAGATGGATCAGGATGGGGAAGAATGCATTCTGTTGATCCAGTGAGCAGAACCACATGTTCTGCTCGAGGGATGGTATGATCTCGGACAAAGTTACCATCTGGAAGGCGCGTGATCTGAGGAACCGATTCAGGTTGTGCAGGTTTAGAATGGGGGGCCACCCCCCCCAATCCATTTTGGGACCAGGAAGTACCTGGAAACAAACCCTGGGTTGACCGGGGGCTGCTGACTCTGACCATTACCTCCATGCAGTGAGTTAGGTAATGTCGCTCTCTGAGCTTCGACCAAGTATGGGCAGATACCTTTTCCTCCCGTGGGGTGTGGGCTCAGCTAGGAGGGTACTGCTTGAATTCCAGAGGCAGACCCTGGCCGATCATCTCCAAGACCCACCGGTCTGTTGTGACAGCGGACCAGGCGGAAAGGAAGTGGTGGAGCCGGCCCCCCACGGGAAGACCCAGAGTGACCGTGACAGGCATGGGGTGGCTGCCCCATCCCATCACTGCGCAGGCTTGGAGGATGAAAAGCCGGCAGCAGGGGCACCGGAACTTCTCCCTCCAGACTTACGGTTCACAGCAGCCTCAGACTTGGCTGAGGGTGCCAAGGTTGAGCCTGCTGCTGCTACCCAGTTTGGTACTGGGGTTGCTTGGTTGCAGGGGCAGAAGGCCGAAAGGGCTTCTTCTGTGATTTCTTAGAACCCTGGGGTTCTTTCTGGGTAGAGATAATGGAGTCCAAAGTGGTATTGAACTTCTCAATACACTGGAGGTGATCATCAACTCCTGGACCAAACAAGTCTGTTCACAATAAGGGAATGTCCGCCAGTTTATGCTGGGTGTCTGCCGTAAAGGTCAAGACACTCAGCCAGGCCCTGCAGCACATGGCCACACCTATCAACTGCTATGAATTTCACATGGCGCTATGATTTCCACACTCAAGTTTACCCTTGCTCTGCATAGGTTTACTGATGTTCTTAATGATGCTGGAGCTATTTCTGGACACACAAACTATTAAATCATTGAACTAAGCTGATAGAAACATTCCTTATCACTGACTATATGGTGTCCATTATTTGTAGACACATATTCTTTAAAATAAGAAAGTGCTCCACATTCTGGCCATCTGCTATGACTTTTGAATACCAGTGCTACGATTTTTATTGCCGAGAGGTTGAGAGGTATGCATATGGCGACTGCAACTGCCACTGAATGGGCACAAGAATCCCTGACGTCCAGGGCTATCTAGAGTTGCTGTTTAGCAGTGGCCTGGCCCTGATCACAGACCTGCTTGACCGTGGTCTGAAGATCCGTGGGGAGATGAGGAAGCACCTCATCCAGAGTGACCAAAAGGGCATGGGAGAAGTGTGCCATAATGACAGCTGAGCTTGCCATCGGAGGCTGAGCATAGACCATTCTGGCTGCATGGTCCAACTTTTTGGACTCTGTCCGGAGGTCTATCCGTATCTCTTGAGTTGCCCGAGCACCGGAACACACACTCAGTCACCAGTCCCTCATCCCAGGGATACTGTGTAAACCCCAGGAGGGAGCCAATGGGAACTGCATACTTGTGGGCCATATGAGCAGAAGGTGCAGGGCAGGAGGCTGGATGCTGCCAAAGTTCCAAGGCTGGACCAACGATGGCCTCGGCCACTGGGAAGGCCTCGGATGGAGAATCCCCTTTTCTGAGGAGATCAATCTTGATGGGGGTCCTGTGAAGCCAGCGGCCGAGGTCGCAATTTCAACCAAAGTCAAGATAGGAAACTCCTGTGACCAAGATCTCTCTCTCTGTCCCAATGGTGTTGACGTTGTGAAGACTCTTCTCTTGGCCCTCTGTCCTTTTTATGGGACCGGGAGTTGTGCAAACTGAACAGACCCTCCCCTTTCGTAGGAAGAGACTGGCACATCTCTTTAAAGGATCTGGAGAAGAAGTGCCCAGTTTGAGCGGAACAAAAACTGACAAGGAAGAGGATTGTTCGGTGGCACAAGCCGCCTCCTCCACGAAGGCTTTCTTCTACTCCAGTTGGTCCATGGATTCCGCAAATGCTGAGACCACACAATGGGCATCTTTAAATTTGACTGGCTGGTTCCATTTTTCTGGTCGTCCGAGTTGTAACGTGCAAGGCAATCATCCAAAGCCTGTGGATGGAAGGTGTAGCAAAGATCGCAGGCCTTAGGGTCATGCACATGGCCTAGACAGCAGATGCACGTGGAATGCGGATCGGTAGGGGAAATTTTCTGCTCGCAAGAACACCAGCGGAACTCGAGCGAGGACTTGTCCTCCATCGCAGCCGTAATCACGTATTTATGTGGAGAAACTCATACGAGTTTTAACTGCGGTGAACTAGCCAAAGTATTAAGCACCAGGGCCTACTCAATGCGGAGCGGTAAAGAGGGAATCTGAATCTTCCAAGCAGAAAGGAAGATCTGGAGTCATGAGGTGGAGCCAAGGCATATACCACCCGAGTGGGTGGGAGGAGCCAGCTTATAGACCTTCCAGCAAGATGGAAAGGGACATGCCAACAAGTGTGGATAAGAACAACATATCCACATCCCTAGAAATGCCTTTTCACATACTAACATCTCCGGTCAGGTGGAAAGTGATGAGGGTGTCAAAATTACAAAGGAGGATCTGGGTAAATTGGTGAGCTGGTCAAAAGTACGGCAGATAAGATTTAATGCCAAAAAGTACAAGGAGGTGCACATAAGGGCAAAGAATCCCAACACTGAATATATAGCAAGGGAGAGGTGGTAGAGGAAGGGACTACTGCTGTAAAAGAAATTGGGAGTAATATTTTCAGATAGTCTAAAGACATCAGTACAATGCAAAAGTGTGGTGGGAAGGGCAAATGGGGATGCTGGTGCACAGGCAGGGGGATCACCAGCTGCAGAAAGGAGGTGCTGCTACCACAATATAGGTCACTGGTTCCTCCTCACCTGGAGTACTGTGTACAGTTTTGCAGTCCACATCTAAGAAGGGAAAGAGACAGAGCAGAGGAGGGTAACCAAGATGACCCGGGACCAAAAGGACATGTACATACTGGAGGCTAGAAGGGAGAGGGGACATGACTGAAATTTACAAATACCTCCACAGGTAAATAGATAGTGGGGAATTATTCAGACTTGAGTGAGAAAAAAAACACATATAACAAGCAGTAACTCCATGAAGTTGGCAGGGGATAGGGCAGGCAAATTACAGAGAAATACCAGGATGTATTTTTTTTTTCTTGTGGAGGGTTGGAATAAGCTGCCGAAGAAGGTGGTCTGTATGAGATCAGTGCAGAGGGTTCAAACAAAGGTGGGTTAGCTTCAAGGGCTTGGTCAAAACTGCACCACAAAGGGGGGAGGAGTGAAGAGCCACTAGGGCCTTTTAATTCAGTATTAGCTAGATTCATGGAAGTGTGATGGCAGAAAAGGACTGACAGGCTCACCCAGTCTGCCCATTTGTCCAGCTATCTGCTAGGACATGCCCCCCCCATCCTCAACACTCCCCTTCGTGTGTCCCATGCCCCTTTGAATCCCTCCACTGTCTCCTCACCAACCACCACCTCTGGGAGCCTATTCCACTTATCCACCACCCTCTCTGTGAAATAGTACTTCCTAATTTTACCCCTGAACTGTCCTCCCTCCACCTGCAGGCCATGCCCCCTCATCCTCTGATTACCTTTCAGCTGGAAGATACTTTCCACTGGCACCCGGTTTATACCCTTAAGGTACCTGAAGGTCTCAATCATGGCCCCCTTCTCCCTCCTCTGTTCCACAGGAGTACATGTTCAAATCTCTCAACCTTTCTTCATAGGATAGGTGGCTGAGCCACTTTACCATCTTTGTTGCTCTCCTCTGAACTCGTTCCAGCCTCCCCACACCCTTTTTGAGGTATGGCCTCCAGAACTGGACTCCATATTCAAAATGTGGCATAACCAGATGGGTGTACAAGGGTACTATGACCTCCCTATTTCTACTGGTGATCCCCCTTCCAATGCCCCTAGCCACTGCTCTCCCGCAGTGCCTCTCCACCTTCAGGTCCCCCGATATAGTGATGTCCAGGTCCCTTTCTTGTTCTGCTACCTCCAGATCTCTGCCCCCCATACAGTACCCTGCCCTTCAGTTCCTGTAACCAAGATGCATGATTTTACACTTTTCTGTGTTGAATGAAAGCTGCCACCTCTTTGACCATGCCTCTAGCCTCCCCAGGTGTCTCTGCATTTTTTTCTACTCCTTCCTGAGTGTCTACCCTATTGCATATCTTAATATCATCTGCAAACAGGCTCACACCACCTTCAAGGCCCTCCATAATGTCCCCTACAAATAAATTGAATAGTAGGGGCCCCAACACAGATCCCTGAGGGACCCCGCTTGTGACCATGTCCTCTCCGGATGCCACCCCATTTATTATGACCATCTGCCTCCTGTCCCCCAGCCAGCTTCCCACCCATTTAACCACCCTCTGCCCGAGCCCCAGGCATGATATTTTATCCAGCAGTCTCCTGTGGGGCACGGAATCAAAAGCCTTTTTGAAATCCAGATAAGCAACATCTACTGCCCTCACCTGATCCAGTTCCTTGGTGACCTCGTCAAAAAACTCTTTATCAAATTTGTCTGACAGGATTGGTCAGTTGTAAAACCATGTTGCCTTGGAGTTCGGTAGCTATGGGCATTCACGATGAGCCAAGGGGCCCTTGTCTGCCCACGGATTCTCTGTTTTAATGCAAGTAACATTTTAGAACTGTATGAGGTACTTTATTTTATTTATCTCCAAACCAGAGTTATATAGTACAACAAGGATGCACTGTACCAATAATGAAAGAGCTGAGCAAGGATATAAAACTACATTATCCAGTTATACTTACCATCTGTGTGTAAACCAGGAACACCCACTAAGGTAACTTAAAAGCCTGCAGAAACAGAACACTAACAGAACTGGGGCCAGTACAGAAAGATCAGCTTCAACCGGGACAAATGGCTTATAGGTTCAGCACAGGACCTCCTTTAAAGTAGAATTTTACCTTGGATCTGGCAGGAGCGGCACAGCTTCCCCGAACCTCTGAAAAGCACTGCAGTCAATTACTTTTCACACAATCAAGAACTTAACTAGTCCTTCTACCAACCCCCTTAGTTTCATGCCTTACTCTTCGAGCAGTGTTTACTGCCACTGTCCCCCTCTGCTCAAGTTCCTCTGGCACGTAGAGTGGCACTACTGCACTAATGCATGACTCACTATACTTGTGGTAGGTGCCTTGATATCTTTTGACCCGGAATCACTCTTGCTACTGTAACTGTCCCCCTTTGCCTTCAACACTGTTTTGCCCTCAGTACAGTCCCAAGGCAGAAAACGCCAAATGCCGCAATCCTTTCCAGAAATTGTAGCACTTGCCCCCACTTCCAAGATCTGCAGAGACCCATGCACCACAGCCTCTTGCAGCTCTTGGTGACTGCTGCCGTTTACTTCACAGGCTTCACCCCGATAGCCTGTGAAGCTCAACAAAACCATAACAAGGCAAGTCTGTGTAATTATTTGTTTTTTTGTTAACCAGGTATGTACACTAGACAAATAAATGCCTGTTTACATGTACTATCCAGGAGAGTACAAGAGGAGGCAAATTATGCAACTGACCAAAACAAATAACATATTAGGCTGACATCTGATAACATCCTTGAAAACTCCCCTCCCAATAAAAGAGAGAGAGAAAGGTAGGTAGGTAGATAGATAGTAAAACGGGGTCTAGTAAATTCTGACTCCTCATTGGTCAAAACCCCACTACACAGAGCTTCAAAAATAGTATAATATACTCTTGCTTAACCATGTTCAATGTCAGATGGTCTGCATCTGTAACCTCCCTCCCTATGGGATGAGGCTGAAAAAAGGCTGCTAATTTTTTTACAAATTATTCATAAGGTGTTTTTCATGTCAACAGTATTTTCTGTTTTCATGGGGCAAGCTCTGTTTTTGTGAGAGAAGACTTCTGTTTTTATGACTCTTAGTGGTCACGAAAGTGGGTAAACCAAGGAAAAACTTTGCACACAAAAAAATGGCTGGAGCTGTATTCTGAAACTAACATGTGGTTAATGAATGTAGTCTATTGCAAGTTACGAAAACAGGGCCCTGTTTTAGTGACCGCCAAATGCATTTTTATTAGCAGTCATGAACATGGGTAAAATGAGAAAACTTTGTGCATTAAAAAACAATGTTTGTAGCTGTTGTCTGAAACGTTTGTGAGCAATAAAGTGGGATGTAAAGTTGATTCTTCAAGAGTTTTATAGGTTCCTCACCCGTAACCATAGTACTGTTAGCTGTGTTCAGTTCAAATCCACACTGTGGCAGTTCTGCTGGAGACAGCTGAGTCGTCGAAAGTCTTCAAGCCAAGGTCCTCTCACCACCTGGGTGGTATATCCTCCGGCTTGGCCCTGTGACATCAGACTGCATGCTGGAAGCAAGGATCTGGGTGTCACTTGCCAGGGGAGGTCAGGTGGGTTGCATGGATGTGAACTGAATACCACCAACAGAAACACAGCTACAGGTGAGTAACCTACATTATATTTCTAATAACATGGATTCAGTTTACGGTCTACCCTCTGACAGACTCCTACCAATCCTCCGGGAGGAGGTGACAAGGTGTGCACCCCTATTTGGTGAACAGAGACTAGAGGACCAAGGACCCAAAAGCAGCAGTCCAATGACTTATGATGTTTATGCTGCAATGAAAGATAAGGGTGTTGGCTTTATTCTAGATTGCAGTCCTGAATATCTCTGCAATGGGGATATCCCTGGAAGCAGCCACCCAGGCAACAATATCTCTGGTGGAATGAGCCTTAATCCCCTTGGGTGACTCCCTAACAGTCAACCAGTCAACACATAGCAGAGGTCAATGTGGGACGTAATCCACCTGGCAATCATCTGCTTTGCTGATGGTGTGCCAGGTGCGGCTTCAGGGTATGTCATACACAGCTGAACTCCAGCCATAACCTTCTTATAGTACGGAGAGTGCCCTCCACAGTTCCAAAGTATGGAGACTGCGATCAGCCTCCAAGGTCAGGTTGGTAGTGTATACCAGTATGTTAATCATCTGGTTTAAGGGGAAACTCCTATAGGACCTTATGGAGGAACCTCAGGTGGGGGCGAAGGACGACCTTGTCCTTGTGGAAGAACAGGTAACGAGACTCTACCGAGCACACCTAGAGCTCACCAATCCTTCTGAATGACATGACTGGTGCTCCTTAGTATGTTACTATTCCAAAAGTTAACATCGTAAATTGTTTTTCATTTACCCAGGATACCAGCAAGGCCATCATGCACACAGACTGTAGGGGAACATGTGCCTTCCCCCAACTTTTCATCCAAATAGAGCTTTACTGGGCTGAGGGAGGCTGTAAAAGTGAAATTACATATTTCACCTTGACTAATTTTTAAGTGTGTGCCCCCCCCCCCCGCAATTATCTTGCCATTTTATTCCCAGAAACCATGCTGTCTTCTTGCTTTCAGTGTTTCAATGAGATCCTGCTTCTACCCGATGTACAGTTCACTTAACTCAAGTCTTTTGGGGGACGGGATTTGCTTATGGTAAACAGTGCGTCACATGCACTGTTTGAGTTCAAACCTTGGATTTCCAAGATGTAATTTGCTACATACCATTCTAAATTCATCTTCAAACTTGTACGCTCCACCCCCTGTGGCACAAAGAGTGGTATGTAAGCTTGAGAAGTTTTTGTCCCGGCCCATCTGGATGAACTTTGGCATGGCTTGAGTTGGAAAACGGATGAAGTGAAGGTTCCCTTTTCGTCCACATATGGTCAGGTTTTTCAGTTCGAGGTGCACATCTCTTATGCCCATTTTGCCGTATGCAGTGTTAGAGGTCAAGTATTTCCGGATGCTTTTGAGGTTCTCCACTTCCTCCTGTTCCTCCTCAGCAGTGATGTCTTTTGGCTCAAAGTAGACCAGCTTGACAAGTGTCCCACCAATGTCCATTCCAAACCAAGGGAATGCTGCAACGATAAAACCACATGGTAAGTTTTGATACACCTCTACAGCAAATTCTGAGGATTTATATCCCCACTATTTAAGATCTGTTAAATTCATTAGACTATAGACAAGTTTAAGACAGGGGTGTGCAAATCCCATTGCCCCCTGTTCGGGGCAAGTGCAAAAAGAGAGCTAATTTCATTGTAATGAATAGAGGCAAGTGAAAATTTACCTACAGTCATGACTGGGCAAGTCCTAAAACTTTTGATTTGAACACCCCTGGTTTAAGAAAACAGCTCTGAACAAGACACTCACCGATTTCAGTTGACAGGGTAGTAAATATATTTGGCATACTAACAGACAGTCACTTACTGTAACAGTAGATCATCGAGAGAATCTCCTGTACGAGGCCACACCTTGGAAGTGTAAGCATCGGCGTTAGGACCATTTGGAAAGTTCTTCAAGCCAGGTGGCCACTCACAACATATGACGTTGCCACCTATAAAGCGTGGGCAGGCCCCATCACTCCTCAGTTCCCTGCCGTAGATAAGTTCAGAAACTATTTTACCAAGATAAAGTAGGACAACAAACCAGGTCCAGGGACACAAAGAGAGGCATGGGATGGGAGAACATAATAACAGATATAAGGCACATGTGGATGCCGCCAACAAGTCAGTGAACAATCCTGTCAGCTTATAACTCAGTAAAGGAAAAGGAGGGTGGAGCCCTGTGGTCCAATGGAGGGCATTCTTCTGAAGATCTTGTTACAGTAAGTAACTGTTCTATGTTCATCAAGGCTATCTCCTCCATTGGGCCACACCTCTGAAAAGATTCCCAAGCAGTACACAAAGCACCCAGGAAAGATGGCAAAACTGGTATGGCATTATAATAGAGGCTCTTGCAGGACCACAAGGCCAAAACCAGCATGCCTCTGCGAGAGACAATGTCCAGAATGTAATGCATAATGAAAGTATGCACACTGCTCCATATGGCAACAGCATACATGTCGGCTGCAGAAACACTCTGAAAACAGGCAACAAAAGTGACCACAGTGACCCAGTAGCGAGCATGCATGCTTCAGGGGCCAGAAGATCTGAAGGTTGTGGCTTCTAGCCTCACAACAGATACCTGGGATAATACCCATAACTGACACTGTTGTGCAGTATAAGGTGGGGTATACTGCACTGTTGAGGTGCCGTCCTTTGGATTAGACGTTAAACCGATGTCTCTTCTGCCCATTTCTGGTCACTGCTGAGGTGGAAGAAAAAGGTCCCATGGCATTTACTGATGGAGAGTACTGGAGTTTTCCTGGTGTTATGGCCAACATTCCCCCATCAACAAAGCAGGCCCATGTAACCCCCCCCCCCCCAAAGACACACCTGGAAACATGCAGTTACAACACACTGCATCTTTCCTGGTCAGAAATTACAGATAAAATGCCACTGGGGTAGAGTGGCCCAGACTGCATCAGGAAGTTCCTTCCCATTTTTCTATAACAAATTATAAAATGGCAGGGTAAAATCATGTAATGATTGGCTCTTATGTATGTGTAAAATATGGTTTACACATAGTTAAAAAAAAAAAAAAAGGACTGCTCAGCAGTGAAGAGTCCGCAACACAGATCAATGGGCATTTGGAACACAATCATTTCAGACAGCCCTCTACTGCCAGAACTGATCTTCCACCACAAACATGGCTGCTACCTTTACACTGTAAAAAAAACCTTCAACTGGGCCCTAAAAATAAAACTACTTTAAATAAAAAATAAAACAAATGAATTAAATGCTGTTTCCCTGTTTATCACACACTCCTTACATACATACACACTTTAGAAACGATAACTATTGTTTATAGTTTTCACTACAACTGTTTCTTTGCCGACAGTGAAAAATCCCCCTTTTGTCATTACCTGCTCATCAGGGAACTCTCTTCTTCTTGCCCAGACAGTGAGATAAAGACAAATGCCTTTGTTGTCTGTGTGTACAGTGTGTTGGAAGAGAAACATCCTACCAGTGGAACTGAGCAGAATTTTGAATCTATGTATTCCATGGTAAACATTCTATGATAAACATTCCATATCTTGAATGTGGAGAAAAACAGAAAAAAAAACAGAAAGAAGACAGTAGGCAACAATGTAATGACACCATCAATGACATCACTTGCAGTGGGCAGAAGGATTATTTTATCACAAATGCACACAAAAAAATCTATTTTTCTGCATATAAAACATGCTTTTCCCAATAGTCAAAAGTAAAAAGTAAAATAAAAAAAGGAGTCAATTTTATAAGAGCAATAAGGCACTCAGGGGTGTGTGTAACCCATATTTTACAGCACGGCCAGCACCTGAAGTCACTTGGCCGTTGGCCTCGTGCCTTACTACGCCCCTGGCCGTGCTATAAAATATGGTTTCCACACACCCCTTTGTGCCTTATTGCTTACTTATAAAATGGCAAGAAAAAATCTAGAAATCTCATTGTCCAAGAGAGATCAGCTGACCGTACATTAAGTCTCTATATACGCAGAGTCATCCTGGTCCTAAACTACATCACACAATGAGCTAATCAGTTCTACTACAACCAGAACCATCTTCCATCAAGCTCCCTACAACCAGAACTGATCTTCCACCACAAACATGGCTGTTGCCTTTACTCTGTGGAAACCTTCAACTGGGCCCTAAAAATAAAACTACCTTAAATATAAAATATAACAAATTCATTAAATGTTGTTTACCAGATCATGACCCTCTCCTTATACACGTAAACAAGTTAGAAACATTAAGCAGTGTTTATAGTTTTCAGTTACAACGGTTTCTTTGCTAACAGTGAAAAATCCCCCTTCTGTCTTTACCTGTTCATCAGAGAACTCTCTTCTGCTTTCCCTGACAGTGAGATAATAGAGTCTCTGGCTCTAAAACAGGCCTTTGTTGTCTGTGTGTACAGGATGTTAGTAGAAGAACATTCTGCCAGTGGAACCGAGCAGAATTTTGAATCCCTGTATTTCATGGTAAACATTCCATGATAAAACATTCCATTTCTTGTATGCGAGGAAACGCGGAGAAAAAAAAAAAAACAATGAAGAAAGTAAGAAATAATACTATATAAACAAAGAGAAAAGGTGGTAAATGACTCACTCTGCCGTTTGTCTTTTAGGACAGTGCGAGCAGTTCATGATGCTGTCAGTGAGTGTAGCAGTTTTAAACCACGCTCATGCCTGCAGCACCAGGGAACTGAGAAGCCCCTGTTATGGCTGGGCTTCCTTTTAGTTTTGTGTACAGAGTGAGAAGAAAGAAATAAACTAAGGGTGCTATGTGTCATGCTTAGAATAAGGAAAACAGCATTTGTGAATTGTCGTGGATGGCAGGGGAATATGAAACTTAAGTGAGCAGGAAGGCACACACTGTATAACACTACTTTAATCTAGCACCAATAGGCGGAAAGCCTATTTTATGTTAAAAGTACAGATTCACTTACATTTTTACTTATTTAAAAATGTGTTTCAAAATAAAAAAAATGCTTCTAAAACTAAAGGGAGATTTTATAAGTGCAATAAGACACTCCGGGGTTGTGCATTACGGCGTGATAATCGCACTCCTAGGGACAACTGGCACTCGGCCTTGTGCCTAACTACACCCCTAGGAGTGCAGTTATCACACCGTAATGCACACCCAGTTGTGTCTTATTGCTTACACGTAATATAGTTGGCTAGCCATTTGGAGAGATACAGTTTAGTCACAGGAGCACCATCCTTACTGGGACGAATAAAACACTTGCTCAGATGACTTTCTGCAGTCCTTAGTGAGTGAGGTAAAAACATAATGGTCTCCATACATCAAGTGTATGGAGCAATGCCTCACCTTTATTAACAGACTCAGTATAATGCACAGGAAGGTGAATGGTCTGATTCCACGTGAAATCAGATACCACCTTTGGAAACAAAAAAAAAGGACTGGTCTGCAAAGACACACCATCTTTATAGAAAATAAAACACAGAGGATCATGCATGAGAGACTGAAGCTCAGAAATTCTGCAAGCAGAAGTAATGGCAACCAGAAACAGAGATTTCCATGAAAGGAAATACATCTCATAGGTAACGGCAGTCTCAAACAGAGCCAAAGTCAGTTTCCCAAGAATGAAATTAAGCTCCCAAAGTGAAAACCGTTTACAAATCAGGGACGCACGCGCAGAATGTTTGTACGAAAATGTACAGGACACGTCTAGCTATGCCACTGTGAGTCCATCAATGAGGGCATGAAAAGCTGAGATCGCATCCAAATGCACTTTAATAGAGACGTTCTGGAGACTGGAATCAGACAGGTGATAGAAGGTAGTCCAGCACCATAGACACAGGACATTTAAATGGGTCCACTGAGAAGCACTTCCTTTTCAAACAGTAGACGTGTCTGGTAGAAGGCTTTCCAGCTGCTGCGCCTTCAGAGGCCAGGTATGCATATGCAGGGAATGAAGGTCCGGATGGACCAGGGACCCATGACAGAGGGAGCTGAACCAGAAGCTCCACTTAAGTGCTGCACAAGTGGGAACCAAATCTGACACAGGTAGAAAGGGGGCACTAGTATCATGGTGGTGTGCGCCACCTGCAGCTTGAGTAGAACCCTCTGGATGAGGAATCAGAAGGAAGGCATTTGACACAGTCCCACACAAAAGATTAATATACAAGTTAGCTAGCCTGGGAGTGGGTCCCAAGATGACAGCCTGGGTAAAAAATTGGCTGGAGAATAGGACACAGAGAGTAATAGTAAATGGAGTCCACTCTGAAGAAAGGGGGGTTACTAGTGGGGTACCACAGGGTTCAGAATTAGGACCGGTCCTCTTCAATGTCTTTTAGCGACATTGCAGAGGGACTGGAAGGAAAAGTATGTCTCTTTGCAGATGACACAAAGATCTGCAACAGAGTTGATGCACAAGGTGGGGTGGAAAGGATGAAAAGGGACTTGGCAAGGTTAGAGGAACGGTCAAATGTATGGCAGCTTAGATTCAATGCTAGAAGTGCAAGGTAATGCACCTGGGAAACAAAACCCAGGGAAGAGTACACAATGGGGGGTGAAATACTAACAACAACAAAAATGGAAAGGGACCTGGGGGTAGTCATATCAGATGACCTAAAGGTGGGCAAGCAATGTGAGAGAGGGCAGCAAGGAGGGCTGGGGAATACTGGGATGCACAGGGAGAGGCATCACCAGTAGAAAACAGGAAGTTATTATCTCTGTACAGACAGCTGGTCAGACCCCATCTGGAGTACTGTGTGCAGTTCTGGAGACCCAGTCTTCGCAAAGACACAGACAGGATGGAAGCTGTCCAGAGAGAGCAACTAAAATGGTGCAGGGTCTGCACAGGAAGACATATGAAGAGAGACTTAAGGAGCTTAATATGTATAGCCTCGAGGAAAGGAGGGAGAGGGGGGACATGAGAGAAACTTTCAAGTACTTCAAGGGAATCAACAAACAAAGTCCAAGAGGGTAGCGTCTTTCAAAAAAAGAGGTGTGCAAGAACAAGGCAGCACAATTTGAAGATAGAGGCGCGGCTCAGAGGTAATTTAAGGAAGAATTTTTTCACAGAGAGGGTTGTGGATGCATGGAACGGCCTTCCAGAGGAGGTCGTGGAGTCAAAAACAGTGGTGGAATTCAAGCATGCATGGGACAGTCATAAGGCAATTCTAGGGGGTTGGGGTAGAAAAAAGTAGGCTGCTGGTTAACTAGGATCTGCAGCTTATCCAGTAGGCAGGGAAATGGGCACACTGGGTGGGCCAAGTGGTCCTTATCTGCCGTCAAATTCTATGTTTCTATGTTTCTATAAGACAAAGGAAATTCCCTTTCCAAGAGAGGAACAATAGGTCTCACAACAAAACTCCAGGCCTTGGAGTAAGCATGCAAGAACACGGCAGTTTTGTGCTGTGTAGGGACACAAAAAGGTTCAACTAAAGATGACTCCCATCTTGCAACGAGGTCATTCACCATGGAGGTCAGTGGTTCCCATTTGTTTACCAGTGACAATGACCTGCTTAGCCTGACCTGCCAAGACATTCTGTATCCCCGGGAGAAAGCTGGCTAACAGATGAAGGCCACAAGATAGGGCCCAGTAACCCACTCTCATCACTTTCCTACACAGTGGATAAGAGTGAGTGCTCCTTTGCTTGTTTATGTAATGCATGACACGGACATGATTTGTCCCAATCAGCAAGTGACCTGGGCCAAGATGTGCTTGACATACCTGTAGGCCAAGTAGAACAGCCCTCATCTTGAGAACACAGATATGGAGAGCAGACTCCAGGCAGGTCCATGAATCTGGAGTCTGAAAAGACCAGAGATTGGCACATCTGTCTCAGCAATCAGATGCGACATCATCCTGTGTGATATACAGTGCCTTCTGTGTATCAGATGATACAGGGCAACAAGGGCCTCTGCCATGTCTACAGGCAGAAAGGCACTGACAACCACCATGTCCAGCACTGCCCCCATATACTTGGAGGCGCTGACAAGAAACTAAAATGGATTCCTGAACAGTCAACATGACCTCCATTTCCTCAAACAACTGTCGTTCCCTGCACTGTGCATACAGGATTGCTTCCCTGGACAGGGCCTTGAACAGCAAATTGTCCAAATATAGGAAGACATAAACCCATTCTCTCCAGAGGGCTTGCTTCTGCTACTACCACAAATCAACTGATAAATACCTGCGGTGCCGACGATAATTTAAAAGGCAAGACTTGGAACTGATAATGGCTGCCCTCCAGCATAAAATGGAAGCACTGCCTGTGCCATTTGCAAATCCTGATAAGAAGGTATGCGTCCTGACATCTAGTGCACACAGCCAATCCCCCTTTTTGTAGCAGAGAGATTAGAGCCTGAAGAAACCATCTGAAACCTTTGTATTTAATAAACGGGTTCAAGTTTTCCAAGTCCAATACATGACATTGATCTCCTGTCCACTCTGGGACCAGAAAGCACCATGAGAAAAATTCTCTGTTTCTCACTTGAGGGGGAACAGGTTTGACAGCATGCTTCTGTATGAACGACTAAATGTTGGGTAAGTTACTTTTTCTATTCCTTTCAGAAACTTGATCCAGGAAGCTATGCGCAGTTACTAGCAAGGATGGAAGTACTAGAAAAAGTAATACACCTGACAGTTACAGTTACTTATTTCTTTTTATACAAAAACAATACAAAAATAATAATAAAAAAAAAAAACTATGACAGATGACATTTATTTGTAACAGGTTAGTTACTAGTTACTTTCAAATAAATGTAATCAGTTACAGTTACGTAATACTTTTGTATAAAAAGATATAAGTAAATAAAACTGTAAGGTGTATTACTTGTTCTAGCACTTCTCCATCCTTGCTAGTGACTGCACAAAGCTTTCTGGAACAAGTTTCCAAAAGTAATAAAAAGTAATAGAAAAAGAAACTTACCCAACACTGCCTGGAGGACAATGACTGGGAGGTGTTGGATGCACTTGGGGGGGGGGGGGTTAAACAATAGTTCCAGGGCATGCCCTCTTTGCAATACTTCCAGTACCCCTCTTCTGTGGTGATCTCCCCCTCCACTTTGGTAGATGACGGGAGCTCCCTCTCCCCACCTGAACCTCTGGAGATAGTAGTGGGGAGAAGGGGAGGTGTGGAGCCAGAAGGTACAGGAGATGGCGGGACTGCTGGGAACCATACCTTTGGCTGCTTTTGAATGGGCATCATTTGGGAGACAACCCAGGAGGAGACTCCACTGTGAGAACAGGGCTGTTCTTTTTGTAATATACAGCAAGTATTGTCTGTAGAGGAGAGCAGCCAAACAGTTCCAATACCGACACAAGTACAACCTGGATGTTCATGGCACCCTGTAAAGAGGGTCAGGACTATGGTCATCAACAGGGTAGTAACAGATGATGACGTAGGATGCAAACTCTCTGCAACTAGACCCCGACCACAGTGTCTCACTGATGGCTGGAGTGGCTGTAGTCACTGCCGCTGCAACATACATCAGTGCAGACCTACTCTTCTCCAACAGAGACCTTGACCTCACTGGAGAAGCAAGAGATTTGTCCTTATGCTTGTGGTAATGGCTGGAAGAGAAGGACTTAGAAGACCATCCTTTCTGTCACAGAAACATAGAAGTTGACGGCAGATAGACCTCGACCATGTTGGCAAAAGCCTGCAGCCTTGGCAGCAGCGTCCATGTCATTTAAAGCAATGAAGCTTTCCAGAACCTTCTTTTCAGTGACTCCTTGTGGCCCAATTGAATCCCCGGCAGATTTCACAGCCTTCGTGTTGTGTGACAACCCTAAACAGCAAACAGAAACTGTGTGAGCTTCATCCTTGAAGATCCTATAAACACAGGTACAAAACCTAAATAAAGGTTGTATTCATGGCAGCATAAAATGACGACCAGAAAACAAAACAAGTTTAGAAAATAACACTGAAAATCAACTGCGTTGTTTCCTGCAGTTCTGATTCTTAGTGTACAACTGGTGATAGCACAGTTAGGTGTAATCACTAAGGTGCCCAGCTCATCAGGACAGACTGTGAGTACCTGGGAGTGTATCCATGTAGGGGAAACCTATCAGTCAGAAGAGGGGTGCAGTGTAGATTAGGGGGAGGTACACTTCAAGGTATAAACAATAAAGGAGGCCATAGGGGCAACATTAACCATTGTTAGTGTACAAGGATTATAGCAACATAGAAGCAGGAAATGGAGCATGACAAAGAGGGACACACTAGGGGGTGGTATGGCTATAATAGGGGTGGTAGATGGTACAGGGAGCAGTGGGAAACAAAAGGGGACACCATGGGTAGAATAGTGGGCTGCAATGGGTGTGAGGCAGCTGTTTAGATGAACATATACGGAGACTAGGAGGGTGTCCAATATGCACAGATTAAGGAGTCTGGAGGAAAGAGTGCAGTGGCTTGGAGAGGGTTGGGGGGGGATCTGGGGCAGGAAGGCCTCTACCAAGGAGCAACAGGAGGGCACATCAGGGAAAGAACTTCAGGTTGGGGGAAGGGACAGGGAGGGAGTACAGGATTACATCAGATAGGGGGTCAAGAGTTAGAGGCGAGTCACAAGACTGGGGGAAGGAACCAACGCACAGCAGTGCAAGGGTGGCAGGTAGTAGGTTTACAGTGCTGGCAACAATGGTGGAGGGAGCAGGTAAGGGAGCTCCAGGAGGGGGAAGGCAGGGAGAAAGGGTAAGGAATGTGCAAGGGACAGGGGGAGAGCGACATAGCTGGAAGGGAGGGCAGTGGCGGCAGGGGTGAAGGGGAAGGGGCAGTGCTGATAGTAAGGGCAAGGGGAGCAGAGCAAAAGGTGGGCAGGGGCCAATGGAGGAAGAGAGGGAAGTGGATGACAGCGGGGGACCACGGGGGAAAAATACAGGTTACTCACCTGTAACAGGAGTTCTAGGAATGGTATATGTTGTTCATCCACACTGTCTGGCAGGTTCCTTGCCGCTTTAAATCTTGCCGGAAGGTCTTCAAGCTGGCTCCTCCCACCCACCCGGGTGATAAAACTCTTGGCTCCGCCCCATGACGCCAGATCTAGCCCGCTGGAAGCCAGGTTGTGCGTTGATGCTGGGGAGGTCGGGTGGGTCATGTGGATGAACAACATATACCATTCCTAGAACTCCTGTTACAGGCGAGAAACCTGTATTTCTAAGGACATGGATATGTTGTTCATCCACACTGTCTGGCAGACTCCTAGCAGTGCTCCGGGAGGAGGGAGGCAAGGTGCACACCCCCTACTTGGGAAATAAAGACTGGAGAACAGAGGACCCAAAACCAGCATCCTGGCATGACTCAAGAGCGATGTGGTGGTAGGTGATGAAGGTGTGTGCTGACTTCCAGGTAGCAGCCTACAGATTTCCTGGATAGGGACGTCCCTGGAAGCAGCCACCGTGCAGCAGATGGTGGGTCTGAGCTCTTATCCTCTGGGAGGCTCCATGTCCACACCCTATAGCAGAGATCTATGCAGGAGGTGACCCACCTGCCTATGTCCGCCTGGCTGCAGGTCTGCCAGGTGCGGCTTCAGCGTAGGTGACAAAACAGCTGGTGAACCGCTCCCCGAACTTCAGCCGTCCGCTCCTTATAATAAGCGAGCGCTCTTCTAGGGTCCAGAGTATGGAGCCTATATTCGGCCTCTGAGGTGTGATTGGGGTAGAACACCGGCAAAGACAACACCTGGTTAAGGTGAAACTCTGACACCACCTTCGGAAGGAATTTCGGGTTGGGGCGCAGGACAACCTTGTCCTTGTGGAAGACCAGATAAGGAGATTCGATGGAAAGCACCTGGAGCTCTCCCATCCTTCTGGCTGACGTGATAGCCACCAAGAAGGCGGTCTTCCACGACAGGTGAGAGATGTCACACCCTTGCATCGGTTCGAATGGCTTGCCCATAAGCTTAGCCAATACCAGCAGTAGATCCCACGGAGGTAGAGGTTCTTGCACCGGAGGGGATATGTGATCAAGGCCTTTGAAAGCGCCCGACCACCTTCTCCTGTGCCACTGACTGCTTCCCGGCCCGCGCCAGGCAGAGATGGCTGCCAGGTAAAATCTTATGGTCACAACCCAAGCCCCAGCCGAGAAAGGGACCACAGGTAGTCCAGAATGCTTGCCAAGGAACAGAGGAATGGTCCAGGCCCTTGCTCTGACACCAAATGGAGAATCTCTTCCATTTGAAGGCGTAACATTTTCTGGTCGAATCTCACGGGGACGCCTCAACAATGTTGAGGACCTCATGAAAGACCCAGGCCTGAAACTCTAGCCGCCAGGAACCAGGCCGTCAGGTGCAGGGATTGAAGGTCTGGATGGAATACCTTCCCCTGATTGACTGAGATCAGGTCTGGGCAGACTGGAAGCCACTTCGGAAGTCTGGGGCTGAAACTGAGGAGATCTGGATACCAGAACTGGCTGGGCCAATCTGGGGCTACCAGAATCACCTGCACCTTGTCCCTCCTCACCTTGAGAAGCACCTTGTGGATCAAGGGAAATGGGGGAAGGCATAGAAGAGGCCCGGGGTCCACGGCCTCGAGAATGCATCCCCCTGCAGCGAGCCCTGTTGAGGGGGGGGCGGGCATGAAACAATCTTAGCTTCACATTCTCCCTGGAGGCAAACAGTTCTGCCTGAGGCGTGCCCCAGTGGGAGAAGAGGTCTTGTACTACCTCCGGCAGGAGAGACCACTCGTGAGACGCCACCCCTATCCGGCTTAGGGCATCGGCCAGGGTGTTGGAGGCTCCTGCCACGTGAATGTCAAGGAGATCCGCCTCCAGGCTGCGCATAAGTGACCAAATGTGGAGAGTTTCCCTGCACAGGGGCACGGAGCGCTTCCCGCCCTGGTGGTTTAGGTAGTATTGTCAGTCTGGACCTGGACCACTTGACCCCGTAGAAACAGAGCGAAGGTGGTGAGGGCTAGACGAACCGCTCGAAGCTCCAGCGGGTTGATGTGGCATCGGGACTCCCAAGGGGACCAGAGGCCATGCGCTCTGTGCTCCCCCAGATGGCACCCCAACCCATCAGAGAGGCATCAGTCGATATTGAGACTGTCAGCTTGGGGCAGACAAACGGGATGTCCTCCTGCAGATGTGCTGGAACGGTCCACCACCGGAGAGCGCTCCACATCCCCTGGGTCACTGTCACTAGCTAATCCAGTGGATCGAAGTGCTATGATCATTGGCTGGCCAGCCCCCATTGAAGGGGACAAATGTACCAGCGGGCCCAACGGACCACGCTGGTGCAGGCCGCCATGAGTCCCAGAAGGCGCAGGAAGTCCTGGGCAGGGCGCGATTGCCCAACCTAAAATGATTGGGCAAAGGAGGAAAGAACCTCGGTCCTGTCCGCCAGGAGCCATGCTCTGGCTCGTAGAGAGTCGAGCTCTGCCCCAATGAATTGTATCACCTGCTTTGGCACGAGGTTCAGACTTGGCCTCGATGGTAGGAGGCCAACCTGAGAGCAAACCTGGAGGGCCAGATCTCTGGACCGCTCCACCTCCGCTCTGGAGGGGGCTGCAATCAGCCAGTCGTCCAGGTAGGGGTACACCCGGGACCTTCGGCGCCGCAGGAATGCTGTCACCACTGCCATGCATTTGGTGAAGACCCTGGGAGCTAGGGGAAGGCCGAAGGGCATGGCCCAGAACTCGTAAAGGGATCCCTCCGCTCTGAAGCGGAGGAATCTCTGATGGAACGGATAGATTGGGACGTGAAAGAACGTGTCCTGAAGGTCCAGAGAACAGAACTACACGCCTCGTTCCAAGGATGGGATTGTTTGAGCCACAGTGACCATCCTGAAGGTCCGAGACCTTAGGAACCTGATCAGGTCGTGAAGGTCGAGAATGGGGCACCAGCCCCCCGTCCGTTTTGGGACCAGGAAGTACCTGGACACAAACTCCAGGTCTGGAGGAGGATCCGCCACCTTCCTGATTACCTCTTTTTCGAGGAGCAGGGCAATATCGGCTCGGCAAGCCGACAAAGAGGTTGCTGACCCCGTAGCTCGGAAGGGCGGGGCCTGCTCAAACTCCAAGGGCAGGCCCTTTCCTACCACCTCAAAACCAACGGTCCGTGGTGATAAGGATACCAGGAAAGGAAGTGGCGGGCCGTCCCAGAGGGGAACCCAGGTGGGGGTGGCAGGTGGGGTCGACACCTCAACCCGTCACTGGGCAGGCTTAGAGAGGGACCGGCCAAGGGACCTCCTGGGCCTTTACCTCCCTACTTCCTGTTGGAGGAAGCCACGGGCTTGGGTTTGGGATGCCAAGCGCAAGCCTGCTGGCCCTGGTGCTGTTGGGCTGGACGTGCCACGCAGAAGGACAAAGGGACTTGTGCTGCTGCTGTCGGCGGCCTTTGTCCTTCTGGACGGAGGTGACCGAGTCCAGAGTGGCATTGGACTTTTTGATCCGCTGGAGGTGACCTTTCACTCCAGGGTCAAAGAGGTCAGTCCCCAAGAAGGGGACATCCACCAATTTGTGCTGGGTATCCACCGTGAAGGTGGATATCCTCAGCCATGCTCTGAGGCGAATGGCCACCGCGGGCGCAACCGATCTGGCACAGGAGTCTCCAATGTCCAGAGCTGTTTGGAGCTGCTGTTTTACCACCACCCTTCCCTGATCCCGCACCTGCTTGACCGTGGTCTGCAGGTCGGCCGGGAGATGAGGGATCACCTCATCCAGGGAGCCTATGAGGGTGTGGGAGAAGTATGCCATCAGCACGGCTGAGCTGGCCTGGCGGAGGCCTAGGGAGGACACAGCGTACACCTTGCGCCCGGCATAGTCCAGCTTTTTAGACTCCTTGTCAGGGGGCTTATCCACATCCCTAGCGTTCCCGGAATACCGGAAAACGTTATCGGTGAGTAACCCCTCCGCAGAGGGGTGCTCCGAAAAACCGGACAAAGAGCCGGTAGAGACCGCATACTTCCTGGCCATCCTGGCCGAAGACGCAGGACAGGAAGCAGGCCGCTGCCAGAGCTCCAAGGCTGGGCCAACAATAGCTTCAGCCACCAGAAAGGCCTCCGTGGGTGAATCCCCTCGGTCCAGTATCTCCGTCTGGGGATACTTGGCCCACTTGGATACGGGCTCGAGCTTCATCCTGGTGGATTCCGAGATGAGCCGAAGCAAACCCATGAAGGACAATGGGCTTTCGTCCATCAACTGGCCCCCGGAGGACTCCAGGTCAATGGGCCTGGAGAACAGGGAGGAGTCATCATCAGACTCTGAGGAGTCCGTGAAGAGCTGCCTGGGGCCTGAGCCACCCTCCACGAGGACGGTCGGGAGTGACGGCGACCAACAACCTGTGGGGCAGACCTTGACCCAACCGAGAGTCCTTGGTCGGCGCCCCTGATTTCGGTTGCGGAGGCGGAGGTTCCACCACAAATCAGTGGCACAGCTGGTTTCGGCCGAACAACCGGCCCAGGCTTGGGCACCTTGACTACAGCGAGGGGTTGTTTCAGCCGCTCGGGTGACAGCCACTTGATGGCCGGGGAAGGTGACGGCGTCGGCTTGTTCCCGGACAGAAGTAACTGCTGCCACATCAGGTCCTCGTAGCGTCGACACAATTTGCGCCGAAGCCTCTCCTCTTCTGAGAAGGAAGATGAGGACGAGCGGCGGCGCCGCTTACCTCGGTGCTGAGACAGAGACCGCCGATGTCAGCAGGATCGGCTGGACCGAGACGATATCAGAGACCGAGACAGAGATCCTCGGTGTTTCCGAGGACGGGTCTGGGAAGGACTGGGGGACACCCGCTCTTTCCTCAGCTCGGAAGCCTTAACTGGGGACTGCGGCACCGGGGACGCAAGCAGGTCCTCAGTCTCCACCGGGGGAACCGGTGAAGAAGGGCTGTCAGACTCACCAGTCGACAACCCGTCCGATGGGTCGAGAAAAATCTCAACTGCGTCGACGGGTGTCTCAGCCGGCTGGCCTGACGAGGACGCTGTGAAGCCAGTGGCCTTAGCCGCAACCTCGATCGAAGTCGACAGTCGGCTGTCCGGGGAAGGAGACCTCTCCCGCTCCCACGAACGCCGACAATGGGACTTACCCTTGGAGTCCTTCTTATTGGACCGAGAGGAATGTCCCGATAGCCCCTCTCCCTTCCTGGAAAGGGATTGGCAAAGCTCCCTGAATGAAGCTGAATACGAGGTACCCAGTGAGAGCGGGATAAATGCCGTGACCAAGGAAGAGGATGATGCGGCCTGGGCCGCCTCCTCCTCGAGGGGCGATCATCTGCTCTAGTTGCTCAGCCAAGCCAGCTGCCGCAGTAACCGCGCAATGGGCCTCCTTCGACTTAATCAGTGGGTAGCTCTTCTCGGGGCGCCCAAGTTGTAACCGGGCAGCGCAGTCCTCCAGGACGTTGGCCGAAAATGAACGGCATGACTCGCAGGCCTGCAGGTCATGTTCTAGGCTGAGGCAGTAGACGCACGTGGAGTGCGGGTCCATCCTGGACATCTTCTGCCCACAAGGGCACCACCAAAATCCGGGAATCGATTTGTCCATTGCAGCCGCGAGGGAGAAAGGTGACCGAAGTCTTGAAAATTTTAAAATGAGTTTCGGGCGAACCGAAGAATTAGGATCCAGTCTATCACGCAGAGCGTTAAGGAGGGAACCTGAGCTTCCAAGCAGTAAGGAAGATCTGGCGTCATGGGCCGGAGCTGAGAGTTTTACCACCCGGGTGGGTGGGAGGAGCCAGCTTGAAGATTTGCTTCTGGCAAGATTTAAAGCGGCAAGGAACCTGTCAGACAGTGTGGATGAACAACATATCCATGTCCCTAGAACAGGTAAAGGGGGGGGGGGGGATCCAGAGGGAGAAGCTAGGGACATAAATGGGCATGGAAGGGCAGACTCTAGTAATAGACACAGAGGCAAATGGAGGAGGGAGGAACGGGCATGAAGAGGGAGGTGTACTAGTGCCGGGGAACTCCATACTGAAAAGGATTAGATGGGTCAGTAAAGGAGAAAGACATAACTTCATATAGGTTGAGTCTATTCCCAGGTTGACAGCGGGCAGGGTTGGGCAGTATGTTCTCAAGTGCACAGGGAGGAAAAGGAAGAAACCGCATGTTGTGGTGCACGCGAGTACAAATGACTTGGCAGGGGAGATGGTGGATGTAGTAAGGGAGAGGTTTGAGGAACTGGGAAGGCTGTGTGAGGAGGTGGGGAGATCATTGACCTTCTCAGAGGTGCTCCCAGTACCCTGTGCAAGTACAGGCAGGAAGGAAAAGATAGGAAAGTTCAACATCTGACTGGGGGATTGGTATCAAACCAAGAGGTATGGGTTAGTAGATGGCTGGGGTAGAACCTGGGACAATAATGATCTGTATGCAGGAAACAGGCTACATCTGAGCAGGGAAGGGAAGGCAGTATTACAAACAGAGGATAGAGGAGTACATAGCAACAAGCATAGATCTAAACTAGGTGGGGGGTGGCAAGTGGACAGCTGGTAGGCAGTTTTTCCAGAGAGGGGAGCCAGATGAGCTTACCCCCCAAGCTACAGGAAAGGGCATCAGAATAGGGGCAAAAGGGGGGGGTTTAATCGGGGAAGGGGAAAGGAACAGGTTGGAGGGTGGTGTCACTGAACGTGAGGAACCTAGGAAACAAATCAGCTGAGTTGCAAGCTGTCTCGGCAGTGGGGCAGGTGGACACTGCGGCCATAACAGAAAATTGGGCCACCCAGTAACAGGACTGGGATAGGATGATTTCAGGGTATAGCATATTCAGAAAGGACAGGGCAAACAGGAAATGTGTGTGTGTGGGGGGTGTCACGGCGATCTATGTACAGGAGGGAATAAGGTGCATAAGGGAAGAGAGGGAGAAAGAAGGAACAGAGGCCCTATGGATGCAGTTTCAGGACTCAAAGAGTAGGGCACTGGGGACTGGAGGGAAAATCCTACGAGGAAAGGTTAAACATGCTTAACATGTAATCCCTGAAGGAAAGGAGGGATAGGGGGATATGACTGAGACCTTTAAGTACCTGAAGTGGATAAACAAGACTAATATTGAAGAGATACTCTGGATCAGAACAGAGAGGGATACAAGAGGGCATCAACTGAGGTTGGAGGGGAGGAAATTCAGGAGGTTAGTCAGGAAACATTTTTTCACTGAGCAGGTGGCAGACAAATGGAACACTACTTGAGGAGGTGATTTTCTGTAGGACAGTGGGCTGCTTCAAGAGGGGATGGGAAAGAGTGAGGGGGGAGTGACTGTGAGGAGGGGAAGGAAGGTTGGGGCAGCTGCAAGCTGAGGGGCTAGTTGCACAATCGAGCAGACTCTAAAGACTGTGAGGCCCGTTTCTGCTGACATTTTAGTATGTTTGTACAATAAAGCAGTCGACAGCGGCAGAAAGAACTGAGGAGTGATGGGGCAGCCCATATTTTATAGATGGCAATGTCACATGTCATCGTGGGCAGCCGAGGCTAGCAAAAGTTTCCAATTGATCCAGACGCCAGTAGCTTACAGTTCTACCAGTGTGGCCCAATGGAAGCGATATCCTCCATGAAGACTGTGACATTTTAATGCTACATTACACAATCCTACAGCTATTCGTGCACTGGTAGTTAACCAGAAAGTGTTTTGCCCAACCACAAAAAAATAAATAAATAATGGTTGTGAGCAAAGAGAGATGATTTTTCTTTTTTTCACGGATCTCAATCTCAAGTTAGTGACCCCCCCACCCCAAATTCTTTTACTTTCATTTCATTACAGGGTAGCAAGAATCTGGCTTACAAACTGTTGCAATACTGTATTTCATCAGAAGAAACACTGGCCAGTTATTCTACGCTGGCCTCAGTGCCACTTAGCCAGGCTTGCTTCATATCCTCTTAATATTCCAGATAGCAAACACTGCCAACTTTAAAAAGAAACAGGACTACTGTTCTTTAATGGAATAACAGCTAGAATATTCTGTGACAACATATCTTACAGTGTACACTGATAATGTTGCCTAATATTGATATAACATTGTAAAACTATCATCTTGTTGAGAGATGCATCAGTATACACAAAAATGTTCTCATCACTTTTATATATATTTACATTTCTCACTCACTCACTCACGTTACTATGTACTGTGTCACTACCGCTTTTATTATACTGATACCAGTCTATGAAAAAATAAAGCATTTTAAAAAAAGTTTAAGAATACATTTTTTAAACTTTTTGTGATTTTTATTCCCACTTCAGCCTATTTCGTGAACATTTCTTTATTTAAAATTAAAAACCAGTAAGTTCCAATACAGGAAAACTGTCATAACCTGAATCTCCCCATACCTCCAAAGCTTTACAACCCCCCCAATTAGGCTTCTCGCAAGCCAACCAAAACTTTTTTTTCCCAGTGTTTTAACTTGCTTAACTTTCCTGTTGAAAAGTCTGGGATTTGGCAACATGGCGGACGCTGTTTGTTTTCATTTCGGGTGGAAGTATTGAGCTGCACCGCTCACTTCAATACAAGTGTACCACTCAGGGTCCCCATGCCCACTTCAAGGAGCATAAAAAGAAAATTTCAGGGGCAGTTCACTGGTGACAGAGCAGGAAGAGGCCAAAAAAGCTCCAAAAGCAGAGCAGACAGCTGCAGTCATCGGAAGCGCTGAAGGAGATGGGAGTCTTGCTTGTCCAAAAGTCCTCCAAAGGGCTCACTGAACTAAAACGACAGGCAACGCAATGGACTTTGGCCAGCAATGGATGCTGGTACCACAATGAAGCACACCCTGTCACCTATAGGCTCCCAGGACGCTCATCTAATAGGTCAGCCAGCAGTGGCGGGACTAGGGTCCCACAAATGAGAACTTATGAGCCCTGTAGTAGCCACCAACAAAAGAGCTGCAGCTGATGTCTGGGGAAACCCAAACATTCCTCTACTGATATGCATGTGGGAAACCGGCACCAAAAAGTAAGCCTTAATGTAGAGGTTGGGTGGATTGCGTGGCTGTGAACCAAATATCTGTAACAGAACTATGGTTACCAGTAAATCTAGTTTTTCCTAACTACCCAGATTCAGTTCGCTATCCACTCTTATTGAAGATACCTATCAGTTCTCAGGAGGTGGGGCAAAGCACAAACCCCAAGGGTTTAGGGGAAAAGAAAATGGAGGACTGACGACACAAAAGCAGTATACCGATGACTGTGTATATCAAGGCTGTAATGGGACATGAATTTGTGTGTATTTGATCAGATAGCAGTTTTACAGATGATTACAACTGTGATGAACAAGGGTAGCCAGGCTTATCTTCCACTTTCCCCCAGAAAAGCTTACCATATTAAGGTACTGCAACACAGTATTTCCCCCCCTTATGGCAGTATCAAAGTACCACATTAGTTAATGTTTCACCTTATTGTGCCAAGTACAATAAGGTAACACTTCATCTTACGTGGCATCTTGATTGATACAAGGGGAAAATGCTGTATTGCAGTACACTAGATGTAGTAAACTGTTCTGCAGTAAAGTGGGAGTTCAGGATGGCTACCACTGAACTCTGCAGCAGTATGTCTGGTTAAGCAAGCCTCTTAGCTGGTTAAATGATTCCTTCTCAGCCAACTCCTCAACTGGGACTATATAGTCCTCCCTCTCGACACAGTTAGCCAGTTCCACTTTTATAGGCACTGGATTTGACTGACAACAGGAACTTCCTGTTTGGGAGAAGGAAGGGAGTGATCACAGAGGCACAAAAGACTCACCATCCTACAAGGAAAAGAATAGCTCTCCCTCACACCCTAGCTGCTGGAGGTCTGTCTCTGAGCAAGTAAGAAGGAGACTACTGAGAAGTACAGGAACTTCCTGTCCTAGAACAGGAACAGCAGGAGCTGTAAATGCATGGAGGCGGAGGAAAGGAGGGAGAAAAAAAAAAAAGTAAATGGAGAGAGGAAAGAGTACAAAACAACAGTCCAGGGTCCACAAATAAGAAATGATGGGAGTGCTGCAGAGCACTGGCTATGGAGCGGCAGTCTTTCGGGAGACGTTCTAGAGGATGTGCTGTTGTCCCATCTGCGGTCACCTCTCTGGGCTGAGGGAGGATGTTACTTGTCTTCTGGCTGTGTTGACCAGGATTTGGGGGACCTCATCTCCCAACCAGGGACCACCATGGCAGACACCGCTGCCTCAGAGATTGCCAAGAAAGAGGAGTGGTTGGACCACAGTGAGCTTTGACAGGGTGAGAGTGAGGGTGGAGGAACAGAGGCACATTCCTCCAGCTGTACCTCTCCACAAGTCATATGCCATTCTGGCAGTGTGTGGTTCCTCTATGGAGGCACCAGCAGGGGAGACCAAGGAGGATGCTGGGAACCTCCACAAAGCAGACTCACAGGAGGATGGCATGGGACCCCATAGGAGAAGGAAACAACTCCTGGTGGGGGACTCAATTGTTAGGAATGGTAGAACTGGGGAAGGGAGGGGAGAGAGGGAGGTTAGGTGCCTGCCCAGCGCCATGGCTTGGAGGCACTGGGAGCGAATCCTCAGGATCGTGGAAGCAGCTGCACAGAGGAGGGAGCAGGACGTCACTGTCCACCTAGGGACAAATAACCTGGCTGGGAATGGGATCAGAGCAGTACAGGAGGGGTTTGTGGAGTTGGGAAGGGTACTGAAGACAAGTAGCGTGCACGGTAACGTTCTCAGAGGTGCTGCCTGTCTATGGCATGGTTGAGGATAGGGTGCTCCACTTCATGGGATTCAATAAATGGTTGAAAAAGTGGTGCAGAGCTCAGGGTTTTCTCTTCATTGGGGACTGGGGGTCTACTTGGAGGAATACAGGCCTATACTGGTGCGAGGGTCTGCATTTGTCCAGGAGGGGACCAGAATCCTAGGCAATAGGTTTAAATGCTTCATTGGCAAGCATTTAAACTAGCCAAGGGAGGCACTGAAAAGATAGGAAAATCCCAGCCCCCACCCCCAAAAAGGGTAGCTAGGTAAACACAAAGATAGAGAAGTCGATAGGGGGCTGGGTTAAATGGAGAAATAGGCAAAGACAGAGATGGGGCTAAAAGGGGTAAGGCCATCAAAACATGGAGGGCAACAGTTGCCTACTGGTTCCAACCTCTACTACTCTCAAACCTGCATGGAAATCTTGCTATTTCCTCTTTCTAGCACTTACTCACTAGTTGTATGACTTATGACTCAGTTATTTGCACTTATATTCCTGTTTTGCTACTGCATATAGATTCCTGCAAATGTACTGTCATTGCTGAAAATGTTGTATAAGTGTACTATGTCTGTCTTCTACTTGTTGCCATGATGTTTTCTTGTATCTACTATTGTCTTCATACCCTTTGTTGTAATCTCCCGGGTCGTACCTGAAAATAGGCAGCTATGCTGTCTAGTGTACCTACCCAGTTAACAAAAACTAAATAAATAAATGAGTACCAATGCCCATATTCTGGGTAACAAGCTCCCTGAACTAGTGGCCTTGATGGAAGAGGGACGCCTGGATATCGTGGCATTCACAGAAACAAGGTACACAGAGAACCATGCCTGGGATGTCAACATACCAGGTTACACTGTCTACAGGAGGGTCAGGGAGGGTAGAAGAGGAGGAGGAGTAGCTCTTTATGTAAGGGAAGGGATCAAAGCAACAGAACTAAAGGGTAAACGGAGGAGAGGAGGCACTGCGAGTCACCCTGGAGACAGGAAATGGCACCACAATCCGCATGGGTGTTGTATAGAGAACTCCATCTCAGGGGCAGGAAATGATAGAAGGCATCCTCAGAATGGCAGAAAAAGGGGAGATATTGTTGATGGAGATCTGAATATGCCAGATGTTAACTGGACCACCTTTGCTGCAGCCACATCCAAAAGCAGGGACATTCTCGATGCCCTACAAGGGGCATGCCTCAGACAGCTAGAACTGGAACCCACTCAGGAGGGAGCAATCTTAGACCTAGTACTCTCAAATGGGGATGGAGAGAGGATCTCAAATTTAGAAGTGGGTACCCATCTGGGAACAAGTGACCACCAAACAGTGTGGTTCATGATAAACACAGCCGTAGAGTCAAGCCATACAAAAGTGAGGGTACTGGACTTTAGGAGGGCAGACATTATCAAAATGAGAGTGTGTCTCAGAAAAGCACTAGCAAACGGCAAGGAGGAGGGGTGGAGGAACAATGGGGAAACATCAAAACTGCCATCACAGAGGCAACACGCCTTTGTGTGAAGCAAATCAATCAAAACAAAGGTAAAAAATACTGGTTCTCAAAAGAGGTCATGGGGAAGGTTAGGGAGAGAAAGACAGCATTCAGGAAGTATAAGAAAACCGAAGGAGCAGGACAGAGAACTACCAGTTAAAGCATAAGGTAGCAGGGAAGGCAGTCAGAATAGCAAAGGTCCAAACTGAGGAAAAGATAGGCAACTCGTTTAAGATCGGGGAATAAAACCTTTTATAGGTACATTAGGGAGCGAAGAAACACCAAGGGAGGGATAGTGAGGCTTAATAAAAGGGAGGGTGGGCGAGCACAGGGTGACAGTGAAAAAGCAGTGATACTGAATGAATACTTCTGCTCAGTATTCACAAAAGAAGAGGAGGAGGAGGTACCTAATCCAATCAATAGAAGCACTCTGGATAGGGGGGTCGATACCAGTCCATTCACAGAAAAAAGGGTTCTGAAAGAACTCCTAAAACTGAAAAGAGACAAAACAATGGGCCCTGATGGGATTCACCCCAGAATTCTATAAGAACTAAAGGGAGAACTAGTGACACCACTGACTACCCTTTTTATCAAATCAAGGGAGGATGGTGTGGTACCTAAGGACTGGAAGAGGGCAGATGTGATTCCCCTTCACAAAAGTAGGAGCAAAGCAAAGTCAGGAAACTACAGACCTGTTAGTTTGACCTCAGTGGTAGGGAAAATGATGGAATCACTTCTGAAGGAAAAAAACTGTTGCGTACCTAGAGGCCAGTAGGAGACAGGACCCAAAGCAGCATGGATTCACAGTGGGAAGGTCATGTCAGACGAATCTATAAGATTTCTTTGACTGGGTGACCAAAGTAGTAGACCAGGGAGGGGCTGTGGATATGGCCTACCTAGACTTTAGCAAAGCATTTGACACCGTCCCACACAAAAGATTAATAAACAAGTTAGCCAGCCTGGAAGTGGGTCCCAGAGTGGTAGCCTGGGTAAAAAAACTGGCTGGACAACAGGACACAGAGGGTAATAGCAAATGGAGTCTACTCCGAACAAAAGGAGTGGTTTCTAGTGGGTACTGCAAGGTTCAGTACTGGGTCCAGTCCTTTTTAATGTCTTTATAAGCGACATTGCAGAGGGACTGGATGGAAAAGTATGCCTCTTTGCAGAAAACACAAATATCTGCAATAGGGTTGATACACAAGGTGGGATGGAAAGGATGAGAAGGGACTTGCCAAGGTTGGAGGAATGGTCAAAAGGATGGCAGCTTAGATTCACTGCAAAGAAGTGCAAAGTAATGCACCTGGGAAACAAAACCCAGGGGAAGAGCACACAATGGGTGGGGAGGTACAACAACAAAAATGGAAAGGGACCTGGGGATAGTCATATCAGATGACCTAAAGGTGGGCCAGCAATATGAGAAGGCAGTAAGGAGGGCTGAGGGGATACGGATGTATAGGAAGAGGCATCACTAGCAGAAAACAGGAAGTTATTATCCCTCTGTGCAGACAGTTGGTGAGACCCCATCTGGAGTACAGCGTGCAGTTCTGAAGACCTCATCTCCGCACAAGGCCACAGACAGGAAGGAGGCAGTCCAGAGGAGGGCAACTAAAATGGTGCAGGGTATTCACCAGAAGACATACAAATACAGACTAAAGGAGTTTAATACGTATACCCTCGAGGAAAGGAGGGAGAGGGAAGACAGGATGAACAGATTACTCACCTGTATCAGTAGTTCTAGGAGTGGTATATGTTGTTCATCCACTCTCTTTGCATTGTGTGGGCATGTGTGATTTTATATTTTCTTGAAACTTGGCTTCCCAGCCAAATGCCCTTTGGGGTACCCTTGCCTCAGTGTTTGCGCACAGAGGTTCTTTGTCTTTTAAATAGTTTTTAATTTTAATGGATTCACCACAATATAACCCAGACAGACCGTCTTAGGGTAGCTGGTTCATTCCACTGGGGTGTCAAACAGACGAGGCATACTGACGAGTCCTGGTAGGATGAAACACATGTCTATGTCATCCGTTAGCACCCTTTGAAAATTGTGTGAGAAGCCTTTTGGCACCATGCAATTCTGCTTAAAGTTGAACCAGCATAACATTCTGTGGTGATTTGTATATTCAGCCCATGATGCTTTGCATTGTGTAGGCATGTGTGATTTTGCACTCTCTGGCATGTTCCTTTCCCCTTTAAATCTCGTCGGAAAGTCTTCAAGCTGGCTCCTCCCACCCGGGTGGTAAATACCTCTGCTCCACCCCATGACGCCAGATCTTAGCCCGCTGGAAGCAAGATGGTGCGCCTGAAGCTGGGGAGGTCGGGTTGGTGCGTGTGGATAAACAACATATACCACTCCTAGAACTACTGTTACAGGTGAGTAACCTGTTCTACGAGCGTGGATATGTTGTTCATCCACACTCTCTGGCAGACTCCAAGCAGTTCTCCGGGAGGAGAGAGGCAAGGCGCACACCCCCTATTTAGGAAACAGAGACTGGAGAACCAAGGCCCCAAAACCAGCATCCCGGCGTGACTCAAGGTCGATGTGGTAGTGGGTAAGGAAGATGTCTGCTGACTTCCAGGTAGCAGCCCGACAGATCTCCCGGATAGGAATGTCTCTGGAAGCAGCCACCGATGCAGCAATATGGCGGGTAGAATGAGCTCTTATCCCTCTGGGAGGCTCCTTGCACGCCAACTCATAGCACAGACCTATGCATGATGTAGTCCATCTCGCAATGGTCCATTTAGCTGCAGGTCTGCCAGAAGCGGCTTCAGCGTAGGTGACAAACAGCTGGCGAACCTCTCCCCGAATTTCCGCCGTCCTCTCCTTATAATAGGAGAGAGCACGTCTCAGGTCCAGAGTACAGAGCCTGTACTCGGCGTCAGAGGTGTAGTTAGGGTAGTATACCAGCAGAGTCAACACCTGGTTAAGGTGAAACTCTGAAACCACCTTCTGAAGGAATTTCGGGTGGGGGTGCAGGACAACTCTGTCCCTGTGGAAGATCAGTGCAGACCCGTAGGGCCGATGACAGGCCGAACAGCATGGCTTGGAAGTTGTATAGGGTCCCCTTGACCCTGAAGCGGAGGAACTGCTGGTGGGATGGACGGATTGGGGCGTGAAAGAACATGTCTTGCAGATCCTGTGAACAGAACCACGTTTTCACTCCAGAGATGGTATGATCTGGTTCAGAGTTACCATCCAGAAGGTGCGAGACCTGAGATACTGATTCAGGTCGTTTAGATCTAGGATGGGGTGCCAACCCCCCGTCCGCCTGGGCACCAGGAAGTACCTGGACACGAAGCCTGGGTCTGCAGGAGGATCCGGCACTGGAGCTACCGCTTCCTTGTGGAGGAGCTGAGCAATGTCGTCCCGATGGGCCGACTGAGTGCAAGCTGAAATCCTTTCCTCCCGAGGGGCTTGGCTTGGCTGGGAGGAGACTGCTCGAATTAGAGAGGCAGTCCCTGGCCGACCACTTCCAGAACCCACCTGTCCAAAGTGATACCGGACCAGGAGGAAAGAAAGTGACAGAGCCAGCCCCCCACGGGAGGACCCAGAGCTGGCGTGACTGGTGTAGGGGTGGCAACCCCCGACCCATCACTGAGCAGGCTTAGAGGAGGAGGAGGCTCCTGGACCAGCACCTTGGCCTCCTTTACGGGGCTGTTGGGGACCCTGCTTGGGCCTAGGGTGCCAAGCTTGAGCCTGTTGCTGCTGGCCTCCTTGAAAGGAGGGCTGCCTAACCGCAGAGGAAGAGTCCTGAAAAGGCTTCTTCATGCGCTTCTGCTGGTTCTTGCCCGAAGAACCCTTCACAGAGGTAGCATCCAAGGTGGCACTGGACTGCTCTGTGTGCTGGAGGTGACCAGCCACTCCCAGACCAAAGAGGTTGGTGCCTAGGAAGGGCACGTCAGCTAACTTGTGCCGAGTATCCGCCAGAAAGGAGGAGAATCTAAGCCAGGCCCTGCAGCGAGTGGCCACTGCGGCTGCTAAGCAGCGGGCACAGGAATTTCCAATGTCCAGGGCCATCTGGAGCTGCTGTTCTGCAATAGTACGGCCCTGGTCACGGACTTGCTTCACCGTGGTCTGCATGTCCGCTGGGAGATGAGGGAGGACTTCATCTAGTTACCCTAAGAGAGCATGAGAGAAGTGTGCCATGATCACAGCTGAGCTGGCCTGACGAAAGCCTAAGGATGAGGCCACACAGACCTTCCGGGCAGAATGGTACATATTCTTGGACTCCTTCTCCGGAGGGTGGTCAGTGTTGGCTGAGCTACCAGTGTGTCTGAACACAGAGGCAATCACAAGGCTTTCAGTCAAGGGATGCTCTGTGAACCCCGCCAGGGACCCCATGGGTACCGTATACTTGCGGGCCATGCGGACAGACTGAACTGGACAGGAGGCAGGATGCTGCCATAGCTCAAGGGCCGGGCCAACAATGGCTTCGGCCACTGGAAAGGCCTCCGTCGGGGTATTCCCCCTTTTTGAGGATAGGCTCCAAGGGCATTCTGGTAGATTCGGAAATCAGGCGGAGGATGCCCTGAAAAGAGGAAGGACCTTCCTCCAAACTTGTCACTGATGAGTCATCATCCCCCGGATGCGAGTGCAAACCAGTGGCATCCAAGTCCGAACAGTCGGGGTATAACCTATGTTTCCCTCGATGCACCGAGGGCAATCGGGAACAACAGTGATGGACAGACGACGGGGCAGTCCGCACCAAAATCAGTGGGGAGACCGAAATAGGCTGAGCTGGAATACGAACCGCCCCCACGGGAGGGTGGGTGGGTGGGACTGAAGCCTTCAGTTCTGGAGGGGTCGGCGTCGGCCTGGAAGGCGGGGCCCAAGTAATGGCCAGTGCTGCCGGCCGAGCCGGTTTTGACCGGTCAGAATCAGCTGTTGCCACATGAGATCCTCATAACGTCGACGGAGTTTCCATCGAAGTCTCTCCTCATCTGAGGAGGATAAGGATCGATCGTAGCGCCTCTTTCTGGAGTGCTTGTGACCTTTCTTTGGTTTTTCGACTGAAGGGGTCCTGGTCCTCGATCGAGACAGACGGAGTCGGCTTGTTCAATCGGGAGACGCGAGAGTCGGAGAGAACCAAGGTTCCGGCACCTTTCCCTCAATCGGGACAACCGAGGGCAGGGTCTCCTGGTCGGGGAAGAAAAGGACAGGCGTTCTTTCTAAGGAGTCATCAACCGGAGTCGGCGACAAAGACTCAATTGAGTTGAGAGTGATCTCGGCCGGTTCAGCCGTTTTCTCGGTCCTGGTGCCTTGTCCGGACGGAACGTCCGGAAAGCCGGCAGCTGAGCAAGCGCTCTCGACCGAAGTCGAGACCGCATGTTCCTAGGACTCGGACCTCTCTCAGTCCCAGGAACGTCTCCTTCTGGAGGAAGAAGACTTGGGGTCCTTGTCCCTCTTCTGAGGGCAGGAGGAGTGCGAGCCCGAGGGTACCTCACCCATGGTGGGGAGAGACTGGCACCACTCCCGAAAAGAACCAGTAAAAGGTTGAGAGGTACGAAAACGCTTCGCTTGATCAAGCATAAGCAGCTTCCTCCTCAAAAGCTGCCATCTGTTCCAGCTGCCTGCGGATCCCCAGCAGCTGCTGGAAACCGCTTGCACCTTGCAGGCTCTCCTTCGACACCGACGGATTGTGAAGCCCCGGGGTCTCCCCTAATTTTAGGCGCGCCTTGCTGTCGTCCAGGACGTTGGGATGGAAGGCCAGAGAGATGGTGCAAGAGGTGGTGTCATCTACGACACCTAAGCGATAGACACACGACAGGTGGGGATCGGTGCCCAACATTTTCTGGCCGCAGGGACACCGGCGAAATCCAGGGGATGATTTGTCCTCCATGTCCGATGCGCTAGGATCGGAGTCGTAAACTCTAATGAGTTTTAAAGAAATTGGCGGTGAAAACCGAAGTCGAGAATTCGGGGCCTACAAACTGCTAAGGTAGCACAAGGGAACCTGAATCTTCCAACGGAAAGGAAGATCTAGCGTCATGAGGCGGAGCTGAGGTATCTACCACAGGGGTGGGTGGGAGGAGCCAGCTTGAAAAACTTTCCGGCGAGATTTAAAGGGGAATGGGACATGCCAGAGAGTGTGGATGAACAACATATCCACGCTCCTAGAAAGAAACTTTCAGTTACCTCAAGGGAATCAACAAAGTCCAGGAAGGTAGCATCTTTCAGAAAAAGAGATGTGCAAGAACAAGGGGGCACAATCTGAAGATAGAGGGGGGACGGCTCAGGGGCAATGTGAGGAAGTATTTTTTCATGGAGAGGGTGGTGGACACATGGAACGGCCTTCCTAAGGTTGTGGGGTCAAAAACAGTGGGGAAATTCAAGAAGGTATGGGTCAGACATAAGGCAATTCTGGTGGGGGGGGTAGGAAAAAGTAGGCTGCTGGTTAATTAGGATCTGCAGCTTATCCAATAGGTAGGGAGGTGGGTAGACTTGTTGGGCCAAGCGGTCCTTATCTGCTGTCAAAATCTGTGTTTCTATGTTTCAACTGGAGCACAATGCGGGATGTGATACAGCTGAAAATGATCTGCCTTGGGGTGTTTCAGCAAAAGTGACATTTTTGGCAAGCCTCATCCCATAATTCTGCTGTGTCCTCTCGGTAGGAGGTTAGAATCCTGTGGACATCAAGTGTATAGAACAGCCGTGGTAGCTTGATGTTGAGGCTGGGAGGATCTAGGCACTAAACTGATGGTGTCAGACCTGACCCATCAGAATCAGGGATCACCCTGTGAACCAGAGGAAACAAAGGCTGGCATACAGGAGATACCGTTCTTTTCATTTTATTAGGGAAATACCAACTGAGCAAACTCATTTACAATGGTGACCCATATTCATGAAACTGGGTCCATTACATAAAAAAAAGAATTGGAACAAACTGGAAAACATAACAGAAAACAAACAAAACACATCACATTCATATAAACCAATGAAACAGTAACACAACGTAATAGTTTAAAAAGGTTCCATAACCAAAAAGGAACTCAACAAAGCAAAAGATTCAGGTTATCTCTTTAGTGAGAGATCCACAGTTTGTGCAGGACTGTGGAAAATTAAAGTGCTATCTTTTTAACATGTTTACTGAAGTCAGCTTTGTCTTGACCAGCCAGAGACTTGAGAGTACAGAATTCCAGATATACAGGACAAAATGGACGAAGAAAAGGTAGTAGCCCTCTTGTTCTCAGCCTAGGTACACAGCGCTCTAGCAAACAGATTTCCTTGGTGGACTATGGACCTCTCCGATGATGATATGATTAAATATCTAGGAACATCTCCACATACGCATTTCTGGGCAAACACTATTTTATGAAACGTTCCGCAGTTTTCCAATGAAACCTACCCTAACTGGCTATACAAGGTAAATGTTACGTGTTTTATCAATCTGGCCAGCCCATTATACAGAACATGCAGACTGAGTAGCTTATCCCCACTGCAATTTTCATACAGTAGGTCAGCATAATCCAAAAGTGGAAATACCTGTGTCT
The DNA here is from genome assembly GCA_016271365.2 of Neoceratodus forsteri. NCBI lineage: Eukaryota > Metazoa > Chordata > Ceratodontiformes > Ceratodontidae > Neoceratodus > Neoceratodus forsteri. The sequence goes on along the minus strand of CM028135.1, from coordinate 500,766,110 downwards.
GCACTACTGTTTGATTATTTTACTTTAACTTATTTTATTACTGGCTCAAGACAATTTTTAAACCTGTACAACAGCCCCACCCAAGTCCCCATATTTTTTGTGCAGTACTTTTACTGAATTATATATGCATTAAAATTCAGTACAGACATTACATTAACAATCGGATATTTAAACTTGTAAAAAACAAGACAAGGGGACAGAACAATTCATTCTACAGTGCAACATAATACAAGTTAAGTTCACGTTTCATCATTGTACATATTTCATCAGGGTATGATACAGGTTGTGAGTTGCAATTACAGCAGCCACCTGCTGTAGGAGCATTCACAGCTACGTGCCCAGGCCTGTAGGCGCTTACAGTAGGCCGTTATGGAGTACTGCCACCTCATCTGGGGGTAAGGAGTCAAAGTCAGTGCATTTACCCCAGCTCCTGAGGACAGCTCTTCTCTCTCTCTCTCTCTCTTAGCACAAAGGTCAGTCTTTTCTGGACTAAGGCTTGGAGGGTCACTGTCTTCCACTGAGCGAGTGTGGGCGTTGTACAGGAGACCCATGTATTCTGGATACAGTGACATGCCAGAGTGAGACGTAGCCCGATCCACCTTGGGCAGGGTTCCCAACCCTCCTGTCCTATGTCTTCCACACCTAACAGAGTAGTTATGTCCTGGGCCACATCAGACCAGAAAGGTCACTCCCAGAAATAATGCTTGTATGTTCCCAGTGCAGCTTTACATCTGTCACAAATCGGAGTGATGGTAGGATTAAAACTGTGTACCACGCTAGGTGGGCAGTAAAACCAGTGCATAAATTTATATTGGGACTCTTTACATTTGTAACATGGCAGCAAACCCATATGCAATTTCAAAGTAGTGCCCCAGTTATCCTCTAACAGGCATGCCCAGATCCTTCTCCCACTGACTTTTCACTTTTTGAGAAAGGTGAGATAAGTGGGTTCTGTCCTTTTTGGCCAACTTTGTTATAAGGCCCTTAGCTGACACTCTTAAACGATATGTGGCCTGCTCCAGAGAAGACACCACCATTGGTTCCCTCCCGACTCCTCCCACACGCTATGACCTAGATTTTTATATTATATATGTGTGTATACATACATACATACATATATTAGAGGCAAAAAAATCCATTTAATGCATCAGTTAGGGTTGTTCCACAGTGACAAAAGCGAGGAAATTCGATGTTAGGGTTGAAAACCCCTTTGCACCCCTCCAGCCCCCCCCCACCTGGAATCGGGGTGCGCATTGGGGTCATCAGCGGGATCACCCTAGCCTAGATTCCTTGGTCAAAACACCAACCCTCGACCAAGGAGGTGGGAGCTTAGACCAGAATATGATGCTGAGGCACAAACATCAATGCCAGTAGCAGCATCTGCAGAGGTGTGGGTAGGTCTTGATACAAACTAGATGGCCAGTGCATGGTTGGACTGACCACCAACAGTTCTCTACCATCCTAGTAAAGGGAGAAGGTGCACTGCTGCCACTCCACCTTTTCTCCCCATTGATGGTGGGCCAGACATTGACGATGGGTGCCTAAAGAGGAGGAACTCAATGATAACTGCCTCCTACTGTGTCGGTGGTGGTGCCAAAAGTATGATAGAGTGCAGTATATTGACCTTAAATTATGTAAACCAGGTTGATGGATTCCAGAGCAAATGAATGCAGTTGTCCAATCAGAGAACCAACCAGCACCAATCTGGCTGGTGAAACCACACAGTTTGGAACAACCAGAACTGGATTTACAGGTGGTGCACCAGCCAAGGTCTCTTCAACAATCATTGTAAACCCCCAGCAGAGTTGAAGTTTCAGTTGGCAAGGCAGAGAGCCCAGTTAGTGGTGCTGAGCCTGCAATGAGCGCCGGATGGCATCCTGCACAATGAAGGGTTTCTCCTAGTTTTTTTGTCCCATCCCGAACACATGAAGGCCCTGCTTACACCAAAGCATCATGTCGTCGATATCCCCCTTCCACATCCGTTGCTCCATCTTGCATTTCCACCTATGGTCAACCAGGTTATGATGCTGCACCAGAGGCCATCAACCCCCATCGCCACAAGAAGTGAGCATCCCTCAGAAGCTCAGCCATCCCCTCCCCGGCCGGCCCTCCAACAACCCAGGCTCACTCATGAACCCAGGTTGCCGACGTCACGAGCGGCAACTCTACCGCTGTGCCAGCGGGCCGGCATTGAGAACTTCTACCCTGACATGCTCTTTACTGCCAGGGCACTCTCCTAACTTAATCGACTAAGAAGCATATAGTCTCTGGATAAAGTTTTAATAAAATGTTCACCTTTATCATATGACTCAAATGATTGCAAACACAGATACCCCAGCTAGAGAGTGGGTATAACAGGCCAAATGTTTTGATACAAACATGCATCAACAGTCTCAAAATCACAGTTTTTTCCTCTGGAGAAACCCCCCCGAATACATTTCGATTCCAAAGTACCCGACACACTGCAGAACTAGGTCTCTGCATGACAAGCTCTAAAGGGACAACTTTCATTTCCATGTAAGCATTAAACCACGATGGAGCATGGTTCTACTGTGGTATTAATCCATGGTTGGGCTGGCTGGGGCATTAGGCCGAAGGCAGAGTGCACCCAACCAGCCAACTATGGATTACTGCCACAAGTAGAACCATGCTCTGGAGTGGTTTAATGCACTTGCAACATGGCAAGCACAGGAAGAAGTAGTGTATAACACAGAAAAGCAGTACAACACTTTTCCTAACATATTAATTTGTTTCCTAGAGTATGAGTGTTGTTTATTTATATTGTAATGACCTAAATAATACTTTTCTGTGTTCAAAACACAGTAGAGCAAGTAACACAATGCCTTTCCTAAAGTAATCAATAAAATATGTTACATTTGTTTTATTTGCTTTTTGCCATGTACGAGAGAGAATACATTATTTCCATGAGTTGCAAGCACTGCACTGTGGGTATGTAAATAATATGGGTAATGCAGTACCTCTGTCATTCTCTGAAAAATAAACTTATGAACAGTAGCTCATATGAACAGCCTAGCACGAATCCTGACAGTAAGTTAGGAGATTGTACTATATTAGCAAACATACAAATAATATGTATAGAACTGCTTGCTGAAAATCGCTTCAGTTCTTCTCATAATATTAATTATCAGCCAAATTTTTCTGTGTCACCACTATACTGCATCAGTGGGAAAAGATATTAATCAACAGCAGAATTAACTATGTAGAACACTTCTCATAATTTGCTTCCTAGAGTATATGAGTAGAGTGCTGTTTGTTTATACTGTAATGACCTAAATATGTAATACTTTTTTTGTGTTCAAAACACAGAAAAGCAAAGCAACACAGCCCCTTTCCTAAAGTAATCAATAAAACATGTTGCAACATGTTTTACTTGCTTTTTACCATGTATGAAAATACATTACTTCCATGACTTGCAAGCACTGCATTGTGGGTATGTAAATAATATTGGTAATGCAGTAGTTCTGTCATTCTCTGAGAAATCAACTTCTGAACAGCAGCTCACATGAAGACCTAGCACCAATACTGGCCTGTAAGTTAGGAGAAAAAGTACTATATTACTAATTGTGGCAGATGGGAGACAAATAAACTGGTCTCGCATTTATGGCCAGTTATGCTCAAAGATAGATATTTAGCCAGTGAATAGTGTCCACCTGGGTGAGAAGCAAAACTCTGCCATTGAACTTACTGTGGGTAACTATAGCACTACACAAGCAACCATGGATTTACTGTGACATTAATCCATGGTTGCTTTGTGGTCACCTGATGCTGTCTGTCCAATGTAATTCTGTGATTGCATTTATGCCATGTTACAACTGTAGTTAATTTGTTTTTCACAGTGAATAGGTTTCATTTTCTAATTCACGCTACTTTAAATGTTATACTTCCTTGCTTTCCTTAAAACGTGGCGCAGATTAGAAACCCCACCATTGCTACCTTTTTTTGTCTATAGGATTCTTCCCTCAGCAGGTCTGAAACCAAAACGATTTACTGAGGCCTGCCCATCACTGTAGCTGAAATGTTGCCAATTGTGTTGCCAAAGACCCAGGTTTGGAAACAAGCCCAGGACTAAGAAGACTAGCCGGGGGGGGGGGGCCTGCGGTGGAATCGGGTTTCTGCATACACATGCATATGCATGTGGAGCTTTTACTGCTGCACCCGTGAGGCCAGGAGCAACCAATGGAGGACAACCCCAGGAGCGAGCAGGACGATGTTGGCACTCTTGGGCCTTGCCGAACAGACTGCTGACCACGTCAGTCAACATTACACAGACATTTGTGTTGGTGGGTGGTGGGAACTCCAAAGGCAGTGGGGGTCCCGGGGACAGAAACATAAAAGCATAGACCGTTGGCAGAAAAAGCCCAGTGCTAACTAATGTTGAATGTTCAAGCGGCTCCTCGCTCTCCCCTTCCCCCTCCCTTTCTGGTGTGGTCTGCAGGATAAACAAGAGCAGGAGAGAGCAAGGACAGTCTGGGAGGTACACATACAGCTAAAATAGGGCAGTACCAGTGACCAGGTGGATAAACAAAATGAAAATAAAAATCCCATAATCAGCAGTTCTTCAAATTACAACACAGCAGGTTTATTCTGTGTGTTTTGCATCATTAAAGCACATTTCCCTACAATCCTTACGGAGATCAATAGTTTGTCCTGTGCCAATATAAACAGTTGATATCAAACCATATCCTGCAACAGTGATGAAATAAAAATCAACACAGTTTTGTCAGAGTGGTTTCTAGTAATGATTACACTGTTTACATATACTAAGTTCACTGAGAACCAGGAGAAAGAAGTTAGGAGCAACAGTTTGTTTTAAACCATGTCTAGGGGCAGGAGGTTAGACAGCAAGCAGTACAAACAATTCTAGTACAGGGCGAAGTCTTAGCATAGTACAGCACATAGTTCAATGCTGTTTTTCGTGGAAATCCATGTACATCCAGATGCTGCTGTACCACAGAAGTGATGTCAGAATGCTGTTGTACCACAATAGCTATGTCACCCCTGTTGTACAACAGCACAGACTCCTGTGGCTTTTAAGATTTCTTATTAACTGAACTACAGATTTCTCATATTGAAGGTGTCAGCAAGACTGAAAGCATCTCAAGAAAACGGTTTGTTAAAGGCGATAGGAAACACTTTTTTATATTTACTTCTAGGTGGCTTCCTGTTTTCCTTCTAGTGTCCTTCCAATACTCTGATATGTTTTGACCTATTTTGTTAGACTAATAAACAAATTGTTTGCCTTTCTAACTACTCTGAATCCCTTTCTCCTCAGCAGTTGCTATTCTCTCTTAGAAAATGGGTTTGCAATTTCCCATGGCCCAATTTTCAGAGGGTCGCTAGATCAGCACATGGTGCATCGGTCCATGGCTGCAGCAAACTCCAGGTACATTACAGACCCTGTGCAAATTTCAGTACAGTAGCTTACACTGTCCCAGACAGTGTAGTTGGGCATCAGCACGGCTCCACATGATGGGCTGTTCAGCAGGGGAATGTCGTAGTGCCCAGGGGACGTCCCCGTCCACTGACTGCACCTAGTACCCTGCAGCCAATGCCAACCACTGCATGTCGGGGACTGCGTAAGCTCTGGGACAGATGCCAGGGCTGGTGGCACCTGGGGGTCTGGGACAGGGTCCGTGTTTGCCTACCAGGGTTTATCCAGTCCTAGCAGTTCTGTCCAACTGTCCAGGACACATCCACCCAGTGCTACCTCTGTACTCTGCCACAGCCGCCTTGCCCCTGCAGCCCACTATGGCACCCCAACAGGTCCCTCTGCCCCATCCCACGTCCTCACAGGCTCCCCCCAATTGCCTCCCTCCATACCTCTGGTGCAGGGCTGTTAGACCAGCTCATAGCTGTTCTAACCTCAGCCCCATCTTGTGGCCATGGCCGGGCTTCCAAAATCCCAAATAAGGGGACACTGCAGCCCTGTCATGGCACAAGCTCCCTTACAACCTGGCACACCGGCACTTATGGCGCAGGGGTGGTGCAGGGCTGCTTAGACACACTGCATTTTAATTTCGACGCAACCTGCGTTCAAAAATTGGGATTGCCACAACATCTGTGCAAGGTACCACTTGCGACAAATTGTTTTGGTGCAGGCACCTTGAGACAAATGTCACCATTTGAAAAATCGGGCCCCCGGTCTCAGACTGGCCGATACCCTCGCCACGGGTGCATATTACCAACAGAGACCAGGAAATAACTACTGCCAACAAAACTAGCCTTATCACAAGCAGAATCACTGTATCCCAATTGCATTAACAACAAAAAAAGTAAATGTCAGCCATTTTTTCTTTGCTTAGCAAGCAAATGACCCCAACCGACCCCACCCGAACAGCAACTTGAATCCCTTTCCAAAATGGCCAACCCTACCCAAAACTGTGCAATTCTTGATCTTAAAATATTTTTTCTTTATTGTATTTATTTTAATATGAAATGCACTACCAGTAGCAGTCGGGTGGGTCACGTGCTTACCCAAGCAATCAAAAAACAGCCCGTTCCCGGTTCAAACATCCCTTACCACCCTTGGCATCAGCCTTCTCCACTCAAGGCACTAGTAAGCACATTTAAAAAAAGAAACAAACCATGGGATTGACATTTGTTCTCCTGCTCTCTTCACCTGTTTAGAGTCTGGATTGCTGACCGCTGATTGTGCTCATGCTGCTGTCCACTGTACACCATCCAACCGCGTTAATCCCATCCAACTCCATGTAAATGCTGACAACATCTAAAAACAAATCTGTCACTGCTGGGGGAAGGTGCACTGTACTGTTATTTTCGGGGGAATCTGTCACTGCTTGTGGGGAGGCACTGCTACTTTGGCGTGGAACAGTAAACAACAAAGATACACAACAAAAGAAAACTAAAAAAAATCTGACACACACATAAGTGCCTTCCACTGCCAGGTATACCAGCAGAGGGGCTATTTCAAAGAAACTGGATTTTCCATTAATTCCTATTCATGTTTAAGTGTTTTTTTTATTTTGTAACATTTTATTAAAATGTTACAAGCAACCCATATTTTGAGAGAAATTAATACCCTCCAGGGTGGACTGTACGGGCTATACCAGACCTTCCAGAGGCTATATACAAGACCCTTGGGCAGTCCAGTGTAACACAATAATGTCCACCTTGTCTGGTATTACTGCTTGCTTTTCATACTGCTTGAACATTCTATAACATCAGTGATACTGATACCATTCCAGACCATTCAGATTAACAGCAAGGAATGGTGTAACAGATGTCATGGAATGTCTATGAAATATTAAAAGACAAATAGCTATAGCCGTCGAGGAGAACGGAACTATATGTAGATCTAACAATACTCCAAAGCTAGATTATTTATCAAAACCTGGTCAAAGCATATCAAAAGACATAACAGGCATGGAAAAAAATGGCTGGGCAGTTTACTATATAAAAATAATTTCCTATCACCTTTAGAAAAACTATTAGGAACGCTGCCTGCTAATGCTGACTTATTTAAATTATATTCAATGTTTTTAGTCTTATGTTGTTAAGATTTCTGTTTATTTGACCACAGTTCAAGACAGTCAGATAGATGGTAAATGAATCAAAGTAAACATACTGTATACTATACAAAATAATGTATAGGCAACCATATAGAACAAGGCTGATGTTTCCATCTCAGTGTGAGATGACACCATAAAGCCCTCTCAAGCTCTACTTGAGGGCTATAATGTCATGTCACTCCTCAATGGAAACACAGCCTTACAGTGCATGGCTGCCCAAAACCAGTGCTCCAGATAAGGTCTATTTCACTACCCCTATAACATTTGGAAATGTTTCACATCACAAGGAATTAGGGGTGGGAGAACCACAAAAGGTTTTGAAGTTCTAAGAGGTTCTGATAATCAGTCAAAGGTTTTGAAAGGTATTCTAGATTTTTTATTCTTTGATAACCACAAGTGCCTATTTTCAGGGGCGCACCAGGAGCACTGGGGAGGTTCAGTGACTTGATCAGAGTCATACAGTATGCAAATGGAGGCTGTGAGAATCAAACCCAGATCTGCTGGATGTACCAAGCTTATTCACAGCTCATTGCTCTAACCTCTAGGCTATGGTGCCAGCACATCCACACTTTTAGAACCTTTTAAAGTACAAAAACTGTTTTAACCATCATTGTTCTTCCTTAAGCTACTGTTAAAGGGAAAATAATCTAAAATCAGCTTGGCGTGGTATTACACTGCCGTCTTTTCTCCTTCTGGGTCTTTTGACCACCATCAGTAGCCTTCTTGCTAGATAATGATCAGCTGGGAGAGTGTCTAACAATCAATGTTTTGCAAACTATCAGAACTTGGGAGGAGAGGGGTTCTGATAAGGTTCTTTTTACAAAAATGGTATAGGTTCTGTGTGGTTCTTAACATATCCAAACAGTTCTCTTCTACGTGGAACAGTGCTTCGTAACACAGCTGGTGATTCAAAAATAGCATTCCCCCCATTTAAAGCACTCACACACATCCAAATGTTGTTTTACAGGCGAGTACTGTAAATTACTCTCATCTACCAATATTATCTGGGGCCCTAGTCCATACATTATGCTATATACAGCATGACCCAAACCTGTAAGACCACACAAGGGCAGGTTCCTTTTGCTTCTGGGGTGAGATACAAATGAGGCACACTGAGGAGTTCCGAGTAGGACCCAAGATGAAACAGGTGTTTCTTCTGTTCTCAGCTGCCGCAGACTATCAGAGGCCACTTGGCACCATGCAGTCCTGCTTAAAGCAAAACCAGCCAACATTTTCATGTTGATTGGCATATACATCCCATGATGCTTTGTATTATGGAGGTGTGTGTGATTTTTGGATTTCTTTGAAAAGTGTCTTTGTTGCCAATGCCCTTTTCGGATAACTCTTGACTCAGTGCTTCTGTGTTCAGGTTCTTTGCCTTTGTAACTTGCTTTCTTATTTTGGGCCCACCAGGACCCAAACCTGTAAGACCACAGAAGAGCACAGAGCTGCTTGGTAACTAGCCAACTGTTTTTACAAATCATACTTGGCCAATTAAGTTTGTTTTTAATTTTGATAAAATGTCCGTCACCGGACACTGACATTTCACTGTAACTGCTTCAGTCCTGCATTTGGCTCAGTCAGACAGAAGCAAAAGAATTACAGAAAAGAGAAACATTTGTGTTTTGTGGGGAGAGGAGCTTGTGGACATTTTTCTGTTTATTTTTACGAACCAGTAGGAGGCAGTATAGTGTAGCGGTTAAGAGCACTTAGCTGCAAACCTGAAGACCTGGGTTTGAATCCCATCGGCTCCCACTTGCATACTGTGTCACCGTAAGTCACTTAACTTCCTTGTGCTCCAGGTCGCAGCTGGAAACAAGCTCTGGCTTAGCGTGCCTTCCCGGTTAAACAATTTCCCCTTTCCCCAATTTTTCCCTTTTTCACTTGGGGTAGGATTAAGATGAGGTTCACTGATGAGTCCTGAGTAGGACCTATGACAAAACAGGTGTGTGTGTGTCTTCTATTCTCAGCCTTTGCAGATTGTGTTAAGAGGCCTTCTGGCATCACACATCCCTGCTTAAAGTAGAACCAGCCTAGATTTTCATGGTGATCTGCACATGTATCCTATGGTATTTTGCATTAAGGGAGTATCTGTGATTTTGGGTTTCATTATACTGTGTGTTGTGCATGGAAATCCACACTCTCTCAAATATGACTGTACAGTCCGGCCCAGTGGTACAAATGGCTGAGACACTTCGCACCTTATCTCACCCAAGCCAGTGACCCAAGTGTGGAAACCACTTTGGGCCACAGGAGGCTGGCTGCAAGCAGGAGGATAGAACACCCCAGAGGATGCTCTCCTCCAGGGAAGGATGGGCAGCCAGCTACACTGCTATACTGCCACCTGGGGGAACACAGGTAGCAGTGCAGCTGGAGTAGCTAGTGGGTGGGAGTTATGTCAGTAGTTGTCGCAAGAAGCAGGCATGCATGGGTCCATGCTTGGCGTGCCCTTAATGCTGGCATTCTGTGGACCAGGGAGGAAAGCAGAAAAAACATCCCAAGCGGCAGGATGACAACAACAAGCTCATATCATGCACTTGGCTACCTAGGCGAGATGTCTCACACCGGCTCAGTCTGCAGTGGAGGTAAAGGGTGGTGGGGTCAGCCACTCCTGAGAGACGGGGAACACTCTGGGGAAACATGCGGAGAGCTACGGGTAAGTCATAGGGGATGCCAAAGTGACGGGGCTGGGGCTGTGGTCCAGCAGACTGGGGCCATCTAAGAGCAGGGGGAACAAACAGATTAATAATAAACAAAAAAATGGCAGTACCACAATTCAAAGACAACAAAAGTTACAGAAGTCTTTGTACAACCATTGTGATGCTTCTTCTGGGGTGAAACAACTTTTTCAACCTTGAGCCATTTCAAATTCATACCATGTTAGTCTGCCATAACCCACTATTTTTCTTTAATTTGTTTAAAAAAAAAAAAGAAAGACAACAAACGCACAGAGCTGCCTAGTACCCAACCAACTGGTTTTCCAAATCATACTTGGCCAATTAAGTTTGTTTTTAAATTTTGATAAAATGTCTGCCACTGGACACTGACATTTCACTGGAACTGCTTTAGTATCACATTTGGCTCAGTTTGACAGAAGCAAAAGAATTACAGAAAAGAGAAACATTTGTGTTTTTTTTTTTTTTTTGGGGGAAGCTTGTGGACATTTGTCTGTTTATTTTCAGGAACCATATACTATATTTATACAAACGGGAGTGGGAGCTCCAAGATGACAATAAATGGTGTTATTTTCACTGCAGTGCAATAAATGAAGCTGACGTCAGCAGAGTTAAAATAAATACCGTTTATACCTACTCTGCTGACGTCAACGTCTTCCCTCTTTCTATACCCATCAGTGTCACTAATATATGCCTCTCTTCTCACTACATGTAATACAAAAATATGTACAACTGCCATAGTACAGATCACAAATAAAACAACCTATCCAAAACATGAAACAAAAGATCTGCATCCCGGTACATTTTAAAACCGTTCTACCACAACTCGCACAAGCAGTCTGAAAACTCTGCACAAGTCTTGTTCAAATCAGAACGAAAGAGTAACCATTCCGAACAACTCTCACAGCATAGAATACTATTATTGTTCTCCTTTACTTATAATCAGTACAAACAATATTGTTTACCTACGTTTTGGATCACTCTACATTGCACACCACGGACACGGAAGTGAAACGTCTTTCAAAAATGTACATTAGTGTGTAGCAACACCCAGAAAGAAAAGCGAAGCAGATTCTTTAAACATAAATACTAAAAGCGAAGTGGACCACATAAAACGTTCAGAAAAACAATTACAAATTGCCACAGAACACCAGAAAAGTCACTAGAACAAATAAATTATACCTAAGTAATGCAGCTAACAGACATTCCCACCCTCACAAACAAATACCCAATCACACACCACACTACAAACAACATCCAATCAGCAATCACACAACACCAAATGACCAATTACAGCTCTAACACACACACCAATCATACCTAGTCACTCACACAGACAATACAAATGAACAGACCAAACAAAGATGTAACAACATATAATAGAGGAGCTCCCACTCGCATGGTATAAATAGCACACCTGATGTGCAGATCGTGGAATATGAAAAATATTTTCACTCGTGCATCATGAGTTCTGGATATTTCCACAGTGCTAATATCCAGAGCTCACTCCATGGGAGTGAAAATATTTCCATATTCCTCCTGCCCATCATATCCCCTCTCTCTCTACATATATATATATATATATATATATATATGTAGAGAGAGAGTAGTGTATGTGTGTGTGTGTGTAACAGATGGAAAACCATACACAGGCAAGGCACATGTTTCCATTTCAGGGTTCTGATGTAACTGAGACCTCTCAATCTTCACTCTAGAGGTCTATGAATATCATTAGAACCCTTTGATGGAAGCACAGCCTTGTTGCGAAAGGATTCCTATCCATTATTCTATTTCTGTCACATTTATTTAATTTTATAACAAGTGCAAGAATATTCGGTAGCAATGGACTCAACAATTGTTTAAAAGTCGATAAATCCAGTGAAGGCAACATTTCTATTTTTTGACCTAACTGATCATCAATGATAGCTTTTTATCTCTGAAAGTTAAATGCTCATTACCCAAAGATGTAATCTGATATACGATGTAGTTGGTATATGAACTAGGAAGACCCACTCATTTTTGTGGTTGCACTTCTGTTTTATTAATGTTATGAAGTTGTGTTTTATAGTTCTTTTTAGAATAGCAGTGGATTGATTTTATCAATGGTTTACTCTGTACATGGTTATTTCATATAATGATGCCAGTTTTCAAACTGTATTCTTTTATTTTATCTAATTAAACTTTGTGGATCCTGAAAGCCTTGAATAAAGATTAAGTATAGAAAAAAAAAACAATTGTTTAAAAGTCACAGAATGCCATAAGTTTCTTGGAGATGATGAACATCTTCGCTGCACAAAACAATCTTCACTAACACAAAGAACATCTGTCATCACTGTAGAGCTTTAGAAAATGGGCACAGCAAATGTTGCATTCTGATTGGCCAAGCCTCGAAATTCACTGCCATTTGGTGTTCCGTGCATACCAAATTGTATGCAAAACTGCGTCTCCTGGTAGCCCGTGCCGTATAACATGTTCCGTTCTTGTATTTCGATCCAGCAGCCTTAGGACAGTCCTTCCCCACCCAACTCCACCTGACTGCCCTACCTTAGTTTGCCTCAAAGTAACATCCAATGCAGTACGAATCTGATCTGCTCCTCTCCATCCACTCTGAACATCGTTACCTCGTCCGAGCAGTGCTTTGCAATTTGAGCAGGCTGTCAGCGATTTGTGACAGTGTTGAGGAGTGCCAGAACATTTCATTGCTTTTTGGCCGTGTCACGGATTGATTTTAAAAGCAACACGAAGGGCTCAGTTCTCAGTGCTGAACTGAAGTCCAAGAGGATTAAATTGTAGAGAAAACAAACTTCAGTCCGTAAACTGACAAAACCGAGCCAGCACCTTCACTTTAAGTGAGGAGTACAAAGTCAAAACCACAGCATGCGACACTTGCCAGATTCCACCAGTAGTCAAAACTACAGATTACTACTACCATTGGCTTGTGTTTATTAATTCAAAAAGCAGCATCGTACTCCTCCTCTGAATTTCTAACAGTCAGCTGGCTTGTCTGTAAGCACACACAAATTCTGCAGATAACACAACTGAAGGGAACCACATGTAGGCTGCTAAAGCAGATATAATTTGTGTATAGATAATGGGTAATTAGTGTTGCTTGTGGACCAACTGTAGAAGGACAATATATTTTTTATTTTGTTTTTTATTCAGAAATACTGTGAAACAACTTAAGAATGTATGCTACTTACAATACAACAGTGACAGCATGGTATACAAAAAAATGGGTTTGTATACCAGTTTTCTAGACAGAATACCAAATCTTGGGTAATGGTATTCCATGTGGAACACCCCTTTTTATGTTTGCTTGCACGCATGTGCAAGAAACATAGTGCCATCATCGGAGTTTTCGGAGGTGTGTCACCCCCCCTTCCAATTCAGTCAGTGTGTTGGCAGGCACGGACCCTGTCCACCAATGCATGCTGGAGCGGTCTATGACAAGCTCCAAAATGCATTGGCACACAGTTGAAAGGGGGAGCTACGCTTCAGTGAGCAGCGATAAGATATCGCCTGCTCATCGCAACTTCCCCCCACACACACATACTGCGTGCGGTTCCCCATGCACAACTTTATAGCCGACGGGTGCCTTCAATCCCCGTCGGCTGTGCTGCGCCCCCACAAAGCCATCCAAATGCGCGTGGCAACTCAATGGTATAGTAGCCGACGGGGCGCCTAACTTCTGCCGGCTTACTGTTCTCCCCCACCGAGTACAGGGTGCCATGCTGGGGGTCCACCCCAGCGTGGCAACAAATGCTATGGCCGACGGGGTGCCTAATCCCCCATCGGCTCTCACGCCTCTGAAGCCGTTCTGCCACGCTGGGAGCCCACCCTAGCGTGGCAAACGCCCCGCCGCTTTTTTTAAACCTGTAAAGAAAAACGGTCCCACGCAGTCTTCCTGCCCCTCCCACAACCCGCACCCACCCACTGCTCACCCTGCTCTCCCACCCCCCTCACCCCATACTTGCCTCTGGAGCTCGGCGCGACGATCTTCGGTGGACCGGGAACACGTCTGCACTCTTCACAGCCGACTGCAAACTGAGGAAATGCCGGTAAGCTGTATAATGGGATAGATAGGGTTTTTCAACTTTGTTGCATATCTCAGGCATTTTTTGGAATTTTTGCACCAAATTTTCAACATGGGGTTTTTGGGACCCCTTCTCATGAATGCTGTCACTGTCATGGCGTTATTCGGGCACAAAGGGTGATTTCGCAGTCACTGCGTGAAATCACCTTTCGGGACCAATTAACGAAACGACACTGCCAGTGTTCATAAGGTGGGCTCTCAAGAAGCCTATTTTGAAAATTTGGTGGAAAAAATTCCAAAACGATTGTTTTACTTAGCCGCAGCATTGCGTAGTTCCTTCAAGACGCCGTGAAGTTCGCGAATTTTCAATATTTTCACTCCAGATTTTCAACATTGCCATTTTACCACACCTTCTTATGAGCAGTACAGCTATCATTTTTTACATCTCACCCAAAATGCGTTTCCGCCAATGTAGCGCACAATGGCGCAGTCGGTGTGCGAAACTAATGTACAGGACAAATTAAGAAAACCACAGTGACACTGTTCATGAGCAGATGTCTTAAAATGGCTATGTTGAAAATTTGGTGACAAAATCTAAAATGACTGTTTTACGGTCGTTGCACAGTTCTATGCTGCGCTCGAAGTTCGCGAATTTCACATTTCACTCCAGATTTTCAACACTGCCATTTTACCACACTCCTTATGAGCAGTACAGCTGTCATTTTTCACATCTTGCCTAAAATGTGTTTCCGCCCATGTAGCGCATAATGGTGCTGTTGGTGTGCTAAAGCAATGTTTGAGACAGATTAAGAAAATCACAGTTACACTGTTCATGAGAGAGGTCTTAAAATGGCTATGTTGAAAAATTTGGTGACAAAAGTCCATAAAATGACTGTGTTACGAGTGAGCATTGTGCAGTTTCCAAGCACCCTCGTAAGTTCATGACTTTGTAATATTTTAAGTCCAGATTTTCACCAGTGGCATTTTTCCACACTTCCTTATTTACAGTACAGCCGTCATTTTCACAACATGGCCGAAGTGTGTTTTCAAACTTTCAGCGCAGAGATGTGTGGTCACTGTGGGAAATCATTGTTCGGGACAGATAAAGAAAATGACAGTGACACTGTTCATGATCGGAGGCACCAAAATGCCTGAGTTGACAATCTGCTGTAATAAAATCCCCAACCTAATTATATTACGGGTGTGCACTGCACAGTTTCTATGTACGCTCGTGACTTCACCATTTTTTTAAATATTTTTACGGCAGATTTGCAACACTGCCATTTTTTTTTTTTTTTTTTTTTTTACACCTCCCCATGAACAGTACAGCTGTCATTTTTTACATCCTGTTCGGAATGTTTTTGCACCTGTGGTGCTAAATGCCGTAGTCACTGTGCATAAGCAGCTTTCGGCTAACAAACTGATATTCCCCCTGTTCATGAGGTGGGTCACAAAAAACCGTGTTGAAAATTTGGAGTGAAAATATCAACGAATGCCTGAGGTATTAGGGTTTCCAACCATAACGCCCAACCCTGTAGAGAATGACAGGCATCAGGGGTGTGACTTGGGATTCTTGCCTGTAATGCTCATACCATTCCACACCCTGCAGCCAGTGAGAGGCATCGAGGTATGCCTTGGACTCTTCGACCCCAAAGTTCACCCCATTCTCCTATATCGCACCCATCTCACCGTATTTCCTAATGGAATGGGGTGATAAGGGCCAAAGACTTAAGGAACACCGCGGACACTTGTCAGTGTCTGCAGGGTGGGTGTGAGAAATGGCGGTGGCCGCTATGCCTGACGCACCCAAAGGCACACCCCAATGCCTGTCACTCTCTGCAGGGTGGTGGTGGGGTTGGCTTCAGTTCAATACTTCACTGCCATTCCTATTACGCAGCTCTGTAACTTCTACACTACCACTGCCAATGCCAGCAAGCAAATATTTGGCATTGACAAATGCTTGTCAAAATGAATTTCTAGCCCTATTGGCTGAAACACCCTTACACCCATGCTGTTATTTCTTAACAAAGCCCTCTAAATAACAAGTTCCTCATGGCAGCACACATCACCACACAGTATCCCTGTGCCCACGTTCCACTGGAAACCACGACAGCTGAAAGTGAGCGAGTGAGCAGCAGCCCTCCCCCATCCTTATACCACACACACCACAGCTACAAACTGAAAGAAGTACAGCACTACAGTAATGTAGAAACACACACTACCACAGATCTTTAAATTCTCCCTTCTCAAGTGAAAAACACACATTTCACAACAACTGAAAGCTGCTGTCCAATGCTCCCCCAAATGCCGGCCTATCCATTAGCTGCTCCTAGCTGAAAGCACCTCTCCATCTACCAGGAGCGAAACTCCGGAAAGTGCCGTGACCACTTCCTGGCCAGATTCCCCAGATCTGTTTAGTACTAAACGTTCGGACTGCTTAGCACCCAGCACAAAAAAAAGGAACTGCAAATGTACCTGTTTTTTCAAGGATTAATTCTATCATTCTGTTTTTTTGGTTTTTTTTTGTGGCTCCTCGATCAACATCAACCTCCTTTGACCTTCCATCCCACCTCAGCAACCCGCTAGTGCGGCCACCCACTAACTATCATGCTGAAATGGAACCTGGGAGCAATAGTTAATCGAGATAAAAAATAAATATATAAAATGTACCACCTCAGGGATTTTAAGAAGATATGGCACTTTATTTTATTACCAAAGTGTGTGTGGGGGGGGGGGCCCAATGAAAATACAAATGAAAACACAAGTGTATGAAAATAGCAGCGCCTTCTACTGGGAAACTGGCAAATGTACCAGTAGAGGGATCACTTCACAAATGAGTTCCTTTTTTTTTTTTTTTTTTTTCTTCATCATTTTAAAGTTGTTGGTTTTTTTTTTTGCATCAGAACAAATTACCCATTTTCTAAGCACAATAATACTCTCCAGTGTGGGCGTTATGGAATAAAATGGACCTTCCGGGGCTATAAGACCCTCTGTCTGCAGCGCCGGGACTCATTACACCCCTGTACGGTCCATCATATCCCAATAACGCCCACCCTGTCGGATATTATTGCTTACATAAAAGTAACTAAGGAGTATAACAAAAACACAGAAATTAACCCAAGTTGCAGGTAAAATCCAAAACATTCAACCAAATAAAACTGAAAAACAAGTTAAGCACAGGTTCTTGTTTGTTTTTTTAAAGTACACTATAAAAAACAATGCAGCTTCTTTATGAAGGAGCTTCTTAAGGT
Source organism: Neoceratodus forsteri (assembly GCA_016271365.2). Taxonomy (NCBI): domain Eukaryota; kingdom Metazoa; phylum Chordata; order Ceratodontiformes; family Ceratodontidae; genus Neoceratodus; species Neoceratodus forsteri. The sequence continues at coordinate 500,748,601 of CM028135.1, read as the reverse complement.
ACTTCACAATAAGGAATGAAAAAGAACTGAGCTCTTTTATTCTGGAGAATTCAGCCCAAACAAGAAGGCATTGATTAGAAATTTGACAACAGTGGTGGATGGGACAAGGGCTTATGTCACTTGGCACCAGCAGTGGCACATAATAACTAAAGGCCTTTGAACCAGCTTTTTTAAGTTATAATCTAGGAACTATTACAGTATGTGCTGGGAACAGCAGGTACATTAGAAGAGGGGCGCGTGCCTGTATACCGAGTGGGCACTAAATTAGCCAGTGGGTGCCGAACAACCTCTGGATAGAAGGATATGTGTTTGGCAGGAAACCTAGAAAATGTATTACTTGCTTACATTCACTATTAAATATACTGGCCCTAAAAAAACATGTTACTCACCTGTAACAGTAGTTATAGGAGTGGTGTATGTTGTTCATCCACACTTGTTGGCGTCTCCCTTTCCCCTTTAATTCTTGCCAGAAGGTCTTCAAGCTGGCTCCTCCCACCCACCCGCATGGTATAATTGGTTGTGCATCGCAACCGGGGAGGTCGGGTGGATTAGTGTGGATTAACAACATATACCACTCCTAGAACTACTGTTACAGGTGAGTAACCTGTTTTTCTAGGGATGTGGATATGTTGTTCTTATCCATACTTATTGGCAGACTTGTAGCAGTTCTCCGGGAGGAAGGAGGCAAGGCGCACACCCCCTACTTAGGAAACAGAGACTGGAGAACTGAGGCCCCAAAACCAGCATCCCGGCGTGACTCAAGGTCGATGTGGTAATGGGTGATGAAGGTGTTTGCTGTCTTCCAAGTAGCAGCCCTGCAGATTTCCTGGATAGGGATGTCCCCAACAGCAGCCACTGACGCAGCAGTATGGTGGGCAGAATGAGCTCTTATCCCTCTGGGAGGCTCTCTGCCTGCCAACCTATAGCAGAGATCAATGCATAATGTAATCCATCTGCCAATCATCTGCTTTGCTGCAGGCCTACCAGGTGCGGCTTCAGCACAGGTGACAAACAGCTGGCGAACCTCTCCTAAAACTTCTGCCATCCTCTCCTAATAGTAGGTGAGAGCATGTCTCAGGTCCAAAGTATGAAGCCTGTATTCTGCAACTGAGGTGTAGTTCAGGTAGAACACAGGCAGAGTCAACACTTGATTAAGGTGAAACTCTGACACTACCTTCGGGAGGAATTTCGGGTGGGGATGCAGGACAACCTTGTCCCGTGGAAGACCATGACAGGTGTGACATCTCACATTTGTGCACTGGTTCAAATGGCTCGCCCATGAGCTTTGCCAACACCAGCAGTAAATCCCACGGAGGTGGAGGTTCATGCACCGGACGGGATATGTGATCGAGGCCTTTGAAAACGCACCAGACCACCTTATCCTGTGCCACCATCTGCTGACCAGCCCGTGCCTAGTAAGCACAGATGGCTGCCAGGTGCATCTTAAGGGTCCAAGACCCCCTTTGGACAGAGACCAAAGGTAGTCTAGGATGCTAGCCACTGGACAGGACAGAGGGTCCAAGCCCTTACCCTGACACCAAATGGAAAATCTCTTCCATTTGAAGGCATAGCACTGTCTGGTCGACTCCTTCCTGAATGCTTCCACTACAGTGAGCACATCTTCAGAGAGACTCAAAGCCTGGAACTCTAGCCACTCAAGAACCAGGCTGTCAGGTGCAGGGACTGAAGGTCCGGCTGGAATACCTTCCCCTGATTGACTGAGATCAGGTCCGGGCATGCTGGAAGACACATTGGGAGCCTGTTGCTGAGACTAAGGAGATCTGGATCCAGAACTGGTGGGGCCAGTCTGGGGCTACCAGGGTCATCTGCACCTTGTCCCTCCAAGTCCGAGTGCCCCCCCCCGGTGTGTTGTGGTGGTAACCCGTGTCAGGCACAATGATTCTACCAACTGGAGGAGGTTTTGTCCAAAGGGCGAGAGTTCATTTTTGACCCAGACACTGAAGCCCCCAGAACCAACCATCTGGGGGTCGCCAATACCATCTCGGTGATGAAGTCCGCAACCTCCTTCAGGAAAACCCTCCCATCACCTGGTGGATGGTAGAAGAGAATGATCCTGTAGCCTGCACCCGCACCCATTATACATTCAAAGGAGTCAGTAGTTCCAACTGGCACCTCCCTGATCCCCAGTTCCTGTCTAAAACAGACGGTAACCCACCCTCGCCCCTACGGTCCACTCTTGGGCGGTGTATCACTGAGTACCCGACTGGAACTGCAGATGCCAAAATGGGACCCGCAATCTTGTCCAGCCAGGTCTCGGTGATGCAGGCCAGGTCTGCAGAGGCTACAAGATCCGTAACCAGTGTGGTCTTATTCCAAACAGACCTGACATTGCATAACACTGCCCAAAAGGGACGAGAATCTGAGGATCGCCCCACTACCTTCCTGACTGAGTCAGAGCCCTTGGGTATGGGCACAAGGCAGGGAGGACCTCATTCCTGTGCCCCTTTCGCCCCAAGGCGTCTCCTGGTCCCCACTGTCTCAATCTGTCCACCCCTCTCCCATCCCCCCCCCCCGAGAATGTCAGGATCCTCCACCACCCTACCTCCTTAATATGCCGAATGCCCAGCAAAGAATCCAAGCACCCCTCATCTGGGTGTGTTGTTGTGCTGTCTGCTATCTGAACTGAGTTCTAGCATTGTCCTTGTACCTCCACAGTCTAAATCCTATTTAGATAGTCAAATAGTAACTTTGAGGAGAGAGCGAGAGACTTAAAAATTACTAGCAATGGCCATATTTATCAACTTGCGCCATTAATTATGAAACTAGTAATATAAGCAGTTTTAAAAAAAGAATTTGAGGATGGCCCGGTGGCACTGGACGCCACACCTCGTGCCACGCCGGCGACCCAGGTTCAGGAACGAGCTCGGGTCGTCGGGGGTCGGCAGAGGAGGGAAGAGATAGAGCATCCAGAGGACTGCTCTCTCCTCCCGGAAAGGGTTTTAGGGGACGCGTCGCACAGGGGCAACCTCTGGTGGAGACCAGGGGAAATGCTGAGTTTGCGTCGCTACACATTGCGAGGGGGCGATGCTGTGGCGGGCGTCGGCAATAGTGCCATTGATGCCACTGCATGACCGAGCATCGGGGGAAACTGGAGGAAAATGGAAATACACTGCCATCGGGGATAGGCGATGGCACCACCTATCATCAGCCACACTCCAGAGGCCAGACTACCTCCTGTCCTAGGCCGAGCCCAGCCCGGCCCGAACTGTAAATAGAGCGCCCTGGGCGGACCATCCTCAGGGGGCTCAGAGCAGAGGGGATAGCTGGGCTGGTGCCAGGATGCAGGGGGAGTTTCAGGCTAGGAGGCAGAGTTGAAGATAAGGTGGATGCCTAAGAGAGCTCCCCATAGTGGCAGTGAAGAAATAGAGTGTAAAAAAAAGAATTTGAAGGAATTAAACATACAATGATTATAAATCTCTGGAAGTCAACAATATGTAGTGCTTAAAAAAAAAAAAAAAAAAAAAAAAAAACAGTATGATGAATTTTATTTACCAGCTAACAAATGCTGCAGCTCTAAGGTATGTTCGTGTAACACCATGTGTTCAGGTTTTGACTTATCAGTAGGCAGAACTGGCCACAGCACATTTAATAAAAATGAGTTACTGCACTTCCCAGAAATTTATTGCCAATTCTGTGTGCAAAGCCTTCTTAGAACTCAGTGGTGTGCATTATGTAAAGCACAAGAGGGTGTAGGTTTAGTTTTGTAAACTGCACACCCAAGTGCACTGTGGGGCACAAAGCACTTGAGAGAACTACTAATGTGCATGCTCAGGATCTCAGCTCCGTTTTCCAGCCTCTTTTTTCCCCCAGCTCTTTTAATGCTCGTTTTCACATCACACATACCTCTCCTTGTTCAGAATCAGCCACACATTTGGACCCCACCCTTCATTCATACTAGACATGGAAATGTAAAACCAGGGCTCAAAATTCCCCTTAATTTGGTGTTCCCTGCATACCAATACTGACAGGTGGTAACCCATTTTGGATACCAGTTTTCACTCCCACTTTCGAGTGGCGTCCATCACGCTGCTGATCGATGGAGTCCATCTTCCAGCATCCCACAATTGATGCACTCATTCTGCCCATAACCCACTCGTAATATCGCGGGAAGTGCACGTGATCACTGTGCATCTCATTCTCTGCCTTGCCTGTCAGCCTACATTACTCCGGCAAGAACCATGTGGAGCTACTGGGACCATGTAAAAAAGAAAGGTGAGAGAAGTGTAAATGTTATTGTTGACTTGGATCTTTTTTGTTTTGTTTTTTTCAAGCAAAATATAACAAGGTTCTCTCTTTTGTTTGCTCACATATGCTGTTTGGCAGCTCTTTAGCTGTGTGCAAAGGGACGTGCCAGTTTGCTGACAGGATCAGCAGGAAACAGGAGTTAAAAGGGTGTGGGCATGATTTAGCAGAAGGATGTTTAGGTGGTTATTCCAGTGGGCAGACTGTCCAGGACCGTGACTGTGAACCAGGTCATTACCTGTATGTTTAGCCATCTTGGGAAAAAAGCCTTGGACCCGGGTGTCCCAGTTCCAGATTTCAAGCTTTTAAAACTTGTAACAGCAGCTGCCAGAAACTGAAACATTAGGGAACTCATCAATGCACATTTCTGCTTGGGGTAAAGATGTGGGTGAGCATGCAGCAAGGAAATGCAATTAATTAATTACTGTATCATTTAGAAATAGTATGGGCAAAAAAATAATGCTGGTGCAGTGGCCTTGCTAAGAACAGCTAAGATTTTGTGGGGAGGAGGGAACATAACCTATTTAGGGCATTTTTGGGCTGTACAGTCAGTCTATGCTTTGAAAGTCATGTGCTTAGTGATACAGTACTTACAGAGTTGCGCTTATTTAGGGAAAAAATATTGGCATCTAAGTTTGGCATTAAGAACTGCGTAATTTTTGAAACACAGACCAAATTTTGTTCCTTAAGGGGACAGAAGTGCATACCCGGGACATTTAGGGGCTGGTAAGCTGCTGCTGAAATTGGTCTGTGGGCTCATCTTGACTGGGCTTTCTTATTTTTGTGAAGCAATTTTTTGTGTGTGGTGTCTGACTCATTAGAGTTACTATGGCTCTAAGCGTTGAGTTTCTTTTTTATTTACAGCTATACCGAGTATGCTTTAGTATTTATTAATCATCTCCATACATGTACTGTTCTCTAGGTAATTGTATCTTTTCGATTAAATAAAAAAGTTTAAAAAAAAAAAAAAAAACTGCTTAATTTTCCTTACAGGGCAGGATGCATCTCCACTTTTGCACTGCAACCTCTGCCACTAACTACTGTGTGCCAGAGGGCTTGTGACAGTACACATTACAAGAAGAGATAACCTGGCCTATGGAAAGTGGGTGGCATTTTAAAAAAACATCAGATTGCATGTTTTTGGCAAATTATTTTTATTGAGAAAATATTGGGGGGTTAGACTGCAGAAAAAAAAAGTCACCAGTCTTTTGCTCGCTTTTATTCAGTTACAGTCTGGGTTTAATTGTGGCAAGCATTTTAAAAGGTAACATTTTAGCTTGCTAGAATTTCACGTTTTGTGGTAGCCTATCACGTAACATTTCTTATTGTGTAATGGGTACAAATAGTGGTACACAAGAAAAAGGGGTTGTATACCAGTTTTCAAGACAAAATACCAAATCTTGGGAAATGGTATTCAATGTGGAACATCACTTTTTAAAAACGAATTTCTAGCCCTGAAAACTTGTTCATGAACAGGGTTTGCAACCATGATGGCGTCATTATAGATGTGCATTCACAATTACAGGAGGCTTCCAGCTGCTGAAGTCTGGCGGTCCACTTGGCCAGCGTTTAATTATACATTTGGCATACATGGTTAAAAAATGTCATTTGGCATACTGTTCCACTCTGAACATTTCATGTGTCAAGTTTGTTGCTAGAGGCTAACTGGTCACACACAACCAGAAATAAAAAGCTGACACAACTTCTTTAAAATAACTGTATTGGTTAAAATGCAAAAATAAAAAATTTTTAAATGCATGACAGACTGTTTTCATTGTCTTTATCTGCCACACAGTTATCAGAATATGAATCATTTTTTTACTTCAGTGTTAAAGTGGAAACATATTTCAATAAAAGCTCCTATCTGCTTTCTTTTTAAAAAACTTTTCCTTATTTTAAGTCAAATATTTACATGCCATTTTAGAAGTGCAATAAGACACTAGGGTGTACCATTATTGTGACATAATCGCACTTCTCAGGTACAGTTAATGGCACTTGGCTGTGCCTCATGCCTAATAATGCACCTGACATGCAGTATCACCATGATGCAAACCCTGTCATGTCTTATTGCTTACATAATGCACAGCTGTGTGTGTGTGTGCGCGCGCGCGCGAGCCATACAAAATGGTACAGTCCGTCACTCCACCTGTTCTTCCCAACAGCAATGAGTGAAAAATATTGAAGCCCTAGTTGAGATCAAAGCCTCCCAATATCATTTAAGAGTCTGTTAAAGAGGGCAGAGGCTCAGATGTTCTCCAGTATGTAACACACTGTACTTAATGTCCTGAATGTCTTGGTGTACAGAGGAGTCTTCAAAGGATGACAGCATGGACACTACACAGAGCCTCAGTGTCAATGCTGCGGGCCAAAGAGATACTATTACAAGAGAGTAGATGCAGTCTCTGCACACCAGGGTCAGTGTAGAAACCAGAACAAAGTACATGATCAGGTTTAGCAGAAAATTGCTCTCTCATGAATGGGGTATTTGTGCAGTGGTAATAAATGTTCAAAGTGCTTAAGATATGGACCAATAACAGTAATGCACGCCATGCTAATAAACTACTGCAGAAAGCAAAAAAAATCAGACATCAAATCATTTTGTATATATATATATATATATATATATATATATATATACACACACACACACACACACACACAGGTATGGTCTAGATCCAAAACTGGAAACTTGCATTGCAGTCAGAACCTGTACTGGTCACAATGTGTAAGAATAATAATCTATATTTATCTAGCTCCCCATCCCAGAGGTTCTGGGCTCTGTACAAGCAGACAGCAGTTCAAATAACATAAAATACATAAATATAAGAACATATACCAAGAACAAAACAGATGATCACTGACAGATAAAATACAATTCAACTGTTCCAATCAACAGTTCAGCAGTCTGCTCCTTCAGGAATGCAAAGACTATTCCCAAAGGCCTCTCTAAAAAGATGCGCCTTCAGACCCTGCTTAAAAATCTCCAACGATGGGGCCTCCCTCAGAGATCTTGGAAGAGAGTTCCTCAGGGCTGGGTCAGCCACCTCAAATGACTGATCTCCTGAGATCTTAAGCTGTGCCCTGGGAACCATTAGGAGGCCCTCAGTGGAGAAGCAGAATGAGCACACGGGGCAGCCAAGGGTCAAAAGGTCACTCAACGTTTTTATAAGTTTTTTTAGAATGTTAGTATTTTAAATTTTTACTAATTCAGATTCTTATTTAATGTCATTTTTGTGTCTTATTTCCTCTTTTAATGAAGGAGTTAAAGGAGACTGCTGTAATGATTGTGTAGTTGTTGTAATATATTGTCTTTTGTTTTGGTGTGCTGTGTAAAATTGTTCTTTGTATTTTTTTTTTTTTTTTAACAGTTATTACTCCCCGAGTCCTCTGCTGTCCATCTGACATCCCCTCATGCAGGCACTGGGTATTAGGCCCCTTCCCCAAACCCCCACGACTTATCCTTCGTGGCAGGGTTGAGGAGTTTCTCGACCCACCAGACCGGATTAGCAGTAGTAGAGGAGGCGCCATCACGGGCCGTTGCGATGGGAGACCATCGTCATCCGTGCAGAGGACTCCTTTTCCCATTTTCCTTGTGCCCCTTTGGAGGATGCAGCGTGCAAGGATGCCAGCAGTGGCAGCTTGCACGTTCCCAACATGCGCGCTCCTCTAGGCGTCAGCCGCAGTTCCCCACCCACATCTTCTAGCATCGGCGTGCTGCCTCCCAGCCTCCGCTAGGGGGCAAGCAATCGCGGAGTGCTGCTAATTCCCCTTCCCGGAGAAGAAGAGCAGTCCATAGGACGCTCAATCCTTCTCCTCCCCTGCCAACCCCTGGCAGCCTATGCTCATTCCTGAACATGGGTCACCGGTGTGGTGTGAGGTAAGGTGTCCAGCGCCTCAGCCCTCAGTGCCACCAGGCCAGCTTTGTTCTTTGTATTTTTGAAGAAAAAAACTCACAAAAAAGATTTAACACACACACACAAAAAAAAAGGTCTCAGGTAGCCAGGGCCCAGTCCATATAGGGCCTTATAGGTGAGCAAGCCCACCCTGAAGTTGATTCTCTATCGCACCAGCAGCCAGTGCAGATCACACAGGACCGAGGTCACATAACAGGACCTTGGAAGGCACATGTCAGCAACCTGACCACAGCGATGCAGTAGTCAAGTCTAGATATTACAAAGGCATGTACCAGTGAGGGCAGGTCGTCGGGCAGAATCAATGCTTTAATCCAGGCAATATTCCTAAGGTGGTAAAAAACACTCTGAATGATGGACAACACCTGAGCCTAGTGGGTTAATCCATTGTCAAGGATAAAGCCTAGATTTTTCACCTTACTAGATGCAGCCCAGGGAATGTGGCCAAGGAATAACCCAGTTCCCATCACAGCAGCATCTGAATCCCACCGGCAACCAGGCTTAATCACTAGCACCTCCGTCTTGTCAGGACAAAGTCTCAGCCAACTGGAGGACATCCAGTCCTGGATCTCGGACAGACACTTATTAAGCACCTCCACGGCATCATTCATCCTGGGTATAAATTACATATACAGCTGGGAGTCATCTGCATAACAGTGAAAACCCAAGCTGTGCTGTCTATTGATCTACCCGTGGAAGCGTGTTCACTGCAAACATAAACGACAGGATCGAACCCTGGGGATCTCCACAAGGCAAGCGCTTCCGCCAGGAGGAAAAAAACTCCCCATCATTCACTACCATTTGCATCCTGTCTGAGAACGGACTCAAACCAGCTCATGACAGTACCGGTTGAGTCCACAGAGCTCTCTTAGGTGATCCAGTGGCATTACATGATCCACAGAGTCAAACGCTGAGGAGAGATTGAGGAGAACGAGTATTGACCATTCTCCTCCTCTATCCCTCACCCTGAGGAGATCATTCTGCACCCTAACTACTGCTGTTTTGATACTGTGCCTGGACCTAAACCCAGACCGGAAGGGCTCACAGACGTCACAGGTCGCAAGGTGTGCCTTGAGCTGCAAAGCCACTACTTTCTCAATAATCTCACCCAAGAATAGGAGGTCAGAGACTGATCTATAATTCGACAAGATGTCAGGGTCGAGAGAGAGTACTTCTTTAGGAGGAGCCTCACTGGCGCCTCTTTCAGGGCACAGGGAAAAAGTCCCTCAAAAAGTGAGCACTGGACAATCTCAGCGAATACTGGACCAACGGACTCAAGGCATCCCCACCAACAGACGCGTCAGGCCCGGGTCTGAGTCCAGTTCATAGTATGTGGGCCACAATTTCGAAATCCCCTCACATACCTCTATCACTCCTACCGGCCTAAACTCACTCCAGACAATAGGAATGCCTCAGAAAATGTAAGACTCGCCACTCTGGGGCCGTAGCTCCTCCACTGGAGAGATCCCAGCCCTAATGGAGGACACCCTGTCAGAGAAGAACAGAGCAAACTCCTTGCACTGAGTGACAAACTGCCCTCTTCGGCTGCAGATAGGCAGGGTGGAGTAGCCTGTCTGTTCCTCCCTGTAGCAATCTCCCTGGACAGGAACACTGCCTAGTTATGGTTGACTGCTCTTTTTGGTGTTCACTGTAGTTAATTCTGAAAACCAGTGTATCCTCCTCAGACCGGGACTTCCGCCAGCAGCACTCCAACCTCTGACACCTGGTTTTCATCTCCTTCAGAGCCCCATCAAACCACAGGAGTCTCAAGCAAGAAGACCTAGGTTGTATACAGACCAGTGCAACAGAGCTGGGTGCATTGTGCAGCACTATTATATGCTGCCACCGCCTCATCCGAATCTGTCACACAAGCAGCACTCACACCAGACAGATCCACTCCCTCCAATAGCCCCTCTGAGAACAACCCCTTCAAAGAGCGGTAGCGGACCATCTCTACAGGGAAAGGACTAACGAGGGGGCCACAAACAAGAATTCTAATCATGCAGTAATTCAATCAAATGACCGGATCAGTGAACTCAAGCCCTAGTGAGAACACTAAGTCCAAGGCGTGACCATGGCTGCAGGTCACAGAAGCAACAGCTTGTGAAAGGCTCAGCAAAGTCATCAACTAGAGGAAGTCGTGACCAAAATGCGAGAGTTTGTCCTCGAGCCATGCACTGAAATCATCCAGAACAAACCATCTGGGTGACTCCAACACCCTCTCAGTGATGAAGTCCAGGATTTCCTGGAGAAATACCCCCTCGCACCCCAGAGGCCAGTATTCAAGGAGGATTCTACAGCCTGCACCTGGACTCCCACGCACAGCCATGCATTCAAATGATGAAGTAGAACCCACTGGAGGCACAGAGAAGTTTAGGTTGGATCTAAAACAGGTGGCCACACCGCCACCCCTGCGTTCCCTCCTCGAGCATAGAAAACCCTGCTGGTACAGACACCTCCAATACTGGATCCATGTCATCCCCCAACCAGGTTTCCATAATGTAAGCCAGATCAACCAAGGAAATCAAGTCTGCAGTAAATGCGGTCTTGTTTTTAACTGATCTGGCACTGAACAGATCCGCCCGAAGGGGACTAGTGGATGCTGCCGACCCAATTGCTGCCTGCTCACTCGGTCCAGTGGGAACCCTAGGTATGGATGCCATACATGTCTGGCCTCTCTCCAGCCCCATTTTGTCCCAGGGCGCCTCCTGGTCCTGACCACCCCGATATGGCTAACTCCCGCTATACCGACAGTGCCCTGCTGTCTGCCATCCCTCCCTCTCCCAATCCCGACCTCCCTACAGCACCTAACTGCAGTAGCTGATAAAGGGAGGTCAGTGAATGGGCGGAGGTCAAGCAGCAGAGACATCGGATAGGTAATCTGCTGGCTTCTAGGTTCAGGGCACATCTGGACAGCTGGTTTGTACAAGTAAGAAATACCTTAACTTATCCAAACAAATTACCCCTTCCACACCTAAAACTTAAAACACAAAACAATAAAACTACCCCTCCTTCCCAAAAGTCAAACAACCGAAATAAAATAAAATGACACAAATTTATTTCGTTTTTGTTGACCAGGTAAATGCACTTATCAAATTCTGCCCATTTTCAGGCACAACCCAAGGGAGGGGGATACAGATGAATGCCAACTGACCTTGAACCAGACTGAGCCGTTAGTGCTATTTTTAGTGAATGGGGGGAAATTTGGCTAGGGCACCGGAGAAATTCCCCTACTCTTTTTCCAGAAGAGCCATGGGATCTTTAACATCCACCTGAACTACCACCAGAACAGGCAGACGGGACCTCGGTTTAATATCTCATCTGAAAGGTAGCACCTCAGGAGTGCAGCACCCCCTCATTCTGCACTACAGTGTCAGTACTGGATTTAACCCAAGTGCCTGGTGTGGGGATAGGACCCACAGCCTTCTGATCTCCAGGCCTCAGAGGAGAGTATGCAACCTGCTGAGCCACTGACATTGTTAACTTCTGACCGTCTGCTTGTAAGGCAAGGATATATCCAGTGTACCACCTGAGGCCCCAAATACCCAAGATTAAATAAAATAGCATAGTCACTCACTTCTCTCTACTACCTAGTCCTTCCCACATCCATTAAACATAGACTTTGATGGCAGATAAGGACAGCTTGGCCCACCTAGTCTGCCCATTTCCCTACCTACTGGATAAGCAGCAGATCCTAGTTAGCCAACTGCCTATTTCCTCCAACCTCCCACAAGAACTGCCTTATGACTGTCCCATGCATTCTTGAATTCTCCCACAGTTTTAGACCCCATAACCTTCTCAGGAAGGCGGTTCCATGCATCCACCACCCTCTCTCTGAAAAATACTTCCTCACATTGCCCCTGAGCCGTCCCCCTCTATCTTCAAAGTGTGCTCCCTTGTACTTGCACATCTTTTTTTCTGAAAGATGCTACCGTCTTGGACTTTGTTGATTCCACTGAGGTACTTAAAAGTTTCTCACATGTGCCCCCCTCTCCCTCCTTTCCTCAAGGGTATACATCTTAAGCTCCTTTAGTCTCTTCTCATATCATTTTTTTCAATTTCAATTTCAACTTTATTTTTAAAAGGCGCTTTTCTTAAATCAAAGCGCCTGTACAGATAAATAAGACAGTAAATATAGTAAATCAAATCAACAGAAATCCTTAAAAGCTATATTAAAAAGGTGGGTCTTCAACTCCCTTTTAAAACTAAGGACGGTCGGGCAGTCTTGCACCTGACGAGGTAGAGAATTCCACAGGGTAGGCGCCATAAAACTAAAAGATCTAGCACCAGATGTTTTCAAACGTACCCTGGGAATCTCTAGCAATCCCTCGTCAGTGGATCGGAGGGGGCGAGAGGGACTATAGGGGCACAGGAGCTTTCAGGTAGGTAGGTCCCATATATAGCTTCTATTACAGACCCTGCACCATTTTAGTTGCCCTCCTCTGGACTGCCTCCATCCTGTCTATGCCTTGCAGAGATGGGATCTCCAGAACTGGACACAGTACTCCAGATGGGGTATCACCAACTGTCTGCAGAGAGAGATAACACTGTTTTCTACTGGTGATGCCTCTCCCTATACACATCCCAGTATCCATCCACCTTCCCTACTGCCTTCTCACATGGCTTGCCAACCTTAAGGACATCTGATACGATTACCCTAGGTCCCTTTCCATTTTTGCTGTTGTTACTACCCTCCCCCACATTGTGCACTCTTCCCCTGGGTTTTTGTTTCCCAGGTGCATTATTTTGCACTCCTTTGCACTGAATCCAAGCTGCAATACTTCTGACAATTCCTCCAACTTTGCCAAGTCCCTTCTCATCCTTTCCATGCCCCCTTGTGCATCAACCCTGTTGCAGATCTTTGTGTCATCTGCACAGAAGCATACTTTTCCTTCCAGACCATCTGCAATGTCATTTATAAAGACATTAAAAAGGACAGGACCCTGTACTGAACCCTGTGGTACCCCACTACTAAATACAGGTTACTCACCTGCAAAAGGAGTTCTAGGAGTGGTATATGTTGTTCATCCACACTTACTGGCAGGTTCCTTGCCGCTTTAAATCTAGCCGGAAGGTCTTCAAGCTAGCTCCTCCCACCCACCCGTGTGGTAAAACTCTCGGCTCCACCCTATGATGCCAGATCTACCCCGCTGGAAGCCAGGTTGTGCGTCGAAGCCGGGGAGGTCGGGTGGGTTGAGTGGATCAACAACATATACCACTCCCAGAACTCCTGTTACAGGTGAGTAAATACAGGTTACTCACCTGTAACAGGAGTTCTAGGAATGGTATATGTTGTTCATCCACACTGTCTGGCAGGTATCCTTGCCGCTTTAAATCTTGCCGGAAGGTCTTCAAGCTGGCTCCTTCCACCCACCGGTGGTAAAACTCTCGCTCCGCCCATGACGCCAGATCTGGCCCGCTGGAAGCTCAGGTAGTGCGTCGAGCCGGGAGGTTGAGATGTAGGATGAACAAATATACCATTCCTAGAACTCCTGTTACAGGTGAGTAACCTGTATTTCTAGGGACATGGATATGTTGTTCATCCACACTGTCTGGCAGACTCCTAGCAGTTCACCGGGAGGAGGGAGGCAAGACGCACACCCCCGATACTTACTTGGGAAAGAGAGACTGGAGAACCGAGGCCCCAAAACCAGCATCCCGGCATGACTCAAGGTTGATGTGGTAATGGGTGATGAAGGTGTGTGCCGACTTCCAGGTAGCAGCCCTGCAGATTTCCGGGATAGGGACGTCCCTGGAAGCAGCCACCGATGCAGCAGTATGGCGGGTAGAATGAGCTCTTATCCCTCTGGGAGGCTCCATGCCCGCCAACTTATAGCAGAGATCTATGCAGGAGGTGACCCACCTGCCTATCGTCCGCTTCGCTGCAGGTCTGCCAGATGCAGCTTCAGCGTAGGTGACAAACAGTTGGCGAACCTCTCCCCGAATTTCAGCCGTGCGCTCCTTATAGTAAGCGAGCGCCCTTCTAGGGTCCAAAGTATGGAGCTTATATTCGGCCTCTTAGGTGTGACTGGGGTAGAACACCGGCAGAGTCAGCACCTGGTTAAGGTGAAACTCCGACACCACCTTCGGAAGGAATTTCGGGTTGGGGCGCAGGACAACCTTGTCCCTGTAGAAGACCAGGTAAGGAGACTCGATGGAAAGCACCTGGAGCTCTCCCATCCTTCTGGCTGACGTGATAGCCACCAAGAAGGCGGTCTTCCACGACAGGTGAGAGAGTTCACACCTGTGCATTGGTTCGAATGGCTTGCCCATGAGCTTTGCCAGTACCAGCAGTAGATCCCACGGAGGTGGAGGTTCTCGCACCGGAGGGGAAATGTGATCAAGGCCTTTGAAAAAGCGCCAGACCACCTTCTCCTGCGCTACAGACTGCTTCCCGGCCCGCGCCCGGTAAGCAGAGATGGCTGCCAGGTGTACCTTAAGGGTTGTCGACCTAAGCCCTTGCTGAGAAAGGGACCACAGGTAGTCCAATATGCTCGCCAGGAACAGGAGGAAGGGTCCAGGCTCTTTCGACACCAAATGGAAAACCTTTTCCATTTGAAGGCGAGCATTTTCTGGTCAACTCCTGCGGACGCCTCAACTACGTTGAGGACCTTGTCGAAAGACCCAAGGCCTGGAACTCTAGCCGCTCAGGAACCAGGCCGTCAGGTGCAGGGATTGAAGGTCCAGATGGAATACCTTCCCCTGATTGACTGAGAGCAGGTCCGGGCGAGCTGGAAGCTGCCTCGGAAGCCTGGAGCCGAGGCTGAGGAGATCTGGGTACCAGAACTGGCGGGGCCAGTATGGGGCTATCAGAATCACCTGCGCCTTGGCCCTCCTTGCTTTGAGCAGCACCTTGTGTAATAAGGGGAATGGGGGAAAGGTGTAGAAGAGGCCCAGGGTCCACGGCCTCGAGAAGGCATCCCCCTGCAGAGAGCCCTGCTGAGGGGGGCGGGCATGGAACAGCCTCAACTTCGCATTCTCCCTGGAGGCAAACAGGTCCACCTGAGGTGTGCCCCAATGGGAGAATAGATCTCATACTACCTCCGGCAGGAGAGACCACTCGTGGGAGGCAGCCCCTATCCGGCTTAGGGCATCGGCCAGGGTGTTGGAGGCTCCTGCCACATGAATGGCTAGGAGATCCGCCTCCAGGCTGCGCACGAGTGACCAGATGTGGAGAGCTTCCTTGCATAGGAGCATTAAGCGCGTCCCGTCCTGGCGGTTTAGATAGTACATGGTCGTGGTATTGTCCGTCTGGACCCGGACCACTTGACCCCGAAGAAGCGGAGCAAAGGCGGTGAGAGCTAGGTGGACCGCCTGGAGCTCCCAGCAGGTTGATGTGGCATCGGGACTCCGCTGGTACCAGAGGCCGCGGCGCTGGTGTTCTCCCAGATGGGCACCCCAACCCATCAGAGAGGCATTGGTCGATCAGAGAGACCGCCGGCTCGGGCGGATTTAATGGGATGCCCTCCTGCAGATGAACTGGAACGGTCCACCACTGGAGAGCTGCCTCACATCCCTGGGTCACCGCCACTAGCTGGTCCAATGGATCGCAGCTGCCAGACCACTGGCTGGCCAGCCCCACTGAAGGGGATGATGTTCCAGCGGGCCCAACGGACCACGCTGGTACAGGCCGCCATGAGACCCAGGAGGCGCAGGAAGTCCCGGGCAGGGCGCAATTGCCCAACCAGAAATGATTGGGCAAAGGAGGAAAGAACCTCGGCCCTGTCCGCCGGGAGCCGTGCTCTGGCTCGAAGAGAGTCAAGCTCTGCCCCGATGAAAAGAATCACCTGCTTGCCTCGAGTTCCGACTTGGCCTCGTTGATGAGGAGGCCTATCTGAGAGCAAACCCGAGGGCCAGGTCTCTGACCGCCCACCTCCTGTCTGGAGGCTGCTATCAGCCAATCGTCCAGGTAAGGGTAAACCCGGACCCTCGGCGCCGAGAAATGCTGTCACCACTGCCATGCATTTGGTGAAGACCCTGGAGCTGGAGATAAGCCAAAGGGCATGGCTTGGAACTGAAAAGGGAACCTTCCACTCAAAGCGAAGGAACCTTTGATGGGACGGACGATAGGGACGTGAAAGAACGCTGCTCCTGTAGGTCCAGAGAGCAGAACCACACTCGTGTTCCAAGGATGGGATTATTTGAGCCAGAGTGACCATCCTGAAGGTTCGAGACCTTAGGAACTTGTTCAGGTCGTGTAGGTCGAGAATGGGGCGCCAGCCCCCCGTCCGTTTTGGAACCAGGAAGTACCTGGACACGAACCCCGGGTTTGAGGGAGGGTCCGCCACCTCTCTTATCACCTCCTTCTTAAGGAGGAGAGCGATGTCGGCTCGGCGAGCTGACAGCGAGGCTTCGGACCTCGAGGCCCCCCGAGGTGCGACGGCTCTGAAGGGTGGGGCCTGCTCGAACTCCAGAGGCAGGCCCTTTCCTACCACCTCCAACACCCACCTGTCTGTGGTAATAGCAGACCAGGCGGAAAGGAAGTACCGGAGCCGTCCCCCCACGGGGGGAACCTGGGGTGAGGTGACGAGGTTGGGGGCGACACCCCTCAACCCGACACTGTGCAGGCTTGGAGGAGGGACCGGCCGAGGGACCGCCTGGGCCTTTACCTCCCTGCTTCCTGGAGGAGGAAGCCGCAGACTTAGGTTTGGGACGCCAAGCGCGAGCCTGCTGGCCCTGGTGTTGCTGGGCCGGGCGTGCCGGGGGCGCAGACGGACGAAAGGGCTTGGGTTGAGGTCTGCGGCCCTTGTCCCTCTGAGCGGATGATACCGAGTCCAAGGTGGCATTGGACTTTTCGATCCTCTGGAGGTGGCCTTCCACTCCAGGGCTGAAGAGGTCGGTCCCCAAAAAGGGGACATTCACCAATTTGTGCTGGGTATCCGCTGTGAAGGTGGATATCCTCAGCCATGCCCGACGGCGCATAGCAACTGCAGCCGCTACTGACCTGGCGCATGAATCACCGATGTCCAAAGCAGTCTGAAATTGCTGCTTGGCCACTGCCCTGGTCCCGCACCTGCTTGACCGTGGTCTGCAGGTCAGCCGGAAGATGAGGGACCACCTCGGCCAGGGAGCCCAACAGGGCGTGAGAAAAATGTGCCATCAGTACGGCCGAGCTGGCCTGACGAAGGCCAAGGGAGGACGCAGCGTAGACTTTCGCCGGCATAGTCCAATTTCTTGACTCCTTGTCGGAGGTTTGTCCACGCCCTAGCGCTGCCAGGCACGCCGAAAACGCTGTCGGTAACTAACCCTCGGCCGAGGGATGTTCCGAAACCGGACAGGGAACTGTAGGGACCGGATACTTCCTGGCCATCCTGGCCGAAGGTGCAGGACAGGAAGCAGGACGCTGCCAGAGCTCCAAGGCCGGGCCCACAATGGCCTCAGTCACAGGAAGGCATCCGTGGGGGAATCCTCGTCCAAATCTCCGTGAGGGGATACTTGGCCCGCTGGATACGGGTTTCGAGCTGCATCCCGTGGATTCCGAGATGAGTCTGAGCAACCCCAGGAAGGACGGAGGCTGTCGTCCAGCGACTGACCTCCAGAGGACTCCAAGTCCACTCGCTTGGAGAAGAAGGAGGAATCGCCGCCGGACTCGAAGAGTCCGCAAAGAGCTGCTCTTTGGCCTGAGCCACCTCCACCCGCCGACAGCGATCGGGAGTGAGGGTGACCGACAGCCTATGGGCAGACCCTGAGCCGACCGAGAATTCTCGGTCGGAGCCCCAAACCGCGGCTGTGGAGGCGGAGGTTCCACCGAATCGGTGGAGCAGCTGGTTTCGCCGAACAACCGCCTGACAACAGGCTCCTCAGGTAAAATGGGGGTTGTTTGTCGCCCGGTGACAGCCACTAATGGCAAAGGTGAGCGGCCGGCTTATTCCTGGTCAAAAGGAGCTGTTGCCACATGAGGTCTCAGATCGCCGACGCACCATGCCGGGTTTCCCTCATCCGGGAGGAGGAAGAAGAGGACAAGCGGCGGCTCCGCTTACCGCAGTGCCGAGACCGCCTGTGACGGCGGGATCGGCTGGTCCGCAAAGAAGTCCGAGACAGAGACCGAGAACCTCGGGTTTTCCGAGGATGGTGCGGAGAGGGGACGGGTGGAACCGGCTCCTCCCTCAGCTCGGAGGGAACACCCAAGGGCTCCGGAACTGGAGGCACTGGCAAGCCCACGGGATCCTCAACTCTCTCCGGGGGAACCGGGGAGAAGGGATTTTCGGCTTCGCCGGTCGACAACACATCCAACGGGTCAAGAAAGATCTCGACTGCGTCGACGGGAGTCTCGGTCAACTGACCTGACGGGGACACCGTGAGACCAGTGGCCGAAGCCGAACGATCGACTCAAGTCGGCGCCGACAACTCGGGAGGGGACCTTTCCGCTCCCAAGAGCGCCGACTAAGAGACTTACCTTTGTCTTTCTTCTTGGACCGAGAAGAAGAAGGTCCAGCAGACGTGTGGTCCCTCTCCCTAGTGGAGAGGACAGACAAAGCTCCTTAAAAGAAGCTGTGTAAGAGGAACCCAGGAAAGTGGAATAAAAGCCGCTGGTCGAGGAAGATGCGGCCCGGCGCCGCCTCCTTCTTCGAGGGCGATCATCTACTCTAGCTGATTCGCCGAGCCTGCCGCAGAAGTCGCACGACCGGGCCTCTTTTGACTTAACCGTGGAAAACGCTCGGGCGCCCAGTTGTAAACGGGCGCATGGTCTTCTGAGGAAGTAGGCTGAGAAGGAAGCACAGGTCGCAAGCCCGCGGTTCGTGCTCGAGGCCCAAACAGTACACACACGTGAGTGCTGATCCGTCTGAGACATCTTTCTGCCCACAAGGGCACCGCCGAAACCAGGAGTCAATTTGTCCATCGCAGCTGAGGACAGAAGACCAAAGTCTTTAAGCAAAAACTTTTAAATTGGAAACCAAGAATTAGGAACTAGTCTTATACGCAGAGCGTTAAGGAGGGAACCTGAGCTTCCAAGCGGTAAGGAAGATCTGGCGTCATGGGGCGGAGTCGAGAGTTTTACCACCCGGGTGGGTGGGAGGAGCCAGGTGAAGACCTTCCGGCAAGATTTAAAGCGGCAAGGATACCTGCCAGACAGTGTGGATGAACAACATATCCATGTCCCTAGAACCTGTCTTTCTAGGGAAGTGGATATGTTGTTCAATCCGCACTTATTGGCAGACTCCTAGCAGTTCTCCAGGAGGAGGGAGGTAAGGCGCGCACCCCCTACTTGGGAAATAAGGACTGGAGAACAGAGGTCCCAAAACCAGCATCCCAGCGTGACTCAAGGTCGATGTGGTAGTGAGTAATGAAGGTGTGTGCTGACTTCCAGGTAGCAGCTCTGCAGATTTCCTGGATAGGGACGTCCCTGGAAGCAGCGGTATGGCGGGTAGAATGAGCTATTATCCCTTTGGGAGGCTCCATGCCCGCCAAGCTAGAGCAGAGATCTATGCAGGAGGTGACCCACCTGCCTATCATCCGCTTGGCTGCAGGTCTGCCAGGTGCAGCTTCAGCATAGGTGACAACCAGCTGGCGAACCTCTCCCCGAATTTCAGCGTCCGCTGCTTGTAATAAGAGAGCGCTCTTCTAGGGTTCAAAGTATGGAGCCTATATTCGGCCTCCGAGGTGTGACTGAGGTAGAACACCGGCAGAGTCAACACCTGGTAAAGGTGAAACTCAGACACCACCTTCGGAAGGAATTTCGGGTGGGGGCGCAGGACAACCTTGTCCCTGTGGAAGACCAGATAAGGAGACTATGGAAAGCGCCTGGAGCTCTCCCATCCTTCTGGCTGACGTGATAGCCACCAAGAAGGTGGTCTTCCACGACAGGTGAGATACATGACACCTGTGCATCGGTTCGAATGGCTTGCCCATGAGCTTAGCCAATACCAGCAGTAGATCTCACAGAGGTGGAGCTTCTGGCACCGGAGGGGATATGTGATCAAGGCCTTTGGAAAAGAGCCCCACCAGCTTCTCCTGCGCCACCGACTGCTTTCCGGCCCACACCCGGTAAGCAGAGATGGCTGCCAGGTGCACCTTAAGGGTTGTCGACCGAAGCCCTGGCTGAAAAAAGGGACCACAGGTAACATAGAAACATAGAAACACAGAATTTGACGTCAGATAAGGACCGTTTGTCCCACCCAGTCTGCCCATTTCCCTACCTAATGGATAAGCTGCAGATCCTAGCTAACCAGCAGCCTACTTTTCTACCCCACCCCTAGAATTGCCTTTATGGCTGTCCCATGCATGCTTGAATTCAATCATTGTTTTTGACTCCACAACCTCCTATGGAAGGCCATTCCATGCATCCACAACCTCTCTGTGAAAAAATATTTTTACATTACCTCTGAGCCCCCATCTTCAAATTGTGCCCCTTGTTCTTGCACACCTTTTTTGAAAGATGCTACCTCTTGACTTTGTCGATTCCCTTGAGGTACTTGAACATTTCTATCATGTCCCCCTCCTCCTTTCCTCGAGGCTATACATATTAAGCTCCTTTAGTCTCTCTTTATATGTCTTCCAGTCCAGACCCTGCACCATTTTAGTTGCCCTCTTCTGGACACCTTCCATCTTGTCTATGTCCTTGCGGAGACTGGGTCTCCAGAGCTGCACACAGTACTCCAGATGGGGTCTCACCAGCTGTCTGTACAGAGGCATAACAACTTCCTGTTTTCTACTGGCGATGCCTCTCCCTGTGCATCCCAGTATCCCTCCAGCCCTCCTTACTGCCCTCTCACATTGCTTGCCCAACTTTAAGTCATTTGATATCACTACCCCCAGGTCCCTTTCCATTTTTGTTGTTGTTAGTATCTCACCCCCCATTGTGTACTCTTCTCCTGGGTTTTTGTTTCCCAGGTGCATTACTTTGCACTTCTTAGCATTAAATCTAAGCTGCCATACATTTGACCATTCCTCTAACCTTGCCAAGTCACTTCTCATTCTTTCCACCCCACCTTGTGCAACAACTCCTGTTGTAGATCTGTGTGTCATCTGCGAAGAGACATACTTTTCCTTCCAGTCCCCCTGCAATGTCGCGTACAAAGACATTGAAAAGGACCGGTCCTAATACTGAACCCTGCGGCACCCCACTAGTAACCCCCCTTTCTTCAGAGTGGACTCCATTTACTATTACCCTCTGTGTCCTATTCTCCAGCCAATTCTTTACCCAGGCTATCATCTTGTGACCCACTCCCAGGCTGGTTAACTTGTATATTAATCTTTTGTGTGGAACAGAGTCAAGTGCCTGCTAAAGTCTAGACAGGCCATGTCCACAGCCCCTCCCTGATCTACTACTTTGGTCACCCAGTCAAAGAAATCTATTAGATCTGCCTGGCATGACCTTCCTGCTGTGAATCCATGCTGCCTTGGGTCCTGTGCCCTCTGGCTTCTAGGTACTTGACAATTCTTTCCTTCAGAAGTGATTCCATCATTTTCCCTATCACTGAGGTTAAACTAACTGGTCTGTAGTTTCCCGCTTCTGCCCTGCTCCCATTTTTGTGAAGGGGAATCACATCGGCCCTCCTCCAGTCCTCAGGTACCACCCCATCCTTCCATGATTTGCTAAAGCGGGTAGTCAGTGGTGTCACTAGTTCTACCCTTAGTTCTTTTAGAATTCTGGGATGAATCCCATCAGGCCCCAATTGCTTTGTCCACCTTCAGTTTTCCAGAAAGGTAGTCCAGAATGCTAGCCAAAGAACAGGAGGAAGGGCCCAACCCCTTATCCTGACACCAAACGAGAATCTCTTCAATTTGAAGGGATAGCATTTTCTGGTCGACTCCTTACTGGATGCCTCAACAACGCTGAGGACCTCACCGGAAACACCCAAGGCCTGGAACTCTAGCCGCTCAGGAACCAGGCTGTCAAGTGTAGGGATTGAAGGCCCGGGTGGAGTGCCTTCCCCTTGTTGACTGAGATCAGGTCCGGGCAGGCTGAAGCCGCCTCGGGAGCCTGGAGCCGAGGCTGAGGAGATCTGGATACCAGAACTGACAGGGCAGTCTGGGGCTACCAGAATCACCTGCGCCTTGTCCCTCTTCGCCTTGAGAAGCACCTTGTGGATCAAGGGAAATGGAGGGAAGGTGTAGAAGAGGCCAGGGCCCATGGCCTCGAGAAGGCATCCCCCTGCAGCGAGTCCTGCTGAGGAGGGCGGGCATGGAACAGCCTCAGTTTCACATTCTCCTTGGAGGCAAACAGATCCACCTGAGGAGTGCCCCAGTGGGAGAACAAATCTTTTACTACCTCCAGCAGGAGAGACCACTCATGACATGCAGCACCTATCCGGCTTAGGGCATCGGCCAGAGTGCTGGAGGCTCCTGCCACATGGATGGCTAGAAGATCCGCCTCCAATCTGCTCACGAGAGACCAAGTGCGGAGAGCCTCCTTGCACAGAAGCAAGGAATGCGTCCCGCCCTGGCGGTTTAGGTAGTACATGGTCGTGGTGTTGTCCGTCTGGACCTGGACCACCTGACCCTGTACAAACAGAGCGAAGGTAGTGAGGGCTAGTCAGACCGCTTGAAGCTCCAGCAGGTTTATGTGGCATCAAGACCACTGAGGGGACCAGAGGCCGTGCGCTCTAAGCTCCCCCAGATGGGCACCACAACCCATGAGAGAAGAGTCAGTCATCAGAGTAACTGTCGGCTCTGGGCAGACAAATGGGATACCCTCCTGCAGATGAGCTGGAACGAACCACCACTGGAGGCCATTCCACATCTCCTGGGTCACTGTCACTGGCTGGTCCAGAGGACCGGAGCGCTGTGACCAGTGGCGGGCCAGCCCCCATTGCAGGGGATGCATGTGCCAGTGGGCCCAACGGATCATACTGGTGCAGGCTGCCAGGAGGCGCAGGAAGTCCCAGGCAGGGCGCAATTGCCCAACCAGAAATGACTGGGCAAAGGAGGAAAGAACCTCAGCCCTGTCCGCCGGGAGCCGTGCTCTAGCTCAAAGAGAGTCGAGCTCTGCCCCAATCAACTGGATCACCTGCAGTGGCACGAGTTCCGATTTGGCCTCGTTGATGAGGAGGCCAATCTGAGAGCAGACCTGGAGGGCCAGATCCCTGGACCGCTCCACCTCCAGCCTGGAAGGGGCTGCAATCAGCCAGTCATCCAGGTAAGGGTACACCCGACCCTTCGTCGCCGCAGGAATGCTGTCACCACTGCCATGCATTTGGTGAAGACCCTGGAAGCTGGAGAGAGGCCGAAGGGCATGGCCCAGAACTCGTAAAGGGATCCCTCTGCTCTGAAGTGGAGGAATCACTGGTGAGATGGACGGATTGGGACGTGAAAGAAGGCGTCCTGGAGGTCCAGAGAACAGAACCACATGCCTCATTCCAAGGATGGAATGATCTGAGCCAGAGTGACCAGCCTGAAGGTACGAGATCTTAGGAACTTGTTCAGGTCGTGTAGGTCTAGAATGGGGCGCCAGTCCCCCATCTGTTTTGGGACAAGGAAGTACCTGAACACAAACCCTGGGTCTAGTGGAGTATCCGCCACCTCCCTGATCACCTCCTTCTGGAGAAGCAGGCCAATGTCGGCTCGACGAGCCAACAGAGAGCCTACGGAACCCGTAGCCCCTGTGGGGAGATGGTTCGAAAGGGTGGGGACTGCTCAAATTCTAGAGGCAGACCCTTTCCTACCACTTCCAGCACCCAGCGGTCCGTGGTGATACTGGACCAGGTGTAAAGGAAGTGGCGGAGCCATCCCCCACGGGGGGGAACCCGGGGAGGAGTGACGAGGTTGGGGCGACACCCCTCAACCTGTCACTGGGCAGGCTTGGAGGAAGAGCTGGCCAAGGAGCCGCCTGGACCTTTTCCTCCCGGCTTCCTGCTGGAGGAAGCAGCAGGCTTGGCTCTGGGGTGCCAAGTGCGAGCCAGCTGGCCCTGATGCTGGTGTTGCTGGGCAGGACGTGCTGCAGGGGTTGAAGGACGAAAGGGCTTATGCTGCTGCTGGCGGCCTTTGTCCTTCTGGGCAGATGTGACAGAGTCCAAGGTGGCGTTGGACTTCTTGATCCGTTGCTGGTGACCCTCCACCCCGGGACCGAACAAGTCGGTACCCAAGAAGGGAACATCTGCCAGCTTGTGCTGGGTACCCGCTGTAATGTGGAGATCTGCAGCCAAGCTCTGCAGCGCATGGCCACTGCGGCCGCTACTGACCGGGCATACGAGTCAGCGATGTCCAAGGAAGTTTGGAGCTGCTGTTTGGCCACCGCCCTTCCCTGATCCCTCACCTGCTTGACCGTCGTTTGAAAGTCAGCCGGGAGATGAGGAACCACCTCATCCAGGGAGCCCAAAAGGGCATGTGAAAAGTGTGCCAGCAGGACAGCCGAGCTGGCCTGATGAAGGCCTAAAGAGGAAGCACCATAGACTTTCCGCCCAGAGTAGTCCAGTTTCTTGGACTCCTTATCGGGTGGCTTATCCACATCCTGAGCGTTCCCAGAACGCCGGAAAACACTGTCTGTCACTAACCCCTCCACGGAGGGGTGCTCCAAGAAACCGGAGAGTGAACCAGTGGGAACAGCACATGTCCAAGCCATCCTGGCCGAAGGTGCTGGACAAGAAGCTGGCCACTGCCATAGCTCCAGGGCTGGGCCAACAATGGCTTCGGCCACTGGGAAGGCCTCCATGGGGGAATCCCCTCGGTCCATTATCTCTGTGAGGGGATACCTGGCCCGTTTTGAAATGGGTTAAAGCTTCATTCCAGTGGACTCTGAGATGAGCCGAAGCATTCCAAGGAATGAGGATGGGCTCTCGTCCACCGACTGACCCCCAGTGGGCTCCAGGTCAAGCTGCGTGGAGAACAAGGAGGAGTCATCGTCAGACTCCGAGGAGTCTGCGAATAGCTGGCATGCACCTGAGCCACTCTCCATCTGCTGAGGTCGATCAGGAGTGAGGGTGACCGACAACCGGTGGGGCAAGCCCTGACCCGACCGAGAATCCTTGGTCGGGGCCCCAGATTTAGGTTGTGGAGGCGGGGGTTCCACCACAATGGGTGGCGAGCGGTTTCAGCCGAACAACCAAAGCCTCGTGCCCCCGACTGCTTAGGGGTTGTTTCGCCGCTTGGTGACAGCCACTTAATGGCCGTGGAAGACGACTGAGTCTGATTATTCCCAGACAAAAGGTGCTGCTGCCACATTAGATCCTCATAGCGCCGACACAATTTGCGCTGGAGCCTATCCTCCGAAGAGGACGACGAGGATGAGTGGCGCCGCCGCTTTCCATGGTGCAGAGACCTAGATCGCTGATGCTGGCGGGACCGGCTGGACCTGGAAGAGGTCTGAGACCGAGATCTTTCGGGGATTCCGAGGGTGGGTCTGAGAGGGGGTGGGGGAACCCGCTCCTCCCTCGGTTCAGGGACCTTAACCAGGGACTCCAGCACAGGAGGCACAAGCAAGTCCTCAGATTCCACCAGGGGAACAGGTGAAGAAGGGCTGTCAGCTTCTCCAGTCGACAGACTGTCTGACAGGTCGAGACAAATCTCAACCACGTCAACAGGTGTCTCGGCCGGCTGACCCGACGGGGACATCGTGAAGCCAGAGGCCTTAGCCGCAACTTCGACCGAAGTAGAGTGTCGACTATCCAGGAAAGAAGACCTCTCCTGCTCCGATGAACGTCGACGGTGGGACTTACCTTTGGAGTCCTTCTTTTTGGACCAGTAGGAATGTCTGGAAGGCCCTTCTACCTTGGTGAAGAGGGACTGGCAAAGCTCCTTAAACGAAGCTGTGTAGGAGGAGCCCAAGGAGAGTGCGATAAATGCTGCGACCGAGGATGATGATGCTGCTGCAGCCTGGGCCACCTCCTCCTCAAGGGCGATCATCTGTTCGAGCTGTTCAGCCGAGCCCGCAGCTGCGGACACCGCCCAATGGGCCTCCTTCGACTTGACTGGAGGATAAAGTTACTCGGGATGCCAGAGTTGTAATCTGGCAGCAGGGTCCTCTACGACCGTAGCCGAAAAGGACTTGCACAAGTCACAGGCCTGCGAATCGTGGCCAAGCCTCAGACAGTAAATGTACGTGGAGTGCGGATCAGTCTCGGACATCTTCTGCCCACAGGGGCACCGACGAAATCCCGGAGTCGATTTGTCCATCGCAGCCACGAAGGAAGATAAAGAGCAAAGTCTTGTAAACTTTAAAATTAATTTCGGTTAACCGAAGAGTTTGGATCCAGGCCTAAAACGCAGAGCGCTAAGGAGGGAACCTGAGCTTCCAAGCAGTAAGGAAGATCTGACGTCATGGGGCAGAGCCAAGAGTTTTACCACCCGGGTGGATGGGAGGAACCAGCTTGAAGACCTTCCAGCAAGATTTAAAGCGGCAAGGAACCTGCCAGTAAGTGTGGACTGAACAACATATCCACGTCCCTAGAAGCCCCTTTCTTCAGAGCGAGCTCCGTTTACTATTACCTTCTGTGTCCTGTTGTCCAGCCAATGTTTTACCCAGGCTACCACCCTGGGACCCACTCTCAGGCTCGCTGATTTGTTTATCTTTTGTGTGGGACTGTGTCCAAAGCCTTGTTAAAGTCTAGGTAGGCCATGTCCACAGCCCCTCCCTGGTCTGCTACTTTGGTCACCCAGTCAAAGAAATCGATTAGATTCGTCTGACAATGACCTTCCCACTGTGAATCTGTGCTGCCTTGGGTCCTGTGCCCCATTGGCCTCTAGGTACTCAACTATTCTTTCCTTCAGAAGCGATTCCATCATTTTTCCAACCACAGAGGTCAAACTGACAGGTCTGTAGTTTCTTCTGTCTTGCTCCCACTTTTGTGAAGGGGAATCGCATCTGCCCTCCTCCAGTCCTCAGGTACCACACCATCCTCCCATGATTTGTTAAAAAGGGTAGTCAGTGGTGTCACTAGTTCGCCCCTTAATTCTTTTAGAATTCTGGGGTGAATCCTGTCAGGCCCCATTGCTTTGTCCACCTTCAGTTTTAGGAGTTCTTTCAGAATCCTTTCTTCTGTGAAAGGACTGGGATTGACCCCTCTATCCAGAGTGCTTCTATTAACTGGATTAGGAACCTCCCCCTCCTTCTTTTGTGAATACTGAGCAGAAGCATTCATTCAGTATCCCTGCTTTTTCACTGTCCCTCTCTGCCCACCCATCGTCCATTCTATTCAGCCTCACTATCCCTCCCTTTGTCTTTCCACGCTCCCTAATGTACCTATAAAAGATTTCATCCCCTTCTTAACCGAATTGGCCATCCTTTCCAAAGTTTGGGCCTTTGCTATTCTGACTGCCTTTCCTGCTTCCTTCTGCCTTAACTGGTACAGTTCTCTGTCCTCCTCCTTCTGTGCTTTCTTATACTTCCTAAATGCTATCATCTTCTCCCTAACCTTCCCCGCCACCTCTTTTGAGAACCATAGTGACTTTTTTTTTTTGTTTTGATTTATTTGCTTCACACAAAGGCTTGTTGCCTTTGTGATGGCAGTTTTGATATTTCCCCATTGTTGCTCCACCCCTCCTTCTTGCCTGTTTGCTACTGCATTTCTAAGGCACTCTCCCATTTTGCCAAAGTCAGCCCTCCTGAAGTCCAGTACCCTCAACTTTTTTATGGCTTGACTCTGCAGCTGAGTTTATCGTGAACCACACTGTTTGGTGGTCACTTGTTCCCAGATGGCTACCCACTTCTAGATCTGAGATCCTCTCACTGTCCCCATTTCAGAGTACAAGGTCCAAGATTGCTCCCTCCCGAGTGGGTTCCAACATTAGCTGTCTGAGGCATGCCCCCTGTAGGACATCGAGAATGACCCTGCTCTTTGATGTGGCTGCAGCAGTGATGCTCCAGTTAACATCTGGCATATTCAGGCCCCCCATCAACAGTATCTCCTCTTTCTCTGCCATCCTAAGGATGCCTTCTTTCATATCCTTGTCCATTCCCTCCCTGAGATGGTGTCGGTATACAACCCGTGCGGGCTGTGGTGCCATTTCCAGTCTCTCTTGTTCCGTTGCTTTTATCCCTTCCCTTACATAGAGAGCTACTCCTCCCCCTCTTCTACCCTCTCTGTCCCTCCTGTAGGTTGTGTACCCTGGTATGTTAACATCCCAGTCATGGTTCTCTGTGTACCATACTTCTGTGACTGCCACAATATCCAGGCATCCCTCTTCCATCAAGGCCACCATTTCAGGGAGCTTGCTGCCCAGACTATGGGCACTGGTACTCATTACCCACCATTTCTTGATGGCCTTACTCCTTTTTGCCCCATCCCTGTCCTTACTGCCTTTGTCGTTTTCTCCATTTACCCCTGCCCTTCTCCCTATCAACGTCTCTATCTTGGTGTTTACCTAACTACCTTGATTTTTTGGGGAGGGCTAGGAATTCCCTGCTCCTTTCCAGTGCCTTCCCCCTTGGCTAGTTTAAATGCTTGCCAATGAAGCATTTAAACCTATCATATAGGATCCTGGTTCCCCTCCTGGACAGATGCAGACCATCATGCCAGTATAGGCCTGCATCACTCTAGGTGGACTCCCAGTCCCCAATGAAGCCAACCCCCTGAGCTCTGCATCAATTTTTCAACCACTGATTGAATCCAATGGTGTGCAGCACCCTAGCATCACCCATGCCATAGACAGGCAGCACCTCTGGAAGGTTACCGTGCATGCTACTTGTCTAAGACCCTTCCCCAAATCCACAAATTCTTTCTGCACTGCTCTGATTCCTTTCCCAGCCAGGTCATCTGTCCCTATGTGGACAATGACATCCAGCTCCTTCCCCCATGCAGCTGCTCCCACGATCCTGAGGATTCGCTCCCTGTCTCTCCAAGGCAAAGTGCCACACAGGCACCTCACCTCCTTCTCCCCTTCCTCCCCCAGTTCTACCCTCCATAGCATAAAAAATTTATAAAAGACATTAACATAACATTAAACTAATGCAATAGTGTAATGCAATGTTGGCGGTTTCCACGTAAAAATAATGTTAATTTTCCCAAAACAAAGAAGTCACTGGAGTGCGTAACACTACAGCTACAACAGAGATTTTTCTGACATGCAATGTTACATTCCTTTTGCAGATACACTATCTTTTTTCTTTCTTAGGGTTGTGCATTACAATATTCTCTGTGTTCAGTGTTGAAATTGTATGTTTTGATCTTTAAGAACTAAGGTGGCCATGATCATGAGGAGGGGCAGGAATGCGGAGTTTAAACTTTAAACTGAGCATTCCTCCCCCTCATTATAATACATGGCAACAGTGCAGTTACGCGAGAACTTACCATAATAGTAGATCTTCCTGATCTCCTCCATTAGGCAACACATGGAAACTTTTTGCTAGCCAGAGGCTGCCCACAATGACATGCAGCGTTTCCATATATATAAAATGGATAGCCCAATCAGTCCTCAGTGCCCTACTGGAGATTAGCCTCAGAAGGCCTCCATCCTTGATGAACCAGGAGATTAGACCAGTACCAGGCAAACAAGGAGAAGCATGGAACTGGAAAAAGGATAGCTGGAGCACAGCTTTGGGCACAGCATCTAACACTCAGAAGACAAAGGGGAAAGAAAGGAGGGTATGGCATGGCCTAATGGCAGAAAGTCTCTCGAAGATCTACTGTTACAGTAAGTTCTTACATAACTATTCTATCCAGGATATCGCCTCCATTAGGCCACACCTTTAGAACAACTCTCAAGCAGTACAAAGTAACCCGGAAGGACAGTAAAGTCTGATATGTGATTATGATATCAGTAACCAACATGTCTCTGAGAGGCGACGTCCAGACTGTAATGTTTAGTGAAAGTGTGAACACTGCTCTCTATAGCAGCAGCACGGGACATTAAAACAAGCAACTAAACCACAGAATGAAACGCTTCCATTTCAGGGAACAAGTATGTCTGGCTCTAGTGGAAGGCTTCCTACCTGCAAGCAGGACATCAGCAAGTTGTGGGGATACCCCAAAAACACGCAATGGTCAGGTTTTCAGGAGTCATGCATGCAGGTATAGGGACTTCAGGTTCAGATGGACCAGGGACCCTCTTGCTTGTGACAACAGACTCCGACACAGAGGTAGAGGGACAGGATACTCCACTGCTAGATGCTAAAGGAGTGGAAACCGTATCTGGTGAGGCTATAATGGAGCAATGAAGATGAATGTGGCACTCTCCAACCACAGTTTCATCAGAAAACTCTGTATTAGAGGTATGGAAGGTATGGGGGAGAAATGCATACAGGAATCTTCCTTTCCAAGAGCAGGACAATGTGTCTCACCAAAAAACTCCAGGCCCTGGAGCAAGCAAGCAGAAATAAGGCAGTTTTGCACTGTGTGGAGATGCAAAAAAGGTCCAACTCTGGAAAACCCCAATCTTGCGAATAGGTTAGTTAATACAATGTCCAGCAATTCCCATTTGTGAATGAGGACCGGAACCTGCTTAACCTGTCTTTCAAGATGTTTTGGAGAGCTGGGAGATAGACAGCTGGCAGCTGATGACCATGAGACACAGCCCAGTACCATACTCTCATTGCTTCCCCGTACAGGGGACAGCAGTGAGTGCCCCTTGTTTGCTGATGTAAAGCATCACACTGACATTGTCGGTCTGGATTAGCAGAGGTCTAGGGCAAAAATGATTCTAAAGAGCTTGAGGGCTGTACAGGACAGGCCGCATCTCTAGGACATTTATGTGCAGCTCTGTCTCCACCTTGGTCCATAACCCCTGTGTCTGATACAGGCTGAGATGAGCATCCCAGCCAGAGCCTGGATCATCTGTGGTAAGGATCTCTACAGGAGCCGGTACAAGAAATGGAACACCCATCGGTAAATTCTTGCAGTCCATCCATCATAACAACACTCTGCATAGTGGAAACATGATGAAAACCATTTATTCCAACTTGTCTGTCAGCTGATCCCACTAGACCCCGAGCATCCACTGCGGTATCCTCATATGAATTCGGGCTAGTGGCACAGTCACAATGGCCGCAGCCATGAGGCCCAGTAGACAGAACACTGTTCTTGCAGAGACAAAGTGGCTCCTGTGCATCACGTGTGCTTGAGCAATCAGAGTGTCTGCCCTGTTCAGGGTCAGGAAAGCACATCCCTCATCTATGTCCAAGACTGCTACTTTGTACTGCAGTCTGTAACATGGTGTGAACATATACTCTGGCACATTTACTGTGACCCCCAAGTCGAACAACTGGTGTGTTCTGGACAGGGTTTGAATCAAAGCTTCCCTGGAGCCAGTTGTCCAAATAAGGGAAAACATAGGTCCCATCCCTGCAAAGAACTGCTGCAACTACTACCAAACGTTTTGTAAAGACCTGGGGCACAGACGACAAGCCAAAAGGCAATAATCTGAACTGATGGTGCCTGCCCTCCAGCATAACGTGAAGGTACTGTCTGTGGGACTTCCTGATCTTTATATGAGGTATGCATACTTCATGTCCAGAGAACACAGCCAGCGTCATTTGTAGAAGGGTAATTGTGGCCTGCAGATACACTATTCAAAACTTTTTGTACTCTATGGTTAGACTGAAATTTCCGAGATCTAACACAGGACATAGATCCCCTGTCCATTTTGAGACAAGATTCCAAAAGAGACTGCACTCCAAAACAACCAGCCAGACAACAATAGTGAGTTAAATCCTGATGGAAAATTTATTGTGGTACACAGAATGCAGTGCCCACTACCCCAGCGGTTCGGCTACTGCCTTAGTCAGGGGGTGTGGCTACAATCAAATCACATGTTACTTTTATGTACCCCTTTTAAACACATTCAGGTGTTGCATATGTTTTAATCAAGTCGTAAAAGGTAAAAAGTAACCCTTGCTTTTGTAACACTAATTTCATAGGTAATCCCACTTATTTCATGATATCTTATCAGATTCCAACAAATGAAAGTTTCTTCATGTGAGCAGTTTCTTCTTAGCCTTAGAAACTGGCTATAGGGAATTGAGTTAATTAACTTTCTGGGGTGTGCGCTACTAGCCAGGAGGGCCGAACTGGTGGCCGTTGTCTTCCTGATGCACTGTGTATAATATATAGTATTAAAGTCACTACAGGGCTTAGATAGAGCGAGGTCCAGAAAATCTATGCTGTCAGTACTAGACTGGTATGTGAATCGTAAATTCCTATCATTTGAATTGAGCCATGTGAGAAATTTCTCAATTTCTGTAGTGTCCCCCTTCCATATTCATATGATGTCATCAATATATCGATGCCACCATAGAATATGGTGCTTAAAAGGGTTGTTGTCTGACATAACGCATTCTTCTTCCCAAAGCCCTAAAAATACGTTTGCACATGCAGGGGCCACAGATGCCCCCACTGCAGTACTGCAAAACTGCACATAGTGAGACCCCTTAAACTCGAATACATTGTGAGTATGGATGAAATGCAGAGACTGAAGAATGAATTCAATCGGAATTTCTTCCCTAAGTGGGTATTTTTTTTTTTTTTTTTTTTTTTTTTGTTAAGTGTTTAAAGTTCATGAGGATAGAACACGTTCCGGTTCAAGGGTTCGGGGGAGACCATACTAATTTATTACTGCAAAGGGAGAGCAGATAGATTTACATGCTAAGAAGCATGAAACCCATCGCCCTGAATGATCAATGGGACTTAAAACCATTTCTAAAGAAATGGTAACAAATACTTGCATTTAGCTCTACACTTGCAGTATACTGGGTTTCACCCGTGCTATCACACTAAAAGTCTGCCATGTATATAGTACTGCTGTATAATGTACTGTAGTGTTGTACAATTATGAACCCGACAATTTAGTAATGGAAATGTTAACAGTCAGTTCTTTCTGTCTCTATGTCTAGATGCTGGGGTAAATTCATTAACACAAAAATTGGGAACGTTTATCGACTACTTTCTACAAAAAAGTATGTGAGCAGTGTATTAAAAGTATAAAAAAAAAAACAAAAAAAAAACACAACTGACATTTTAAATAAATTTATTGAACCTGGAATGGGGGGATGATACCACCTGGCTTACCACAGACGTGTAGGAATCAAATACTTTGATTATACATTAACAGAGTATAACTGCTTGCAAACACTTTTTAGAAAAGCACCTACTTAGGGAAGAAATTCCCACTGAATTAATTCCTGGGTATGGGGGCCCGAGCCTGAACTGTTCACCTGTCTACGAAAAGTAGAGTGCCCTCTACTGCGAGGCTGGGTGTGACAGAGGGAATGGACCGACTTAAGGGCTGTGCCAGAGGCCTGTAAGTCGTTAATGAGGACATCAGGTGCGAATGAATGGGGCGTTGAGCACCTTGTTTTAAAAATCAGCTGCAAAGCCAGAAACCCTCAGCCAGGAAGGCCTGCCAAGGCAAATGCCGGGGCAGCCACCCTGGCTACTGTGTCAACTAAACCACGGAGGGCTCGAAGATGATGTTTGCTAACATCCTCTGCAGTTTGTAGGCACTGAAGTAGTTCCTGCCTCTGGGTGCCATCAGGGAGGGCTTGGGCAGCCACCTTGCCCTTCCTCCAGGTGGCATTCTGGAACTTGACCATATGTGACAGATAGTTTACAATCCCCAGACCTAAGGTAGAGGAGGTGTAAACCCTCTTACCCCAGAGAGGCTACAATCAAAGGGAGCTAAGGTGCTTAGGCACCTTAGACCTATCATGGGCTGCCTTGATGACAACAGAGTCAGTTTCAGCCTAGGCCACAAAATAAGGAAGGCCCTTAGGGGCATTATAGAGCCTGTCTGCCCTGTGTGGCACAGCTGGCACCATGTCTGGTCTGGGCCAGGCTGCCGTAGTACCATTTTTTAGGGTTGGCAGCGTAGGAGGGATAATTTTAGGTGGAGAATCAGGGCTCTCCAAATAGTCCGCCTGGTCCTTCCTGGTGACGTCTTCCTCCTCAATCTGGAAGCCCATAGTGGCAGTCAGCCGTTTCATAACACTGTAAAAGGTGGCACCCTCCAGGGAGACCTAGGAGTATGCTTAACTGAGTCCTCACTGTCTGAAGAGGCAGTGGACTTGTCAGACAGGAGGATTTCCCCAGCATCCTCTTCATTCTCAATGTCAGAGAGGATAAGGTCAGGATGGTACTTGTCTTTGATGTCAACCTCCTCATTTGGGTCTGTCTTCAGCACAGCTATCAGAGGCCCCCAAGGGTGGGGTTCCCTTGGACAATGAACAGGCATAGACTGCGAAGCCATCGACAGGGCCATCGACAATGGCCTACTGAAGGCTGAGAACTGCTGAACAAGACACTGGTGAATTTAACCAGAACTTTGTTCTGGTCTAAAGTCATAATTGCTTGGGGGGGGGGGGGTTCGACGGCACAGATGCCAGCAGCCTGCCCCCCCCCGAAGAACCTGACAACCCTGTAGCCCTCTGAGAGGAAGGGGCAGGCATCAGAGTAGCCACTGATGACGAGCCCGTCGAGGTTGACAGCCGGACGGCCTGAGAACCACATGCAGAAGCTGCTGGTATTGGTCTGGAAGGAAGAGAGACCTGGACATCTGGTCTCTTCGTCAGAGCTGAAGCCGTCAATGAAGAGCCCCCTGAAGAAGCCGACGGGAAACGGGATGGCTGCTGGGGGGAGCGGTAGCAAACCCAGTCTTTTTTTATGACCCCCCCCCCCCAAAAGACTTGTCTTGGCCTTGAAGCTCATGGACCAGTTAGGAGAAGAGGTGGCTGGGGCCCCAAAGGACCCCTGCCTGGAGTTGGCTACCTGCTGCTCCATCAGGAATTTTTTGAGAGCCTTCTTGCATTGCCTGAGGGTGGTTCAACTGATTTTTTTTTTTTTTGCCAATACTTTTTTCTCCCCTGCGCCGGTCAGCTCCTTCCTTCAGCTGTCCGCCAAGCCCCATCTCCTGACCTTTGCACGCACCTTCTTACCCCCAGGGCTTACCCTCCGTGGCAGGGAGGTGGGTAGCCCCCAACTCGAACCATCAGGACCAGATCCAATTTAGGCGATGCCCTCCTGAAGCGGCCTGCAGCCAGACAGTCATCATGCTGTAACCAGACCGCAATTTTCTTTTTCCTGCGGAGGGGAGCACGCAGCGCCAACAATGGCCGTGCCTCACACAGCAGCCTCTTGGCTGCTCCACTTCCGTGCCCCACTGTACAGGATCTAGTGTGCCAACACCTAGCTTCCGCTAGGTGTCAAGCGAATGCCGATCTCTATTCCCCACCCTTCCCGGGAGAGGAGAGCCGCCCTCCACTCGATCCTCTCCCACCCCGACCAGCCCCCAACGACCAGCTCGCACTGCAAACACGGGTCGCCACCATGGCAGGAGGTAAGGCATCACTGCCTCAGCTCTCCATGCCACTGGTCCAGCCTATTTGATTGAATTTTTGGCAGAGCTTACAGTCAGACTTTGTGGTCCAGCACAAAACAGCAGATACAAACAGAGTGTTCGTCTGTAGAGGCAATCTTCTTTCCAGTGACAGTGCCGGAAAAGAGAGGAGGGAGGAGGATTAAATCTCGACATTAAAAAGGCAGAACATCTCTGAAAGAGATTTTGTGGGGAAAAGAAGAAAAATGGCTCTAGGCTGAAAAAAGGCACAAACACTGTGACAGCTCTTCTTGGGACACTGTGCTTGCAAGTCAACGGCTGGAAAGAACTGAGGAGGGAGTGGGGCTACCCATGCCTATATTGGGTTGGTGATGTTGGAGCACGTCGACAGCATGGGCGGCCCCAGTTGTACTGCTGAAAATCTTCCATGTGGATTCCCCTTCACCGAAAGCAAAGGTTCCTACGGTGGTACTCAACGACTGAAATACCCCTGAAGAAGATCTATTACACATAAATTACTTGAGATACCTAAATAGTGTTGGTAAGTGGAAAATTTGTGAGCCTGGGTTAAGTTGAGGTGTCTAATGACAAATGTCAGGGGTGTAGCTGGGGTTAAACTAAAAAGTAAATACCCATTTCTAATTCATTTTCACTGCCTTGCACATAAACTGGCATGGACATGCAGTGATGGAGCAACGGACGTACCTCGCATGAGGCAATTTAGAAGTTCACGTTCATCTCTTTATAACCAGTTTTCAGCTTCTGCTATTTGCTACAGTAAGCTAGAAAGTATTCCAACTTTATCTTGTGACCCAGCCAATAAACTGAAGGAACCTATTGCTGTTTGGTGGCTTAGTTTAAGGAATGTGGTCACTGTTGTAGTGAAATGTTATCCATCCATTCTGGTGACACTGTCGCAGCTAAGCACAGACAGTGGGGACCCTGCTGCACGCTCATTGTTAAATTGTTTTCACACCTTTAAGGCTGCCATGGTCACAGCGTTTATGCTTGATGTCCATGGCTCCAAAGCGAGCCTCTGGCATTCAGTGAGGTCATACCTTTAGTGGAATGTTGTGCAGGTGGTTTAACAACTCTAAGGGGAAAGTGACGGGGGGCACTTGTTAAAATTCCTGTCTAGTGTTAACCAAGATGATGTTGAAAATATTGCTGTTATTCAAAGACAGCAAGGTCGAACAACTGTACAGAACGGCCTAACTTTGAATTTAAAAATGTAAGAATATTTACCTCACAAAATAGAAAAATGTTACACTAAGTAGAATTGTAGTCACTATCAAAGTTAAAAGCATGCTCAGTTTTGAAGTTTTGCTGGAACCAAGCGTAACTATGCCAAGTCCAGTGATGTAAATATTGCCCTTGATGACTTAGCTTCTCGATTTGGACAGGCAAAAACAATTGATGAAGAGCCAGAGAAAGGGTCTGGAACCGGTCATCAAGTAAAGGTGGCACTGGAGGCAGATGTCCTAGACATTGCTGAGGTACAGCATGAGGAACAAGATAATGATTTTCTATTAGATCACGATGAACAGGAAGGAACTCTAACAACTGACCCCCCGACTAAATAGAACAGTGTTGAAAATGAGAATGGCCAATGCTTAAGACAAAGATGCTTTGCAGTTACAGTAAAATGAATGCTCAACAAATATGTCAAAGGATCACAAATGTTAATAAAAAGGTTTTATCAAACTTTGCGATATTTGCCGAGACTGCACTTTGCTTATGTGTTACCAGTGTGGAGTGTGAAAGGGGGGTTTAGACTGCAAAACAGACTTAAAACAAAACACAGATGTTCCATAAAAAATGAAATGCCTGACAATTTGATGAGCTTTTCAGGGGGTGGGCCAAACATTCACGACCGCGAGGTCTTATTACATAAAACGGTTGCTGTCTAGAAAGCAAAGACAATGACGTCGCCTGGGCAGAATGTTTCAGCCTTAGAAATTTTTTTTTTTCAATTCATGTTTATTTTTAAAGCGCCTTTCAAAATCAAGGCGCTGTACAGATTAAATAAAACAGGAAAATCCAACATTAAACAATCAGAACTATAAAGGAAAAGCCAAAGTAGAGAGATATGTTTTTAAAGCAATTTTAAAACTGTTAACGGTCGGGCATTCTCTTAACCAATGAGGTAGAGAATTCCACAGGGTAGGAGCTGAAAAGGCAAAAGCATGAGATCCTGACAACTTCAAACGAACCCTGGGAATCTCTAGCAATCCCTCATTGGCGGAGCGGAGGGGGCGGAGGGGGCAATAGAGAACCAGAAGATTTTTCAGGTAACCGGGTCCCTGATCGTGAAGGGCTTTAAAGGTTAGTAAACCAACCTTAAAGGTGATCCGCCACCGAACAGGCAGCCAGTGCAGCTAAGCACAGACGTAATATGACTGGTTCTAAGAGTCCCAGTCAAAAGCCTGGCTGCAGCGTTCTGCACCAGCTGAAGGCGGCGGATGTCAACCCCTGGTAGCTCTAGGTAGAGGGAATTACAGTAGTCCAGACGGGTGGTAATAAAGGCGTGGACCAAAGTCGAAAGGTCCTCCTGGGGAATCAGATGTTTCACCTGGGCGATATTCCTCAGATGGTAAAAAGAGGATTTGACAACAGCTGACACTTGTGATTTCAGGGTCAGACCATCATCAAAAATAACGCCCAGATTTCGCACCTGTCGAGAGCTAGAGAGCGGTACACCACCAAGTAATAAACCCGATGGCTGTCAAACACCCAAACCCCTCCCAGGATGACCTGGATCCACAACCAATACCTCAGTCTTATCCGGATTAAGTTTTAACCAGTTCGAACTCATCCAAATTCTGATCTCATCCAGACAGTTGTTAAGTACGGAGAGTGCATTACTCTGATCGGGGAGAAAGGATAGGTACAGCTGAGTATCATCTGCATAGCAGTGAAAACTCAAGCTGTGTCTCCTGATGATTTCTCCCAATGGCAGCATATACACTGTAAACAACATGGGAGCTAAAATG
The DNA here is from genome assembly GCA_016271365.2 of Neoceratodus forsteri. Taxonomy (NCBI): domain Eukaryota; kingdom Metazoa; phylum Chordata; order Ceratodontiformes; family Ceratodontidae; genus Neoceratodus; species Neoceratodus forsteri. Next base: position 500,710,296 of record CM028135.1, on the reverse strand, counting down.
GAGCCCTGTGGTACCCCACATGGTAGGGAGAAGGTGTCAGAGGAATAAATTCCGGTGACAACTCTCTGAGACCTACCGGTGGTAAGAACGAAACCATTCGTGGACTGTACCAGACAGCCCATCAACAACCCAGTAGTCGCTCCAGTAGCACCCCATGGTCTACAGTGTCAAATGCAGCAGAAAGATCAAGAAGGACCAGAATGGTACAAGCCTTCGATCTCTGGCCATTAGGAGGTCACCAATACCCGAACAAGGGCAGTCTCAGTACTATGCTTTTCCTGAAGCCAGATTGAGAGTATCATAGACATTATGGGAGGTAAGATGATCATCCAATTGCAGTGCAACTGCTTTTCAATAACTTCACCAACAAATGGCAGGTTAGAGATAGGCCGGTAGTTAGCTAGACAGTCTGGGTCCAAGGAGGATTTTTAGAGTGGTCGAACTACTGCCTCCTTAAGGGGTTAGGAAAACTCCCTCTCCAAGGATTTCCAGACAATGTTAGCAAGGATTGGGTAGATAACTTCACACAACCTACTAACAGCGTGTAGGACCCGGATCCAACCATAAACTGGTTGGACGTGATTGTTTGGATGATCTTCTACAATGTCAATCTAATTCGGGCGGTGAAAATCCAACCAGACAGGCCGAGGACTAGGTACCACCAATCGCCCACCATAATCCTCAAGGGAGAGGTCGACCAATGCCGGACCTGATGCTGGCAACCTTATCTGCAAAGAAGCGAGCTAACTCTTGCATCTAAGCTGAGAAAAGGCTTTCTAGGCTGAAGACAGACTGGATTGCACAGTCTGTCCACAGTCCGAAAAGCTGAGCAGTCGATTCTTTGCAGCAGAAATCTCTCTGGACAGGAATTCTGCCTTCTTACGAGTGATTTCTGATTGGTAGCCATCGTAATGGGCTAGCAATCTAAGCCTGTCAGCATCAAGGCCCGATTTCCGCCAGGCTCTCTCTCAGCCTTCGCCTACTCGCCTTAATACCTCTGCAGCCACTGCCATGGACCCTTTAGACGGATGGTGAGGCCGAACACGAACAGGAGCAATTTTGTCAAGAGCATCTCCCACAGCCTTATTATAGGCAAGTACAAGACCATCTGGACTCTTGCATTCACCCGACAAACTCCATAGATCCAACACCGCCATTAGGTCATTGGGGCCAATACCCCCTTAAAGGGCGGTATTGGACCATCTCCGTAGGGGCAGACCTATTAGAGGGGGCCCTGAAGCTGAACCTTATGGTGTAATGGTCCGACCAGCTGACTGGTTCCACCCCCGAGTCAGTGATCTCCATACCCAAGAGAAAGACCAGATCTAATGAATGACCCCCTATATGGGTAGAGGCGGTAATAACCTGTGTCAGGCCCAGTGTATTCATCAACTGGAGGAGACTTTGACCAAAATGAGAGAGTTCATTGTCGACCCAGGCGTTGAAATCTAGGCTGTGCTGCACAACTTCAGCCTCCATAAGTGCAGCTGCCACCAATACCACCCTTTCTGTTGCCTGACAGGCCTATATCCATTTATGTGGGTTCATATTGTATATGCTGTAATGTACTTAAGAATGAAGACACTGTCTCTTTAAAAGGCTTTAGGAATGAAATTACAGAAAAATAGCCTTACAGTGCCTTCAGAAAGTATTCACCTCCCTTGGATTTTGTCACATTTTGTTGTGTTACTACCAGAATTTTTAATGCATTGAAATGATTGGTTTCCCCCTTGATTCACACAGCATACTCAACAATTTAAAGGCGCAAAAATATTTTTATTGTGTAACAAAAATGTATGAAACATTAAAAACTGAAATATCTTGTTTACTTAAGTATTCACCCCCTGAGTCAATACTTTGTTGAAGCACCTTTGGCAGCAATTACAGCTTTGAGTCTTCTTGGGTATGTCTGTATCAGCTTTGCACATCTGGATTTGGAGATTTTCGCCCATTCTTCCTTGCAGATTTGCTCAAGCTCTGTCAAGTTGGATGGGGAGCGTCGGTGAAGCACAATCTTTAAGTCTTTCCACAGATTCTCAATGGGATTCAAGTCTGGGCTTTGGCTGGGCCACTCAAGGACATTCACCTTCTTGTTCTGAAGCCACTCCAGTGTTACTTTGGCTGTATGCTTGGGGTCGCTGTCTTGTTGGAACATAAATCTTCACCCCAGTCCAAGGTCTACTGCAGACTGATGCAGGTTCTCCTCAAGGATGTGCCTGTATTTGGCTCCATTCATTGTTCCCTCTATCCTGACAAGTGCCCCAGTCCCTGCCGCTGAAAAGCATCCCCATAACATGATGCTGCCACCACCATGCTTCATGGTAGGGATGGTGTTACACGGGTGCTGAGCTGTGTTCGTTTGTGCTAGGTATAGCGCTTGTATCTGTGGCCAAATAGTTCAATTTTGTTTCATCAGACCAGAGAATCTTTGCCACATGGTCTCAGAGTCTGCCAAGTGCCTTCTTGCAAACTCCAGGCATGCTATTATATGGCCTTTTCTCAGGAGTGGCTTCCGTCTAGCCACTCTCCCACAAAGGCTACATCTGTGAAGTGCTGCAGAGATTGTTGTCCTCTGGACAAGTTCTCCCATCTCAGCCATGGAACTCTGTAGTTCTGTCAGGGTGGTCACTGGGTTCTTGGTCACTTCCCTGACCAAGGTCCTTCTTGCCTGGTTGCTCAGTTTGGGAGGATGGCCTGCTCTAGGAAGAGTCTGGATGGTTCCGTAATCTTTCCATTTCCTAATGATGGACTTGACTGTGCTCCTGGGAACTTTCAACACCCTAGAAATGTTTTTATACCCCTCCCCAGATCTATGCCTCCTCACAATTCTATCATGGAGTTCTACGGACAGCTCCTTGGTATTCATGGTAGAGTTTCTGCTCTGACATGCACTGTCAACAGTGGGACCTTATATAGACAGGTATATTTCCTCTGAAATCATGTCAACCATTTGAACTGAGCACAGGTGGACTCCATTCAAGTTTTAGAGTAATCTCACAAGGAAATTGGATGCACCTGAGCTCAATTTGGAGTGTCATAGCAAAGGGGTGAATACTTATCAAATTAAGACATTTCAGGTTTTTATTTTAAATTACATGTACAAAAAATTCCAGAAGTTTCATTCCACTTTGACATTATAGAGTAATTTGTGTAGATACGTGACAAAAAAAATCCCATATAAATGTATTTTAATTTGAGTTTGCAACATCACAAAATGTGAAACTCCAAGGGGGGTGAATACTTTCTGAAGGCACTGTAATTATCCTAATGGCTAGGGTGGATCTGGTACATTTCTCAAGATAAGGGAGACCGGTATATAGCCCAGCAAGGCATAAAATATCCCACTGTGGCTTTCCATGACAGGGAAAGGTAATGTAGTGACCTAGAGATCAGGGGTCAAGCCACATGCACGGACCAGATGTCAGTGGGGTTGACATGAAACCTGACATGGAACCACAGTGACACCTACAGGGAACAGTAAACTGTTGCACCCTAATATCTGTATTGTCTTGGAATCATTAACCCTACCCCAGATAAAAAAAAAAAATAAGGTGGGTGTCTCCAAAAATGACCCTCAAGTATCAGACACACTTCGAGTGCAGAGCAGTTGAAAACAGTTTAGCTGGAAGTCAGATAGTCTGTCCCAGCTGGCATAACTTGTAGACCAGAAGTATATGTGTAGGCCTGGAAAAATCTCTAAAACCAGGCCAGAGTGTGTGGAAGTTTGACTTCTCACATACTGAACAGAAAACTCTGATTTTAAGTCAGAGGTATGGAAACCAAGACTTTCACCAAGGAAGCGCCTGGATATACAGGTTACTCACCTGCAAAAGGAGTTCTAGGAGTGGTATATGTTGTTCATCAACACTTACTGGCAGGTTCCTTGCCACTTTAAATCTTGCCGGAAGGTCTTCAAGCTGGCTCTTCCCACCCACCCACCCAGGTGGTAAACTCTCGGCCCGCTTATGACGCCAGATCTAGCCCGCCAGCCAGGTTGCGGTCGGCCGGAGAGGTCGAATGGATGTGTGGATCAACAACATATACCACTCCTAGAACTCCTATTACAGGTGAATAACCCGTATTTCTCGGGACGTGGATATGTTGTTCAATCTACACTTACTGGCAGACTCCTAGCAGTTCTCCGGGAGGAGGGAGGCAAGGCACGCACCCCCTAGTTGGGAAATAAGGACTGGAGAACAGAGTTCCCAAAACCAGCATTCCGCGTGGCTCTAGGTCGATGTGGTAGTGGGTAATGAAGGTGTGTGCTGACTTCTAGGTAGCAGCCCTGCAGATTTTCCTGGATAGGGACGTCCCTGGAAGCAGCCACCGAAGCAGCGGTATGGCGGGTAGAATGAGCTCTTATCCCTTTGGGAGTCTCCATGCCCACCAACCTATAGCAGAGATCTATGCAGGAGGTGACCCACCTGCCTATTGTCCACTTGGCTGCAGGTCTGCCAGGTGCGGCTTCAGCGTAGGGTGAACACAGCTGGCTTAACCCTCCTCAACTTCAGCTGCTCATGCCTTTGTAATAAGAGAGACTCTTCTAGTGTCCAAAGTATGCAGCCTATATTCGGCTTCCGAGGTGTGACTGGGGTAGAACGCCAGCAGAGTCAACACCTGGTTAAGGTGAAACTCAGACTGCGCCCCCACCCGAAACTTCTTTCGGAAGGAATTTAGGGTGGGGGTGCAGGATAACCTTGTCCCTGTGGAAGACCAGATAAGGAGACTCTATGGAAAGTGCCTGGAGCTCTCCCATCCTTCTGGCTGATGTGATAGCCACCAAGAAGGTGGTCTTCCACGACAGGCGAGATGTATCACACCGGTGCATCAGTTCGAATGGCTTGCCCATGAGCTTAGCCAATACCAGTAGAAGATCCCATGGAGGTGGAGGCTCTCGCACTGGAGGGGATATGTGATCAAGGCCTTTGAAAAAGCACCCACTACCTTCTCCTGTGCCACCGAATGCTTTCAGGCCCATGCCCGGTAAGCAGAGATGGCTGCCAGGTGCAACTCAAGGGTCGGCGACTTAAGCCCTAGCTGAGAAAGGGACCACAGGTAGTCCAGAATGCTAGCCAAAGAACAGGAAGAAGGACCCAGACCCTTATCCTGACAACAAATGGAGAGTCTTTTCCATTTGAAGGCATAGCATTTTCTGGTCGACTCCTTACGGGATGCCTCAACAACGCTCAGGACCTCGTCGGAAAGACCCAAGGCCAGTCTGGGGCTACCAGAATCACCTGCGCCTTGTCCATCTTCACCTTGAGAAGCACCTTGTGGATCAAGGGAAATGGAGGGAAGGCGTAGAAGAGGCCCGGGGTCCACGGCCTCGAGAAGGCATCCCCCTGCAGCGAGCCCTGCTGAGGGGGGCAGGCATGGAACAGCCTCAGCTTCGCATTCTCCCTAGAGGCCAACAGATCCACCTGAGGAGTGTCCCAGTGGGAGAACAGATCTTGTACTACTTCCGGCAGGAGAGACCACTCATGAGATGCAGCACCTATCTGGCTTAGGGCATCGGCCAGAGTGTTGGAGGCTCTTGCCACATGGATGGCTAGGAGATCCGCCTCCAGTCTGCTCACGAGAGACCAAGTGCGGAGAGCCTCCTTGCACAGAGGTAAGGAATGCGTCCCACCCTGGCGGTTTAGGTAGTACGGAGTCATGGTGTTGCCCATCTGGACTTGGACCACTTGACCTTGTACAAATGGGGCGAAGGCGGTGAGGGCTAGTCAGACCATTCAAAGCTCCAGCAGGTTGATGTGGCATCGAGACTCCTGAGGGGACCAGAGGTCATGCGCTCTGAGCTCCCCCAGATGGGCACCCCAACACATCAGAGAGGCGTTGGTCGTCAGAGTGACTGTCGGCTCTGCGCGGACAAACTGGATACCCTCCTGCAGATGAGCTGGAACAAGCCACCACTGGAGGTCATTCCACATCTCCTGGGTCACTGTCACTGGCTGGTCCAGAGAATTGGAGCACTGTGACCACTGGCGGGCCAGCCCCCATTGCAGGGGACGCATGTGCCAGTGGGCCCAACGGACCACGCTAGTGCAGGCCGCCATGAGGCCCAGGAGGCGCAGGAAGTCCCGGGCAGGGCGCAATTGCCCAACCAGAAATGATTGGGCAAAGGAGGAAAGAACCTCGGCCCTGTCCACCAGGAACCGTGCTCTGGCTCAAAGAGAGTCAAGCTCTGCCCCGATCAACTGGATCACCTACGTTGGTACGAGTTCCAATTTGGCCTCGTTGATGAGGAGGCTAATTTGAGAGCAGACCTGGAGGGCCAGATCCCTGGACTGCTCCACCTCCAGCCTGGAGGGGGCTGCAATCAGCCAGTCGTCCAGGAAAGGGTACACCCGGACCCTTCGGCGCTGCAGGAATGCTGTCACCACTGCCATGCATTTGGTGAAGACCCTGGGAGCTGGAGAGATGCCAAAGGGCATGGCCCAGAACTCACAAAGGGACCACTCTGCTCTGAAGCGGAGGAATCACTGATGAGACAGACAGACTGGGACGTGAAAGAATGCGTCCTGGAGGTCCAGAGAACAGAACCACACACCTCGTTCCAAAAATGGAATGATCTGAGCCAGACTGACCATCCTGAAGGTACGAGACCTTAGGAACTTGTTCAGGTCGTGTAGTCTAGAATGGGTCACCAGCCCCACCCGTCTGTTTTGGGACCAGGAAGTACCTGGACACAAACCCTGGGTCTAGTGGAGGATCCACCACCTCCCTGATCACCTCCTTCTGGAGGAGCAGGGCAATGTTGGCTCGATGAGCCGGAAGAGAGGTTGCAGAACCCGTAGCCCCCTGTGGGGCGACTGCTCGATAGGGTGGGGACTACTCGAATTCCAGAGGCAGACCCTTTCCTACCACTTCCAGCACCCAGTGGTCCGTGGTGATATCGGACCAGGTGGAAAGGAAGTGGTGGAGCCATTCTCCCCCCCCACGTGGGGGAACCCAGGGAGGAGGACGAGGTTGGGGCAACACCCTCAACCCATCACTGGGCAGGCTTGGAGGAAGGGCTGGCTGAGGAGCCGCCTGGACCTTTTCCTCATGGCTTCCTGCTGGAGGAAGCAGCAGGATTGGCTTTGGGATGCCAACTGCGAGCCTGCTGGCCCTGATGCTGGTGTTGCTGGGCCAGACGTGCTGCAGGGGCTGAAGGACAAAAGGGCTTACGCTCCTGCTGGCGGCCTTTGTCCTTCTGGGAAGATGTGACCGAGTCCCCAGCTTGTGCTGGGTATCCGCTGTAAAAGTGGAGATCTGCAGCCAAGCTCTGCGGAGCATAGCCACTGTGGCCGCTACTGACCGGGCACACGAGTCAGCGATCTCCAAGGAAGTTTGGAGCTGCTGTTTGGCCACCACCCTTCCCTGATCCCGCACACGCTTGACCGTCGTTTGAAGGTCAGCCAGGGGATGAGGAATCACCTCATCCAGGAAGCCCAAAAGGGCATGTGAAAAGTGTGCCATCAGAATGGCCGAGCTGGCCTGACGAAGGCCTAGGGAGGAAGCAGCACAGACTTTCCGCCTGGAGTAGTCCAGTTTCTTAGACTACTTATCGGATGGCTTGTCCGCATCCTGAGCGTTCCCGAATGCCGGAAAACGCTGTCAGTCACCAATCCCTCCTTGGGAGGGGTGCTCCGAGAAACTGGAGAGTGAACCGGTGGGAACAGCATACTTCTGAGCCATCCTGACCGAAGGTGCTGGACAAGAAGCTGGCCACTGCCATAGCTCCAGGGCCGGGCCAACAATGGCTTCAGCCACCGGGAAGGCCTACGTGGGGGAATCCAGTCGGTCCAGTATCTCCGTGAGGGGATACCTGGCCCATTTTGAAACTGGTTCGAGGTTCATCCCAGTGGACTCTGAGATGAGCTGAAGCATTCCAAGGAACGAGGATGGGCTCTCGTCCACCAACTGACCCCCAGTGGACTCCAGGTCAAGTGGCCTGGAGAACAAGGAGGAGTCATCATCCGACTCCAAGGAGTCTGCGAACAGCTGCCAAGGGCCTGAGCCACCCTCTACCTGCCGAGGTCGATCAGGAGTGAGGGTGACCGACAACCAGTGGGGCAAGCCCTGACCCGACCGAAAATCCTTGGTCGGGGCCCCAGATTTAGGTTGTGGAGGCGGGGGTTCCACCACAATGGGTGGCGCAGCCAGTTTCAGCCGAACAACCAGTGCCAGCTTCGGCTCCTCTACTACTACGAGGGGTTGTTTCGGCCGCTCTGGTGACAGCCACTTAATGGCTGGGGAAGGCGGCAGAGTCGGCTTATTCCCGGACAAAAGAAGCTGCTGCCACATTAGATCCTCGAAGCGCCGACGCAATTTGCGCCGGAGCCTATCCTCCGAAGAGGACAACGACGAGGATGAGCGGCGCCAGTGCTTTCCATGACGCTGAGACCGAGACCGCCGATGCCGGGATCGGCTGGACCTGGAAAAGGTCCAAGACCCGAGACCTTCAGGGATTCCGAGGATGGGTCTGAAAGGGGGTTGGGTAAACCTGCTCCTCCCTCGGTTCAGGGACCTTAACCGGGGACTCCGGCACAGGAGGCACAGGCAAGTCCTCGGTTTCCACCAGGGGAACCGGTGAAGAAGGGTTGTCGGCTTCTCCAGTTGACAGACCATCCAACAGGTCAAGAAAAATCTCGACCGCATCGACGGGTGTCTCGGCCGGCTGACTTGACGGGGACACCGTGAAGCCAGAGGCCTTAGCCGCAACCTCGGCCAAAGCAGAGTGTCGACTATCCGGGGAAGTGGACCTCTCCCGCTCCCACGAATGTCAACGGTGGGACTTACCTTTAGAGTCCTTCTTTTTGGGCAGAGAGGAATGTCCCGAAGGCCCTTCTCCCTTGGTTGAGAGGGACTGACAAAGCTCCTTAAACGAAGCAGTGTAGGAGGAGCCCAAGGAGAGCGGGATAAATGCCGCGATCGAGGAAGATGATGCTGCTGCCAGGGCCACCTCCTCCCCAAGGGCAATCATTTGTTCGAGCTGTTCAACCGAGCCTGCAGCAGAGGACACCGCACAATCGGCCTCCTTCGATTTGACTGGAGGATAACGTTTCTCGGGGCGCCCAAGCTGTAATCTGGCAGCACGATCCTCTAAGACCGTAGCCAAAAAGGACTTGCACAAGTTGCAGGCCTGTGAATAGTGGCCAAGCCCCAGCTAGTAAACGCATGTGGAGTGCGGATCAGTCTGGGACATCTTCTGCCCACAGGGGCACCGACGAAATCCAGGATTCGACTTGTCCATCGCAGCCACGAGGGAAGATAAAGACCGAAGTCTTGTAAATTTTAAAATTAGTTTCGGTTTAACAGAAGAGTTTGGATCCAGGCCTAAAACACAGAGCACTAAGGAGGGAACCTGAGCTTCCAAGCCGTAAGGAAGATCTGACGTCATGGGGCGGAGCCGAGAGTTTTACCACTCAGGTGGGTGGGAGGAGCCAGCTTGAAGACCTTCCGGCAAGATTTAAAGTGGCAAGGAATGTGACAATAAGTGTGGATTGAACAACATATCCACATCTCTGGAAACTTTTTTTTATTTATTTAATTTTTTTTTTTTTTTTTTTTAAAAGGACATTTCAGAGAACTGACTTGGAACACACACTTGCTACACAGCTGCTGTTTAAGGACTCATCTCTACAAGGGCATTTGAAATCTTGTCTGAACTCCAACATCAAAACAAGGTGTAGTTTAGAACACAGTTTCTAGTGTTTTCTGTAAACCCTCCAGTTTTACTTTTGTTATTGTCTGCATTTCAAAGTTCTTCCAAACTGTAGAATTTCTGTATTGCTTTTTTTTAATTATTTATTTTCTTATCAACTCTGCCTGGGGTCTGGCTATGTGATTTAACATTTTAAACAGAAGGGTTCTGAAAATACTGTGGGCCTGAAAGGTAGAACTGCTCGACTATTGTATAAAATTACTTGGGCAAGCCACAACCAGTGGTTGCGATGCAATTCAAATACTGAAAGTAGTGCAGAGTCAAGGGAACTCAAAACTACAGAATCTACCCTCCCACTGGGAAAAGGAAGGCTGGCAAGTCTTTTGGAAACCTTTACTCCTGCTCACGAGTTCTTAAAACAGGGGATCCTTTCTGCAAACAGGAGGTCCTACCAGGCTGCCCGAGAGTTGGGGCCAGGTGCTCGTGACACCTTCTACTACTTTGCTGGAGGTGGAACAGAATTGCAACACTGCTAGAAATCTATGTTTATAGGAGTTAGCATAATCTGTTATGTTAGCAGATACACGATTATTGTGAAATGTGATTCCAGTTCTGGGCCACTTAAAGGGAAACTTTATTAATTGTAAAATCCCCACATCCAAAAGGAACCCCCAACCCGATTAGGCTTTTAAACCAGTAAAATATTTTTTTCTGAGCTGCATAACATTACATTTAATTCTGTGCATCTGCTCGAATGTAAATAATGTTGGAGCAGTGCAGCGCTATTTCAGATGTACTGTGCGGCTCCATGCCAATCCACTGTATAAAGTGAAACAGTAGAGCGGTGCTGAGCAACACTGTGTCTCTCATCTGCAAAGCCCTATGCAGTCTGGGTACTAGCTATCTGAGTGCTCTCACGACTCCCCACCACTCCCAATGCTCTCTCTGCTCCTCCAAGGAGGGCTGCCTGGCAATTCCCGTGGCTCGACTGAAAACATCTGGTGATCGTGCATTTGAGGGGGCTGCACCAGCCCTGTGGAATTCGCTTCCAAGGGCCTTGATGGAGGCCCCCTCGCTGAAGCCTTCAAATGGGGACTGAAAGCACATCTTTTTACAGAAGCCTTTGATACTTGGTATTATTATTATTGGTCTATGCCTGTATTACCCAGCTGCTAAATATGCTGCTCTTAATTTATTACTTGTGTTTTTTTGGATGTGTTATTTATTTCACTTACTGCCACCATCTGTACATTATACAGCGCTCTGAGCCTCAGGGATAGGGTGCTTTATAAATAAAATCTTACTTACTTGGTCAGAAAAAATAATTTTACCTGCTTAAATGCCTAATCGGCCGGGGGGGGGTAATTTTGGGGGTGGGGATTACAATAAAAAAGTGTTTTCCTTTAAGTGGCATTAAAATCTGGAGTACAACAGGAGACATTTTACAATTATGCTCAAGACTCTTATTTAAACATCTGTTTACCATCATGACAAAAACACAGTAAGTAACTAGCAAACAAATAACATTCCCATCCTCGGTGTCCACAACCCTTATTCATCCTACCTCGCTTTCATCACCTTCCCTGTCTGTAGGGCTGAGGATGGAATGGCACAAAACGCAATAATCCTATTTCATTTTCACCCTAGACAAAGTTGATAATTTCTCAAGTTACTGGTCTGGAGGACAGATCAGAGAGCAAGCTGCTGAAGACGTCTTGTATACTCAAACGTGATCAACAACTGATCCCATTTGGTGCCATTCTCCAACATGGAACGGCGACACCATGATGATCACCACACTTTCACAGCAGTAGCCAACCCTCTCATCACCAGCTTGTTCACGAGGCAGACTCCATTCCGATAAGATTCCACCCCCCACCCCACATCCGGAATAGGCAACAAAAGTGGTCACTGACTATCCTGGCCCAGTCATAAATGTCACCCTGATGTCAACTGAACTGGATAAAAGGAGGCTAATCAGACAAAACACATTAGTAAACAGTCAGAATATTTACTCAAAACAGCAACTGTTGTAGCAGTCAACCAAAAGCTCTGTTACAGTTGCACCTTTCATCCACCTCGTGCAATGATAATATTGACATGGCCAAGACAGTGGGTGACTGCTTCTGCTGCATAATCTGCTCTGGTTAGTTGAGGGAAGAGTGGGATGTTATTAAGATACAGAGTCTTCCTCGAGAGGGAGCAGGGCCAATCTGGACAGGTAAGTGAGTACCAATTTGGCAAGTCACAGTCTGGGATAGCCACACACACACACACGTAAGTGAGTGCCAATTAGGCAAGTCACAGTCTGGGATAGACACACACACACACACACACACACACACACACACACACACACACACACACACACACACACACACACACAGGATCAGTGGCCGAGGAGAGGCAGTCACAAAGATGACTTGAATAGTGTGTCCTTCACTCACTTCCAGACAGGTACCGAGAAAAAAACCATGACATAAGACTGGGAGGGAGGGTTAACATGATTATTGCACTATATGCCGTCTACTGAAATACTGCCAAGGGATGAAAGTGAGGAAGACTGAACAAGGACAAGGTGCAGGAAAGGAGTAAATGTATTGATTCCCCCCTTCTTCACTGTGCAATACAAGAAGGTGAGAGGATCAACTATCAGCTATTGAATCAAAATCACATTCTGAGCATTTTCTTTTTTCAGATTTCTATTTTTGCCCTCGAGCACCTTAAAGAGCAGAAGACACACTTGTATGATCCAGGCAGACAAGTCATACTGTGAACTAAGGTGTCTGCCTTAGGAGCAACTTTAGCAGTAAAAGTAATACAGAGTATGGTTAGGGCTTACTGTGCACGGAATTCAACCTGGCCAAAAACCTTACAGTATATGGGAGCCACCAATTCTCCACGGATTTCTGCAGCTCCTGAAAACTTGTTGGACAGTTCAAAGGTCAAAAAAGTTGTTGTACTATCATTCTGAAGTCACATCGATAGTACAACTTTTCTGTATCAACCCGCAACGCATCTCATTGGCTGAAGGCACTCCTCCCAGAAAAAAAAAAAACTCTCGGCAAAATGGTGGCAGCAGTTAGCGAGTGCTAACCAGTGGATTGACTCAGTTTGGACACAGATGGGACACCACAAACAGAAGGCTCAATGTTAAAACTGAGCTGCCTTGTTAATTTTTTAAAATAAAACACAAAATAAAAAAAAATAAAAAAAAAAATAACATCCTGGCCATACATGAATAGGAGTGACGGAACACAGGACATACTGTGGAGTAGCAGAGATGTGCGGGTACCAGCAGGACCAAGGAACACGAGTGTAAAGAAACAGACACAGATAAGTAAAAATGTTAAAAGAATCTGAACAGAATCTGTGTCAAATCGATGGCTCCCATATACAATATAAACAGTATATGGGTAACCATACACAGCAAGGTTGTGTTTCCATCTCAGGTTTGTGCTGACATCATGAGGCCTCTCAAACTTCGCTCTCGAGGTCTCTGTGATGTCATCACAACAACCCCTTAATGGAAACGCAGCCTTGCTGTGTATGGTTACCAATACACTATTCTATATGCTGTGCACGTTCTTTTAACTGTACCTGCAATTAGCTCGTACTCAATCCTGTCAAATGCTTTCAGGTGCTTGGCACACTGAACCTCACCACTCTCGTCCTAGCAGTACACGTCAAAAAAAGTCAGCCGCGCTTCATTCAAAAGAAATGAATCAGAAAATGTCATTCTTGAACAAGAAAACTAGCAACAATTCTTATGTATCGTTACTGTTTACTGATTTCAAGGCACTCTGTATCCACTGTTTTTACAGATTGCAATGTACTGCTGACAACTATTTAATCTTGGACACAAAACCTAAAAAAAAAAAAAAATTAATATGCTCCTTACTTTACCAAGATAAATATTTTAGCCCCTGCACCTGATATATATGTGCCTTACCTCCACAGCATGCAGGTCTTGTTAAAATGCCAGGAAATAATCAAAAAGATAAAAAACAGTAACACTCATAAGATTTAACAAACCGGGTCCCAAGGACTTCCTGGTTCTAAGTGCCGCCCATGCCCCGCGCTCACTAATGTGATGACAAGGTGCTAGGGAGAGCGTGGGGGCACTCCACTATAGTCAATGGGTGGTGGCTTTTTGATCGTTTTTTAACATTATAATGACCACCTGGTAAATAAACGTGACACTGGCCCTTGTTATTCAACCAGTGTCCACGTCTAATTACCAAGTGCCCACCATAATATTAAAAACTGATCGGAAAGCCGCCACCCACCGACTATAATGGAGTACGTCTTTCTCCTCCTTAGTCGTCATCACGTAGTGAGCGCACGGTGGGTAGCACTTTAGAACCGGAAGTCCCTTGGGACCGGTTTGTTTAATTTTACTAGCTGCTACCATTTTTTATCTTCTGGATTATTTCCTTGCATTCTGACAATATCTGCATGCTGTGGAGGTAAGGCACCTGTATGTATGTATGTATGTATGTATGTATGTATGTATGTATGTATATGTATATACTGTATGTGTGTGTGTGTGTGTGTGTGTATATATATATATATATATATACATACACACACACATACATACTCACATACACATCAGGTGCAGGGGCTGAGATTTGTAATTTGCTTTAACTGTTGAACAGATCCTTTTTATGTATCGGTTTCTAACAATTAGAATTAATATGTTGTTCTTGCTATAAATACAGGTTACTCACCTGTGACAGGAGTTCTAGGAATGGTATATGTTGTTCATCCACACTTACTGGCAAGTTCCTTGCTACTTTAAATCTTGCTGGAAGGTCTTCAAGCTGGCTCCTCCCACCCACCCAGGTGGTAAAACTCTAAGCTCCGCCCCATGATGCCAGATCTAGCCCACTGGAAGCCAGGTTGTGCGTCGAAGCTGGCGAGGTCGAGTGGGTTGTGTGGATGAACAACATATACCATTCCCAGAACTCCTGTTACAGGTGAGTAACCTTTATTTCTAGGGACATGGATATGTTGTTCAATCCACACTTACTGGCAGATTCCTAGCAGTTCTCCGGGAGGAGGGAAGCAAGGCACACAACCCCTACTTAGGAAACAAGGACTGGAGAAGCGAGGTCCCAAAACCAGTATCCCGGCGTGACTCAAGGTCGATGTGGTAATGGGTAATAAAGGTGTGTGCTGACTTCCAGGTAGCAGCCCTGCAGATTTCCTGGATAGAGACATCCCTGGAAGCAGCCACCGAAGCAGCGGTATGGCAGGTAGAATGAGCTCTTATCCCTTTGGAAGGCTCCATGCCCGCCAACCTATAGCACAGATCTATGCAGGAGGTGACCCACCTGCCTATCGTCCACTTGGCTGCAGGTCTGCCAGGTGCGGCTTCAAGTGAGGTGACAAACAGCTGGCGTAACCTCTCCCAAACTTCAGCCGCCCACTCCTTATAACAACAGAGCCTCTTCTAGGGTCCAAAGTATGGAGTCTATTTTGGCCTCCGAGGTGTGATTGAGGTAGAACACCGCAGAGTCAACATCTGGTTAAGGTGAAACTGGCCACCGACTCTTCGAAGGAATTCTCGGTAGGGCGAGGACAACCTTGTCCCTGTGGAAGACTAGATAGGAGACTGATAGAAAGCCTGGAGCTCTCCCAATCTTCAGGTTGACGGATAGCCACCAAGAAGGCGGTCTTCCAAGACAGGTGAGAGATGTCACACCTGTGCATCGGTTCGAATGGCTTGCCCAAGACCCAGCCAATACCAGCAGTAGATTCCACGGAGGTGGAGGTTCTCGCACTGGAGGGGATATGCATCAAGGCCTTTGAAAAGTGCCCACCACCTTCTCCTGTCGTGATCCGCTTCCGCTCAAGCCCGGTAAGCAGAGATGGCTGCCAGGTGCACCTTAAGGGTCACTGACCGAAGCCCTAGCTGAGAAAGGGACCACAGGTAGTTCAGAATGCTTGCCAAGGAACAGGAGGAAGGGTCCAACCCCTTGCCTTGACATCAAATGAAGAATCTCTTCCATTTGAGGGCATAGCATTTCCCGATAGACTCCTTACGGGATGCCTCAACAACGTTGAGGACCTCGTCGGAAAGACCCAAGGCCTGGAACTCTAGCCACTCAGGAACCAGGCCGTCAGGTGCAGGGATTGAAGGCCCAGGTGAAGAACCTTCCCCTGGTTGACTGACATCAGGTCTGGGTGGGCTGGGAGCTGCCTCAGGAGCCTGGAGCTAAGGCGGAGGAGATCTGGATACCAGAACTGGCGGGGCCAGTCTGGGGCTACCAGAATCACCTGCACCTTGTCCCTCCTCGCCTTGAGAAGCACCTCGTGGATCAAGGGAAATGGCGGAAAGGCGTAGAAGAGGCCCGGGGTTCACGGCCTCGAGAAGGCATCCCCCTGCAGCGCGCCCTGCTGAAGGGGGCGGGCATGAAACAGCCTCAGCTTTGCATTCTCCCTGAAGGCAAACAGGTCCACCTGAGGCGTGCCTCAGTGGGAGAACAGATCTTGTACTACCTCTGGCAGGAGAGACCACTCGTGAGACACAGCTCCTACCCGGCTTAGGGTATCGGCCAGAGAGTTGGAGGTTCCTGCCACATGGATGGCTAGGAGATCCGCCTCCAGGCTGCGCATGAGGGACCAAGTGCGGAGACCTTCCTTGCACAGGGGCATGGAGCGCATCCCACCCAGGTGGTTTAGGAAGTACATGGTCGTGGTATTGTCCATCTGGGCCTGGACCACCTGACCCCGTATAAAAGGAGCGAAGGCGGTGAGAGCTAGACGGACCGCTCAAAGCTCCAGCAGGTTGATGTGGCATTGGGACTCCCGAGGGGACCAGAGGCCATGCGCTCTGTGCTCCCCCAGATGGGCACCCCAACCCATCAGAGAGGCGGTCGATAGAGAGACCATCAGCTCGGGGTGGACAAACGGGATGCCCTCCTGCAGATGAGCTGGAACGATCCACCACTGAAGAGCATTCCACTTCTCCTGGGTCACTGCCACTGGCTGGTCCAAAGGACCGGAGCACTGTGACCACTGGCTGGCCAGTCCCCACTGTAGGGGACGCATGTGCCAATGGGTCCAACGGACCACACTGGTGCAGGCCGCCAGGAGGCGCAGGAAGTCCCGGGCAGGGCGCAACTGCCCTACCTGAAATGATTGGGCAAAGGAGGAAAGAACTTCGGCCCTGTCCGCCAGGAGCCGTGCTCTGACTCGAAGAGAGTTGAGCTCTGCCCTGATGAATTGAATCACCTGCTTTGGCACGAGTTCTGACTTGGCCTCGTTGATAAGCAGGCCAATCTGAGAGCAAACCTGGAGGGACAGATCCCTGGACCGCTCCACCTACAGTCTGGAGGAGGCCGCAATCAGCCAGTCGTCCAGGTAAGGATACACCCGGACCGTTCAGAGCTGCAGGAATGCTGTCATAGATACATAGACAGTGTTGGCAGATAAGGGCCCATGGCCCACCCAGTCTGCCCATTTAAGTTTGTAAGTTCAGTTTATGTTTTCCAGGAAGTCTGTTGCCCCTTACCCCTGACCTCCAGAATTCCTTTATGTCTATCCCATGCATTCTTAAATCCTGTGATTGTTTCAGCCCCCACCACTTCCTCTGGCAGGGTGTTCCACTTGTCCACCATCCGTTCTGTGAAGAAATTCTTCCTCACGTTTCCTCTGAATCGTCCTCCCTCCAACTTCATCCCATGCCCTCTAGTCCTGGAACATCTTTTTCATTTAAAAATAGTGCATTCCTGCACCCTGTTCCTCCCTGTAAGATACTTGTATGTCTCTATCATATCCCCTCTCTCCCTCCTCTCCTCCAGGGAGTACATGTTCAGTGCCTTCAACCTGTCCTCATAGGACTTGTGATGCAATCCATGCACCATCTTTGTTGCCCCTCCTCTGAACCTTCTCTACCCTGTCTATGTCCTTACGTGGTAAGGTCTCCAGAACTGCACAGTGTACTCCAGGTGCGGCCTCACTAGTGTCTTGTATAGTGGAATTATGACCTCCTTTTCCTGCTGGTGATGCCCCTGCCTATGCATCCCAGCATCCTATTTGCTTTACCTGCTGCCTTGTCACACTGTTTCCTGCCTTGAGGTCATCAGAGATGATAACTCCAAGATCCCTTTCCTGCTTGGTGCATGCTATATCCTCACCCCCAACTGATATATTGTGCCAGAGGTTTTGTGCCCCACATGCATTATCTTGCACTTCCTTGCATTGAATTTCAACTGCCAAACCCCTGACCATTCTTCAAGTTTCTGCAGGTCCCTTCTCATTCTGTCTACACCTCTGGTGTGTCTACTCTGTTACAGAGCTTTGTGTCATCAGCTAACAGTGAAATTCTGCCTTCTAGGTCCTGCTAACGTCACTGATGAAGATATTGAATAGTACCGGTCCCAGCACTGATCCCTGTGGTACCCCACTGGTCACTCTTCCCTCTGTGGAGTGACAGCCATTTACCACCACCCTCTGTGTCCTGCTGCCCAGCCAGTTACCTACCCACCGCACTACTGTCCTGCCCACACCCATATTCCCCAGTGCAATAGTCTTCTATGTGGCACAGTGTCAAAGGCCTTGCTGAAGTCCAGATAGGCCATGTCCACTGCCCTCCCCTGATCCACCTCCCTAGTCACCCAGTCAAAAAATTCAATGAGGTTGGTCTGACATGACCTTCCCTGGTGAAACCATGCTGCCTTGGGTCCTGTAGTCCATTGACAACCAGATGTTCCACCAATCTCTCCTTCAGTAGTGCTTCCATGATCTTCCCCACTACCGAGGTGAGGCTGACTGGTCTGTAGTGCCCTTCCTCTTTGTTCCACTTTTGTATAAGGGGACTACATCTGCTATCCTCCAGTCTTTGGGTACCTCCCTGTTCCTAGTGATCGGCTAAACAGGATAGCAAGAGGTTCAGCCACCACCTCTCTTAGTTCTTTAAGGACCCTGGGGTGCACCCCATCTGGCCCCATTGCTTTATCAACTCTTATTACTTCCAGTTCCTTCAGGACCCTTTCTCGTAAAGGGACTTGTGTCCATTTCTGCACCATTCTCACCCCTTGTACTCCATTCAGACCCATTACCCTCCTCTTCCTCAGTAAAGACTGAGCAGAAATACCTGTTCAATATGTCAGCTTTACTGTTGTCATCCTCCACACAGCCCCCATCCTCCCCCTTCAGTCTCACTATCCCTCCCTTTGCCTTTGAAAGTGTTCTGAACCTGGATATGATCATTACTGCTACGGAAATACTCTGAAGTAGAGCCAAGTAACACAAAACAAACAGAGAACACTTACAGAGTAACCTGTATTTTTGTCCCCCCCCAAACGGCCATTGTGCTGCTGCTACAAACTCTTTACTGGTTCCACTGTCTGCAACCCCCCCACCCATCACAACTGCTGGAGATCCACATGGAGAAGGGCAGGACCTTGTCAACAACAGTCAGACAACTCGAGGCTCAAGAACAGGTTTACTTCCCCGGAGTGTCCCATACTTTTGTCTACCTTCCACTCAGCACCAAGGCAGAGTCCCTGCCAACCTCACATGCACACAATGCCACCCTGTGCAGCAGGCAAGCTCCCTGGCACACCACAGGGGCTGGTGCAATGGCAGAAACTCTGCGCCATCCCTCCCTGGTTGGGAGCACTACCACACAG
Source organism: Neoceratodus forsteri (assembly GCA_016271365.2). NCBI lineage: Eukaryota > Metazoa > Chordata > Ceratodontiformes > Ceratodontidae > Neoceratodus > Neoceratodus forsteri. The sequence goes on along the minus strand of CM028135.1, from coordinate 500,691,003 downwards.
CAGCTCCGCCCCCCCCGGCTGCTCCTGAGCAAGGGTGGCCAGCATGGGAGCACAACATGCTTCCCACTGAGCCCCAGGTACCTCTTCTGTCTGTGACTCCTGCCACTGGTATTGCACTTTTCCAGCGTGGACAGAACTTCAGCCACTGGGATGACAATTTCCAAGAGGACATTAAACAACCCATGCCTTTGCAACTGACAGAGACAGACCGGATACTAAAAGAACCATGCTGTGAAATCATTCAGGGAAGAAAATGACAACATTGTATTCATCATACAATTAATAGCAGCAGAGGGCTATATACAGTAAAGACCATCGAGTTCTTACGCAGCAAAGGAAATCTCCAGTGGAGTCCTTTCAAAATGTATAAACTATAGACTTCTGAACTTTAAATGCAGTTCGCTGGATATACTTCTGGATGAAGAAGCTATGCATCTTAGCACTTGGTCTCCTCCAGCCCTGGAGTCCAATCGAACACCATCCACAAGCAGTTTTAGTTATCACTTGCTCACTGAAAACAAGAAACACCTGGAACAGCCGAGGTTCTCAAGAGGGTAATGGTGAGGGTTTCTATTAAATTCTTGGTGCAGAGCCTTAATTAAGGCCCTGCAGGAAAACCTCTTTAAGGAAGTCAAGTACTTTTCACATTGATCTCTAACTATGAAGCCAAACCTTCTCATCAGAACTCCAACCCATTGGAGACAGAAGAGTTTCGTGAAAGATGGCCTTTGATAACTGAATTTAGCACGCAGGGGAATCGATGCTTGAAACACAAACAGCACACAAAACAATTAACTTAAAAAAAAAAAAAATAAGGAAAAGAGCCTCTCTCTCTCAGAAGTGCATGTGTTCAATTTTAAAAAATATATATATTTTTTTAAATGTGTCTACAAACACCCCTTTCCCACTCTAACTATTGTAAAGCCTCTGGATGCTAAGCCTACAGTTACTTCAAAGAAAGCCTGTTTCCCCAGACAGTAACTATGCACCATTTCTTTCAATCCCCATTTCTTCCTAATGATTTCCATTATTCTGGTAACCATTCAGCTACTGGAACTGCTCTCAATGTATGTTTGCATAATAAAACAAAATGGCCTGTGAACACCAACCCATAAGTACCCAGCTAAAAAATGTATAGTGTAGGGTGCTAGGTAGTGTAAGGCACAAAAGGATTTTGTTCCGCTTTAAAAAAAAAAACTTAATTTTGAAAAAAATTGTTTAAAGAATCTGTGGAGCAAGAATCCCACAATAATATAACATTTGGTGTCTTCCCTAAGGTACCCTGCATAATCTATAATCAAAATGCAATCCATCTCGAGGGAGTCTTGTTAGATTCTAATTGATAAAATCCCAGGTCATACCTGGAAACGAGCCTTGGCTCAGCACGCCTCTCCCAGTTACCAATTTTAAATACATACATACATACAACACTCTGAGCACACACAGCTACGGGCCACGCAATCAAGGGAAGACAGTGTGTTGTGGGACTTAGACAGGAGATCCTGACATGGGGTGGGGGGTATCACAACCACGGACTCACTTTGACCCTGATCACCTGATTTGACCTCACTGGGCAGAAGCAGAACCTTCCTGGAACTGAGACATGGCGTCTCAGTCGAGCTATCCTGCTTAAACAAATGTACTCTAAGCCTCGTGGAATGCTGCTCCTGTGAAATCAGCACAGCAGTCCGTATCTCACAAGTAAAGGACTTTGGTAATAAACAGGGATATCATAGCAACACAGGCAAGAAACAATGCAGCCACAAACAAGAGAGAGAAAACAAACAGTTGTATCATGGCAGCACAGGTTTCGGTGTGCCTTGTAAAATCATTTTCAAATAAAGTGGTTCAAGGTTTCCTTGCTGCAGGATCTGCAGTCAGGGTAAGCACATGACTGTGGGCCAGCTCAGGCTAGTCAGGGAGCCACAACAGTTCAGCTGTACTGCACAGCAATGGAGGTCCGAAGGGCTGGGATCAGTTCTCAGTTCAGTCCCACTACTTCCTTCTCATTACAGTTCACAAATACACTGGGAAAATAAAAAACAAACTGGATTTATAATAGCAACGAGGATTTTTGTTTCAGTCCATTACTACCCTATACGATTACTGTGTACAGTTCTGGAGACCGCATCTGAAGAAGGCCGTAGAGCTGCTGGAGAGGGTTCAGAGGAGAGCGACCAGGATGATTCAGGGCATGGAGGGGAGGCCTTATGAGGAGAGACTAGAGGAGCTTGGACTTTACTCAATGGAGGAGAGGAGGGACAGGGGAGAGATGACAGAGGTTTTCAAGTATGTAAAAGGAATAACCAGGAGTGGAACCAAGGAGCTTTTTAGGCTTAAGAAGCGGGGGAACAAACAGGGGCCATGGGTGGAAGCTGGAGGGGAGAAACTACGGGGGGGGGTAGGAAAACATTTTTCACTGAGAGGGTGGTGGAGCCGTGGAATGCGCTGCCTGGGAGGCTGGTGGAGGAGGGCACAGTGCAGGGATTCAAGAGGGGGTGGGACAGGTACAAGGGGAAACAAACTAAAGAGGACCCTCTTGGGACGGGGGGGTGGTAAGGCGAGCAGCCATTAGGTTGCTGGCTTTCGAGCAGACAAGACAGATCATTTGGCCTATTCTGCTGGCTTTTTTAGTATGTTAGTACTACAGCAACCAGATGACACAGTAATGGCTCTTGGCTCTGCATCTGACCTTTCATTATTCCAGTTCAGTCATTATCTGGCACTGGTTGGTGAAGCATCGCCCCACTATCTGGGAGACCAGAGACAGAGTCCTAGTCATATGACTCCCCCACCCTGGGCTGGAGGAGTGTGTTAAAGAGACATTGTGCACTAACCGGGGGTGGGGGAGAGGGGGAACACTGCTTGTCCCAATGTGCAAGCGCCTCCTATGGCAGGAAGCGATGTTAGTATTTATGTCATGGTGATCATACAGTGTTGGTTTTATTTGGTTCAGAGTGCCGTCCACCGCCACCTCTGGTTTTAACTGCTTGTACTGTCTGGGGTTAGCCAGCCTTAAGTGGTGAGCACCAGCCCGAAATAGCAGGTCGCAGCATTCCTCCCTTTGGACTCCGTATTGAGCAACCCCTCCCCATCACCAATAGAAGAGTACAGTAGGACACTACAGCTGTCTGGGGAGGTGTATGGGAAGAGGAACAAAAGAGTTCAAAAATCAAATCGGTCTGCAGAGATGATGTAACTGACATCTGCCCAACCCAGCTACCACTAAAAACTCTGACCACCCCACTCCTCCGTTAACAAGACGGGATGTTCTCAGTAGCTGGCAGTGTGCAGGCCAAGTCACTGGGGCACCACTCATGTGTGAGGCAAGCCTCATAGGAACTGGATGGAAGAGGAGATCTCGACAGAAAAATTGGGTATGTGTTTGGGTTGGGGAGTACAGTGGACTAATGGTTGGTGCGGACTGTAACAATGACTTAAGACAAATGTTTTCCGGCCCTGTGATGCCGGGCAATAGGGGACTGCCTGGCATGTTGGTGACGTGGGTTTTGGAAGGCTAAAGAGCGTCCCATGTGCGAATACCAGGATGCCACAGCATGCGTTCCAGTGGGGTGGGGTAACCAGAACATGGAAAATGGCCATCCAAGTCACTGGATGATGGTGGCCCGCCCTCCCATTGCTGCAAAGGCCAGAAGTGCCCGAGCTGCGCCCTCACCGCCCTGGCGAGGACTGAAGTATGTGCCTACGGGCACATGACAAGTCCCCCCTCCCGGTCCTTGCCACAGGTAGGGCCCTCCAGGTTGGTCGGGGAGCGCACCAGAGGGAGGAGCGTGTGGTGAGGCTTGACAGCCTGAAGGAGCAAGCAACTGGGCTGGTAAGAGGGCGTAAAAATAGATAATACCAAAAAAAAAAAATTTTATGATACAGAACAATTTAACAAATTGTGCACGACCTTCAACCTTACGCTGCAGCTTGTCAAGCTGTTCACCATGCTGCTTCTCTATTGGTTGGGACTGCTGCAAGCCTTCTCAGTTATAAAGCGGAATGCAGCAGCGGTGGGAGATGTGCAGTAAATCTTTGTGAGCACCTGCATGATGTGTCACAACAGTTAACAGCTGTGATCTAATTAGCCCAGCTAAGCCTTCTTTCCAGAGAAACACGAAGGGATACTTGGATAGAAACACAAGGAGGTTGCTAGCTAGATTTTTGTTGACTTTACAAAATATTGTATATCATGAGGTCACCGTTGCATTCATTTGATGCAAATATCAAACACAATGATATAGTTATTCTTATTTTTTCTGTGGAGGGAATGCTTCAAGCTTGATTGGATGATTGGCTTGTCCCATCAGTGTACAGGAAGTGCTAAGCTGCTCTTGCGGTTTTGGACAAAGTACTGCAGTTAATGTTTTATTTCTTATCCAGTAGCTTGTGTGAAGTGGAACATCAAACCAGTCTGGAGCTATAACAACAGACAACAAAGAGTGAAATCCGGAGCAGTACTTTAATAAGCTTCTAAGTGTCCTAAGAGCCTGGGGACAAGGAACAGAAATTCCTCGCTGAAAGGTGGCACTTATAGGGAGTGTAGCTCTTTGTTTTCTATATAGAGAATATTGGATGGGCAACTATGCAGAACCAGTGTGTTCTGCCACAGAGGGATTCTGATTCCCTCTGACCTCAAGAGCGAAGCTCGAGAGGTCCATGGGAATCTGAACCCCCGAGGTGGCAACACATACTGGTTGTACATAGAGTTGCTCATCCTGTATTTTTTATAGTGTATAGTACTGTGTGAAATGTGTGTTTGTGAGTACTTTTGCTTTCAAAATGAAACTGATTCATGCAGTCTGTAGAGGTTCTAGAATGCTGTTCTACCACAGTAGGGCAGAATCACATTCCATGACCTTTGAACTGTGGTAGAACAGCATTTTGAAAGGGATGGAATTCTATATAGAACAACACTCTACTATACACTATAAAGGTTTTTCTTCCTCAGTTGACGCAGGACGACTTCTCAGCCTTGTCCCCGCCTCCCCCACCTAGCACCCACCTCCTCCAGACTCACCTTGCCTGAAGTCCCCCACGGACTACCCCGCAGGGCTGGGAAGGACCATCCTCCTCCCACCCAGCAACTCTCATCCAGAAGCAAGCTGAGTGGTCCAGGTGTCGGCGTGGGGACGGAGGTAGGTGGGAAGAGCTTCATGAAGCCTGCGCCAGCCATTTTCCGTCTTCTCCCCTAAGACCCCAGCCACGCGGCATTTTTGTGCACACACGTGAGGCACACACACACACACAGAACCACAGCCCTTCCTTCTATGCTGCTCAAGCACCGAGCTACCTCCAGGTTCTGCCATATGACAGCCAAGGGCAGAGACAGCATGCCTCCCACGCCGGAGAGGTGAGCTATCAGACAGATGTTTGACCTGCCCCCCCACCCCAAGCTTGTTTCCAAATTCGGTCAGCGGCATGGTAGGAGATAAGGTGCAAAGTGCCTTATCCCTCTGCATTATTGGACCAGGAGTGTAGCTCTTGAGGGAGACTTGGAAACTGTAGCCCACTATCAGGGCTTGAGCAACTTTTTCCACCAAATCCTTCACTCCATCCCAGTCGTGCTTGAAACCATTTACAGTCTTGGCGCCCAGCACCTCCACAGGCAGACTGTTCCACAGCTCCACCACCCTTTTTGTAAAACAGTATTTCCTCACTCCCTCTTAAACTCTCCCTCCCCCCGCCAATTTCCACCTGTGCCATGCATTTGGTGAAGACCCTGGGAGCTGGGGAGAGGCTGAAGGGCATGGCCTGGAACTCGTAAAGGGACCCTTCTGCTCTGAAGCGGAGGAATCGCTGATGGGACAGACGGACTGGGACGTGAAAGAACACATCCTGGAGGTCCAGAGAAGAGAAGCACACACCTCGTTCCAGGGATGGAATGATCTGAGCCAGAGTGACCATCCTGAAGGTTCGAGACCTCAGGAACCTGTTCAGGTCGTGTAGGTCTAGAACGGGGCACCAGCTCCCCATCCGTTTCGGGACCAGGAAGTACCTGGACACAAACCCTGGGTCTAGTGGAGGATCCGCCAACTCCCTGATCACCTCCTTCTGGAGGAGCAGGGCAATGTCGGCTCGATGGGCCGACAGAGAGGCTGTGGTCCCCATAGCCCCCCGTGGGGCGACGGCTCGGAAGGGCGGGGCCTGCTCGAACTCTACAGGTAGACCCTTTCCTACCACTTCCAGCACCCAGCGGTCCGTGGTGATATCGGACCAGGCAGAAAGGAAGTGGCGGAGCCGTCCCTCCCCCACGGGGGGAACCCGGGGAGGAGTGACAAGATTGAGGGTGACACCCCTCAACCCGTCACTGGGCAGGCTTGGAGGAAGGGCCGGCCAAGGAGCTGCCTGGACCTTTTCCTCCCAGCTTCCTGCTGGATGAAGCAGCAGGCTTGGCTTCAGGGTGCCAAGTGCGAGCCTGCTGGCCCTGATGCTGGTGTTGCTGGGCCAGACGTGCCGCAGGGACTGAAAGACGAAAGGGCCTATGCTGCTGCTGGCAGCCTTTGTCCTTCTGGGCAGATGTGACCGAGTCCAAGGTGGCACTGGACTTCTCGATCCACTGCGGGTGACCCTCCACCCTGGGACCACACAAGTCGGTACCCAAGAAGGGAATGTCTGCCAGCTTGTGCTGGGTATCCGCTGTAAAAGTGGAGATCAGCAGCCAAGCTCTGTGGCGCATGGCCACTGCAGCCGCTACTGACCGGGCACACAAGTCAGCGATGTCCAAGGAAGTTTGGAGCTGCTGTTTGGCCACTGCTCTTCCTTAATCCCGCACCTGCTTGACCATCGTCTGAAGGTCAGCTGGGAGATGAGGAATCACCTCATCCAGGGAGCCCAAAAGGGCATGTGAAACGTATGCCATCAGAACGGCCGAGCTGGCCTGACGAAAGCCTAGGGAGCAAGCAGCATAGACTTTCTGCCTGGAGTAGTCCAGTTTCTTGGACTCCTGACGGGTGGCTTGTCCACATCCCGAGCATTCCTGGAACGCCAGAAAATGCTGTCGGTCACTAACCCCTCCGCAGAGAAGTGGTCCTAGAAACCGGAGAGTGAACTGGTGGGAACAGCATACTTCAAAGCCATCCTGGCCAAAGGTGCTGGACAAGAAGCTGGACGCTGCCATAGCTCCAGGACCAGGCCAACAATGGCTTCGGCCACCGGGAAGGCCTTCGTGGAGGAATCCCCTCAGTCCAGCATCTCCGTGAGGGGATACCTGGCCTGTATTGAAACGTGTTCGAGCTTCATCCCAATGGACTCTGAGATGAGACGAAACATTCCAAGGAACGAAGATGGGCTCTCGTCCACCGAATGACCCCCAGTGGACTCCAGGTCAAGCAGCCTGGAGAACAAGGAGTCATCATCGTCCCACTCAGAGGAGTCTGCAAACAGCTGCCGAGCGCCTGAGCCACCCTCCACCTGCTGAGGTCAATCGGGAGTGAGGGTGGATCGACAACTGGTGGGTCAAGCCCTGACCCGACCGAGAATCCTTGGTTGGGGCCCCATATTTAGGTTGTGGAGGCGGGGGTTCCACCACAATGGGAGGCGCAGCCTGTTTCGGCCAAACAACAACTGGTGCCGGCTTCAGCTCAACTACTACGAGGGGTTGTTTCAGCCGCTTCGGTGACAGCCACTTAATGGTCGGAGAAGGCGATGGAGTCGGCTTATTCCCGGACAAAAGGAGCTGCTACCACATTAGATCCTCATAGCGCCGACGCAATTTGCGCCAGAGCCTATCCTCCGAAGAGGACGATGATGAGGATGAGCAGCACCGCCGCTTTCCATGGTGCTGAGACTGAGACCGCCGTTGTCGGCAGTATCGGCTGGACCTCGAAGAGGTCTGAGACAGAGACCTTCGAGGATTCCGAGGGTGGATCTGAGACGGGGAAGGGGAAACACGCTCCTCCCTTGGTTCAGGGACCTTAACCGGGCACTCCGGCACAGGAAGCACAGGCAAGTCCTCAGTTTCCACCAGGGGAACCAGTGAAGAAGGGTTGTCGGCTTCTCCAGTCAACAGACCATACGACGGGTCGAGAAAAATCTGGACCACGTTGACTGATGTCTCAGCCGGCTGACCAGACGGGGACACCATGAAGCCAGCGGCCTTAGCCGCAACCTCGACCGAAGTAGAGTGTCGACTATCCAAGGAAGGGGACCTCTCCCACTCCCACTAACATAGACGATGGGACTTACCTTTAGAGTCCTTTTTGGACCGAGAGGAATGTCCCGAAGGCCCTTCTCCCTTGGTGGAGAGGGACTGACAAAGCTCCTTAAACAAAGTCGTGTAGGAGGTGCCCAAGGAGAGTGGGATAAATGCCGCTACTGAGGAAGATGATGTTGCGGCCTGGGCTGCCTCCTCCTCAAGGGCAATCATCTGTTTGAGCTGTTCAGCCAAGCTCGCAGCCGCAGACACCGCCCAATGGACCTGCTTTGACTTGACCAGAGGATAACGTTTCTCGGGGCACCCAAGCTGTAATTTGGCAGCGTGATCCTCTAAGACCGTAGCCGAAAAGGACTTGCACAAGTCGCAGGCCTGCGAATCGTGGCTAAGCCCCAGGCAGTAAACGCACATGGAGTGCGGATCGGTCCGGGACATCTTCTGCCCAGATGGGCAACGACGAAATCTGGGAGTCGATTTGTCCATCGCAGCCACGAGGGAAGAGAAAGACCGAAGTCCCACAGGTGGATGCTTGCCCCCTCCCCCCCCACCACCAAAGCCCAAACCAATTAAATAAAATTACATGAACAAACAGCTGCCTCACCTGTCTGCCCTTTAACTGACTGCACGCAAGTAAGTTTAGTTCTCAAACACAGACTACACCAGTCGTGATTCCCAATTCTCCCTCTCCTCACCTTACGGTCACATATAATTAACTGGCGTTACGCTCTCTAGTCATTGATGCCCACCGCTGCATATAACCTTTCTAATTTTTTGCTCAACTGGTCACATCGGGATAGAATTTCAATCGCAACAAATGTACCCAAACTCTCTTGGCAGCGACTTGGTGCCAAGAGATCAGCGACAAGAATAATTATTCTACATAGGTGGTGGCGGTGCAGGCAATGACAATTAATAAGTGCCGTGGTGGTCAGGAGAGGCAGCAGGACGAGGAGCCGAGCTGAAAAAAATGGACCAAAACCAGCCCGGGAAAGATAACATACTACATCGGCATCTTCATATAAACTGTACACTGCATTTCATTTTCAGTAGCATCTATCTTTATCTTTAATCTATTTTCACCCTGCATTTCCGACTGAACACTGAAATATTCAGTGTACCTGTTGTGTTTGTGGCAAGCTGCCCTACCCGTCTGGTGATGCTAGTGATGAGGGCCACTTTCAGATGCTTGTTGGTGTTTAGGGGCCAGGACTGGTAGAGGAGGCAACGGTCAGTGGGTCCTGCCTGTGCCACGTCTCCGTGTTTCTGTTAAGATGAGGATGTATTGCATTATCCTTGCCGGGCTGGTTATAGTCCATTTTCTCCAGCTCGGCTCCTCGACCCCGATTTGCAGTGGTCTGGAAATTCATTTGTTTTGGCTCTAGCTGGCTCCTACATCAATTCAAATCTACTGATAAATTTAACAAAATAAATGTTCAGTTAAACTAGGTCTGCCCAAACAGGAAATGTATCCAACCAGATTAATCTATAAATGTTCTTGCTGAAAAAATTAAAATCCATCCTTCGCAAACAATTTAAGTCCCAATATTTTCCAAATATAGCGTATGGACTTCTAAGCTGAAAATGAAAATTCCTGTACAGATGAAGTGGGTGTTGGCTAAACTGGGGAAACCAGAACATCTTATTTAAACACTACATTTTTTCCACCAAAAATGTCTTTGTGGGTAGCGCCCTTGTTCTCTTTTAGTGGCAGGAAAAGTGAGGGAGAAAAGAGAGGCCTTCAACAGGTATAGGAAATCTGGGAGGGGGAAGACAAGGAAGAGTATGCGAAGAAATCGAAGGAAGTGAGTAGGGCAAGTCAGAGCAGCGAAAGTGGAAAGGGAGCTGAAACTGGCTCAGGAGATTGGGGGGGGGGGTTCTTAGTGAAAAGCATGGATTGCTGAGGTCCTGGGTTCAAATCCCAGTGAGTCACACGCTTCCTTTCATTTCTACAACTGGATTTCAAGTACATACAGTAAGGAAGAAGAGGAGCTGTAGGGACGAGATTGTCAGTTTCAAGTGGGGGGTGAGCAGAAAAGGGAAAGACCAGGCGGAAGTACTCGACGAGTACTTCTGCTCGGTGTTCACCAAAGAAAAGGATGGGCCGATACCACAAGAGAAGGGAGGAATAGGTGGAGGGGAGGCAGAAGTAATGGACGGAGTCATCTAGGTGAATAGAGCTCTAAAAGGCCTTAAAGCCTTGCGAGTGGACAAGGCACCGAGACCTGATGGAGTACTTCCTAGAAACCTGAAGGAACTGGCAGAGGTACTGGCAGACCCACTGACAGACCTGTGTAACACCTCTTTGAAGACAGGGAACGTGCCCATGGACTGGAGGATGGCACATGTGGTACCCCTCCACATGAGTGGCCCCACAAACGAGCCAGGCAATTATAGACCGGTAAGCTTGACTTCCATCATGGGGAAGCTAATGGAGACCATTCTAAAGGAGGGGTACAACTGATAACCTTCCTGGATAGTAATGGACTCCAGGAAAAAAGACAGCACAGGTTTGTCTCAGGAAGATCTTGTCAGACTAACCTAACTGACTTCTTTGAATGGGTCACAAGGGCAGTAGATGGGGGTGTCATGCCCTGGATGTCCTGTATCTGGATTTTAGTAAGGCCTCTGACTTGGTGCTGCACGGAAGATTATTGGGCAAGCTGAGAAACCTGGAGGCAGGGGAGAAACTAGTGGGGGAGGGGGGTTAGGAGCTGGCTGCAGAATACACAGCAGAGGGAAGTTGTAAAGGGGGGGGAGAGAGACCTCCAAGCCAAGTGCAGCAACTAGTGGGGTAACACGGTTCGGTGCTAGGCCCCGTTCTATTCAACATCTTTATCGGGGACACTGCAGAAGAGATCAAGAGGAAGATCAGCCTGTTTGCCGATGACACAAAGATATGTGCAGCACTGGACAGTGAGGAAGGGAGGCAGGAACTCATAGAAACAGAGATTTTGACGGCAGATAAGGACCACTTGGCCCATCTAGTCTGCCCATTTCACTACCTACAGGATCCCCTTCCCCCAAGTCGTGCCTGAAAATAGGCAGGATTTGTCTAGTGCACTTACCCGGTCAACAAAAACTAAATAAATAAAATAAATAGGCCGCAGATCCTAGTTAACCAACAGCCTATTTCTTCCTACCCCCCACAAGAACTGCCTTATGTCTGTCCCATGCATTCTTGAATTCTCCCAACAGTTTTAGACCCCACAACCTCCTCAGGAAGGCTGTTCCATGCATACACTACCCTCTGTGTAAATAATACTTCCTCCATTGCCCTGAACCACCCTCCTTCTATCTTTAAATTGTGTCCCTTGTTCTTGCAAGTCTCTTTTCTGAAAGATGCTACCCTTGGACTTTGTTGATTCCACTGAGGTACTTAAAATTTTCTATCATGTCCCCCTCCTTCTTTCCTCAAGGGTATACATATTAAGCTCCTTTAGTCTCTCCTCATACGGCTTCTCTTGCAGACCCTGCACCATTTTAGTTGCCCTCCTCTGGACCACCTCTATCCTGTCTATGTCCTTGCGGAGATGGGGTCTCAGAACTGGACACAGTACTTCAGATCGGGTCTCACCAGCTGTCTGTACAGAGGGATAACAACTTCCTGTTTTCTGCTGCTGATGCCTCTCCCTATATACCCCAGCCCTCCCTACTGCCTTCTCACATTGCTTGCTAACCTTAAGGTCATCTGATATGATTACCCCCAGGTCCCTTTCCTTTTTTGTTGTTGTTACTACCTCCCACCCATTGTGTATTCTTCCCCTGGGTTCTTGTTTCCCAGGTGCATTATTTTGCACTTCTTTGCATTGAATCCTAGCTGCCATACTTCTGACCATTCCTCCAATCTTGCCAAGTCCCTTTTCATCCTTTCCACGCCTCCTTGTGTATCAACCCTGTTGCAGATCTTTGTGTCATCTGCAAAAAGGCATACTTTTCCTTCCAGTCCCACTGCAATGTCACTGATGAAGACATTAAAAAGGACTGGACCCAATACTGAACCCTGTGGTACCCCACTAGTAACCCCTCTTTCTTCAGAGTGGACTCCATTTACACTTACCTTCTGTGTCCTGTTGTCCAGCCAATGTTTCACCCAGGCTACCACCCTGGAACCCACTCCCAGGCTGGTTAATTTGACTATTGATCTTTTGTGTGGGACTGTGTCAAATGCCTTGCTAAAGTATAGGTAGGCCATGTCCACAGCCCCTCCCTGGTCTATTACTTTGGTCACCCAGTCAAAGAAATCTATTAGATTCGTCTGACATGACCCTCCCACTGTGAACCCATGCTGCCTTGGGTCCTGTGCTCCACTGGCCTCTAAGTACTCAACTATTCTTTCCTTCAGAAGTGACTCCATCACTTTCCCTACCACAGAGGTCAGACTGACAGGTCTGTAGTTTCCTGCCTCTGTCTTGGTCCCACTTTGTGAAGGGGAATCACATCCGCCTTCCTCCAGTCCTCGGGTACCACACCATCCTCCCATGAATTATTAAAAAGATTAGCCAGTGGTTTCACTAGTTCCTCCCTTAATTCTTTTAGAATTCTGGGATGAATTCCATCAGGACCCATTGCTTTGTCCACCTTCAGTTTTAGGAGTTCTTGCAGAACCCTTTCTTCTGTGAAAGGACTGGGATCTACCCCCCTATCAAGAGTGCTTCTGTTAATTGGATCAGGCACTTCCCCCTCCTCTTTTGGGAATACTGAGCAGAAATATTCGTTCAGTATCCCTGCTTTTTCACTGTCCCCCTCTGCCCACCCACCGTTCATTCTATTCAGCCTCACTCTCCCTCCCTTTGTCTTTCTATGCTCGCTAATGTACCTATAAAAGGTTTTATCCCCCTTCTTAACTGAGTTGGCTATCTTTTCCTCAGTTTGGGCCTTTGCTATTCTGACTTCCCTCCCTGCTTCCTTCTGCCTTAACTGGTACAGCTCTCTGTCCTGCTCCTTCTGTGTTTCCTTATACTTCGAATGCTATCTTTTTCTTCCTGACTTTCACAGCCACCTCTTGAGAACCATAGTGGCTTTTTCTTTCGTTTTGATTTGTTTATTTGCTTCACACAAAGGCTTGCTGCCTCTGTGATGGCAGTTTTGATGATTCCCCATTGTTGCTCCACACCTCCTTCTAGCCTGTTTGCTAGTGCTTTTCTGAGGCACTCTCCCATCTTGCCAAAGTCAGCCCTCCTAAAGCCCAGTACCCTCACTTTTGTATGGCTTAACTCTGTAGCTGAGTTTAACATGAACCACACTGTTTGATGGTCACTTGTCCCCACATGGCAACCCACTTCTAGATCTGAGATCCTCTCACTGCCCCCGTTTGAGAGTACGAGGTCTAAGATTGCTCCCTCACGAGTGGGTTCCGAAACTAGCTGTCTAAGGCCTGCCACCTGTAGGGCATCAAGAATGGCCCTGCTCTTGGATGTGGCTACAGTAAATGTGCTCCAGTTAACATCTGGCATATTCAGGTCTCCCATCAACAATATCTCCCCTTTCTCTGCCATTCTAAGAATGCCTTCTATCATATCCTTGTCCATTCCCTCCCCCTGACATGGGGGTCTGTACACAACCCCTGTGCGGATTGTGGTGCCCTTTCCAGTCTCCAAGGTGACCCACAGTGCCTCCTCTCCTCCCGGTTTACTCTTTTGTTCAGTTGCTTTTATCCCTTCCTTTACATATAGAGCTACTCCTCCCCTTTTCTCCCTGCCTGTCTCTCCTGTAGGTTATGTACCCTGGTATGTTAACATCCAGTCATGGTTCTCTGTGTACCATGTTTCTGTGACTGCTACGATATCCAGGCATCCCTCTTCCATCAAGGCCACCAGCTCAGGGAGCTTGTTGCCCAGACTACGGGCATTGGTACTCATTACCCTCCATTTCCTGATGGCCTTACTCCCTTTTGCCCCATCCCTGTCGTCCTTGCCTTTGTCACTTTCTCCATTTACCTCCGCCCTTCTCCCTATCGACACCTCTATGTTGGTGTTTGCCGCACTTACTACCATGATTATTTGGGGGGTGCTAGGATTTCCCTGCTCCTTTCCAGTGCCTCCCCTTGGTTAGTTTAAAACTTGCCAATGAAGCATTTAAACCTATCACCTAGATCCTGGTTCCCTCCGGACAGATGCAGCCCATCATGCCAGTATAGGCTTGCATCACTCCAGGTGGACCCCCAGTCCCCAATGAAGCCAAATCCCTGAGCTCCACACCAGTTTTTCAACCACTGATTGAATCCCATGGTGCGGAACACCTTAGCCTCTCCTATGCCACAGATGGGCAGCACCTCCGAGAAGGTTACCGTGCATGCTACTTGACTAAGGCCCCTCCCCAATTCCACAAACTCTTCCTGCACTTCTCTAATCCCTTTCTTAGCCAGGTCATTTGTCCCTAGGTGGACAATGACATCCAGCTCCCTCCTCTGTGCAGCTGCTCCGGCAATCCTGAGGATTCACTCCCTGTCCCTCCAAGCCATGGCGCCAGGCAGGCACCTTACCTGCCTCTCCCCTTCCTCCCCCAGTTCTATCTTCCTAACAATGGAGTCCCCCACCAGGAGTTGTTTCCTTCCCCTGTAGGGTCCCCTGCCACACTCCTGTGGGTCTCCTTGGTGGAGGTTCCCAGCATCCTCCTTGGTCTCCACTGCGGGTGCCTCCATAGAGGAACCACACTTTGCCAGAATGGCACAGGAATTGTGGAGAGGTACAACTGGAGGGATGCGCCTCTGTTCCACCACCCTCACCCTCCCTGAGCCCACTGTGGTCCAACCGCTCCTCTTTCTTGGCAACCTCTGAGACAACGGCAGTGGCACTGGTGGTCCCTGGATGGAAGAGGAGGTCCCACAAATCCTGGCCAACTCAGCCTGGAGATGAGCAACCTCCTCCCTCAGCCCAGAGAGGTGCCTGCAGATGGGACAACACTGCATCCTCCAGAACGTCTCCCGGAAGACTGCTGCTCCACAGCCAATGCACTAAACCACTCCAATCATGTCTTATTTCTGGCCCCTTAACTGTTTGCAATCCTTATTCTTTCCTCTGTTTTCTCTCTCTCTCTCTCTCTCTCTCTCTCTCCCCTTACTTTCTGCCTGTGTGCCCTTTAAGCTCCTGATTGTCCTGTTCCGAGACAAAAATATCCTATATTTCTCAGTAGACCACTTACTTGCTCAGAGGCAGACCTCCAGCAGCTAGAGGGGGCCGGAGAGCTACTCTTGCCCTTCTAGGATGGTGGGTCTTTGGTGGTTCTGTGATCACTCACTTCCTGCTCCCAAACAGGAAGTTCCTGTTGTCAGTCAAATCCTCTGCCCATAAAAATAGAACTAGCTTTGGGTCGAGGGGTGGAGGGGAGGGAAGGAGGGCAATATAGTCACAGTAGAGAAGTTCAGTCACACAGCAGTCCTTTCTCCTGGTGTCTTCTGCCAAACTCAGACAGGATCTAGCAAAGCTCCAGCACTGGTCAGATGTGTGGCAGTTGAGGTTTAATGCTAAGAAGTGCAAGGTCATGCACCTCGGAGCTGGAAACCCCAGGACCGGCTATTGGCTGGGGGGAAGTGCAGATATCAATTTCGGAGGAAAAGAAGGACCTTGGGGTACTAGTTACAGGGGATATGAGGGTATTAGCACAGTGCCAGAAGGCAGCAGCAAGGGCCAGCTGGATGCTGGGGTGCATTACCAGGGGTATCACCGCTAGGCTTGATCTACTTGTCAAAGGAGGTAAAGCCCTAGTTGTCATGGTGGTCCATATTCCCCCAAGGAGGCAGCAAGCAGGGCTGGAAGCCTTTGCATCCCTATTCACCCATGCCAGCCAGAATAAAGAACCATCGTACTAGGAGACTTTAACTCTAACTAGCTAGCCAGCTCCAGTGCTAGAGACAGAGAACTAATTTCTGGGCTTTACCTAATGCAGATGGTTGCCAGCAGCACCAGAACTATCTTAAGGGGACTAGTACCTTAAATCGACTGGGTACTTACCATGCACCCAGAAAGACTTCCCAATGTTCAGGTACTACCCGACACCCTGAGTGACCACTCACCCACCCAATGTGAGTGGTCGGCTAAAAGGATCAAGCCCCCTCCTCGACTAGTACGAAACAGAGTCATCAGAGCCAGCTCCATGGTCAAGTTCAGGAACCATCTTGCAAACCAAGACTGAAGCGTCCTAGATAAATGACATTCAGTCAACCCAGCCTTTCAACTCTTCCTCACCCTCTTTAATGCAGCAGTGGACAAATTCACCCCCTATCGCAAGAAGATGATATAAGGCGGTAGCATGGACAGGGTCACCCCTCAACTACTCACCATGATGTGACAGCGTGATCTCCTCTGGCACCGTGCTAGGGCAACCAGGGCTACCATGGACATGCAAAATTACAGAGCTGCCAGAAACAAATGTACCTGGGCAATACGACAGGCCAAAGTTGCTTTTCACAACACATGGCAATCCCAGAGTTTAGGTGATAGGAAGAAGTTCTGGGCCTCAACAAAGAACTTCCTTGGGGCCAGCAATAGATCACCTCCCTCCATGCTCGAACATAAGGGGGAGATCATTATTGATGATGCTGCAATGGCCACTGTATTCAATGAAGCCTTCTCGGACAATAGCACGGTCCTCCCCCTGGGACCCACCATGCCCCATGGCAGTATTCTGTCCGCCAATCTACCATTCCCATCTAATTGCTGCCCTAATTTCTACTTCAGACAAATGACGGTGGCCTAAGCCAGAAAGCACATTACCAGAGTCCTATGGAAAACTTGTATGGGAGGTCATGTCCTCGGTATGAAACTGATCAATATCGCACTACCTGAGATTGTTATTCCCATCACCAAGCTGTTCAACCCATCACTCCGCATGTCCGCCTTCCCTTCTCTCTGGAAGTCTGCTCTGGTCACCCCAGTGTTAAAAGAAGGAGACAGAGTACTAGTAGCCAACTACAGACCAATATCAATTCTGTCTCTGCTGTCCAAAGCACTTGAGAGAATCATAGCCGACCAGTTCATGGACCACCTGCTTAAACACAATCTCCTCTGCCCCCAGCAGCATGGGTTCCACCGACTGTACAGCACAAGCACAGCTCTAATTGATTTCACTGGCTATGTGCATGAGGCACTTGACCAGGGCAGCTTGGTTGGGGCAATCTTCATTGACCTGACCAAGGCCTTTGACCTTGTCAATCACCAGTTACTACTCCTTAGGCTAAGTGCCCCAGAACTATCCCCAAATACAGTCAGATGGTTCTCCAGCTACCTGACTGGGCAATCCCAGCAAATAAAAATCAATGGAGTCATAACTGAGAATCACAAAGTCACAGCTGGAGTACTCCCAAGGGTCTATCCTGGGCCCTATTCTATTCAGTCTCTTCATGAATAATCTTCTGGCTGCCTGCCCAACCTCTAAATACTGCTTTATGCAGATGACACAGCAATTTTCTCTCGCAGTCCCTGCCAATAAACACTCACCAGGAACCTCCAGCACAACTTTAACCCGATTCAAAACTGGCTCACTGATAGCCTGTTGATACTTAACAGCAAAAAGACTAAAACAATGCTCTTTGTGGGGCACCAAAAGAGGAGGCTAACAAAGCCTCTCTCAATTACCCACAACTCTCACTCTGTCCTTCAGCAGGTGTCCTCATTCCGGTATTTGCCTTACAACTGAGGCTAGGTTCCAGGCGGTTAGAGGTACAATTTTACCAATCCTTGACCACGGAAACGTGGTATATGCTGCTGCCACAGACGGACATCCCTCAAAGCCTGCAGATTTGTCCTCAGTGCTGATCGCCTTATGCATACATGCAATCTTTATATTAGGACGCAATGGCTCCCTCTCCAAGACTGGATCAAGCTGCATTCCTGCATCCTAGGGAAGAAGGACCTCCTTGGTCTCTTGCACCTCCTTCTCTACAAGCCTTATTCCGGCCAGCCCTGGCCGAGCATGCCACTAGAAGCATTGCTAAACACACACTAGCAGTGTCTTTTACAAAAACAGCTTTGGGAAAGCGAGCCTTTGTGGTAAGGGCTCCCTCCTGGCTCAGAGCATTCCCTTTTTCTGCTAACAGCCACACAAGCCTTAGCCACTTCAAAACCGAACTAAGAAAATTCATCACGCCCCCTGAGCAGTGCTTCTGCCACCTCTAGCCACCTAAGGGTACTAGCTCCCCGAACGCCTGGCCCGGCCCAGATTGCACACACTGTCCCTATGCCCCCACCCTACTACCTCCCTATTGTTTCTCCTGTTTCCCATCCCCTTTACCCCCCACTACTTACCTCCTTAACCCTCTAACACCGCATCCACAACTAGCTAACCTGCTGGGTCTTGTCACTCTCCCACCTTTTTTCTGTGGCATACTCTAGTTAGACCCAGGCTCATTCCTAGTGCCACTGCCACTACCTACTCACTATTATTCTGTTCCTGTACCTTTCTGACTTGGCACTTTTCCTCCTTATCATGGGTGAGATCCCTTATAAGCTGGTGTTCAAACTTTTTGTGAACTCTGTAATATTGTTGACATTATTGTGATACTGTATACTCCGAGGCCCAGATATTCAGAAATGTGCCTGGCAATGGCGCATGTGGTGGCACAGCACAACTAAGTTGCGCTGGTGCAACTCAAGGATATATTAAAAGGAGATGAGCCACGGTGCATCTCCTCTGAATATAGCGGGCAATGCGCACTGGCACATCCCCACCAGACAGGGCTGAATACCAAGACTGAGAACTGCGTCAGCGCAACAGAGTTACGCTGTGCGTAAATTCCAGATATTCAGCCAGCAGTATGCAAATTGGGCCATCTGCATGTCATTATGGCCCCATCTGCATGAATTGTGCAGGGCTGGCCAGCGAAATGCGCATGGCACATTGCACAACATGTGGTGATGCCAGAGAGGATCTAGTGGTAGCCCCCCTCCTTCCCCATAGCCACAATCACCATAATGCACCTGTTGAAATATTCCCCGATAGTCTAGCGGTACCCCCCACCTCCCTCCCCCCGTAGCCTGACCACCTAATATATAATAGAAATATATCCCTGGTAGTCAGTGGTACCCCCACCCCTCCGATGCTGCAATCCCGTAAAAGTACAACTCTGTACTTCCTAGTAGATCTAGTGGTCCCCCCCACCCCTCCCGTGAACCCTGATTGCCAATGGACGTAAATCCCCTCCCAGGTGGTCCAGTGGCTTCCACCACCACCACTACAGACCTCGACCACCTACAGCTCTCCTCCCTCGGGAGCAGCATACCATTCTCAGAGCCAGCTGCCCACGACTGACAGCTATTGTATGGCTGTATCCCACTGGTCCACAGTGTGGACCAATGGGTTTGCAGTGCACAGCAGCTGTCAGTCCATGGCAGCTGCAGAGGTATACGGGTGGGGCTATGCTGCTGCCTGCCAATGACGGGGAGCTGAGTGGGCCAGGGTCCTGTGTAAGTGGGGGGGGGGAGTTGGGGGTGCCACTGGACCACCAGGGAGGGGGAGTTACCGTACGACCAGCGAACGTGGTTACAGGACTACCAGGGAAGCACAGAGTTGTACTTTTACAGGGATTGCAGCATTGGGAGGGTGGGGGGTATCACAAACCCGCTCAGCCGGTCAGCCCTCTACTTGCAAAGTGCCAACCAACCTCTGAGTGTATGATTTGTGGACAGTGAACAGAACAAGGTAACCCTCTTGTCTGTTTTGTGGGTTCAAGTCACCTTAGTCTCAAGTTCTGGAGGGATTCAAACTGATAACTTCTTGTTAGCGTACCCAACTATCAGGCTCAGATAATTCTGTCTTCGGGGGGCCAGATATCTTTGCCTACGGGCACCCAACCAGGTCTTTCAAATGAACCCTTAGAACTCTATGCAAGACTTTAGAGAACTCTATCCATTTCCCAGTTTGGTATACAATAAGCTCACAGTGTTAACTATAACCTTTAAAAGCGCCACTTAGAATAAAAAGAAATGTCAAGGCACTCCAGGCAGTTTCTGTTTTAAAATATATATCTTTACTTTAAAATAGGAAAACAGAAAACATTACAGAACAAAAAATATCCCCATACATACAGCTTTAAAACAAATAGGTTAAAAGTGCAAGTGCAGCTTCTACAAATAATAACTCTCAGACAACTTGTCTACAGTTCTTACTTTCTGAATCTTCCAGTGCTGATGTCCTTGTTTCAGTCAGAAATAAAATACTGTTTTGTGTGCGTTTCAAGGTTTGCAGTAAGCTTAAGAAGAGTCTTGAGCCTGCCTTCTCTCTGAGGTCACCTAACTCCACCTTGGTGTAACAAAATCTATATTTTATATCACAGGATGTCCAATTAAGATATAATAAAAAAAAAAAATAGGTGACCTCACTGACTTTCCCCTCCACAGGTTAACCAGACAAAACTGGTTTGTGCTCTGCTACACGTACATCTCAAACGTTTCTTTGATCTAAATCACTGTATTCAAAGCAAAAGTGTATTTGCCTCTTTAATTTCATCTGGGCCTTGGAATCTACACATCAAAGGTCTCTCTGATGTAATTCCAGGGTTTCCCACGAATGTATATTGGGCCTTCCAAATTCGTCTGGGTCCTCCCTGGCCCAGATACCAACTTCTTTTCAATGTCCATCTGGCTTCCCTCTGACACCCCTCCCAACACAGATTCTTCCTGACAACTATTGCAAGTCAAAGGATTTCCCTGAGGGAATTATGAATAGCTAATCTTATTTCCTGGGATGAAAGCAAATTGACAAGGTAACTGCACCCCAGATATCTGCAGTTTAGCTATGTCCTGTCCTTTGAACTTATCCCTGGGGGGTCTTGATGTGTCAGTTCCAGTAAGACAGCAATTTCCTCCGACATAATCATACATTAATTTTTTATATTTACAACAAAAAATTATACAGGGATCAGAATCAGTGGTCCAAGTGTGACAGGGGGTACCACTGGACTACTAGGGCTACAGTTCTATTATATTTTAGGTGATCGGGATACGAGGAATGTGGGGGTACCACTAGACTACCAGGGGCTATTTCAAAAGGTATTTTACGGTGATTGTGGCTACAGGGAGGGAGAGGTGCCACCAGACCACCAGGGAATAATTCAAACGGTATTTTACGGAGATTGCTGCTACTGAGAGGGAGGGGGTAGCACTAGCCCACCAGGGCTGCTGTGGGTGCTTCTGAACAGTGTACTGGGTGGGCAGGTGGCCACCCATGGCTGGCGGCTGCTGTGCTGCGCCTTGCAGTACAGCAGCTCGCCTGTGGGTGGCCACCATGTGAGCCATTTTTAATTTTTCAGGCTCAATTTTGGGCATCGGTATGCGGCGCATCCCAGGGTTGTGCAGGCATATGCGGCACACATCCCGGGCTGAATACTGGGATGTGCCGCATATGCCTGGGCACACTCCCTGGGAATGCACCGCATACATTATCTTTGTGCCCCGTCACATTGGGACTTGCGCTGCGCAAGTCCTTCTGTTGAATATTGCACCGAGGCACATTTCTGGGGTTGTGCTGGCACAACTCAGTTGCACCAGGCGCAGCCCCTTTGAATATCTGGGCGCATGTATTCAATACTGTTTATTCTGACAATGCCTCACAGCTGCATATGTTCCCACCTGCCCCCCCCCCTTTTTTTTTTTTTTTTTAATTGTATGACACGGATCCTTTGTAAAGGAGCCTTTAGCTCAAAGGATGTACTTCTAACTTTCCTAATTAAAAAAAAAAAAAAGGGAGGAGGTTACCCCGCCTTTGTACAGATCACTGGTAAGGCTGCACTTGGAGTACTGTGTACAGCACTGGTGCACTTATCTTAAAAAAAAAAAAAAAAAAAGGCACAAGATACTGGAGGGGGTGCACCATAGGGTGACAACGATGATCCTAGGTCTAGGGGATAAACCCTATGAGGAAAGATGGCAGGGCCTAAACGGCCATTCTCCATCCCCAACTGTCAGCCAGTTTGGCAGTCCAGCATCCTGTTGGTGTTGCAGTATGTGCGACAGTTGCTAGCTTCATCCTACTCTGGTGGTGGTCAATGACAGAAGCAACACTGCCCCACCCTGGAGAGAAGAGTGGTCCCAGGGATGCCAAATCCTGTCCATCTCTCCCATGCTAGCCTTAACGAGTGATCAGAGTCTATTCCTGAACCTGGGTGGCTGCCATGGTATCTCCTCTCTTGATCAATCCACTTTAAACAACAAAAAATCTACATGATCTTCCCACTCGATTTAGCAGATCAATATTTTATTACTCCCACTAACCGATTTTCCCCTTTACGATGTCTGCAGGTAGGATGGAACAACGACTGCCATGTGCAGGATACCAACAATGTATATCAGGTAAGTATAGTTTTTTTTGTTTATACTACCTTGATTGTCCTAGTTAGTTCCTAAACAGCTGCAGATCCTTTGTGACCCCATCCCTATTCTTATTTTACATGTACAACTGGATGTTTCCACAAGACCCCACCCCCTAATCCGAGTAACTCCAGGACCCAGGTAAAAGATCTCATTTATTATCTATGCTAGGATGATGAGGTGT
The DNA here is from genome assembly GCA_016271365.2 of Neoceratodus forsteri. Lineage (NCBI taxonomy): Eukaryota > Metazoa > Chordata > Ceratodontiformes > Ceratodontidae > Neoceratodus > Neoceratodus forsteri. The sequence goes on along the minus strand of CM028135.1, from coordinate 500,668,361 downwards.
AATGCTGCAACTTCAAGTATTAAAATACTGCTGGGTTTCACCTGTAAGGAGGTTGGTGTTGCAGGGCTTGGAATATTGCCACTGTTCTGTTTATTCCATTTTGCATGAAGGGGAAGTCGCTACAAGTAACCCCGTAAAACTGTAAATATTTGTCTTTATCCATTTCTATTTCTGGCAACCTAATTATGCAAGGTCTTTGTTGCTTGTAATCAGCTTTACATTATTCTCCTTCCGTACATTAGTTTGCTTGTTTGTAAACAGTTTTCATGCTGGCTCCTTTATCCAAATGTAATTAGTCCCATGTTGCCCAGAAAAAAAAGGACTGTTGGTCTCAGTAGGCCTACCTGGTTTAATGTGGACATTAGGATTGAAGAACACAAAGCGCACAAAGTAAAGGAATGAAAAAGATTTGGGTTTTGATTCTCAGGAGTCTTGGCTAATCGGTGGTATGGTGCTCCCTGATGTTGTCAACCCTAATGCCAGCCTCTCCCCTGAACAAAACAAGCAGGCTACGGGGTCAGGTAGAGGGGGTGGGCTTTAGGGTGAACAACCCCAAGGAAAACCACACCACCGATTAGCCAAATACTCCTATGACTCCAACAGCATTAATACTTTTCATTTCCTTACTATGTGAACTTTGTGTTCTTCAACCATGTCTGCATTAGTGCTGTTTTCTGTAATGAACATATCAGTGTGACAACACTTGTGTATTGAAAATAGCTAGATACAAAGTGTCATCTTGACCCAACAAAGTACTCTATGCCACAAAGACCCAACATAGCAAGATGATAATATTATCTTGCAAAGTAGGGTATGTCACAACGCAAACTAAACAAATCACAGTTCAGCTTCACAATGAGGATGACTACATCACAGTAGCCAAGTGCAGCACTGAAACCAACAGTTGAAATCAAACTGAAACAGTTCTATCTTCATACAAAGAGCACATTTAAAAGATACAACTAGTAAACTGCAGTTGTTTAAATTAAATATACGATGGTCTGGCTCAAAATACAGTTTATCATCACTTATGCATGGGGCAGAACTTTTTCACTCTTAACTCCGCCACTCATGAGTTATGTTCCTGTCCCTTCACACATGAAGATAAATGAGGGCCACTCACCTGTAACCGTAGTTCTAGGAGTGTTATATGGTACACAGCCATACTTAGGCAGTCTTCCTTTCCCAGCCAGGACATCAAGCTAAGGTCCTCCCACCAACCTGGATGATATCCTCCTCAACTCCGCCCCGTGACATCAGCTCTTGCGTGCTGGAAGTAGGGATCTGTGTGCCACTTGCCAAGGGAAGTCAGGTGGGTCATGTAGATGGGCACCATATACCACTGCTACAACTATGGTTACAGATGAGTAACCCTCATTTCTAGGGACATGGATACAGTGTACTATCCACACTTAGGTAGACTGCTAGCAGTTCTGGGAGGATGGGGCAAGGCACACACCATTACTTTGGAAACAGGGAGCAGAGAACCGAGGCCCTAAAACAAGCATCTTGGCATAACTTAAGGTTAATGTGGTAGTGAGAAATGAAGGTATGCGCTGACCTTCCAGGTAGCAGCCCTGCAGACCTCCTGGATAGGGATGTCCCTGGAAGCAGCCACTAAAGCAATGGTATGTCTGATGGAATGAGCTCTGAACCTTACAGGAGGCTCCCTACCAGCCAACCTATAGCAGAGGTCAATGCAGGATACAATCCATCTTACCAATCGTCCACTTAGCTGCTCGTCTGCAAGGTGCGGTTTCACCTTAGGTGACAAATAGCTGGCATACCTCTCCCCGAACTCCAGCCGTGCACTCTGTGTAATAAGCGAACGCTCACTTTAGTTTCAACATATGGAGCCTGTGCTCGGCTTCTGAGGTTGGACTGGTCAAGTACACCAGAAGACTGATCACCTGGTTACAGTGAAACTCCAAACAACCTTCGGGAGAAACCTTGGGTTGGGGAGGAAGATAGCCTTGTCCATATGGAATACCATGTATGGAGACTCCACAGAGAGACAGCCTGGAGAGCTCCAATCCTGCTGGCGGAGGTGATGGCCACCAAGAAGGTGGTCTTACAGGGCAGGTAAGAGAGACTGCACCTCTGCACTGGTTCAAATGGCTTGCCCATGAGCACTGCCAATACCAGCAACAAGTGCCAAGGTGGTAGTGTGGTTCACACATCGGTGGGGACAGGTGGTCATGGCCTTTAAAGAAGCACCAGACAACCTTCTCTTCACCACCACTGGCATACCAGCCCATGCCCGTATGCAGAGATGGCCGCTAGGTGCACCTTGAGGGTCGTCAACCTCAGGCCCAACAGAGAGACCAAAGGCAGTTCAGAATGCTAGCCAAGGGGCAGGACAAGGGGGTCTAGCTCCTGCCCTGGCACCAAATGGAAAAGCGCTTTCATTTGAATACACAGCACTGGTGGGTTGACCCCTTCTGAGAGACTTCCATGACCTGAAGAACCTCTACAGAGAGACCCAAAGCCTGGAACTCTAGCCACTCAGGAATCAGACTGTCGGGCGCAGGGACCGAAGGTCCAGGTGTAAGACCTTCCCCTAGTGACAAGACAGCAGATCCGGGAGTAATGGCAAGTGCCATGGAGGCCTGCTGCTGAGGCCGACAAGATCTGGGTATCAGAAATGGCACAGCCAGTCTGGGGCTACCTGGATCATCTACACCTTTTCCCTCCACACCCTGAACAGCGCCCTGTGGATCAGGGGAAAGGAAGGAAAGGCGAAAAGGAGGCCTGGAATTTAGGGCCTTGTGAAGGCATCCCCCAAAAAAGTGTGCCGCACTGTGGGGGGCATGCACAGAACAGGCAAAGCTTTGCCTTCTCCCAGGAGGCAAACAGGTTGGCCAGAGGAGTACCCCACTGGGAGAACAGGTGGTCCACCACCTTCTGATGAAGGGGACACTCCTGACATGTCTTGCCCACTCTGCTGAAGGCATCCACCAGCTGGCTGGAGGCACCGGCCACATAAATTGCCAAAAGATCGCCACCCAACCTGCACACGAGAGTCCAGGTGTGAAGGGCTTCCTGACACAGCCGGGAGGAATGTGTTCCACCCTGCCTGTAGAGGTAGTACACAGTCATGGTACTGTCTGCCAGGACGTGCACAATCTGACCCTGAACTGATGGAGTGAATGCCGTCAGAGCTAGACGCACTGCACTAAGTTCCAGTAGGTTGATGTGGTATCAAGACTCCTTGGGGGTCCAGAGCCACTGGGCCCTGTGGTCCCTCAAGTGGGCTCCCCATCCCACCAGAGATGAGTCAGTAGTCAGGATGACCAGTGGCTCTGGGCGGACAAATGGGACTCTTTTCTAAAGGTGTTGTGGGAAAAGCCACCATTGGATGGCATCCCACATTGGCTGTGTCACCATGACTGGCTAGGTGACCTAGGTGTTGTGACCACTGGAGGGCAAGCTCCCACTGCAGGGGGTGCAACCACCAGCGGATCCATCGAACCACACTGGTGCAGGATGCCATGTACTCCAGCAGCAGTAGTAGTAGTAGTAGTAGACGTCCTGGCCAGGGCACAAGCACTCAGCCTAAAATGATCCAGCAAAGGAGGCAAGATTTACGCCCGGTCCACTGGGAGCCAGGCCTTGGCTGAGGGGAGTAGCTCTGCCCCAATGAAGTGAATGACCTGTGAGGGGTTGAGTTCTGACTTAGTCAGGTTGAGGAGAAGTTCAAGGGACAAGCAAGTATGGAGGGCCTGGTCCCTGGACTGCTCCACTGCCTCCCAGGATGGATCGGCAATCAGCCAATCTTCCAGGTACGGATATTCCCGGACATCTCTGAGCCTCATGGATGTTGCCACCACTGTGATGCACTTTGCCAAGACCTGGTGGCTGAGACAAGGTCAAAAGGAATGACCTGGAACTCACAGAACCTTTTCTATGCATAACAGAAGGTACCGCCAGTTGGACAGGTGAACTGGTATATGAAAGAAAGCATCTTGCAGGTCCAGAGAGCAAAACCATATGCCCTGTGCCAGAGATGGAATTATTTGATTCAGAGTGACCATCCGGAACTGCGACTCCTCAAGAACTGGTTCAGATTATGAAGATCCAGTATGGGGCACCAACCCCTCGTCCATTTGGTGGCCAGGAAATACCTGGACACAAAGATCTGGCAAGCCATAGCATCCAGGATACGGGCTACAGCACCTTTCTCCAGCAACTGAGTGATGTCCTCCCTCAGGGTGGACAACACGTCCTGAGACACTACAGGTTCCGTGGGGCATGGGCTCGGTACGACAGGAGAGCGCTGAAGTCGAAACAATCCTTGGCGTACCACATCTAACACCCATCTGTCCGTAGTGATAGCAGACAAGGCATGCCAGAAATGGTGAAGCTGACTCCGCAGAAGGAGCGGAGGCAGGAACTTAACAGCCGGGAGGCAGACGCCCCTGCCCCAACCTGTCGCTTAACAGCCTTGAAGGAGACCCCAGTGCTGGCCACTGGAGGAGCACCGCCACCCCAGCCTTCAGGTTTCTTGGAGCCCTGGCTGGTGGCCTTGTACTTGGACTTAGGCCGCCAGACTGGAGATTGCCTCGACTGGGGTTGCCGTGGTTTGGGCTGCTGGGATGGAAAGGACCGAAACTGAAAAGGCTTTTTCTTCAGCTTCTGTCCCTTGGCATCCTTCCGCGAGGATGTGAACAAATCCAGCGTGGCACTGGACTTCAATTTTAATGAGGAGTCCCTCCACTCCCATCCCAAAAGGTCAGCGCCCAAGAAGGGGACAACCACCAGTTTGTGTTGAGTATCCACCATAAAGTTGAAAATCCTCATCCAGGCTCTACAGTGCATAGCGAACGCTGCTACCACAGCAGTCATCTATGTCCATGGCTATCTGAAGCTCGTACTTGGCAAAGGCACAACCCTGATCTCGGACCACTCTGGCAACTACAAGTCCATAAAAAGGTAGGGAAGGTCATGGTCCAGGACTCCCATACGGGCAAGGCCGAAGTTGGCCATCAACACGACAGAGCTCACCTGTCGAAGACTCAGCGAGAATGCAGCATAAACCTTCCTTGCTGCATGATCCAACTTCTTGGATTCCTTGTCGGGGTTGCTCGTCAATGTCCCCAACATTACCTGTCTTACAAAAGACGGACTCCGCCACCAACCCCTCGGCCAAAGGATGATCCGAGAAACCAGGAAAAGACCTGATCGGGATCACGTACTTGTAGACCATACAGTGGATGGGGCAAGACACAACACTGGATGCTTCCGAAGCTCCAATGTGGGACCCAGAATAGCTTCCGTCACCAGGAAGACACCCCCAAGGAATCATCCTGATCAATGATTTCCATCAAGGGGTATATGGCCTGCTTCTGAACCGACTCCAGTGGGAATCTCCATTGACTAGGAGATGAGAAGGAGCAAGGCCCCAAAGGAGACAGAACTATGGTCAGTAGTGAGCTCCTTGGTCAATTTGCGATCGAAGCCCGGGGTCCTAAAGGAGTGCATGCATGACCCATCGGTATCAGACGACTCCCGAAACATCACCTTTGGCCCTTTGTCCCCACGGACCACTCAGGACTCATCTGAGTGGGTTATCTGAACAAAATGGTCGGGAAGACCAGTGGCAGGACAAGCTGCCTTAAACGGTGCCCCATGAAAGGGCTGCTTGGACAGAGGTTCCATCAGGATCGGTGGAGAAGCAGTTATACAGTCGACCAGACAGAGCAGGGCCAGAGTGGACATCACTGGAAGGGACTAGGGGAGTGCTGAGGTCTGCAGAAGAGGCTGACATTGGTGGAGGACCCATTGCTGCCACATCAGCTCCTTGTAGTGCCAGCGCAACTTGTGACGGAGCCACTCATCATCTGAAGAGGAAAATGAGCATCAATAGGGCTTCCCAGTTGAGGACCGAGTGTGGAAACACCTAGCTTCCCAAGACCACGATCTTGACCAAGATTGGGTCCTCAACTTGGACCTCAACCAGTGACAAGCGTATCGATGATGTGGAGATTCGGGAGGAGGGGCCATGTATTCGACATTGACTGGGTCCTACCACAGAACCCCCAAAGGGTGAATCTCTTGGGAGGAGACATCCTGGTTGACTGGCTTCTCCTGCTCCTCCTGAGAGAGGTCCCAAAGGACCAGAGTCCTACAGAGCGACTTGTCCTCGATCTCTTTTAACAATGGGTCTACCGGATCGAGAAAGATCTCAACCGGCTGGTCGGTCCACATCTCAGCCGACAAGCCCGACGGGGTTACCACGGAGCTAGCAGCCTACCCTTCAACCCAAGGAGGATCTGCCGAAGCAGAGAGCTTGACAGCTGTCGAGCAGTCAAAGGAGTCACAGGAGAGGAAGAGCATGCCTTTTCCCTATCCCACAACCTACTGTGGATCTGTTTAGATTTATTTATTTGTTAAATATTTGTTTAACAGGTAAGAACACTGAGCCAAAGGTCCATTTTCAGGATTGACCCGGGGCCATTATTACAAGCAGCCATAAGATGTTAATAATGTTACAAATAATTCCTTCAATATGCAGGGTTAGCTTAAAATGATACATTCAAGTAAAACATTTACATTCCAACAATTTTGCCAAATGCAGCATTAGCGGAAATGACATTGCATTATGAAGAGAATCTGGTAGGTCATTCAAACATTTACCTAATCCGGTCAATAGAAGCACTCTAGATAGGGGAGTTGATAGTAGTCCTTTCACAGAAGAAAGGGTTCTGAAAGAACTCTTAAAACTGAAGGTGGATAAAGCAATGGGACCTGATGGGATTCACCCCAGAATTCTAAAAGAACTAAGGGAAGAACTAGTAACACCACTGACTACCCTTTTTAATAAATCGTGGGAGGATGGTGTGGTACCCAAGGACTGGAGGAGGGCGGATGTGATTCCTCTTCACAAAAGTGGGAGCAAGACAGAGACAGGAAACTACAGACCTGTCAGTTTGACCTCAGTGGTAGGAAAAATGATGGAATCACTTCTGAAGGAAAGAACTGTTGAGTACCTAGAGGCCAGTGGGGCACAGGACCCAAGGCAGCATGGATTCACAGCAGGAAGTTCATGTCAGACATATCCAATTGATTTCTTTGACTGGGTGACCAAAGCAGTAGACCAGTGGGGGCAGTGGACATGGTCTACCTAGACTTTAGCAAGGCATCTGACACAGTCCGGCACAAAAGATTAATAAACAAATTAGCCAGCCTGGGAGTGGGTCCCAGGGTAGTAGCCTGGGTAAAACACTGGTTGGACAACAGGACACAGCGGGTAATAGTGAATGGAGTCCACAGTGAAGAAAGGAGGGTTACTAGTGGGGTACCGCAGGGTTCAGAACTGGGGCCGGTCCTTTTTAAATGTCTTTATAAGTGACATTACAGAGGGACTGGAAGGGAAAGTATGTCTCTTTGCAGATGACACAAAGATCTGCAACAGGGCTGATACACACGGAGTGGAAAGGATGAAAGGGGACTCTGCAAGGTTGGAGGAATGGTCAAATGTATGGCAGCTTAGATTCAATGCAAAGAAGTGCAAAGTAATGCACCTGGGAAACAAAAACTCAGAGGAAGAGTACACAATGGGGGGTGAGATACTGACAACAAAAATGGAAAGGGACCTGGGGGTAGTCATATCAGACGACCTAAAGGTGGGCCAGCAATGTGAGAAGGCAGTAAGGAGAGCTGGGGGATACTGAGATGCATAGGGAGAGGCATCACCAGTAGAAAACAGGAAGTTACTGGCCCTTTGTACAGACACTTGGTAAGACCACATCTGGAGTACTGTGTACAGTTCTGGAGACCCCTATCTCCGCAAAGACAGACAGGGTGGAGGCTATCCAGAGGAGGGCAACGAAAATGATGCAGGGTCTGCATCAGAAGACATATGAAGAAAGACTAAAGGAGCTAAAGATGTATAGCCTCAAGAAAAAGAGGGAGAGGGGGAACATGATAGAAACTTTCAAATACCTCAAGAGAATCAACAAAGTCCAAGAGGGTAGCATCTTTCAGAAAAAGAGATGTGCAAAAACAAGGGGGCACAATTTGAAGATAGAGGGGGGACAGCTCAGAGGTAATGTGAGGAAGTATTTCTTCACAGAGAGGGTTGTGGATACATGGAACAGCCTTCCTGAGGAGGTCGTAAAGTCAAAAACTGTGGGGGAATTCAAGAATGCATGGGATAGACATAAGGCAATTCTAGTGGGGGGGGTAGGAGGAAGTAGGCCATTGGTTAACTAGGATCTGCAGCTTATCCGTTAGGTAGGGAAATGGGCAGACTAGGCGGGCCAAGCGGTCCTTATCTGCTGTCAAAGTCTATGTTTCTAGCAGCACGGACAGAGAAAGTACGTTTTTCCGTAACAGTAGAGATTTTCAGAATGGATAGCAGATGTTTTCCTGTCGATCTTAATTGCCTATGCTCCATTTTATAATCTAAGTGAGTATACAACAGAGAATTGGATGCCAATCTAAGAGTTTTATGTACAGTGCATCACAGATTATATTTACAACTCTGTGGAGATAGGTAGCTTGTTTGTGCATATAGTACACCATGATATGTTCTATATGGCACTTTTGCATTATCCCATTGAACGTTTTAGTTATTTCTGCCAAATCTGCAGAACGTAAATTTGAAAAAATAAAGGAATTCTAATTTAATGTACTGTAGGTAGCAGTATTCTGTTTGCAATAACATGCCTGGCTTCAATTGTTTATTTTGAATAAAGCACCCAATCTGTGATTTACTTGTTTACGGATTTCCTTTCTATGCAAAGGAAAGGTTAAGTTAGGATCCAAATGTACCCCTAAATATTTAAACTGAGGGACTTGCTCTAAAAAGGTACCCCTAAAATCAGAGATCATTAATGGTGGGAATCTGGATAATTTCAGTTTAGAACTGATGAGTGTACATTTGTTTTTTTCACAATTTATTAAAAGATGATGTTCCAACAACCAAGTATTTAATATGGCAAAAATCAGTATTTAATGTTGAATTCATTTCTTTAACAGATGATGCACTAGAATAATAATACAGTATCATCTGCATAAAGAATGGATTTGGGGGCGGAGCCTGGCATCCAACATGGTGGCATACTAAATTTAACCAGAGGGTCCTGAGATACCCCATGTACCCATCCAGACATCCAAACCGAGTATCTATGCTGCAAAAAGTCAAATTTGTACACCAGACCTCTAGCACTGTAATTTAAACTGTTTTTTGAGAAAATCGAGCAAGGCTTCAGGCATCATCATAATCATCAGGCGTAATTAGACTGGCATAGCCGCGCGGTGCCCACGTTTTAGGCTGCAGCTGCAGCGTCATCAAGTACTCACTATTCCCAGCATGAACTGTAGGAGCAGGGCAGCAATTCAGACGGGCCTGAGGGAGCAATGGCTTCGCAAAACCCCTCCACCAATATGGCTCAGGACATCACCAACATGACAGCGATGCTGAGCAAGGTTCTGCAGGACATAACAGAACTTAAGCTCTCTCCTTCAAAAATCACTGAAGATCTAAAATTGTTAGCTATCAGGGTGGAGGGCACAGAGAAGCTAGCGTAGGAGCAGGTGGGTCAGCTGTCCAGGCAAGATGGCTATCTGAGGGAACATCATGGACAAATACAATCCTTGCTATCAAAAGTGGATGATTTGGAGAACAGGGCAAGAAGGCAAAATATCCAGATTGTGGGTATCCCCAAAGGCATGGAGGACAGAGATATGGCCTCTTTCCTTGAGAATGCTTTGCCAGCTATGCTAAAGCGCGAACATGAGGCACCACCAGAATTACAGAGGGCTCATCGCTCACTAGCCCCAAACCCCAAACAAGGTGAGCGCCCTCGCCCTATACTCTGCAAGTTTCTAAGATATCCTGTAAAAGAAAGAAAGATATTTAAGGCTGGCAAGGGAAATGAAAACTTTAGTTTGACAGGGCTGCTCGATCCAAATGTACGATTACTTGCAAGATCTGGCAAGGAGACTGGCATATGCCAGAGTGAAACAGCAGCTCTATAAGATGGGCATCGCAACTTCTTTGAGATACCCTGCCATACTGAGGGTTCAATACAATGGGGTCTTCCATATGTTTAATTCCCCTTGGGAGGCTGAACAATTTCTGATGTCTATTCAGCCGAGGGGGCGAGATCTGCAACAAACCTTGTTGCCACCACATGGCACTGACTGGCAGAATAGGGAGGCCTCCTCAGCACCCATGGAAATTACCTCTGATGCGCAGAATACCGAACAGGTTCAAGGAGACGAGTGGCATAAAGTCCAGAGGGGCCGACTGAGGAAACCTGTCAGGGTTACTCCCAATAAAAAGCCCCTTGCTAAGAAGAATCAGTCTAGAATTCGCCAACAGCTGCAAAATCTTTCGGATGACAGCACAATTTCTCCATTAACCACCCCGGTAAAAGTTGCTAACAGATTTGAGCCCTTGAGAGATCTTATCCCAGCAGCTTTGGACTGGGGTGGGGGTGGGGAGACCCAGAAACAGAGGTGCCCGAGGACCTACTGACCAGAGCCTGCTGGCTGACTAGGCCACCCTCTGCAGAGACTGGGCAGATTGCAGGGGGTAAGACGCAGGACGAAAATCCATTACCACCATGATACATGCTCTGCAAATACTTTGGATGATCACAGTCAGTGCTGCTTCCTAAACTGTTGTGGAGGAATTTCCTCCTTCTCCGGGGACATATAACTTAATTTGGAGAATTTCCAGGGGGCCCAACCGGTATTACTCCTCATATGGATAATTTTTGTTGTAGTTTTAAGCTCCGAGGCCCGTGAAGGTAGGTACGCCTGCTCTGACCACTCCAAAATGAGAGCGATAGCATGGTTTGGTCGCCCTGCATATTTTATTGGCCTTACACCCCCAAGTAGCTCGATATCGCTTCATTCTGGTACAGTTTGAAAAAGGTTGTCCCTTGTTCAAGAGTATTTGTTTCTCCTCTCACAAGTTGAAGTCCCATCCCACCCCCACCCCACCCTCTCGCACAACAGAAGCAAGTTTGTTAAAGCCCTTGTTTCGGCAGTTGCAGCTAGTGCAAGCAGCGCAACACTGTAAATTGGAATCGGGGCACAGCATCCAGGTACCTAAAGGCTTTAGCTAATTATATTATCGGCATGCTGATAACCTGGATGTAGGCAGCCCTCAATAAATGGTGGGGAATAGTTCAGGAAGGGTGACTCCTAACTCTAGCTTACGGGCTGCAACCTTGGTGCTTCATGCAGCTGTGAGAGAGGGGCGCAAATTCAAAATGCCGGGCAGCAAAGTAGTGCCTTTATTTAGAACGCTACTGGGACCCGTGTTTTGCAGTAAATTGTTCTGTATTGCAAATGGGGGCAGTATCATTTTCTGTCCTGCAGGGTAATAAGCTGATGTATTCTTTCTATGCATTTAATTGTTCTAACTATTGACTTAGCAGTTATATAGGGGTTTCCAGGAACCCAAGGTTTGTTCACATTGTTAAAGTTATTGGATTCTTAACGCCTCAATTAGGAGACGAGGCGACGGATACCAGTAGGGTAACAAGCTCCACTCCCAGAAGAGGTCTTCCCGACCATGGGCCACCTAATATATGGGTGGCCGGATTGCTGAAGGAGATCCTCTTAGGCAATGGCACGGCACAGGTGTTAGGGAGATAGTTAAAAGAAAAGGCCTACACGATGTATGGCTAATGTGACACATGGGGTGCGACTGGAGGGTCGGGGGTGGAGGGGACTAGTATCACTGAAAGACGCTGAATGGTGGCTACTTGGTTGCCAAACCAAGACTTTTATTGCTTTGGCTAGGGTTGCAACACATTTTAATAAGCATAATAAATAGAGAGTAAAGATATGATCATGGCTACATCATGGAATGTGAGTGGTTTGAATTCAACCATTAAAAGGAAAAAAATCCTAGCCCGGCTAAAATCTTTGAAAAATGCATATAGCCTTCCTGCAAGAAACAAAATTAACCCATACAGAATCCAAGAAACTGAGGAGGGAATGGGTGGCATGGGAAGTTCACAGTGCGGCTTGCAAAATCAAGCGGGGGGTCTCATTTTATGCCATAAAAATCTAAAATGTCAGATGCGGGAGTATAGGGCGGGCAAGGAGAGGAGATGGGTAATAGCCAGAGTTAACACCCCCATGGAGGAAATTTTTTTAGCAAACGTTTATGCCCGGAATGAGGACTCACCAGAGTTCTTTCATAAATTATCACAGGAATTGATGGGCATGACGACAGGAGAGATGGACATTATACTGGGCGGCGATTTCAGTCGGACATTGGATTCCCTCATGGATAGGTCCAACTCTAAGCCAGATTCTCACCCCCAGGCCAGAACCCTGACAGACTGCGAGAGATTTGGAGGGTTGCTCATCCAACCATGAGGGGCTATACTTACTTCTCGGAAGCCAAACAAGTTGCCAGCAGGCTAGATTACTAGTTTACTTCCCCGAATATTTCAAGTAAGGTTCTAGATGTAAATACAGCCCTCCGTATCTGTCTGACCATGCCCCTCTGATGCTCTCTGTGCTGCCGCCTACCTTCTGCACCAAGTCAGTGAACTGGAGGCTTGACCCCCTGCTGTTACAGGAAAGAGGCTTTAGAGATTGGCTTCAGGGTGAGGTGAAGACTTATCTTTCAGACAATCCTCCAGGGTCTGCTTCTGCAGTTGCCATCTGGGAAGCGTTTAAGCGGCTCTGAGAGGCCGAATTATAAGTTATGCCTCTCACCGCAGGAAAAACGGGAAAAAGATTCTAAGGAGCTAGAAAAAGCACTGGGTGATAAAGAAAGGCAATATAAGGAAAACCCAAAAAGAATTCAGGACCTGGAGTTCTTACATGAGCTACTGGCACTGAGAATGAAACTAAATACGTTAGCCTCCCGTAAGGCAGAACTCCAGATTTTAAGAATAAAACACAAGTATTGAGCAGGGGGAGAAAAAGTTGGGAAGTTGCTGGCATACCACTTGAAGAAACAACAAGCCGAGAGGGATATAGCACAATTGAGGGATAGTAAAGGGGTTGTAGTTAGTCAACTGGAATCAGTAAACAAAATCATGTTTTCCTTCTACAACTCCCTGTATAGCTCACATATCATCTGGGACGAGTTCAAATTTGATAAATTCATGGAGGGCACAAACTTCCCAAACTTACAGAAGCCCAATGTGAGCAAATGGCGGGACCTATAGAAGTGAAGGAACTTAGAGATGCAATTAATAAACTGGCTACATGGAATGCTCCAGGGGAGGATGGATACACAGTAGATTTTTATAAGGTTATCCAAGAATCTGCCGCCCTGCCTATGAGGGATATGTTACAAGAGGCTCCAGCAAGGGAGATACTGCCACCCACCCTTAGAGAGGCGATTATCACAGTCCTCCTGAAGGAAGGGAAGGACCCCATCCTCCCAGCAAGCTTTAGGCCTATTTCACTTATAAATACGGATACTAAAATCCTGGCAAAGGTATTAGCATCTCGGCTGGAAACAATCCTTCCATGTTTAAGTCACACCTCTCAAGTGGGCTTTGTGAAGGGCCAGGCTAGTATCGATCATCTTAGAGCTTTAATATCTCTCATACAAAGGGCGGGGCAAATCCACACCCCTGCAGCAGCCATCTCTGTGGATTTCGAGAAGGCCTTTGACTCGAGTGGGACTTCCTACATGCCATACTACAACACAATTTTGGAACTGTTTTTCAGAAGTTGGGTCAAAACTCTATATACAACACCCCCAAGGCAAGATTGCCGACAAATAATATTCTTTCAGATCCAATTGAATTACATAGGAGTACCAGGCAGGGGTGCCTGTTGTCACCCATGTTATTTGTACTAGCTATAGAAGCCTTAGCCAATGTGGTTAGGGAGTACCCGAAGATTAGGGGTATATGTATGGGAAATGCTGTATGCGGATGACTGTCTCCTTTTAACTGAGAATTTTCATACATGTGCAAAATATATTGTAGAATTATTGCAAACATTTTCTGACATCCCAGGCCTAAAAGTTAACTAGGGTAAAACAGAAGTTCTTCCTTTGGATTCCAAGCTCTCCTTCGAGGACATTTCTCAGGTGGGCCTGGCTTCTGCTAAAGGGAGCATAAAATATCTGGGAATTAAGATACTTCCATCTGTTTCCTCTTTGCCAGAGGCTAATCTCGCTCCACTAGTTAACAGTCTAAGGGAGGAGACCCGACGGTGGAAGCATTTAAACCTATCCCTGCCAGGCAAGTTAGCAGCAATAAAAATGATGCTGGCACCAAGGGTATACTATGTTCTTGCCCATCTTCCAGTCATAATTCAAAAAAAATGGTATCAAAAACTAGACACCATAATGAGTGTCTTCCTGTGGGAAAATACAGCCCCTCGGTACAATAGAGCCAAGCTGCATGCCCCTTGGAATAAGGCTGGTTGGTCCCTTCCTCATTTTCAACACTATGCCTATGCCTTCTCATTGGCTAACATGCTTAAATTATTTCAAGTACCTCCTGAAGCCTTCCCTTCCTGGTCAGCACTTGAAAGTGGGGCCCTTACGGGGAATCATCTCTCAGAGTATCTGGGCAACTACCTTTACCCTTCTGTCTGCCACTGGTTGACTATCAAGGCTGCCCATTGGGCTTGGCACCAATTTGCGGTCATTAGCAAATCATGCCTGAACCCTGGGAAGTGTCTTCCCATCTGGAACAATCCTAGTTGGACAATTAATCAAAAACTCCTTTTATGGGATTCCTGGAAAGAAAACCAGATCACTCAGTTGGGCGATATCCTAATGGAGGATGGGCATACCCTAGATAGCGTTGCTTCTTTACAGAGAAGGTATAATTTGGGGAAATCCAAATTTTGGAGATACTTGCAGCTTAGGTATCTCTATACTGGCTGGCTACATAGGGGGTGTCCTTGTGTTATATGTCGCTCTAAGAACAAAGTCGGCAGTAAAAGAATGCTGGTGACTAAATGGTTACAAGAAAAGAAAGAATTGGCTGGCCAGATTTATAGATTCATGAGAAATGATCTCCCTGACCCCTCACTTCTGATTAAAAAGAGATGGCAAACTATGCTGGGTTCGGCTATCACAGGGGGAAGAATGGCAGAGTAGCTGGATGAAGGTAAAAAGGGCTTGTGATGATCCCCAGAGCTTAGTGATTCAAAACAAAGTATGGCACCTCTGGTACCGAACTCCAGCAGTACTACACAAAATCGGCTTAATAGAGGAAAATGTGTGCTGGAGGTGTGGCGCCCAAGGGGCAGATTTATACCATGTATTATGGCAGTGTAACTCCATACATCCCTTATGGTTCGAAGTAGCCAAATGCTGCTCCAGTATTCTTGATCGCCGAATCCTTACTTGGTTGACACTTTGGGTTCTGAGGATCTCTCCCCCAGAGTGTAGAGTGACTGGCCCATACCTTGCATGACTTTTGCAGGCATCTGTAGAAGTTAAACGGCTTATACTTTGTACATGGAGAACCAAGGAGGTCCCCTCCATTACAGACTGGCTAATAGCTAGGTGTGTAAGCCTGGCGTAGTTAGCCAGCTTAGTCATAGCCAACGATACTTTGCCTACTTACTTGGAGAGATGGTCCCCATTTATGCATTACGTCTGGGATACAACCCCCATCCCCACCGATTCTAGTGGCAAGGACTTGCTGTAGCCCCCATGACAGTCTCCCCCCAACCATACGCTTTGCTACCAAGAATACCGGATAAGGGAGTAATCCCTCACGCACCCCCCCAACCATAGTCCCACCTGAGGTTAGATGCTCTCTGTCAAACATATATGTCCAGATTGTTGCATAACATACCATAGGCATAGGATCACCTGTGAAACAAGAAATCCTTTATTTGAGATTCAATGTACTTAGGATATAGTATGTGAAATGCTGTTTGCATTCCTTTGCATGTGAAAAATGTAACTGTTGTTGTGTCACTATAATGCAATAAAAATTTAAACTGATAAAAAAAAAAAAAAAAGAATGGATTTAGTATGAACTAATGTAGAAGGGATGGGCTCTATGAACAAGGAGAAAAGGAAAAGGCCCCAGGATTGAACCCTAAGGCACTCTTTTTGGACTTATCCCCTTGGGAAAGATCCTCCCCAAGGGTCTGGAGAGACTGGCACATGTCCCTGAATGAGTCTGTGAACAAAGCCCCAAAACTGGCACCCACCGAGAACAATGTGGAAGCCAAGGACGAAACCACAGCGGCCTGAGCCGTCGCCCCCTCAAAAGCTGCAAGCAGGGAGGCTGAACACGCTGCTGCCAAAACTGCACTACAGGCGACTCTGGAATGGAATGGTGGCTCCCACTCATTCAGGCAGCTTAGGAGAAGGCAAGCATACTGGTCCTCAAGAGAAAGGAAGCAGTGACTTGCAAAGCCCGCAGGCCTGAGGATTGTGCTCTACACAGAGGCAATAAATGCAGCAGCCACACAGGTCAGTATGCACCGTTTAAAACTGGGTCCAGTTTTCAGTTCATCGCGCGCCATTGTGGAGAGAAAAGGCGCTAAATAATGTGAAGAAATCGCATAAAAACGAATGAGGAAAACTGGCCTGCAAAACACACAGGGAGCTGCGAAGCAGGAGATCTGACTCTTCCAGTGGAAAGGAAGATTGGATGTCATGGAGCAGCGCAGGAGGATGATATCACCCAGGTGGGTGGAGAGCTGATACCATGGAGTGGAGCCGAAGAGGATACCATGTAGGTGGGAGGAGCATAGCTTGAAGACATTCTGTTTAGAATTAAAGGGAAAGAAAGACTGTCTAAATGTGGACAGTGCAGCATATCCACGTCCTTAGAAACTGCATATTATTTAGTCAGCCTATATCATAAGGGATACACAACAGGGACTTGTGCAATACATGATTTATTTTCACTGGTGCCATCTGACATTGGGTAACCTCACGAGTGGCATAAGCCACCAGTGATGTGTTCAAGGTCAAACAGCACGAGTGAAAATAAATCATGTATTCAACAAGGTACATGTGTATTTCATTTTTGAGACACACAGAGACCTTGTGGTTATTTGTTTTTTGGCGATTTAAAAGTTATGTTGGTTTTCCTTGTCAAGTAGTGCTCTTCCACCTGTGAGGAGGGGCGCTGCTAGCTATGCTTGTCGTCATGGACGCCCGGTGATGGGGCAAAGTTTATGTGGATTGGTAGAAGAGCAGCCTGCTTGGGGAAGTTAAAAAACATGGTGGTTCTGCTTAGTGAGTGACCAAGTTGGTTGAGGCCAGGGAGACAGCACAAGGCTCGCTTCCTGGGCAGCATTATTTTATTTTGTTTTCAAGTGCCTCCGTTCTTGCCAGCAGGAATGGTGCGAAAGAGTGGCCCAGACTGGTTCAATGATGTGTGGGTGGCTGGAGACTGCATACAGGGCATAGAAGTATTAAAAAAAAAAAAATAAAAAAAAAGATTTCTTTTATATGTGGGATTAGGAAAGGTGAGGTGGACAGGCAGTCAGGCTAGCAAGCAAGTGATAGGGGAGGAAAGAAGACATGTGTTGTTTCAGCTGAGCAAGAGAGGAAAAAAAAATATGCGTTTTGTTTTGGCATGTGTTTCAGCAGTCCCCAACAAGGAGCTTTTAACTGTGAGCCCAAGCATAATGTGCTTAGCGATGGGGAGCTTTTATCAGACAAATTTCACTGGTAAGAAGTGCCAGTCAGGGGGACAGAAACATAGAAACATAGAGTTTGACGGCAGATAAGGACCACTTGGCCCACCCAGTCTGCCCATTTCCCTACCTATTGGATAAGCTGCAGATTCTAGTTAACCAACAGCCTACTTCCTGCAACCCCCCACTATGACTGCCTTATGTCTGTCCCATGCATGTTTGAATTCCCCCACTGTTTTACACCCACAACCTCTCCAGGAAGGCGGTTCCATGCGCCCACCACTCTCTCCGTGAAAAGAATTTCCTCACATTACTCTGAGCCGTCCCCAACTTTAAATTGTGTCCCTTGTTCTTACACATCTCTTTTTCTGAAAGATGCTACCCTCCTGGACTTTGTTGATTCCCTTGAGGTACTTAAAAGTTTCTATCGTGTCCCTCCTTTCATCAAGGGTATACATATTAAGCTCTCTCTCAGTCTCTCTTTATATGGTTTCTGATGTAGACCCTGCACCATTTTAGTTGCCCTCCTCTGGACTGCTTCCATCCTGTCTACGTCCTTGCGCAGATGAGGGCTCCAAAACTGCACGCAGTACTCCACATGGGGTCTCACTAACTGTCTGTACAGAGGGATAACCCTTCTCTTTTCTACTTGTGATGCCCTCCTATGCATCCCAGTATCCCCTGGCTCTCCTTACTGACTTCTCACATTGCTTACCCACCTTTAGGTCATCCGATATGACTACACCCAGATCCTTTCCATTATTGTTGTCGTTAGTACCTCCCCTGCTATTGTGTACTCTTCTCCTGGATTTTTATTTCCCAGGTGCATTACTTTGCACTTCTTTGCATTGAATCTAAGTTGCCATATGTCTGACCATTCCTTCAACCTTGCCAAGTCCATTCTCATCGTTTCCACCCCCCCTTGTGTATCAACTCTGTTACAGATCTTTGTCTCATCTGCAAAGAGGCATACCGTTCCTTCCAGACCCTCTGCAATGTCAACTATAAAGACGTTAAAGAGGACTGGACCCAGTACTGAGCCCTGAGGTACTCCACTAGTAACCCCCCTTTCTTCAGAATGTGTTCCATTCACTATTACCTTCTGTGTCCTGTTGTACAGCCAGTTTGCTACCCAGGCTACCACCCTGGGACCCACTCCCAGGCTGGCTAGCTTGATTGTTAATCTTTTGTGGGGGACTGTGTCAAATGCCTTGCTAAAGTCTATGTAGACCATATCCACAGCCCCTCCCTGGTCTATTACTTTGGTCACCCAGTAAAAGAAATCGATTAGATTCGTCTGACATGACCTTCCTGCTGTGAGTCCATGCTGCTTTGGGTCCTGGCCCCACTGGCCTCTAGGTACTGAACAATTCTTTCTTTCAGAAGTGATTCCATCATTTTCCCCACCCTGAGGTCAAACTAACAGATCTGTAGTTTCCTGCTGCCTTGCTCCCACTTTTGTGAAGGGAATCACATCTGCCCTCCTCCAGTCCTCAGGTACCACCCCATCTTCCCATGATTTGTTAAAAAGTGTGGTTAGTGGTGTCACTAGGTCCTCCCTTAGCTCTTTTAGGATTCTAGGGTGAATCCCGTCAGGCCCCATTGCTTTGTCCACCTTGATTTTAGGAGTTCTTTCAGGACTCTTTCTTCTGTAAATGGGCTGGCGTCAACCCCTCTACCCAGAGTGCTTCTACTGTTTGGTTTAGGTAACTCCTCCTCTTCTTTTCTGAATACTGAGCAAAAGTATTCATTCAGTATCTCTGCCTTTTCACTGTCTCCTCTGCCCACCTCCCGCCTCCTTTATTAAGCTTCACTATCCCTCCCTTAACCTTTCTATGCTCCCTAATGTACCTATAAAAACGTTTTATCCCCTTCTTAACTGAGTTGGCTATCTTTTCCTTGGTTTGGGCCTTTGCTTTCTGACTGCCTTCCCCACTTCTTTCTGCTTTAATTGATACAGTTCCCTGTCGTGTCTCCGTCTGTGATTCCTTATACTTTTGAATGCAGCCTTTTCTCCTGAACCTTCCCACACCTCTCTTTGAGAACCAGAGTGTTTTTTATTCCGCTTTGTTTTCTTTATTTGTTTCACACAAAGGCTTGTTGCTCCATGATGGCAGTTTTGATTTTTCTCCATTGTTCTTCCACCCTCCTTTCTGGCCATTTGCTAATGCATTCCTCAGGTATTCACCCATTATGCCAAAGTCAGCCCTTCTAAAGTCCAGTATCCTTGTCTTTGTATGGCTTGTCTCCATGGTTGTGTTTATTGTGAAGCACACTGTGCAGTGGTCGCTTGTACCCAGATGTCTACTGACTTCTAAACTTGTGATCCTCTCTCCATTTGAGAGTACCAGGTCTAATATTGCTCCCTCCCAAGTGGGTTCCACCACTAGCTGTCTAAGGCATGCCCCCTGTAGGGCATCGAGAATGACACTGCTCTTGGATGTGGCTGCAGTCCATGTAGCCCAGTTAACATCTGGCATATTCAGGTCCCCCATCAACAGTATCTCCCCTTTTTCAGCCATTTTGAGAATGCCCTCTATCATTTTCTTGTCCATTTCCTTCCCTTGAGACGGGGGTCTGTATACAACCCCTGTGTGGATTGTGATGCCATTCCCTGTCTCCAAGGTGACCCAGAATTCCTCTTGCCCTCCCCCTTTACTTTTTAGTTCTGTAGCTTTGATCCCTTCCCTTACGTAGAGAGCTACTCCACCTCCTCTTTTACCCTCCCTGTCCCTTCTGTAGATTGTGTACCCTGGTATGTTGACATCCCAGTCATGGTTCTTCGTGTACTATGTTTCTGACTGCCACAATATCCAAGTGTTCTTCTTCCATCAGGGCTACTAGCTCTGGAAGCTTGTTTCCCAGACTACGGGCATTGGTACTCATTGCCCTCCATTTAATGTTGGCTTTATCCTTTTTTACCCCATCCCTGCTCTTATTGTCCTTGTCCATTTTTCCATTTACCTCTGTCCTGCCCTCTGTCAAGCTCTGTACCTCAGTGTTTACCCTACTACCTGCCATGTTTTGTGGGGGGAGGCTTGAACTTTCCTGTTTCCTATCAGCACCTCCCCCCTTGGCTAGTTTAAAAGCTTGCCAAGGAAGCCTTTAAACCTGTCACCTAGGAGCATGTTTCCCTTCCTGGACAGATGCAGACCATCATGCCAGTATAGACCTTCATCTCTCCAGGTGGACCCCCAGTCCCCAGTGAAGCCAAAGCCCTGTGCTCTGCGCCAGTTTTGCAACCATTCATTAAACTGCATGGTGTGCAGTACCCTAGCCTCACCCCTGCCATAGACTGGCAGCACCTCTGAGAAGGTTACCGTGCTTGCTACCTGTCTGAGGCCCCTCCACAAATTCATCCTGCACTGCACTGATCTCATGCCTAGCTAGGTCATTTGTCCCGAGGTGGACAATGATATCTAGTTTCCTCTCCTGTGATGCTGCTTCTGCAATCCTGAGGATTTGCCTCCTGTCCTCAAGCCATGGCACCAGGCAGGCACCTCACGTCCCTCTCCTCTCCCTTCCCCAGGTCTACACCCCTAACAACTGAGTCCCCTATCAGAAGCTGTTTCTTTCTCCTGTGGTGTCCCTTGCCACTCTTTTGTGGGTCTCCCTCGTGGATGTTCCCAGCATTCTTCTTGGTCTCCAATGAGGGTGTCATCATAGAGGAACCTTGATTTGCCAGACTGACAGACATATGATTTGCGTAGAGGTACAACTTGGGGGCTACGCCTCTGTTTCACCACCCTCACCCTCCCAGAACCTACTGTGGTCCATCTGCTCTTCACACATGGCAACCTCTGAGGCAGTGGTTGTAGAACTGGCGCTCTTTGGGTGGGGGAGGCCTCCTTAGTCCTTGCCAGTTCAGCCTGGAGGTAGGCAATCTCCTCCCTCAGAGCTGACAGTTGCCTGTAAATAGGGCAGCAACGCAGGTTCCAGAATGTCTCCCGGAAAATTGCTGCCCCACAGCCAGTGCATTGTACCACTCCCCACATGTCCCTCTTCCTTATAATATACAATGAGTAATATATAAATTTTTTTTGTGTGTGTGTGTGTGTGTGTGTGTGTGTGTGTGTGTGTGTGTGTGTATACTTACCCTTTATGCACTGTGCTGGGTAATTAAGAATATGACAGTTCTGCCCCAAGACCTGTTGAGGAAGTGATGTCAGAACCTTGGCTATAAAGGAAATGCCACAAGCACTGGTGACTGTTAGAAACAATCAAATACACCACTACTCTACCACCCTGGTGAGTATTGCCCTTTATAGTAAGTCAACCAACACCACAATTTACTAGACCACTGCCCCTACGCAAACCACTCTACTGAGTCCAGGGATAAAAATGAACTCACTGCTCAGCCAGCTGGACACTTCTAAAATATTGCACAAATATCCTTCCAAATCCTATGTGTCTAGCACAGAAATCAAGCAATTTCAGTTGTATTTCACCCCCTCTGGTTATAAAATTACTACACTTTAATGGAATCCTGCAATTCTTAATGCCAACAAGAAAATAATGAAACTTTCTGTAGAAAGCATAGCTTACCTTCCTATCTAGAGAGAGCATAGACACGTTGATGATGATGTATCTATTATGTACATAAATGCATCATGACATGTCTACTGTGTACATAAATCCAGATGGTATAGCTACTATGTACATAAATGCATCATGACGTGTCTACTGAGTACATAAATCCAGATGGTGTAGCTACTATATACATAAATGCACACAGTAGCTCAAGTATCAGGATTTATGCAATGGATTTGGGGTCTACACCTACTGCACAAATATACATATATATATCTATCTCTATATATATCTATCTATCTCTATATATATCTATCTATCTCTATATCTATATATATACATATACATACACACACACACACATACATACATACATACATACATACATACATAATATATATATATATATATATATATATATATATATATATATATATACATACACACATATGGGCGCAGTAGCACCCCTAGTGTTAGGGTTTAGTAGGCACTTAAATGTTAAACCTAAAATTTAGCATTTTTAATAACTTTGTAACTATTCAACAGATTTGCACAAAATTGTGTATGCTCAGTCTTGTGTGGTAGATCTCTTGACGTCCGTGTTTCGTTCAGATTTGCGGATTTTGAGCTGTGCAGAGGGAAAAAAAAAAATTTGAATACCTGCAAATTTTCTTTCTCTTACAGCTGGTCTCCGGGCTTCCATACAGATGGGCTGCACCCCTGATGCAGATATACAGGCAGAAACTCAAAACTCTGCAGCTAGGGATATCCAGCCCTCCACTTCCTGTTCCCACTAGTTCTTCAGAAATAGTCCAAATGTGGCAATATTATATGAACTTGGAAACAGAAACAAGAAAGTTAAACCATACCCAGCCAAATGGCCAACTTTATACATTTTGGGAGGAAAGAAAAAGCCCTGAGACCAGCCATCGGAGAAAGAAATTTTACTGGTATTCAAATTTTGTTTTCTCTCTCTCTCCCCTAAGCTTGTTTCTGGGCTTCCATACAGATGGGATATACAAAAGCAGTACATCCCCCCAGATATCCCGGGTGGGAAGAATGTAAGTGCCCTTAAGGGTCCACCAAAGCCTGAAGAACTCAGCAGCAAAAGGACACCTCCACTGAGGCCGTTACATCCAGCTTGCAACATTTTGTGAATGTGTAAATGGATGACCATGTGGCCGCCCTGCATAGGTCTGCTGGAGATGCTTCCCTGAAGTCCGCCAATGAAATGGCCATAGCCCAACCTGAATGGGCTCTCTCTGGGCCAAGCAAAGCTACTCCAGCCTGATCATAGGCAGTGGTGATGACAGAACAGATCCATCTGGCTATAGAGTCCTTTGACGCTTTTTTACCCATATTTTGACCTATAGTTAGAATGAACAAACTGGATGTTTTTTTTTTCCCACAGAATACATTCTTGTAAGATACATTTTCAGCACTCTTCTTGGATCCAGCATGTGAAATTCTCTTTCCTTGTCATTTTTTTGGGTGTTGGTAGAAGGAAGACAGAATCAACTCCTGGTTGCAATGGAATGACTTTTGGCAAAAAACCTGGATCTGTTCAGAGCACCACAGAATCCTGATGAAAAACAGTATACGGCTCTTTGGTAGACAAGGCTCCTAGCTCACCGATTCTCCTGGCTGAAGTGATAGCTATGAGTAAAATGACCTTCATTGTGAGATGCATGAGGGATGCCTCCTTGAGAGGCTCAAAAGGAGCCTTGGTCAAAGCTGTGAGAAGCAGATTAAGTCTCCAAGGCGGTACCATTGGTCTGACTGGAGGGCGTTTTAATGTTGTTGCCCGCAGAAACCTCCTGACATGGGGATGCGAACCCAAAGACTCCCCTGAATCCACTAACAAGAGCATCCCCAGAGTGGAAACCTGAACTCGTAAGGTGGCTGTTTGCAGTCCTTTGTCAAACCCATCTTGAAGAAACTGCAGTAGTACAGGCAACGATACTGGATGGTCCTGAATGTGTTTGGACTGAAGCCAGAACAAGAATTTCTTCCAAATTCTCTAATACACTTTAGAGGAAGAAGGGCGACATGAATTCACCATCATTTCAATGACAGGAACTATGTAGCCTAGCTCTGACAGTTTCACGCTCAATCTCCAAGCTGAGAGGGACAGGTTGTTCAGCTTGGGATGCAGTACCTGATTCTGATGAAGAAGATCTGGGCTGATCTGGAAAGTTAGAGGTTGGTTGCCTTCACAAATGAATTAGAAGTGGGAACCATGGGCGACGAGGCCATCGAGGACAGCCTAGAATCAGCTCAGCCCCAGTCAAAAGCCACTTTGTGGAGGACTCTTGATGGAAGCAGTACTGGGGGAAAGGCATACAGGAGACTAAATTGACCGCAGTATAGGGAAAAGGCGTCCTGAACCACCGCTAGTTCATCCTTGGCCAGGGAGCAAAAGTGCTTTACCTTGGAGTTTCACCGGCAAGCAAAAAGATCTGAGGCTTGCCCCAATGTTCTGTTTGGATGTGGAAGGCACAGTCCTTCAGCTCCCATTCCCCTGGCAGAACATCCTTGTGACTTAGTCAGTCTGCTGTGGCATTTTCTGCTGGTAATGTACACTGCTTTTATGCTTGCCAGGTGGTTCTCGGCCCACTGAAAGAGAAGAGGGACTCCCGTAGCATTTTTGAGCTTCTTGTGCAGCCCTGATGGCTGATGTATGCCATCAGTGTCCGACTGTCTATTAGAATCAGCATATCCTGATTGAGGACTTGCTGTTCGAAGTGCATCAGGTCTAGGTGATCTGCTCTCATCTCGAGGACGTTTATGCTGCACCATGTTTCTGTCGGCGACCACTTGTCTTGAGCAGACAGCTGATCCAGGTGTGCCACCCAGCCCCTGAGGCTGGCATCGGTCGTGATTCGGATTTGGTGTGGATGGCCCAAATTGCGACCCCTCATGACATTTGCCCTCAGAGTCCACCACTGGAGGGAAGTATTTTTCTGTAGAGAAATTGGGATCAGTTGGTGCTGGCTGTGTCTGGACTGGGACCACAGCCTGAGAAAGTGTGCCTGAATGGCCGCATGTGGACTACAGCCCAAGTGTCTGAATCCTCTAGTGATACTAGTGTCCCAATCAGCTGAGGAGCTGCATGAAACTTCTTGATGAGCTGCAGCAGGTCCCTGAATTTCGCTTCCGGGGGACGACCTTTTTGGCTTGTGTCATGAAGTTTGCCCCCAGGTGGTTCAAGGCCTGGCTTGGAGTTAGGGAACTTTCTCTCCAGTTGATGACAAATCTGTGTACCTCCGCCACTGCTTGTACTGCCTGATCAAGCTGGGGGCCTTGATGAGAATATCGTTCAGGTAAGGGAAAAGTTGTATCCCTCAGTTCTGAAGGAGAGCTATGACCATTACTAGCACCTTGGAGAAGGTCCTTGGGGCTGAAGAAAATCCGAATGGCAGTCTTTTGAATTAGAAGTGCTGCTCCCCCACCTTGAATCTGAGATATTACCTGTGTAGTTCCTGGATGGGAATATGCAAATAGGCATCTTGCAGATCGATGGATGCCAGAAATCCCCTTGTTGCAACTCCCTGATGATTGATGACAAGGTTTCCATCTTGAAGGTTCTGCTAGGGACAAAACTGTTCAGGAATTTGAGGTCTAGGACTGGCCTGAATTCCCCTGTACGTTTTGGCAAGATGAAGAATAGGGAGTAGACCCCCCCAGTTGACCTCTGTGGGGGGGGGGGACTTGTTCGATAGCCCCTGCTTGAAGGTGGTCTGTAATGGCCTGTAACATCGCCTGTCTTTTGGATGGGTTGCCTGGGATAGGAAAGGTCACCACATGATGTAGTGGGGGCTTGGATTCTAATTCTATTAGGTTATTCTTGCTGTTGATGTGTAGGACCCATCTGTCTGACGTGGTTTGTACCCATTCCTCAAGAAAATTTGAAAGTCTGCCCCCTTACTCGGGGATGGGCCCAGATAGCTTCATTGTGACTTTGTGTTGTTGTTCCCGGGGTCTCTGGTGCCACCTCCACCACCAGATCCTCCTCCTCTGAAGTTGCAGTGGTTATGCAAGGAGCGCCACGTTCTCTTCCCAGAGAAATTAAGAGTTTTGACCCTTGCTGTAACCTCGGTCACGAAAATTGCATCTGGGGCCTGAGGACCACGATTTGCCTCTGCTTTCTGACTGGGGCATATGCACTTTAGCTGTCTCTCCAGACTCCTTCACTGCCTCCATCAGAGCTGAGCCAAACAGGAGATTACCTTCATAGGGGGCATTTACCAACTGGCTCTTCGAGGAGGCGTCTGCTTGCCAGGCCCAAAGCCAGAGGTTGCTGCAAGCCGAAGTTTGATAAAACATGGTCCAAGCAGTGTACCTGACTGCCTCCCCCGACATGTCTGCTGCATAAGCCAATGCCAAACCCATTAATTGCAGCTAATGACTGATAGCTTTTTCCCCCCTCTGGGACCTCAGCGAATTGAAAGGCTAATTCAGAGATCCAGGACAGAGTGGATCTGGCTGAAAAAAAGATTGGCAGTTGCCACCTTGAGAGAAGCTGCTGATGCTTGGAAGGCCTTCTTGAGTGAGGCATCCACTTTCCTGTCCACCGGGTCTCTGACAGATGCCCTCCCTTCAGCTGAGATGACTCCGATTTCGAACCTCACCAAAAAGAGAGGGTCGATTCTGAGGCAGTCTAGCCACTTTTCAGATTGTTTCTTGTCAAAACTTGAGCTTGGTGATCCACCGGGGCACTGGATAGATGCACTCTGCACCTTGCCATTCTTCTTTTAGCCAGTCCTCTGTGGCTGGAGGAATAGGAAAAGCTGTGGCAGGTTTGGCGGCAGATGCCAGGCAAAAGGCCCGTTTTAGCTGTGCTGGAGCCACTGGGGAAGAATTGAGGTGAATTTCGGCTATGACCTTCTCTATGAAAATGTCTAGGTCCTCCAGGTCAAAGTTTCTGGTTGGGGAGTCATCAGAGTCTGAGGATGAGTCCACTAGCTCCCCTTCTGGAGAAGAGGAACTGGAGTCTAAGGAGTCCAGGGAATGGTCCCTGCGACACTTCCTCTTGTCAGTGCCCCTAGATCTACTCGGAGAACAAGATCTTTTCTTCCTCTTGTGGCATGAGGAATGCTGATCCTCCTCATCAGAGGATCTGTTCCTGTGTGAATATTTCTTCTTTTCATCATAGTGACGGGAGGACAGCTGCCCCTCTTCGGATGAGGACTGGGATGGGGTCCTCTTTCTTTTCACATTCTTGTGAGATCTCACATCTGGTGACCCTGGAGGTTGCCAGCTGAAACATGCAGGGTGCAGGGCAAAGGCCCTATTTAGCTTGTCTATGAGGTCTGGTGCCAGAGAGGGGGTTGCAGACTGCTGGGTCTCCCTTGAGGCCGCTACTTTCTCAGACCTACTGGTTGCTACTCGCTCAGACCTGTCTGTCTGCTGGCTATCAGTCTGAACCGAGGAATGGGTGGCCTCCGCCATGTCCCCATTTGCAGATGCTGCCTTCTCACATTTTAGGCAAAGCAAACCTGCGAAGGTGATTAGAGGAGATTTGCAGAGCTAGCATTTTCTGCCCCAGGAGAGCTCGTCTGAGGCCATGACACAAATGGCACTAACCCCCTGAATACCGTGCCCCACCCCCCGGAGTATTCCTGCTAAATGCTGGGAAACTGCTGATACAATACTGAAGCCTCGATGCAAGGCTGTAGCTGGCCCTTTAAGAGAGAAAAAAGTACTTGAGCTGGTCAACTTGTTGTCCTTGTTAAAACGTTTGCTGTCCCTTAAAAACATCCTCTCTGCTGAATTACCATGTGCCTGGCACTCTCTGATGTTGTGGGGGGAAGGTTTGCACAGCTTTTCTGATGGCTCCAGTGATGCTGGGCAGCGCTCTTCCTACTTAGAAGCACTCGTCAACGACAGCATGGAGCATCAATGAGCGGCTGTGGAAATGCTGCAGGCCCACCATAGACGAGTGGCTGAATGGTGTTATAAGCCAGCCATCGATGAGAATAAAAACATTGTGCTGAGCGGTTTGCGCTCCCAATGTGTTTTATGTCTCCAATTGCCGTGGAGACGGCTTAATAGAAAAGCCCCCATCCCAGGGGCAGGTTTAAAATGATCCCAAAATTGTGGAAAAAACTCCATGCAGTGAACGTGGGGGCCAGTCTGTGCAGCTTGCAAGGCTAAGACTGGAACCCGCACAGGAGCGATGATTAATGCTGCGTTTCCTCAGAAATTCAATACAAATATAAATCGAGACTTACAGTCTGCTATCTTCAGCCCTGCCATGAGGTAACAGAGCTCTGCTGCAGAGTACCTGCCTTCTCTGGATAGTCGGCAACATGGGTTTGTGCCAGGTAGATCATGTCAAACCAATCTTGTGGAGTTCTACGAATGGGTAACATCAGAACTGGACTGGGGAAAGCCTGTGGATGTATTATTCTTGAACTTCAGCAAGGCATTTGACTCTTGTCCCCCACAATGGTCTAGTGGAGAAACTGATGGGGTTGGGAGTAGGCCCTTTGATGGTCAGATGGATTGAAAACTGGCTAGCTGGATGCACCCAGAGAGTAGTGGTCGGTGGGGAGCTCTCGAACTCTAGAGAGGTCAATAGTGGGGTACCGCAGGGCTCGGTCCTGGGTCCGATCCTGTTTAATGCATACATATCAGACATCAGGGAGGGTATAGGGTGTGAAATGAGTCTCTTCGATGATGACTCCAAGATGGGAGCAGTAGTTGAGGGAGAAGAGGGGAGGTTGGCCCTGCAAGGGGACCTGGACACCCTGGAAAGCAGGGCTCACACATGGAAATTAAATTTCAATATCACCAAGTGCAAGGTGTTACATCTTGGGCCGGGAAACCCTAAACACAGGTACACCCTGGGAGGGGAAGCGCTGGAGGCCTCAATAGGGGAAAAAGACCTAGAGGTCATGGTGGATGCATGTATGAATAACTCCGAGCAGTGCACGAGAGCGGCTAGCAAGGCAAACAGGATGCTGGGATGCATTGTAAGGGGGATCACCTCTAGGAGCAGGGAAGTGATTCTGCCGCTGTACAATGGACTGGTTAGACCACACCTTGAGTACTGTGTACAGTACTGGAGATCACACTTGAAGAGGGACATACAGCTCCCGGAGAGGGTACAGAGGAGGGCAACTAAGATGATACGATGACATGGGGATTTGACGTATGAGGACAGACTTGAGGAGCTCTGCCGGTTTTCATTGAAGGAGAGGAGAGACAGGGGGACATGATGGAGGTCTTCAAGTACCTCAAGGGAATAAATAGGGTAAACATGGAGGGGATCTTTAGACTAAAGCAGGGAGGTATCACCAGAGGGCATGGTTTGAAGTTGGAAGGTGGAAGGGTGAGGGGAGAAAAAGAGAGGAGGTTTTCACTGAGAGGGTGGTGGACCTTGGAATGCACTGCCTAGTGAGCTGGTTCAGAGATCCACAGTGGAGGGCTTCAAGACAGGGTGGGACAGACACAGAAAGTGGATGTATCAGATGATGGCCTGGCCTGGGGGGATGGATGATAGGGGTTTCTGGAACACAAGGGGGGGGGCCTCGGCACCCAACTAGGGATCTGAGGTTTCAGCAGACTCGATAGACCGTAAGGCCTAATCTGCTGGCAATTAGTATGTTAGTACCTGCCAACTGGAAGGCTGGAAGTAAACTGGAGGGAACAGGAAGTGGAGGGCTGAATACCCCTAGCTGCAAAGTTTTGAGTTCCTGCCTGCATACCTGCATCTGAAGGTTCAGCCATCTGTATGGAAGCCCAGGGACCAGCTTAGGAGACAGAATGTTAAAATTAACCTTTTTTGTGTTTTCCCTTATCGTGCTGCGCCCAGATGGTTTGGAGTTTTAGGTCTGAAAGTTTCAGGGTACCAAAGGGCTTGCCCCACAGAAGTGTCTTTTGCTGGTTTGGTGAAAAAAAAATATTAATCCGCTGCAAAGTTATTTAACTTTACACTTTCGGTTTCTGAGCATGCTCAATTCCCTTTTTTGGATCGCTTCCTGGAACGACAAAGGAATATGGTCTTTTTCTTGAGGGGTCAATCCTTTTTTTGAAAAAAAAAACTTTTTCGTGAGCTGCCAACTTCTTTTCCATTTTGTGAAATAAATTGGTTGTACAGTATAACTCAGGACACTAATGCCTTGCACAGATACCAACACGTATCTTGCTCATCAGGATTTCATTACTTGTATACTGTCTTTTTTATTATTATTACTTGAAGCAGCAGTACTAGATTATCAGGAAGTGATTATCAAAATTCTGTTTTTTGGCTGGAAGCATGCAGCCATAGTTCGGGGTTTCCATATCTGTAAATATTTTTTTCTAGCAGTCTTTAGTTTTTTAGATATTTAAAATTTATTTCCATAGCCATGGATCCACAGTAAATATGGCCGCTGTCTAATCTGCAGGCGAACTACCCCTCACTTTGCATCATGTCTTTTGTTTACTTCCATGGGACCCTGTGCTGCATGTTCCCGCTGTCCCCGTGTAGTGCTGAGAGTCATGTGCATATGCGGTTGGCAGCAGAGGGTTCCAGTTCAACATGGTGGATGGAAGAAATGTAAACAAAAAAGAAAAATGAAACAAATTATGGGGTGATAGTACAGTGAAAACAAGAAAGATTACGAGGTAATTGCTCAATAGAGCACTGGAAAACTGTTGCAAATGATCAGCCTTTTTTTTTTTTTTTAATTTAGGTACTGTTGCTTTAAATGGCCCAGAACATTTTTCTTTTGGCAGTTAATTCCTTTTTTGTGACAAGTTCCTTTTTCACGAATCCATTTTTCTCACAGAAAATGAATCGGCTCATGAAAAAGGATTTTTAAAAACTCAAGTCCCAAATCCTTTTTCACGAGCAGATTCCTTTTCTGCACGGAAGAAAAATGGTTCGCGAAAAAGGAATCGTCTCGCGAAAAAGGACTGAAAATAAAAACTAAATCTGAAATCCTTTTCTGAGATACGGAATCCTTTTCCAAGACCATGGTAAAGGATTCGCTGAAAAGGATTCCATCTCACGGAAAAGGATTAGAAAAAAATCTAAGTACGAAATCCTTTTTCATGACAATAAATCCTTTATCACCAGAACAGAAAATGCTGGTGAAAAAGGATTTCTTATCACAGGAAAGGATGGTGGAATTAACAGACTATTTTCCTGGTGTCCAGTGGTACCCCCCCACCCTGCAATCGTGGCCCTGGTTCCATTAATTTTTTTTTTTTTTTTTTTTTTTTTTTTTTTTTAACAGCCCTGATGTCTAGTGCCCCCAAACCCACCAGCCTCGGCGCACATATTATTTTTTAATTACTGATTAAAGACTCAGAGTTGATCCCACCCGCACCCTTGACCAACCTCCCATTGTGCATGCACCACCCCACCACCTAGACCCCCACCCCCACTCACCCCTCACTCACTGTACCCGATCCCATACTGAAGATGCAGTTCCCAATCGAAGACACGTCTTATTTACTCCTGGAACCGGCGATCATTGTATGAGAAATAAGGTAACAGCAGTTACCTTACTCCCATAGCAGCTGCCTGTTCCAAGAGTAAGTAAGTGTACGGCACTGGAGAGTGCATCTTCAGTATGGGATCAGTGCATGCAGTGGGGTGGGGGGAGTCTTAGGGGTGGGGTGGTGCGTGCGCAGGGGAAATCAGTAAGGGACTGCATCTGCATCAACAATGAACTTTTTTTCCTTTTTTCTTTTACTGGTAAAAAAAAAATAAAAATTTAAAGACATCGAGGAAGCCAGCCTGGTGGCGCGGAGGGCTGAGGTGCTGGACACCTTACCTCACACTATGCCGGTGACCCATGTTCAGGAACAAGCACGGGCCGCCGGGGGTTGGCAGAGTTGGAGAGGGAGCGAGCGTCCAAAGGACTGCTCTCCTTCTCTAGGGAGGGGGGACAACAGTGATCAGTGTTCTACTGGCCCCCGGTGGAGACTGCATGGCAGAGCATCAGCGCTGCAGTAGAGGGGCGAAGGTAGGGCAGACGCCTGGAGGAGTGCGTGCAGACCTGTGCGCGCTTCCTCTGCTGGCATCACTACATGCCCCTCCCCACAGGGGAGAAAAAAAAAAAAACACCCTCGGCAGCATGAAGGCTGCCCCACGGCACTGTCACGATCGCGTCCAAATCAGCTCCCTCACGGGCCCACTCTCCAGGTCTCCGCAGTGGTGGGTTACATACCCGCTGCGACGCAACCTGAGGTGGCTGTGGCAAGGAGGCTCGAGCTCTGGCCATGATAGGGGCAGCAGCCATGAAGCAGGCTGCATCGAGTGGGGGAACCAAAGGCACAAACCCCCTCCAGCCGAAGGGATAGAAATAACTCCCCAGGCACCTCTTAGCCACCAACTGTCTCGCCCAATTCAAAACTGACCTCAAACAGTACCTAATAACACTCTCTAAGTGCACCTGCCCTTAAGTCCAGCCACACCCACTCTCTCTGTCCCCCAGCAAGCACTAGGCAGGCCTCAGGTACCCCCTCCCTCTGTCCGTTCTCATGACTTGCCTCAGCAATCAGTTCATGTCATGCTCCTTCAGCACCGGCCACCCCACCTTTCTCCCCTCCCCCAACTTCCAGTCCCGTGAGTTCCCTAACAGTCACTACTAATGCAAGCTGCATGACCATGCACCCTCACACCCCCACCATTTACTCTAGCACGTTGTCTCCGCTCAGCCTCCCCTCACCCCATTTCTCCCTATACCTTATCGCCCTTCTTCCCCCACCCTTCACCTCCACCACAGTACCTACCTCTCTCTCTCGCACCTCCTTTCCTCACCCCACTGCAGCTATCCCCGTCCCTCTGAACTACTGACAAGGAACTTTGTGGCTGCTTATCCCCCCCACAAAGTGTTTTTCTTCTTATTTTAAACTTTTACCTATATTTGAGTTATTCTTTAAGTTCTGAATCCAAGCTGTATCGTTCATTGTGATGTACCTTTGCTTTCTCCTACTGTACTTTGTTTTGCAATCTATGACGTGGAACCTTTGTAAAAGAGCTTGCGCTAAAAAGTCTCTTCTGAATCACTAAACATATAAAAGAAAAAGAAAAAAGAAAGACATTGAGGAATCTTTATTTATTTATAGCAGTCTATGACCATGATGAGGGGGCCCTGGACTGTTATGGCTGGGAATGGGCATAACTATAAATAATAATTAAAAAAAAAAAAATGACAGCCAAAGCTGGGGGGTGGGACCCAATTAGACACCAGGGTTGTTAAATATAAATTAATGGGGACGGGGAGCCATGATTGGAGGTTGGGGGGTACCACTGGTCACTAGGGGATGGGAAGCCATGATTGGAGTTTGGGTAGGGGGGTACCACTGGATGCTAGAGAAAGTAAAGATAAACACATAAATAGATGACAGTGGAGGCTTGTGGGGGGGCCATACCCCTCAACCGTTTGTCACTAAAATGAGGGACAGGGACACTCAAAATGAGGAACATCAACCTTCATAATGAGGGACATATCCTCAACCACAGAGGTAAAAGTTCAGAACACCATGCAAAAGCACGGTTCACTTGCTCAATGTTTATTTTTAATTAACAATCTTAGCAAAATAAGGAAACTGAAAAATGGATGGATGGATGGATGAAAGCACAGGGCAACCTAAGTATACCATTATACTATTTCAAAAAGTAAGGAAATAAATTGCAAACAAACATCATTAATGCACTAATTAAGGGTCAAAGCGACAAAAGCTGGGAAATGGGGCATTAGGGTTTGCAACCCTACCCCCCCACAACCAGGCGGCACAGGAGATGTGAGGTGTGTCTTGGGGCTCTCAAATCTAATGCTCACCCCATTCTCAGAAAGTCTACACATTTGACCTTATTTACAGATGGAATGGGGTGAGTGTTAGGTTTGAGAACCCCAAAGGCACACCCCACACTTGCTGTGCTATCTGGCTTGGGGGGGGGGAGAGGTTAGGGTTAAAAACCCTAACACCACATTTCCCAATTTTTGTTCGCTTTGACCCTAACTAGTGCATTAATGAAGTTTTTTTGCAATTTATATCTACACACAAACATTCACTCCCCTATACAAAGAGGGAGAGGAAGATTCAAAAGTATCAACAGCTGGTGGCAACAATGCAACATTTATAAAATATAAGCAAATAAGACAATATTTTCGACTACACGGCTAAAACACTGGGGTGGGGAATGGGATGGACATGAAGATAAGTACTGCTGTACAATCAAGTGTAAGGCACCACTGTGAGCAGCACAATTTGGTTGTTAAGTGACGATCATCTCACATAAACAGAACAGCTGACCCCATTCTTGGAAACTAAAGATGCCCTATTGAGGAGTTGGTTACTGGATCTCTTTAGTATTACATTTGACATTTAAACACACCACACTATCCCTATTGTATCACCAAGCAACTCTTACAAATCCAAAAGACTGCCTGTTCCACTTTCCACCTTTCCACAGCCTACGCTTTCAGATCACTGTGTCAACCCAAAGCTAAGATAGTATGACATGGTATGTCTGTTTTCTGATTGGTTCCATTAAGATGACACCATTTGAAAGCCAACCCCTCCTGGCAAGCACTGAGAACATTTCAAGAATGCCTTTGGTTGTGTCACCGCTCTTCTTTCCTATAAGTCAGTAGGTTTATTTTCTTTCTTTCCTTCTTTCTTTCCTATTCACCACCCTGCAGCCATACATCTTCCGCAACATTCAGCAATTAACAAGAAACAAAAATTATCTAAGTCAGGGAGAAAGACCAGACATCATTCAAAGTTCAAATTGTAACAAAAGGGAAAACAGAGAACAAATCTGAAAAAAGGAGATCAGAGAACCAATCTTTTGTAGGATCACATTTCGTATTTAGGGCTGCATCAGTGTATAACATGTTGCAAATGTTTAGTGGCCATGTGACCACTAACATACATTTTTTTCTGTTAAGATTCCCTTTTGGTAGTCATTTAATACAACTATAACCTAGTGACCCATATGGTACCACAAGGTGCATATAAACTACTGGATCTGCACAGTTGCAAGCTGATGAAAACATCTAGAGGAGGTCAGAGAGCAGGGAGCACGGCCCACCCGCTAGAGACACTTCAAAGTTCATAAAACTAACAAGATACTGATGACCACAGGTTAGGTCACGTAAGCTCCGTTTTAAAACCAGATGAGATCCACACAAATAGGTGATTCTATGTCTTTTACTGGACCAACAGAGTTGTTATAAAATAAAATAGGTACTTTGAGCTTTCAGACTACACAGATTCCTTCATCAAACCCGATGAGATAAAAGAAGTACTTTTGCTTACAAAGACTTAAAGCATTTATGAAAACAGGATCCACCAACGTTCTGATGTAGTGTTATGTAACCACGAAACGTCAACCAAATGTGGTGGATAATAAAAAACAAATGTGCATCTTCATAGAGGAGTGGATCCACAATTCTTCTTCATGTGCTTAGATTGAGTCTGCGTAGGATCCTCCATCTTACACAGATAACTCGGCATATGAGGGCATCCCAAACCTTTCTTAGCAGTAGATTCCGTGTAGGCCAGTTTGTTCAACTGCTGCACAAAGCCTGCAGCAAATCTGCCAGTGCCGTGGTTGGAATGAGTAGGACGGCTTGTTGCACTTTGATTTGGTAGAATTTTACTAACAGCTGACCCAGGAGAGGTCATCATGGTCCATCATTTCTCCTGTTTACCAATTTCTTATCTGTCTGTGCTTTCAAATTCAGTCCATGAAGTGTTAGACTGCGGTCTCCATCTGTGTGAGACTCTTACACTCTGCATCCAATGTCCTCAGGCAAGCATCCGACCAGGTGGTGGGCCCAGACTTGGGGTATGGGTATCATTCCCCACTTCCCCGTTGTGTCGGCAACTTGCAGGTTTGTGTCGTAGCTTGCATGTCAGGTTTCCACTCAGTCAGGCCTGGCGGGCTGGCTATTGTTTTCTCAATAGTTATGACAAAACAGATTGGTGAAATGATGTCCCCTTATCGCAGCTCTTCTCCATGGAAGAAAAAACTGGCTTTAGAAAATTGTTAAAGGAAGTCGAGTCAAAATAGAATGTTCCATCACAGTTCACATCTGCTCTACATGTTATCTCCAATATGTATGCTACACTACATATAAAGATGGAGGACACAGTTGAAGAAGGCAGGGAGAAGTGGTGTGCATTTCATTAAAGATATCTGGACCAGTACTGCAAGTCTTCCTAAGTCTCACTGCTCACTGGTTTGTTTCCAAATCAAGCACCGCCAAAAAGAATTGTACTAAAGCACCCAGCCACACAAAGGCAAAGGAATCACATATTTCATGTGATTTACTTAATGTGGCAGTAAGAGAGGGGAAGCACAATGGGGAAAACATTCTGCAGTTTGTCCAGTTACTGCTAGACATCTAAATATACTCTTAGTGGTGGGGATTCTCCACGGCGGCCAGAAAGCGCGCAAGTGGCGCGGATCTCTGCTACAGAGTCCCGCACCTATGGAAAGATGTGCAGTGGGCCGTATGCTAGGCCAACGTGTGGCCCCCAGCCATGGCCCTGCCCCCTGGCGTGTAGGTGTGCGGGGGCTCCTCCGCGGACACGGGTGGACAACCAATGGGATGCCCAGACCCGGTCCACCAGTGGATCCCATGCACCCGTGGGGCACCACGACAGTCCAGCAGGGCAGGCGGGTGTCCCAGTCAGCCATCCCGGCCCTCCATGTGGAACCCATGGGCTGGGGCGGCAGGATGGGTGGGCATCCATGTCCCTATGTCCCCACCATGGCCGGCGGTGGCATCCGGGGGGGGGTGCGTGTGCAGGCTACGTCTCCGCTCAGAACGTGTAGCCTGTGACCCCCCCCAGCCCAGCACTCCATGCTTTGCAGATTAGTGCAGGCACATCCCATGCACCACCACCACCCTCTCACGCGGAGTTCATCGGCGGGCCAGGGGATCTGGCATGCAGACACCACACCCCCCCGGGAGAATCAGGTGCGGGAGCCACAGAGGGTCTACACACCCCAGATATGCAACATGTAGACCCTCTGCACTTTGGAGAATAGAGGCAAATCTGAATGAGGGAATCTCTGCGATGGGCAGTGGCAATTAATTGCTGAAGGTGAGGAAAAATTTAGTTACCTTGTTTTACACACACATGAAATCTGTTGGCAATTCATGTGCTTGACAATATGCACAGATAAAAAAAAGGAACACTTGACTGCTTGGGACATTACTAGGCATTTTCATAATTCCTCCAGACACACAGAGCTCTGTCATTACCAGCAGAAGCAAAAATATTCTCACCATTGTTTCCACAGGGTGGAACTTAGACTTGTATATTTTCATTTATTTTAATTTATTTATTTATTTTTTTTTTTTTTTTTTACCCAGGATAGCGCAGCTGGGATGCAACATCTTGTTTCCAGTGGACTTGTGCATCTTCCCTTTTCCACATCTGGGTGTACTGGGGCATGGAGACGCTAAGTGACTTGCCCAAGGACACAGAGTGAGTATTTGGGTCTAGGACATTTGGGATATACAAACATACAATTGAGCCAGCAGAAAAAGGCCTTGTAGTCCATCATAACTGCTCGAGTTTGTGGAACCCTCAGTATCTATCGAAGGATCTGCCACCCCTCCCAGTTATCCACTCCTCCCTCCATGTCAATGTCCTTCTTCTTTCTGTGCCCTCTCTCATGCAACTTTCCCCTTTATGCTGTCCCAATCTCTCTTGAAGCTGTCCACAATCATCAGGAAGGCATCTTCCTCCGACAACTTGTTCCATTTTGCCACCACCTCTAAGTGAAAAAGTATCTCCTTATTTCCCTCTAGAATCTACTCCCCTCCTCTACCACCCTCCCTACCAGCTTGAGGCAGTGCCCCTTAGTGGCTGTCCTGTTCTGACTAAGGTTGAAGAGACCCTCAGAGCTCACTTAAGTTTCGATCAAGTCACTTGATAATGCATGGATATTGCATGACAGCATTACATGGGCATTTTTCAGAAGATTGTCTTGTCAGTCATCGGACTATATGTTGAGGGCTCATCTAGCCAGTACCCACTAGAAAATACTGATCTAACCCATTTCTGGCAAGACACAGGCAAGTCATTCGGCTTATGCTGGTGAAGTGGCTTTGTATTTTATGGGACACCTCTAACATACTGTATGTCCTTTCAGAAAGGATTTTCAGTACATCTGTGGATACTGCCTCACAAAACTGCTCAAGGTTAGATCCAAAGAATCTAGAATTCTAAGCCTTTCTCAAACTCAATTTACCACAGATCAAACAAAAACTCAAAGGGTACTATCCCAGTAAAACTGCAGATATGACTTTTACTTAAGCTCCATACAGCAAAAAATCCAACGGTCAAAGGAAAACTGGTGCCCCAACAAATGTCCCTGCATTTCACACCCTCTACTGGTGTTTTCTCACAGAAGCACTTGAGAGTCATCTCCCCTCCCTAACCCTTGGTGCACATGTGCCAATCCCATTCATGCAGTTGGTGCACTCCCCAAAGGGAGGAGTGGAGCAGGGAGCCTCACTGCCGAGCATCAATGACGCTGCTCGATCCACCCTTCTGTCCCACACGATAACGCATGTTGATCGGTGCATGAATTGAAATGGCATGTTCAGTGAGTTATAGTGGGGGACAACTGAGTTAGCCTGGAGACTGGCAACAAATGCACCTCTTCTCTCCCCCCCCCCAAAAATACAGGTTACTCACCTGTAACAGGAGTTCTAGGAATGGTATATGTTGTTCATCCACACTCATTGGCAGTATCCTTGCCGCTTTAAATCTTGCCGGAAGGTCTTCAAGCTTGCTCCTCCCACCCACCGGGTGGTATAACTCTGCTCCGCCCCATGGCGTAGTCTGGCCGCTGGAAGCTCAGGTTGTGCTGTCGAGCGGAGGAGGTCGGTGGGTCAGGATGGAACAACATATACCATTCCTAGAACTCCTGTTACAGGTGAGTAACCTGTATTTCTAGGGACATGGATATGTTGTTCATCCACACTCATTGGCAGACTCCTAGCAGTTCTCCCGGGAGGAGGGAGGCAAGACGACACCCCATATACTTACTTGGGAAAGAGAGACTGGAGAACCGAGGCCCCAAACCAGCATCCCGGCGGACTCAAGGTCGATGTGGTAGTGGGTAATGAAGGTGTTTGCTGACTCCAGGTAGCAGCCCTGCAGATTTCCTGGATAGGGACGTCCCTGGAAGCAGCCACCGCTGCAGCAGTATGGCGGGTAGAATGAGCTCTTATCCCTCTGGGAGCTCCATGCCCGCTAACTTATAGCGAGATCTATGCGGAGGTTACCCACCTGCTTATCTCCGCTTGGCTGCAGGTCTGCCAGATGCGGCTTCAGCGGAGGTGACAAACAGCTGGCGAACCTCTCCCAATTTCAGCGTCGCAGCCCTTATAATAAGCTTGCGTCCTTCTAGGGTCCAGAGTATGAGCCTATATTCGCCTCCAGGTGTGATTGGGGTAGAACACCGCAGAGTCAACACCTGGTTAAGGTGAAACTCCCACACCACCTTCCGGAAGGAATTTCGGTGGGGGCGAGGACAACCTTGTCCCTGTGGAAGACCAGGTAAGGAGACCTCGATGGAAAGCGCCTGGAGCTCTCCCATCCTTCTGGCTGACGTGATAGCCACCAAGAAGGCGGTCTTCCACGACAGGTGAGAGAGAGCACACCTGTGCATAGGTTCGAATGGCTTGCCCATGAGCTTTGCCAGTACCAGCAGTAGATCCCACGGAGGTGGGGTTCCCCGACTGGAGGGAAATGTGATCAAGGCCTTTGAAAAGCGCCAGACCACCTTCTCCTGCGCTATACGACTGCTTCCGGCCCGCGCCTGTAAGCAGAGATGGCTGCCAGGTGCACCCTCTTAGGGTCGCGACCTAAGCCCTTGACTAGAAAGGACCATAAATAGTCCAAGATGCTTGCCAAGGAACAGGAGGAAGGGTCCAAGCCCTGTTCTGACACCAAATGGAAAACCTTTTCCATTTGAAGGCATAGCATTTTCTGGTCGACATCTTACGGGACGCCTCAACTACACTGAGGACCTCGCCGAAAGACCCAAAGCCTGGAACTCTAGCCGCTCAGGAACCAGGCCGTCAGGTGCAGGGATTGAAGGTCCGGATGGAACACCTTCCCCTGATTGACTGAGAGCAGGTCCGGGCGAGCTGGAAGCTGCCGCGGAGTCCTGGAGCTGAGACTGAGGAGATCTGGGTACCAGAATTGGCGAGGCCAGTCTGGGGCTATCAGAATCACCTGCGCCTTGTCCCTCCTCGCCTTGAGAAGCACCTTGTGGATCAAGGGAAATGGGGGAAAGGCGTAAAGAGGCCCGGGGTCCACTGCCTCGAGAAGGCATCCCCCTGCAGCGAGCCCTGCTGAGGGGGGCCGGCATGGAACAGACTCAGCTTCGCGTTCTCCCTGGAGGCAAACAGGTCCACCTGAGGTGTGCCCCAAAGGGAGAACAGATGCTGTACTACCTCCGCAGGAGAGACCACTGTGGGATGCAGCCCCTATCCGCTCAGGGCATCGGCCAGGGTGTTGGAGGCCCTGCCACGTGAATGGCTAGGAGATCCGCCTCCAGGCTGCGCACGGAAAGGACCAAATGCGGAGAGCCTCTGCATAGAAGCATGGAGCGCTGCCCCGCCTGGCGGTTTAGATAGTACATGGTCGTGGTATTGTCCGCCTGGACTCGGACCACTTGACCCCGGAGGAACGGAGCAAAGGCGTGAGAGCTAGGCGGACCGCCGGAGCTCCAGCAGGTTGATGGCATCGGGACTCCCTGGACCAGAGGCCATGAGCCCGGTGTTCCCCAGATGGGCACCCCAACCCATCAGAGAGGCATCGGTCGACAGAGAGACCGCTGCTCGGGCGGACGAACGGGATGCCCTCCTGCAAATGATCTGGAACGGTCCACCACTGGAGAGCTCTCCACATCCCCTGTGTCACCGACACAAGCTGGTCCAAGGGATCGCAGGCCAGGACCACTGGCTGGCCAGTCCCCACTGAAGGGACGATGTTCCAGCGGGCCCAACGGACCACGCTGGTACAGGCCGCCATGAGACCCAGGAGGCGAGGAAGTCCCGGCAGGGCGCAATTGCCCAACCAGAAATGATCGGGCAAAGGAGGAAAGAACTCGCCCTGTCCGCCGAGCCGCGCCTGGCTCGAAGAGAGTCGAGCTGCGCCCGATGAATAAAATCACCTGCTTCGCTCGAGTTCGACTTGGCCTCGCTGATAAGGAGGCCCAGTTGAGAGCAGACCTGAGGGCCAGATCTCTGGACCACTCCGCCTCCTTCCTGGAGGGAGCTGCTATCAGCCAGTCGCCCAGGTAAGGGTACACCGACCCCTCGGCGCCGCAGGGAATGCTGTCACCACTGCCATGCATTTGGTGAAGACCCTGGGAGCTGGAGACAAGTCAAGGGCATGGCTTGAATCAAGAGAGATCCTTCCGCCGAAGCGAAGGAATCTCTGGTGAGATGGACGATAGGGACGGAAAAACGCCGGCCCTGCAAGTCCAGAGAGCAGAACCACACGCCGCTCCAAGGATGGTATTATCTGAGCCAGAGGACCATCCTGAAGGTTCGAGACCTTAGGAACTTGTTTAGGTCGTAGGTCGAGAATGGGGCGCCAGCCCCCGTCTGCTTCGGAACCAGGAAGTACCTGGACACAAACCCTGGGTCTGAAGGAGGGTCCACCACTCTCTTACCACCTCCTTCTGGAGGAGGAGATGTCGTGCCTCGACGAGCCGCCAGTGAGGCTGGGGATCCCGATGGCCCCCGAGGGGCGACGGCTCTGAAGGGTGGTGCCTGCTCGAATTCCAGAGGCAGGCCTCTTCCCACCACCTCCAAGACCCACCTGTCCGTGGTAACAGCGGACCAGGCGGAACGGAAGTGCCGGAGCCGTCCCCCCACGGGGGGACCCAGGGGTAAGGTGACGGGGATGGGGGCGACACCCCTCAGCCCGTCACTGGGCAGGCTTGGAGGAGGGACCGGCCGAGGGACCTCCTGGGCCCTTTCCTCCCTGCCTCCTGTTAGAGGAAGCCGGCGGCTTGGGTTTGGGATGCCAAGGCCGAGCCTGCTGGCCCTGACGCTGTGACGGGCGCGCCGTGGGCACAGAAGGACGAAAGGGCTTAGGCTGTGGTTTGCGGCCTTTGTCCTTCTGAGCGGAAGAGACCGAGTCCAAGGTGGCATTGGACTTCTCGATCCTCTGCAGGTGACCTTCCACCCCAGGGCCAAGAGGTCCGTCCCAAAAGGGAACATCCGCCAACTTGTGCTGGGTATCCGAAGTAAAGGTGGATATCCTCAGCCAAGCTCACGACGACAGCCACTGCGGCCGCCACCGATCTGGCACATGAGTCCTCACATCCAAAGCAGTCTGGAGCTGCTGTTTGGCCACTGCTCTGCCCTGGTCCCGCACCTGCTTAACCGTAGTCTGCAGATCGGCGGAAGATGAGGGATGACCTCATCCAAGGAGCCCAACAGGGCATGAGAAAATGTGCCATGAGGGGCCGAACTGGCCTGACGAAGGCCGAGAGAGGCAGCGAGACTTTTCGCCCGACATAGTCCAATTTCTTGGACTCCTTGTCAGGAGGTTTGTCCACATCCTGGCATTGCCGGGCGCCCGAAACGCTGTCGGTAACCAACCCCTCAGCAGAGGGTGTTCCAAAACCGGACAAGGAACCGGTGGGACCGATACTTCCTGGCCATCCTGGCCGAAGGCGCAGGGCAGGAAGCAGGGCGCTGCCAAAGTTCCAGTGCCGGACCCACTATGGCCTCGGCCACCGGAAAGGCCTCCGTCGGAGAATCCCCTCGGTCCAGAATCTCCGTGAGGGGATACCTGGCCCGTTTGGAAACGGGTTCGAGCTCCATCCCGGTAGACTC
The DNA here is from genome assembly GCA_016271365.2 of Neoceratodus forsteri. Taxonomy (NCBI): domain Eukaryota; kingdom Metazoa; phylum Chordata; order Ceratodontiformes; family Ceratodontidae; genus Neoceratodus; species Neoceratodus forsteri. Next base: position 500,625,429 of record CM028135.1, on the reverse strand, counting down.
CGAGATGAGCCGAAGCAGTCCTAGGAAGGACGACGGGCTATCGCCCATTGACTGACCTCCTGAAGACTCCAAGTCCAGTCGCTTGGAGAAGAAGGAGGAATCATCTTCGACTCGAAGAGTCCTCGGAAGAGCTGCCTCTGGCCTGAGCCACCCTTCACCTGCCGAGGTCGAGGTCGGGAGTGAGGGTAACTGACAGCCGATGGGTAAACCCTTAGCCGACCGAGAATCTCTGGTCGGAGCCCCAATTGGTGGCTGTGGAGGCGGAGGTTCCACCGAATCGGTGGAGCAGTTGGTTTTGCCAACAACCGCCTGGGTATAGGCTCCTCGACAAGTCGAGGGGTTGTGTCGGCTGCCCGTGACAGTTACTTTAATGGCCGAAGGCGCCGAGTCGGCTTATTCCCGCCAGGAGGAGTTGTTGCAACATAAGGTCCTCGCATGACCGATTTACTTAGCCGGCTTCCTCATCCGAGGAGGGATGACTTAGGACGAGCGGCGACGCCGCCATCAGCGTGCCGGTGACCGAGACCGCTTATGACGGTGGGATCGGCTGGACCGCCAAGAGGTCCGACCGAGACCGAGAGTCCCGGAATTTCCGGTCGGTGCGGGAGGTGTCGGCCGAACCGCACTCTTTCGCTCGAAGGTCCATCCGAGGGCTCCGGAACCGAGGCACAGGCGAGCCCATCGGATCTCAACTCTCCCGGGGAACCGGGAGAGGGGAATCTCGGCTGCTAAAGGCGACAGCCCGTCCAATGGGTCGAGAAAAATCTCGACTTCATCAGTGGGAGTCTCGGTCAACTGACCTGACGGGGACACCGTGAGGCCAGTGGCCGAAGCCGAGCGGTCGACCGAAGCCGACGGTCGACGGCCCGGGGAGGGGGACCTTTCCCGCTCCCAAGAGCGTCGACGGAGGGACTTACCCTTGTCCCTCTTTTTGGACCGAGAATAAGGTCCAGCAGACGCGGCCTTCCTTAGTGGAGAGGACAGACAAAGCTCCCTAAAGGAAGCCGGTAGGAAGAACCCAGAGAGCGGATAAAATCCGCGCCGAGGAAGATACGCCCGCGCCGCCTTCGAGGGGCGCCCATCCGCTTTAGAGTCGATCCGCCGAGTCACGCCGCGCGACACCGCTAACCGGGCCTCCTTGACTTCATCGAGGGAAACGCCGGACGGCCCAGTTGCAATCGGGCAGCACTGGCCTCGAGGACGTAGGGGCCGAGAAAGATGAGCACAGGTCGCAAGCCCGCGGGTCGTGGCTCAAGGCCTAAGCAGTAGACACACACGTGAGTGTGGATCCGCCCGAGACATCTTCTGCCGCATGGGCATCTCCAACCGGAGTCGACGGTCCATCGCAGCTCAAGGGATCAAGACTGAAGTCTTTTGCAAAATTTTATTTTAAATCCGCAAACGGAGAAATAGGAATCAGTCAGAACGAGAGCGTTAAGGAGGAACCTGAGCTTCCAAGCGGTAAGGAAGATCTGACGTCATGGGGCGGAGCCGAGAGTTATACCACCCGGGTGGGTGGGAGGAGCAAGCTTGAAGACCTTCCGGCAAGATTTAAAGCGGCAAGGATACTGCCAATGAGTGTGGATGAACAACATATCCATGTCCCTAGAATCATGAATTAGGGGTCTGGGAAGACCACCACTAAAAGTTTTTTTCGGGCCTGGGGGTTGAAAGAAATGAGTGTCAACTCCTGACGGTGCCAGGAGCTGTTGATTAACTGGACACTGGTTGAGTGGGCATAGGAGAGGGGCAACTGCTGCCAATAACAGAAAATCACCAAAATCTGCACTAGGGTGGACACTCCAGAGAGGGTGGGGAAAATGTGCAGAGACCCGAGAAAATTTGAGGAGCAGGTAAGAGCATGACAGTTGGCTTTCAATGCAAAAATGTGCAAACTAATGCACTTACAGCACAGAAACCCAGACGCAGAGTACAAATGGGAGAAGAGGTATTGACGGTCACCAAACAGGAGCGGGACCTGGGAGTAATCATATCTGATTAACTCAACATGGTTAAGCAGTGCGAAAAGGCAGTGAGTGCACAGGGAGGGGTATCATCAGCAGGAGGATGAAGGTGGTGTTGCCCCTATATAGATCACTGGTGAAACTCCATTTCTGGAGTACTGTATCCAGTTCCGGAGACCACATCTCAGCAGGACATAGAGTGGAAGCAGTCCAGAGGAGAGCAACTAAAATGGTGTAGGGTCTGCATCAGAAGCACTATGAGGAGAAACTTAAGGATCTCATATGTACTGGAAGAGAGGGAAGGGAATATGATAGAGACATGTAAATACCTCACTGGGGTAAAAAAAAAAAAAAGATACACCGGCAGGAGGGCACTTTTCAGAGGAAAAGGTGCACAAGAAGAAGGGGACATGCACTGAAGCTAAAAGAGGGTAAATTCAAGAGAAACATAAGCACATCACTGAAAGAGTGGTGGATGCCTGCAACAGTCTTCCAGCGGAGGTGGTGGGAGCAAAATTAAGTGGTGGGATTCAGGCATGCATGGGACAAGCACAAGGAAATCTTAGTGGGAAGCAAGCTGGGAGGGGGTCGGAGACCAAATAGTGTCTGTGGTGATGGTATAGGCAGAAGAAAACGGGCAGACTGGGTGAGCCAAGTAGTCCTTACCGGTCATCAAATTCTATGTTTTTATGTTAACTGAGGCAGCCTGTATACCTCTCAACCTGATGTATGTGACATGTGGGACAGTGACACTGTGCCACTCAAAATGCTGTAAAATGAGACATTAACCCTTAAAACTCCATCCTACAAATACTGAAAAAACACACACATACAGTGCTTCCTACTCACAAAACAGGGACTGGCCTGGCAATACAACCTAGAGGTTAGAGTAACTAGCTGTGACAGAGCTTGGGAGACCAAAGTCCGATTCCCACAACCTCCATTTGCATACTGTGCAACTCTGAAAAAGTGACTTAGCCTCCCCAGTGCTACTTGGTCACCCCTGAAAAATTGCAGTTACGTAAGAACTTACCATAACAGTAGATCTTCAAGAGAGTTTCCTGCAGTAGGTCTTCACATACAGGACTGTGCCCCCTGGCGTCAGGTTCCAATGGCAAACTTGTATCTAGCAATCATCAGTGGGGACCACCCCCCGACTTCAGGTGATGCATCAGCCCAACTATAAAAGGGGAGGTCCTGTGCCCACCCTCCAGTTCTTTTCCACCGGAGACCTAGAAAAAGGCAAGTAGAAAGAAAGGAGTGACAACTCCTAGGACCATGCTTCGTCTCTAGACCCAAGGGCTAGGCAGGATGAAAAATTAAGGAAAACATTCCAGGAGATGGGGGAAGGTGGGTAAGAAACTAGACCTACTGCAGGAACCTCTCTCGAAGATCTACTGTTACGGTAAGTTCTTACATAACTGCAATATCTTACTTCGAGAGGGTTCCTGCAGTAGGTCTTCACATATAGGACTGAATACCTAGCAGTCCAAAAGAAAAATTCAGAGATACTTCCGGGAGGAGAAGAGATCACTGAGTGAGTTATGACAGGAGGCCTTATAAAAAGCTGCAAGACCGAAACCAGTCCTGCGCCTAGAGGCAATGTCCAGACTGTAATGTTGAGTGAAGGTGTGGACAGACAACCATGTGGCCACTGCGCAGATATGTGCTGTGGATACATTCCTGAAAAAAAAGCAGTAGAAGCAGCAACACTCCGAGTGGAGTGACCCTTAACTGCCCCCGGAAGGGATTTTCCATGCTTCTGGTAAGTGAAGTGGATGCAGTTAGCCAACCACCTTGAAATGGTCTGTTTGGAAATGGCCTTGCCCTGGCACTGGGGAGCAAAGGCCACAAAGAGCTGATTGGTCTTACAGACCTCTTTAGTCTGGTTTGTATAATACCTTAGAATCCTATGCACATCTAATGTGTGAAAGAGATATCCCCCCCCCCATTAGAATGTTGGGGATAATAAACTGGTAGTTTGACACTCTGGTTGAGAGTGGTTTCGGAAACTACTTTTGGAAGAACGGACGGACGGAAGGGTTAGTCCGCAGGACGACTCTGTCCCTATGGAAAATCAAATATGGTTCCTTACAGACAAATGCCTTAAGTTCTGAAACCCTTCTGGAGGAAGTGACTGCAGCTAAAAACAGTCTTCCAGGAAAGGAAGCGCATGTCACAGCTAGAAGCTGGCTCAAATAGAGGTAGGGTCAGCTTTTCTAACATGAAGTTAAGGTCCCAGGGGGGACAGGGGTTCCAGACCGGAGGTTTCAAGTGGAGGATCCCTTTCAGAAAGGTTTTGGCGACCTCCAATTGAGCCAAAGCTTTGCCCTCCAGAGGTGGTAGGCCGGCACTACAGAGAAATGGACCTTAACAGAGGAACAACCAAGGCCCGTCTCCGATAAATATGTGAGGTACTCAAACACCTATGCTGCCGAACACGAAAAGGGATCCCAGCCCTTGGCTAGGGCCCAGATCGAGAATCTTTTCCACTTCATGGCATAGATGGATCTGGTAAAAGGTTTTCTGGCTTCCACCAAAATATGAGCAACCTGGGAGGAAACACCATAGCGAGAGATCGCTATGTCCACAGGTGATACGCATGGAGGTGAAGAGATTGAAGGCTCAGGTGCACCAGGGTGCCCTGTTCCTGAGTCAGAAGGTTGTGGGATAACAGCAGGAGAACCAGAGGTTCTAGCGCCAGATGTTGCAAAAGAGGGTGCCAGATCTGGCGAAGCCAGAGGGGAGCGATCAGAATCAAATGTGCTCCTTCCTCCTGAATTTTCACCAGAACCTTCTGAATGAGAGGAAAGAGAGGAAAAGCGTAAAGAAACCTCCCTGTCCAAGAACAGATTCAGTGTGTCGCACCAAAAAGCACCATGCCCAGGAACGAGCGAACAAAAGCTGGGTAGTTTTGTGCTGAATGGGGAGGCAAACATATCTATTTCTGGCCAAACCCATCGAAGAAAAAGATCCTCGACCACCTCTAGCTTTAACTCCCACTCATGAACCCTGGCCACTGATCGACTGTGACTGTCTGCCAGGACGTTGCTTACGCCTGGGACATGGACTGCTGTCAAGAAAAGACTGTGCTGAATCACCTAGTACCAAACCCTCATTGCTTCTCTGCAGAGAGGGTACAAGCGAGTTCCTCTGTTTGCTTGATATACAAGACTGTGGACATGTTGTCTGTCTGGATAAGGAGTGATCCCGGAAGAAGGAGGGACTGGAATGTATGGAGGGCATACAGAACTGCTCTCGTCTCCAGGATGTTGATGTGGAGCAGAAGCTCCTGGTTGGACCAAGACCCTTGAGTCTTGTGAACCCTCAGATGGGCTCCCTAGCCCAAGTCCAAGGTATCTGTGGATAAAATCTAAGTACGGATAGGGGAACGAAAGGGGTCTCCCCCCTTGAAGATCTGAAAGATCTTGCCACCAGCGAAGATCTCTCTGCAAGCTGTTGGGAGATCATGACCTTCTGGTTCATGTCGTCCATCCTCTGATCCCACTGGACTCTAAGAGACCACTGGGTGACTATCATGTGTAATCTGGTCAGGGGAACCTTCGAGATGGCTGCTGCCATCAGTCCCAAACGACAGAGCACAGCGTGTGCTGGGATCCACCGAGCCTGGGCCTCAAGAGTGGCTTGAGAAACTAAGGTCTCAGCTCGATCTGATGGCAGAAAAGCCTTGCTCTGAACCGTATCTAGTACTGCTCCAATGAATTGGAGACGTTGGGAGGGTAATAGCTGGGATTTGGGCAGACTGACCATGATACCCAGAAGAGCAAACAAGTTCAGAGTGAAAGAGAGCGACTCTTTCAGGCTGTTCGGAGAGGGTGCTGCTAGGAGCCAGTCTTCCATGGGAACACGTAAATGCCCTGGCAGTGAAGAAAAGCCGCAACCACAGTTAAACACTTGGTGAACACCCATGCGGCTGAGGAAAGGCCAAATGGAAGTGCTCGGAATTGAAAATGGGTCTCCTGAAAAGTAAAACGGAGAAAGCAGTGGTGGGTTGGGAGGATGGGGACATGCAGGTATGCATCCTGCATGTTCAGGGAGCACAACCAAGCACTTGTTTGGAGCAGGGGAAGAAGCCCCTGAAGGGTCAGCATGCGTAACCTTTTGTACTCGAAGAGGTTGAGCATGCTGAGGTCGAGCATGCTGAGGTCCAGGATCGGGCTCAGATTGCCAGTCTTCTTTGGAACTAGGAAGAAATGGAAGTAAAATCCCCTTCCTAGTTGGTTTTGAGGGACGGGTTCTATGGCCGCTTTTAACAAGAGGGCCTGACTCTCCTGGAAGACTATGGGAATCTGATCCTATGGATAAAAAGACCGTCCCAGAGGATGAGGGGCAGGTAACTCTGAACTCTATCGGGCGACCTCGCTGGATGAGTTGTAACACCCAAGAATCTGCGGTGATGGTCCTCCTCCCCTCCAGATGGAGGCTGAACCTCCCTCCTACCAGTTCCTCCTTGTCAGTTGGAGGTAGTGGGAGGAGGGGAAAGGAGTCAGGATGCCGAGGGGAGGGTAGCTTTAACCCCAGAGGCCGGCTTAGGAAATTTGACCTGGGGAGTTTGGGCACCCAAACCAGGGGCTTGTTGCTTACCCTGATTTTTATTCCATCATCTCTGGTGACAAAAAGGCTGCTTTTTCTGCCCCGTCTGGTACATGGAGCGCACGTCACAAAGGAAGCGTCCGCTCTCCTGCAGCCCAGTGATTATATCTTTTGTGTCACTGCCAAAAAGGACGGAACCCCTAAAAGGGGCGTCCAGGAGTGACGTCTGGATGTCCTGTGCCAAACCTGCAATCCTGAGCCAAGAAAGGCAACGGATGCAGTTTCTCATGGCTGCCGCCCTAGCCACTGAGTCCAAGTCATACGTTGCTCTTAAAGCATGACGACAGGAGGACTTGCCTATTCAGACTTTGTCCAGCAACTTGTTATTGAGTTGCCTCATCCTGGACCTACTGAAGGTCCCTCTCCAGCTCAGAGAGGGAGGCCTTCTGGAAGGCCACCATGTGTGAAACATAGTTCAAGGACCGGATTGCGCAGGAGGAAGAGGAGTGAACCTTCCGGCCAAACTGATGCAACTGTCTTGAGTCCTTGTTGGGGGGCAAGGAACTCAAATGTTTTGGTTGGACCGACCAGTCGTGAGCGGCAGTAATGACCATGGAGTCAGCCTTAGGATGAGCAGAAAGATGTTGAATCCCTTCCGGGGGATAGTGGATACGATCAGCCTTTCTGGAAACAGCAGGGATAGAGGATGGCTGTTGCCAGATAGTAGTAACCAGAGCCTCATGAGAACCCATCCAGCGGGGACTGGGTAGAGGACCTGCAATGGCCAGATCCAAGTGTTCCGCCAGTCTCTTACGCTGGGGATCCACTTCCTTGGAAGGCCAACCTCTTGCTGCCTGTATGGTACATAGAAGGTCACTGAAGGAGGGATCTTCTGAAGGAGATTTTGGGGACTCCTTGAGTGGAACCTCGACTGAGGACAGAGGATCCGAAGGGCTGGAGTCTGTGTCCGAGTCGGAAGGCTCAGGCCTTCTAGGGATGGAAGGGTCAACCCCAGAGGGGTCTACTGGAGGAGCACCTGCTGCCCGTCTGGAGGGTGTCGGTAGGGGAGGGGCCCTAGGTAAGGGTATATCCCCCACGGACTGCCTTAACTCCATCATGAGCTGGGTCCTGGCATCCTGCCACCATACAGAGATAGTCTCTCGATCTGGCGTTGGAGGTAGAGGAGGAGGAGGCTGGAAGCCCGGGTATTGTGGGTATTGCCATGAAGGGTAATGGAAACCTGGCATTCCCGGGTTATAGCCGTAAGGACTGTACCCAGGGTATCCAGACGACAGAGGCATGTGGCCTGGCGTTGGGTAAATTGATGCTGACGGTGGGCTGCCTGGCGGCGAAGCAGTGGGGTCTGGCCCTTGAAGACCGCCTGGCAGTTCGACTGGACCTACTGGGAGAGGTGCCAGAGAGCCACAAGGTGGAGTAGGATCCGGGAGGGGCCCCTGACAGTCCCGAGGGAGGGCACCATAGAGGGATCCTTGACCGGCGACGGACTCCTGTCTGGAGCTGGCACAAGACCAGGCAATGGGGGTAATTCCGGGAGGGACCCTAACGAAAGGTCTAGTAATGATCCTGACGTCAGGGCAAGACAGGATCGGATAGCAAATCCCTGGGGTGAAGGACCCAGAGGGATGAAGAGTCTCTGGACAGTACATTCGAGCTGGCATCAGGGAGCTCAACGGGCAAGAAGAAAGGTCTGGTCGGCCGATAGAAGACCTGCTATCCAACTTATCAAACCAGACCAGGCTAGTGGAAGCAACAAGGCCTCCGCTAGGCTTATCTGTCAAGGCCATGCACCCATCGACAGAGCAGAAGTGCGACTTATCGGCAGTGCTTGGAGGAGAAACAACAAGGACCTCGATAGAGGCTACCCCAGGCTGCCCGCTCAGCTTGGCAGGTGGGGGAGAAGGTGCCCGGCCCAAAGAGACAGACGGGGTACCTGAAGGAGTACTCAAGGCCTGACAGACAGCACACTCGTCCGAGTTGTGCTTGGACCCTAGACACAAGAGGCAACAGGAATGGTCGTCCCCGTGTGGGATTTGAGCTCCACACTTAAGAGCACTTCTTCTTTGTGCGAGCTGACATACAATCGGTCGTATCAGATGTCGGAAAAAAATATCTGAATGAAGAAAAAATAACTTCGATAGACACGGGCATTAGATCGCTGTTCTAAATCGTGAGCTGAACGAACTGAGGCGATGGCGGGAAAGAACTAGTGGCCGGGCACGGGACTGCCCCTTTTATAGTCCGGCTGATGTCACGTCACCTGACATCAGGGACAGTCCCCGCTGATGACTGCTAGCTACAAGTTTGCCATTGGAACATGATGCCAGGGGGCGCAGTACTATATGTGAAGACCTACTGAAGGAACCCTCTTGAAGTAAGATCAGGCACTTACGGTTAGTGGGCCTTAACCCGTTACCAAAGAATAAACAGAAACAAAAAAAAAAAAATATCAAAAAACCAAAAAGTCTCAGTGCTGCTCACACAAGAAAAACATTTTAAAGGCCTAATAAAACACGAAAAATATATTTAAAACTATGATTCTACACTACAGAAACATGCATACATTCTTCACTAAACCATCAGGAAACTTCTGCAAATATTGCTCTAAAAGCTAGTAAAATATCTACTTACCTAAACACAAAGGACAGCTCAAACTCTCTGCCTGCTTGAATCTCACCTGCCCAGCAGTGCATCTGAATGAGGTCACATGACATCTAGTCAATAGGCTAGGCTACCAGGTCTTTCTTTGTTATTTTTTTATTTTTTAAACCTTGTCTTTATACTTCTTCCTCTCTCCGCCGTAGCCCCTCTCTTCAGTGACCCAATGCAACCCTGCCTCTGAGCTTCCCTGAGGCACGCTAGCTCAAATGGGTGCCCCGCTCCTGGACCCTGAGCACTCCGGATAACCCCCCCCAAGCTGGGGCGGAGGACTCCCCCTAACTCCTCCACACTTGTAGCAGAGCATGCATCTTGAGCTGCCTCCTCGAGCTCCTCTGAACGACGGCATTGGGACCCATCTACCGGGTATTTTCTCCTGGTTTTTCCTCCTGCCCTCTGCAGACATCAGCGCACTAGGAGGGCCAATGAGACAAAAGCATGGAGAAATGTGCCTTTGCTCTGGCCCTCAACTGGTGTCCGGCCCTCCCAACACGTCTGGCACCTCCGACTGCACCTTCCACCCGAGTTCCCCTAGGTGCCGGTATTGCAGCGAGGTCTGCAGCCTACCTGCCCCGGAGAAAGAGAGCGACCCAGTGGGAGCTCAATTCCTCTCTGCCTGGCTGGCCCTCCAGCAACCCTGGCTCACTACCAAACCTAGGTCGCTGGTGTCACAAGCAGTAGTGCTACCACTGTGCCAGCAGACCAGCATTAGGCTACCAGGTCTGACTCAGACCACATGCACAGCCCAAACTACCAGCTTAGTTTCACAGATTACATGGAAATTCCAGTAAATTAAAAGTCAGGAATACCCATTTAAAGCAACAAAATAACCCACTCCCTTTCAGTGCAACCACACCCAACTAGCAGTTAATATTTTACCTGGTATAGGTTAGCGAAAAAGGAAAAAAACTACACAATTTTCACCAATTGCTACAAAACATACTTATGTATAGCAGTCACTTGCTATACATCCAAGTTTACCCAGAAGTGGTTGTACGGCTGCTTTATACAAGGTTACCTGTAAACGCTACTAATATATTTTTCCTGCTGCTATTCAAATTAAGTTTTGTAACAATGCAATTGCCTCACATTTTTTAATAAAATGTTCCCTGCCAACTAGTGCAGTGTACCAACTGCAACCGAACCCCTGCAACATCTAGTTATGTTAATGCCCTAAAGGCAGCTATTTTAAGATACAACTTCAAATTGCAACACTACTACACTGCTGAAAAAAAGATTACTAAGCATTTCACAAATTTAATAGGCAATTCCATTGGGCGATTATGCTATTTTAATCTACCTCGTATTTGCAGGTTAAAGTTCCTCACCCAATTCCACCACTGTATACATTAACATAGTCTAATCCCCACTCTGTCATGTCTTATTTCTTACATATTTGATGGTAGGTGATTAGCGAATTATGACACCAATTAGACAACACACTGATAGTGTAATTAACACCTTAAAAAATAGAATAATAGATAGATAAGTGTGTATTACAAGGCAGTAATACCATTGAGATGTTTTGGGGACATGGAACCTCGAGAGCGAAGCTCGAGAGGTCCTAAAGTCCCCAAAGCCTCAAGATGGTATTACTGCCTTGTAAAACACTTATCTTCCTGTTATTTTTTGTAATATAAGGATCCATTGATAATACTACAGTTGGAGATTACCACTGAACTGTAGTATTATCAGCAAAAACAACAGTATTATCATTTTTCAGGATAGTATTATTGAGAGTAGTGATTTACTACTGGAAAGTTTTTGTATAACTTAGTATAGTGTTATTGAGGCGTATTCATATATTACAACACAATAATACCCCAAACACTACAAACACCCAATACATCCATAACAACAGATGTAGCAAGGACTTTAATTACACATGGAACAGCCACCTTATTGGCACACATAATGCCCACCCTAAAACTCCCATATATCTAACTGCAGAAAAGTACCCTAGCCTCACTAGCAGCACACCCAATACGATCCAACTTCACTGACCAAACCACAATGTCCCTGAATGCTTCAGGTCTGTCAGGATTCCATGCCGCTGCTGCCTGTCCTCCCACCATGAAGTTATGACCACCGACGTGAGCTAGCCCGCTGGCGCAGTGGCAAGGCGTCCGCTTGCAATGCCATCACCCCAGGTTGGGGTCAGACCCAGGGTGTCGCAAGGCCAGCTAGGAGGAGGAGCACTGAGTGTCCATAGACAGTTCTCCTTCTTGGGTGGGGGTGCGAGTGTCCAGCATGCATCTGACCCTGGTGGAGGCCAGAGGTTGCAGCAAGCCCACACTGAACTACTGGGAGGTGTGTCGGACATTGACACTTCAGCATCATTCCATCATTGCATGCCACACCTCCCTTTGGGGTAGAAACTAGGAAAATGTCCTCCTACCGGATGACATCCGCCCTCCACTGATAGGACCTCGCACCGCGGACCAACACCCCTTGCTCCCCACCAGTACCAATTCAAAGTACTGTCGCGGAACCAGTGTCCCCACCCGGGGGGCTAAGTCAGGGTGCTTTGGGGAACAGGAGATGGAGTGGAGTCTCAGGAAGTGGTGGCAGGGGCAAAATGGGAGTTAGTGGCCGATGAAGGTCGGTCAGACCAGGAGCGGGAAAAGAAACAAAAAACCGATAGCCGACATTCACAAACACACTGTGCTCCGAACTGCTATTCTTGCAGGCATTTAAACCACCACTCATGACCGCACACAACACCGCTCCCGACCGCACACCATGCCACTCCCAACTGCATGCCATACTGCTCCCAACTGCATGCCAGACAGCTCTCCATCCTGAAAGATGTTAGGAGAAGACTGCTGGAGACACACCTCCTTTTATAGGAGGTGGCTACACTACAGAAACACTAAAGGGACAAAACCGGCAGTCCCTAAGAAACCACATTACACTACGGAAAAACACTAGCACTAGAATACCGCAACACTCTGGACAATCACTGCACAATACAGTGTCCACAATAATGCCTTATATAAAATGAATGACAGCAAAGTCCAGCATACTTGTGAAATACAATCTCAGGGGTCAAACAAGTTCATGAATGCCACTCACCCTCGAGCTTGTGGCTTTATGGCTTACTGGATCTATCAATGATATTACATTCTGGTATATGATACTTTGCCATCATTTATTTCTCCACCCCCATCCCCGGGCTTCAGATATAGCCTTTCCGGGTTTCTGTGGAAATACAGTCAATTGGAAATGTGATTAAGCTTGCATTTTTGCCTGGAAATACATTTGCTATGCCTTACCACGGTAGCAGTAGTGAGCTCGGCAAGGTAAGAGCACAACATGCACTAATCGTGGGGGGGGGGGGGGCGTGACTGGGGATAGTGAGAGCATCAGAAGGCACTTTTTACACCATAAGTAGTATTGTTTTAAACCTCAAATAAGAGTGGTTGTTCTTTGAAAGGCATGTAATTGCTGATTTAGTGTGCTAGGCTAATTAAAAACAAACAGGTCAGTTGTCCCTCATATGCAGAACTGTTGCCTATCCTATGCAGCCATCTAGCTTGAAAGAGAAGAAATTCCAGGAAGTCTTTTTCTGGTGTGGCATTTTCAAGGAAGGAATTATGTTAGTACAGATCATTTGCATCAGCCTTATAAGAAAACTTAGATGCCCCTGTGCTGGTACAATGTTAAACACACACACACACACACACACACACACACACACACACACACACACACACACACACACCTGTTCTTAGAATAAAGAATAAAACACTGCCACAAAAAAAAAAAAAAAAAAAACATTTTGACTTTTAAAACATCTTTCGGATAATGTTAACTTTTAGACTACTAGTGGAAATTCGACATCTTCTACAGACAGCTGGGCACTACTTATTTTCTCCCTTCTGTCAAGTTCACTATCATTTTATCAGTGTTTAAAGGAATATGCTCCAATTACGGTACTGTTTGAGAAATACGCTGCTAGCTTTCTTTTGACTAGAGAGGATAAAGTGTGAAGTCATTGAGGTGAACAGTGCAAAAGAGACTTTAGTGTCCTATAAACTGGTTAAAAACACAACCTCTACTTCCTGTTAGTTTGTTTGTTAAAACAAATCTTACTGCCCAGTGCTGTTCAGACTGAGTCAGCAGCAGAATTTGAAAGACAACTGATACAGAGTTTAAAGAACAAAAAAATCCCATTGGTATTATGCCAGGATCTGCTTTAATGCTGTCAAATTCTAAAAAAGTGTATTGCCAGAGTACCCACAGAAAAAGGCAGCAGTCACTGGGGACCTGTGGGTCTGATAAGCTCTGTCCTGTTTGAAAAACAAACCATTTTATGACTGTTTGCCATCATATATCCAATAGCTCCGTATGAAGTCCAAACATCCACTGCTTAACCTAATATAAAATGGCTGCCAAGGTGAAGATGAGCTAAATCAGTGTTTAACAGACAAAGGATAGATTTTGTTAAAAAAAAAAAAAAAAAAAAAACACGTAGAAAATAAAATGTTCAGCAGTTTCTTTGAGGGCTACAGTGAGGAGTAGCTCTCAAGTGCATTTTTAAATATTTTTAAAATTTCTATATGGAAATGTAACATTTGTCTTAGAAATATGTCTGTACTTGTATCTGTTTTACCAGTAAAAGGCTCAATTGAGCAATTCACATTTACAAGGAGGTCCTGGGGTAGGACAGAATACAATACAGTAAGCAGTTTGACAGCACAGGAATAACAGCAAGTTAGCAGAGTTGAAATAGCATATAAGAAACAAATAGACAAAGTATATACCTATAACAAGTATTGTGGTACTAAGCAATAAGAAATAGCTAAGCATAACAAAATGATAGACAGTGAACAGTTTTTACATATGTATTATCGTATAAAAACAGAGTGACAAAGTTACATTTACATTTTTACATAGATAATTGCAGTAGAATAATGTTTCCCGGTTACCAAAATTTTAAATAAAATTAACAGTGCGTCAGGAATTACCATATGGTGTGGGTTGCAGGTATAATGCTAATAGCAGGTGCATTTATCTACACAATACTGATCAAGCAGTGTTTGAAAGAACCGAGGGCTGAGAAATACAGGTTACTCACCTGTAACAGGAGTTCTACGAATGGTATATGTTGTTCATCCACACCGTCTGGCAGGTATCCTTGCCACTTTAAATCTTGCCGGAAGGTCTTCAAGCTGGCTCCTCCCACCCACCCGGGTGGTAAAACTCTCGGGCTCCGCCCCATGATGCCAGATCTGGCCCGCTGGAAGCTCAGGATGTGCGTCGAAGCCGGGGAGGTCGGGTGGGTCGTGTGGATGAACAACATATACCATTCCTAGAACTCCTGTTACAGGTGAGTAACCTGTATTTCTAGGGACATGGATATGTTCTTCATCCACACTGTCTGGCAGACTCCTAGCAGTTCTCCGGGAGGAGGGAGGCAAGGTGCACACCCCCTACTTAGGGAATAAAGACTGAGAACGAGGCCCCAAAACCAGCATCCCGGCGACTCAAGGTCGATGTGGTAATGGGTGATGAAGGTGTGTGCTGACTTCCAGGTAGCAGCCCTGCAGATATCCTGGATAGGGACGTCCCTGGAAGCAGCCACCGATGCATCAGTATGGCGGGTATAATGAGCTCTTATCCCTCTGGGAGGCTCCATGCCCGCCAACTTATAGCAGAGATCTATGCAGGAGATGACCCACCTGCTTATCGTCCGCTTGGCTGCAGGTCTGCCAGGTACGGCTTCAGCGTAGGTGACAAACAGCTGGCGAACCTCTCCCTGAATTTCAGCCGTAGGCGCCTTATAATAAGCGGCGCCTTCTAGGGTCCAAAGTATGGAGCCTGTATTGACCTCGAGGTGTGACTGGGGTGAGAACACCGCAGAGTCAACACCTGGTTAAGGTGAAACTCCGCACCACCTTCGAAGGAATTTCGGTGGAAGCAGGACAACCTTTGTCCCTGTGGAAAACCAGGTAAGGAGACTTGATGCAGAGCACCTGGAGTTCTCCCATCCTTCTGGCTGACGTGATAGCCACCAAGAAGGCGGTCTTCCACGACAGGTGAGAGAGTTCACACCTGTGCATTGGTTCGAATGGCTTGCCCATGAGCTTTGCCAGTACCAGCAGTAAATCCCACGGAGGTGGAGGTTCTCGCACCGGAGGGGAAATGTGATCAAGGCCTTTGAAAAAGCGCCAGACCACCTTCTTCTGCGCCACCGACTGCTCCCCGGCCCGCGCCCGGTAAGCAGAGATGGCTGCCAGGTGCACCCTTAGGGTCGTCGACCTAAGCCCTTGATGAGAAAGGGACCATAAATAGTCCAAGATGCTTGCCAAGGAACAGGAGGAAGGGTCCAAGCCCTTGCCCTGACACCAAATGGAAAACCTCTTCCATTTGAAGGCATAGCATTTTCTGGTCGACTCCTCACGGGACGCCTCAACCACATTGAGGACCTCGCCGAAAGACCCAAGGCCTGGAACTCTAGCCGCTCAGGAACCAGGCCGTCAGGTGCAGGGATTGAAGGTCCGGATGGAACACCTTCCCCTGATTGACTGAGAGCAGGTCCGGGCGAGCTGGAAGCTGCCTCGGGAGCCTGGAGCTGAGGCTGAGGAGATCTGGGTACCAGAACTGGCAGGGCCAGTCTGGGGCTATCAGAATCACCTGTGCCTTGTCCCTCCTTGCTTTGAGAAGCACCTTGTGAATCAAGGGAAATGGGGAAGGCGTAGAAGAGGCCCGGGGTCCACGGCTCGAGAAGGCATCCCCCTGCAGCGAGCCCTGCTGAGGGGGGCGGGCATGGAACAGCCTCAGCTTCGCTGTCTCCCTGGAGGCAAACAGGTCCACCTGAGGCGTGCCCCAATGGGGAGAACAGATCTGTACTACCCCGCAGGAGAGACCACTGTGGATGCAGCCCCTATCCAGCTCACGGCATCGGCCAGGGTGTTGGAGGCTCCTGCCACATGAATGCTAGGAGATCCGCCTCCAAGCTGCGCGAAGAGTGACCAAATGCGGAGAGCTTCCTTGCATAGAAGCATGGAGGCGCGCCGCCCTGGCGGTTTAGATAGTACATGGTCGTGGTATTGTCCGTCTGGACTCGGACCACTTGACCCCGGAGAAACGGAGCAAAGGCAGTGAGAGCTGGCGGACGCTCGGGCTCCAGCAGGTTGATGTGGCATCGGGACTCCCTTGGGGACCAGAGGCCGCGCCTGTGTTCCCCAGATGGGCACCCCAACCCATCAGAGAGGCATCGGTCGATGAGAGACCGTCGGCTCGGGGCGGACAAACGGGATGCCCTCCTGCAGATGAACTGGAACAGTCCACCACCGGAGAGTGTTCCACATCCCCTGGGTCACCGTCACTAGCTGGTCCAATGGATCGCAGCATTGTGACCACTGGCTGGCCAGTCCCCACTGAAGAGAGCGCATGTGCCAGCGTGCCCAACGGACCACACTGGTACAGGCCGCCATGAGACCCAGGAGGCACAGGAAGTCCCGGGCAGGGCACGACTGCCCAACCAGAAATGACTGGGCAAAGGAGGTAAGAACCTCGGCCCTGTCCGCCGGGAGCCATGCTCTGGCTCGAAGAGAGTCGAGCTCTGCCCCGATGAAAAGAATCACCTGCTTTGGCTCGTGTTCCGACTTGGCCTCATTGATGAGAAGGCCGATTTGAGAGCAAACCTGGAGGGCCAGATCTCTGGACCGCTCCACCTCCTGTCTGGAGGGGGCTGCTATCAGCCAATCGTCCAGGTAAGGGTACACCCGGACCCCTCGGCGCCGCAGGAAAGCTGTCACCACTGCTATGCATTTGGTGAAGACCCTGGGAGCTGGAGACAGGCCGAAGGGCATGGCTCGGAACTCGAGGATCCTCTCCGCCGAAGCGAAGGAATCTCCGATGTGACGGACGGATAGGGACGGAAAGAACGCTGGCCCTGCAGGTCCAGAGAGCAGAACCACACGCCGGGTTCCAGGGATGGCATTATCTGAGCCAGAGTGACCATCCTGAAGGTTCGAGACCTTAGGAACTTGTTTAGGTCGTGTAGGTCGAGAATGGGGCGCCAGCCCCCCGTCTGTTTCGGAACCAGGAAGTACCTGGACACAAACCCCGGGTCTGAGGGAGGGTCCGCCACCTCCCTGATCACCTCCTTTTGGAGGAGAAGAGCGATGTCGGCTCGGCGAGCCGACAGTGAGGCTGCGGACCCCGAGGCCCCCCGAGGTGCGACGGCTCTGAAGGGCGGGGCCTGCTCGAATCAGAGGCAGGCCTTTCCTCCACCTTCAACACCCACCTGTCCGTGGTAATAACGGACCAGGTGAAAGAGATGCCCAAGGGGAACCTGGGTGAGGTGACGGGTTGGGGGCGACACCTCAGCCCGCCACTGGGCAGGCTTGGAGGAAGGACCGCTGAGGGACCTCCTGGCCTTTACCTCCTGCTTCCTGTTGGAGGAAGCCCTGGCTTGGGTTTGGATGCCAAGCCAGAGCCTGCTGGCTCTGACGCTGCTTGGCCGGACGTGCGGCAAGAAGGACAAAAGGGGCTTAGGCTGTGGTTTGCGGCCTTTGTCCTTCTGAGCTGATGAGACAGAGTCCAAGGTAGCATTGGACTTCTCGATCCTCTGCAGGTGACCTTCCACCCAGGGTCAAGAGGTCGGTCCCCAAGAAGGACATCCGCCAACTTGTGCTGGGTATCCGGTGAAGGTGGATGTCCTCAGCCAAGCCCGATGGACGCATAGCCACCGCGCCACAGACCTGGCACATGAGTCCCCAATGTCTAAAGCAGTCTGGAGCTGCTGTTTGGCCACTGCCCTGCCTGGTCCCGCACCTGCCTAACCGTGGTCTGCAGATCCGCTGAAGATGAGGGACGACCTCGTCCTAGGGAGCCCAACAGGGCACGAGAGAGAAATGTGCATGAGGACGGCCAAACTGGCCTGGCGAAGGCCGAGGGAGGACGAGCGTAGACTTTTCGCCCGGCATAGTCCAATTTCTTGGACTCCTTGTCGGGAGGTTTGTCCACATCCCTAGCGCTCCGCACGCTGGAAAACACTGTCGGTAACTAACCCTCGCCAAGGGGTGTTCCGAAAAACCGGACAAGGAACCAGTAGGAACCGCATACTTCCTGACCATCCTGGCCGAAGGCGCAGGGCAGGAAGCAGGGTGCTGCCAGAGCTCCAAGGCCGGGCCCACTATGGCCTCGGTAACCGGAAAGGCCTCCGTAGGGGAATCCCCTCGGTCCAGAATCTCCGTGAGGGGATACCTGGCCCGCTTAGAAACAGGTTCGAGCTTCATCCCGGTGGACTCCGAGATGAGCCGAAGCAATCCCAGGAAGGACGAAGGGCTATTGTCCACCGACTGTCCTCCTGAGGACTCCAAGTCCATTCGCTTGGAGAAAAGGGAGGAATCATCTTCGGACTCGGAAGAGTCCTCAAAGAGCTGCCTCGGGCCTGAGCCACCCTCCACCTGCCGAGGTCGATCGGGAGTGAGGGTGACAGACAACCTATGGGGTAGTCCCTGAGCTGACCGAGAATTTTTGGTCGGAGCCCCAACTAATGGCTGTGGAGGCGGAGGTTCCACCGGAATCGGTGGGGCAGCTGGTTTTGGCCGAACAACCGGCCTGGTCGGATAAAACGAGGGGTTGTTTCGGCCGCTCCGGTGACAGCCACTTAATGGCCGGGGAAGGCAATGGCGTCAGCTTATTCCCGGTCAGAAGGAGCTGTTGCCACATGAGGTCCTCATATCTTCGACGCAACTTACGTCGAAGCCTCCCCTCGTCCGAGGAGGAGGAAGAGGATGAGCGGCGGCGCCGCTTGCCGCGGTGCCGAGACCGAGACCGCCTATGACAACGGGATCGGCTGGACCGCTGGAGACGAGACCGAGAACCTCGGCTTTCCCGAGGACGGTGCGGGGAGGTGTTGTGGGGAACCGCACTCCACTCGGTTCGAGGGTTCAACCAAGGCTCCGAACCGGAGGCACAGACAAGCCAACGGGGTCCTCAACTCCCACCGGGGAACTGGGAGAGGGGATTTCGCTTTCCTGTCGACAACCCGTCCAACGGGTCGATAAAATCTCGACCGCGCGACGGAAGTCTCGGTCACTGGCCTGACGGGGACACCGTGGAGACCAGTGGTCGAAAGCCGAGCGGTCGAATCAAGTCGACGGCCGACAACTAGGGAGAGGGATCTTTCCCGCTCCCAAGAGCGTCAACGGTGAGACTTACCCTTGTCTCTCTTTTTGGACCGAGAAAACGGTCCAGCAGAAGTTGGTCCCTCACCTTTAGTAGAGAGGGTCAGACAAAGCTCCTTAAAAGAAACTGAATAAGAGGCACCGAGAGAGAGCGGGACAAATGCCACAGCCGAGGTAGAAGCGGCGCGCGCCGCCTCCTCTTCGAGGGCGATCATCTGCTCGAGCTGATCCGCCGAGCCCGCCGCCGGACACCACCGACCGGGCCTCTTTTGACTTCACCGGAGGAAATCGCTTCTCGGGATGCCCCAGTTGTAAACGGGCAGCACGGTCTTCGAGGACGTAGGCCGAAAAGGAAGAGCACAGGTCGCAAGCCTGGCGATGTGCTCCAGGCCTAGACAGTAGACGAACGTGGAGTGCAGATCCGTCCGAGACATCTTCTGCCCGCAAGGGCATCTCCGGAAACCGGGAGTCGATTTGTCCATCGCAGCCGCGAGGGAGAGAAGACCGAAGTCTTTTTAGCAAAAACTTTTAAATTCGAAAATTCGAAGAATTAGGAACCAGTCTTATACGCAGAGCGTTAAGGAGGGAACCTGAGCTTCCAAGCGGTAAGGAAGATCTGGCGTCATGGGGCGGAGCTGAGAGTTTTACCACCCGGGTGGGTGGGAGGAGCCAGCTTGAAGACCTTCCGGCAAGATTTAAAGCGGCAAGGATACCTGCCAGACAGTGTGGATGAACAACATATCCATGTCCCTAGAACTGAGTCAATTTGAGAGTTTTTGGGAGGGCATTCCAGGCCATGGGAGCAGCCCAGCTGAAGGCCATCTTTCCATATTTCTAAAAACGCCTGAGGACATCGAGCAGGAGGACAATGTGCTTTCTAAGGTTGTACAGCCCTCGTGAGGTATCACTACATAATACCAACACTTAAAATCCCGACACCCACCAGCCCAAGACCAACATACCAACACGGCACTTACCAGATTCATTAACATCCCGACAGCGGAGTTTGCCAGGACCCAGAGTTTGTTATAATAAGTGGGGGGTGCAGGGGGCGTATCCCCAGGCCAGACCACAAACCCAGCATGAGTCTACTGTCGGGCTTTCAGTCATCGAGATGTTAATGCGTTCGGTAAGTGCCGCGTCAGGATGTCAGTCTCAGGCTGGTGGGTGTCAGGATTTTAAGTTTTAGTTTTACATAGTAGATTCCCTGGTGATTAAGTGCCTAAGCCTTCTGGTATCAAGAGAGGGCCATCCTACTTCCTTGTAAATGAGACAATGGTGAGTGTTGAAAGGTAGGTCAGTAATAAAGCGTAGTGCTGTATGGTACAGCACATCTAGACTGGCCAAATTAAAGGCACTGGCATTTCTGTATGTCTCCATAGTCTAATAAGGGGAGAAATGTGGCTTGGACATGTGTTTTCTTAGTTCCACATTTAAAGCAAGATTTGTTTCGAAAATAAAAGCTGAGCCTCTGTCGAAGCTTTTTACAGAGGTGTTCTACATGTATTGTGAATGATGGTCACATGCCCAAATACTTGAATGAGTCTACCTACCAATTCCAGTGTTTCACTAGAAAAAGTGGGACTACCTAGAGTGTGTGTGTGTGTGTTTGTGTGTCTATATATATATATATATATATATATATATATATATATATATATATATATATATATATATATATATATATATATATATATATATATATATATATATATATATATATATATATATATACACACACACATATATACACACATATATACAGACCAGTTTTTGGGACAGGACCATATACCTAGTTTTTGCTGCGTTTAACAGGAGCTTTGATGAGTGTAGGTTTGTCTTGAAGTTGATTGAACACCTCCTGTAGGAAATGCATGGCTAACTCTGGAGTTGGGCTTACAGTGCAGAGAATGGTGTCGTCCGCATAAAAGTGCAGACTGGTTCTAGCAATATTGCAACCTAGGTCATTAATGTACACCATAAATAATAAGGGTCCCAGTATGGAACCTTGTGGCACTCCTTTACCAATACGTATGCAGGTGAAGACAGACCCTCAACCTTCAACTGCTGTCGAGTCAGCGAGGTAGCATCTGAACCATGTGACGGTAGCTAGACCTAGACCAGCATTTGTTCTTTTATTCTGTAGGATGATATGGTCCACTGTTTCAAAAGTCTTGCTAAAGTCTAAACATACTGCTGCATTGGTGAGCTTGTGATCAAAGGCTGCAGACCAATCATTTGTAACCTTTACTAATGCGGAGGTTGTGCTACGTTTAGCCCGGAAGCCTGATCGCATGGGGGTAATTATGTTGTCTATCTCAAGCTATTAATTTAGCTGTTTATGTATCAGCTTCTCAAGCAACTTAGCCAACACTGGTAAGATTGAGATGGGTCGGTAGTTGTTTACCAAAGTTTTAACCCCAGCCTTGAATAATGGGATTATACAGGCAGTTTTCCATAGTTAAGGGACTACACAGCTTGTGATGAGAAAGGTGAGTTATAGGTGCTGTCAGTACAGGATAACCTAATTTAAAAAGAGAGGTTCCATAGTGTCAGCCCCAGCACTCTTTTTAGGATCAAGAGTTAGGGGGAGCTGCTCCACCTGTTTAAAAGTGATCCGCTGAAAATCCAAAAGGTTTGGAATGTTTTGGGGGATTAGGTGATTTTGGAGTAGTGAGGATTTGAGCTGCGGTTGAATTATCAGAAAGTAGGTTGTATCACCCACATTTCCGGAGGACATGTACCACCGAAGTCATTACTTCAAGCCTTGCTCCCTATATCTGTATTATGGCAAAAAAAACTGTTGATGCCCATTAGGGTTGCACATAAGAACCGCACAAAAAGCAAGGCAGACAAAGGCGGACATATACCAGTTTTAATATGTGGACCCAGTATGAGGCACCATGCTACTGATCTATGTATAGCCTTGTACTTGAAGACTGCCCATGGGTCATGAGCGCAGGGGACATGGTAGGGTGGGTGGGAGCTGCACATAAGAACCCTAATAGGACATTTGCAAACTTTTTTGTTTATTGAAATCTAGGATTACAATCTTTGAGCTTCAAGCTCATTTACAAAGGTTCCATGTCAAGCAGAAAGGAAAAGAAAAATTCACAATAAATTACTATTACGGGAAAACACAGAGAGAGCTATAGAGGAACACATCACAATGAATAGAACAGTTGTTACAGTTACTGTACTTGGAGATTACAAAGAGTTTATATAGGTGGAGAGGGTTATTAAGCAGCACAGTAGGCCTTAATTAGAGGAAAGGGGGGATAGACAGAGGAAGTGGGGGTGTAAAGTATGGCAGTAACCTCAGGCTC
Source organism: Neoceratodus forsteri (assembly GCA_016271365.2). Classification (NCBI taxonomy): domain Eukaryota; kingdom Metazoa; phylum Chordata; order Ceratodontiformes; family Ceratodontidae; genus Neoceratodus; species Neoceratodus forsteri. The sequence goes on along the minus strand of CM028135.1, from coordinate 500,602,764 downwards.
GGGGTCACTGTCACGGAGGGTTGGTGCGGTGGTGTGGGGCAAAGGTGAGGAATTGGTAAGTGGGGTGGGCTGAAAACTTGGTGAGGTGGTGGGGGGGAACAAAGAAGAAGATGGGACAGGAACAGGTGAAGTTGCAGGTGGGACAGCAAAGTAAGTGCAGGTGTTGGGGTGGGCAATTACAGATCACAGGGGGAGGAGGTCAGGGGAAGCTGGGGAATTTCTGTTGGGTAGACAGGTGGGATTTGAGTGCTGATTTAAACGGACAGAGTTTGCTGACAGCAGTAAGCTCAGGTGGGAGCATGCTAAACCAGAGCGGGGCTCTGTATTCAAAGGATCTCTGTCCTTGTGAGGTGCAGCGGAAGGGGACCTTGAGGGAGAGATTATTAGATGTCCTGGTAGGTTCAATCTGGTGCAGGAGGGAACTGCATCCTGGTGGTAGCAGGCCGAGGATCGCTTTTTTTTGGCTAGGAGACAAACTTGGTAGCGGGTTCTCTCGACCAGGTTTAGCCAACCCGTTTGCAGGTAGAGATTACAGGTATGGGTTAGGCGCAGAGCCCCTACAGCTAGACTGCAGGCTTTGTTTAGAGTAGTGGAAAGTCGCTTTAGGGTGCAGTCAGGTGCCACACTGTACACGGCAAGACCATAGTCGATGGTCGAGAAGATGGAGCTGGTGATGGCAAGCTGAAGGGCCTTTTCAGTGAAGCAGCTACGGTGTTTGTATAGTAGACCGAGCTTCAAAACTTTGTGGGCATTGTGTTTGCAGCCATAACAATTTATTTCCAACTTCTGTGCAGTTTGTGTTTTGCGCAGCTGCAAACACTAATGGGCATTAACAGAAGTTTTTTGCCATGAATTTCTTTATTTTCTAAGTTGTGTAGTAACTTAACTTATTCATTTTTGGGGCCTTTATGAGCTTGTTTGACTCCAGGCTGGTGATATTTCATGAGTATCTGCAACTTACCTATCAGATGTTTTAAACAGTGGTAGTTGCTCAGAAGTTCACTCGGTACCGTGGTATACTGCAAACATGGTTAAACAAAAAATGGACAATTTTTTTTGTTCACCACAGCTGCAGTACACCAAGGTATTTTTTTCTGTAGCTGCAGTACAGAGTGAACTTCTGAGTAACCACCACTGTATATTACATACATTTGGTCAGTTCGACTTTACGAAAAAAGTGTGCTGGTTTGGCTTTAAGAAAATGCATTCTGGGCACCAGTCAAGGCTGCCCACTGTCCCCAATCCCAAACCATTAGCCCAGGCAATCTGTGAATCCCCCAATATACAGGGTGTACAGATGTACAGAGTGGAGCAGCGCATAGCCCTGCATGCAGATGATGTGTTGCTCTATCTGCAATCCCCAACAACCTCGCTACCTGTAGCCTTCAGCATACTGCACAGCTCTGGCTCCCCTTCCAGCTATAAACTTTTTTTTTTTATACTTAATTATTAGCCTGTAAAAGGTACAAAAGGTAGATTGTAACAGCCAATATATAGCATTTATGCACGGAGATAGATGTATCATATTCATCAAAATGTCCCTTGAGTATTGAAAGGCACGCCTCTTTCTTCTAGGTTATGACTTTGGTTCTTATAAATTCCTTATGTACTGATAAGTGATGCAGAACTCAGTTTATAGTACCGTGGCTCAGTAGGTAGCACACTTGTCTCTGAGGCCGGGAGATCAGGAGGCTGTGGGTTCAATTCCCACATCTGGCACTTGGGTTAATATCCCAGTACTGACACTGTAGTGCAGCATGAGAGGGGTGCTGCACTTCTGAGGTGCCGTCTTTCGGATGAGACGTTAAACCAAGGTCCCATCTGCTTGGACTGGTGGTAGTTCAGGTAGATGTTAAAGATCCCATGGCACTAATCGAAAAGAGTAGGGGAATTTCCTCGGTGTCCTGGCCAAATTTCTCTCATTCACAAAATAAAAAAAAAAAAAAAACACAACCACCAACAGCTTCATCTGGTTCAAGGTCAGTTGGCATTCATCTGTATCCCCCTCTCCCGGGTCATGCCTGAAAATAGGCAGGATTTGTCTAGTGCACTTACCCAGTCAACAAAAAATAAATAAATAAATAAAAACAAGTAGGGTTCAAAAACTAAACATTCTCCTGGTTGTTTATTTTTTTTTTGGGGAGAGGTGCTGCTCAAAAGGGGCCCATTCCTTCCAACAGAAACATTCCTAATTGGTAGGAAGCTAAATAGCTTCCACCTCCTCTTGCTGCAAGGCACTAAGTCTGATAAATAATATTCTTATCATGAGAATATTAAAAAGAATCCTGGAAATATTTACTTTACCCCCCATTAGTCCCCTTTTTCTCATTAAGTCCTGTATTACACTCCATCTCGCCATCGCTCAACAAATTTCTCCTGCCTGTTTTGCACCCATAAGTTAGAGCTTCCATATTTTGAATATTCATGACACTCTGTTTCCAATCTTCAATAGCTGGAGGAAGCATCTTTAACCAGCTTTGGGTGATATATTAGTATAGTAGCATACAGTAAAGCTATCGTCATCTTTATTTGTAAAACGCTATTTCATGAGATCATAGTGTTGTACAAAGACATTAACCATCAACACTACAGAATTAAACATAAAAAACGTTACAGCAGGCTTTTAAATATAGAAAACGTTTGACTAAATAACCAAGTTTTTAAGGCAACTTTAAAAGGCCTCAACAGACAGGCACTCCCTAATCTGACGAGGCAGAGAATTCCACAGGGTCAATGCAGCAAAAGCAAGCAATCTAGTTCCCGAAGTTTAAACAGACCCTGGGAATCTCTAGCAATGCCACGTCAGCAGAGAGGACGAAGGGAGCAGTAGAGATATAGGAGATCTTGTAGGTACCACAGTCAGTAACTGGACCTTGAAGGCGATCCTCCATCTTACCAGCAGCCAGTGCAGGCCGCGGAGCACAGGCGTGATATGGCAAGATCTTAGTACCATGTTGTAAAAGGACAATGGTCCTGCTTGAAATAAGTCGGCTATATTCTCCATTATCTCTCTTTTAAATGGTTCTATAGTTGGACATGAAAAGAATATATGAAATGGGATGCATTCTCCTCCCCACACAGCCTCCAACAGCAGGGAGATATACTAGAGTTCCATTTAGCAACCCTGTTAGGGGTCAGAAAACAATCTGACCTTTATTTTCCAAATATATTCCTGCCATAATGGTGAGACTGTCACTTTAGAGGCATTTTCCCAGATGTTTGTCCACTCCAGTTTTAATAAGGGGGTGCTAGCTTCCCATTCCCACTTCACTATAATAGTTTTAACCGCTTCTCCTTTATGAGAGTTCAAAAACCGGTACATATTTTAGATATAGCCTGCTTCGGTTTTGTGAAGGAGAAAAGTTCTATTAAGGTTGGGCCTGCTGTGGGATCTGCTGAATCTCTAGGCAACTGTCTTAATTTTGTTTGTATATATGCTTGAATTTGCAGTAATGCAATTTATCACTGGGAGACCATCCCAGTTTTCTAGAGCATTCTTCAAAGGAGAGAATAAGATCTCACCTCATTATCGGTGCTTGGCAATAAAAACCTAGAGCCACCTGTCGCCTATACCAGGGGTCTGTCACGCTGGGCAAAAAATCTGGGGCCTTGATAAATCAGCATTGCCTCCAGATCTCTCTTTTAACCCTGTTATATGTTCGAAAACAGGTCCCAGGCCTTGAAAGTCACCTGGATAGCTGAGTAGTCGTTGACTACTGAAGATCTTGTATGTGGGGGTGGGGGAAATAGGCAAGAAGTAGTAAGGGGGTCCTGTAGGAGAAGACCTCTCCATATCCTGCCAGTGTGCCCATGTAGGGCTGTATGACCAAAACAGCTCCCATCTCACTTGGGCTGTGAGCCAATATTCTAGCAAGTTCGGTATAGCTCATCCTCCTGATTTCTTACTTGCCATAAGAAGGGGTTTGTGAACTCAGGGTCTCTTAGCGGCACAGACAAATTTGAAACATTTTTGTCTGGGTCTCCTTAAACCAACGTTGTGACAACTGTATAGGGACACACTGAAATAGATGCAAAAGCCTTGGAAGAAGATTCATTTTTACTGTTTGGTTCAGGCTATAAACTTAATACCACAAAGACTGATCCCATCACATTTAATCATGATCCTCCACCTGCAATCCGTACTCAGTACCCATTCCGATAGGACCTCACCACCCTGAAATGCCTGCACATACTCTTACCGAAAGCTCCTGATATGTTCTATAAACAATTATTAATCCTTCACCACACTACTTCAGCAAGAACTCATTCACTGGAATACACTGCTGCTCTCTCTCTCTCTCGGAGAGTTGAAGCAAATACCAATGGTCATCTTATCCCGGGCATTATGTCTTCTCCAATGTTCCTCTAAAGCTACCGGATTCGGTGTGGCAACAGTTAATTTCCAGATTTATATGGACAGGACAATGTTCACATATCCAATGACAAATATTCCCTCCCCCCTCTCTCTCCGTCCCCATCTCTCTGCTGGAGGCCCTTCTCTTCTAGGCCTACAATTCTACTATTGGGCAGCACAATTCCACTTTCTTCTCCTAAGGCATTCTGCTGGCCCTACACCAACAGGCTGACCTTCCCTTTGCAACACCTATAACACTTATTTCATATGGAATGAGACCATACTACATTAAACAATTTAAATCCTTGGTGAAAAATTCTGATCCCAGTCTGGCATAAGCTTAAAAAAGCTCTTAATTAACTGCCTTTCTGCCTCTCTTTTGCCCCATTTCGAGGCTGGAACATTTTCAACCTCAGCTTCAAGATCATGGTTATCACAGGTGATAACAATTTTCCTTCCAATACTTCAGCCAACTCTATGAGGGCCCCACCCATATATCATTTTCAGAGTTGCAACAGAAATACGGTCTCAGACAGTCTGACTTCTGTCGATATGTCCAGATCAATCACTACATGACAAAACTCCAAAAGCAGCTCAGAGATGTGCAGACTAACCCCATGCTTAACTTTTCCTTGACTTCCTTAAAAGTCACAACACACACAACCTACTATTTAGTATGTAGCAGGTACTGCAGACCTCCCAGAGGTTCTCAGACCGACTCCGAGACCCGTACGTGGGCAGAAGAGTTAGGTCATCATACTTCCCCTGAGCTGTAGGGCGCAACTTGTAATGCCACTTCCCATGTAACAGCTAGCCACACTTGGCATGAATACGTGGGAAGCACATGGTCATCTTTTTCTGCACACCAGTCATAATGGCCCAGTTCACTACAACACATACAGCAGCATGCTGATGTGTGGCGAGCAGAAAGTAATACATACACACATATTCTAGGAATGCCCACTCCTGCAGTCATACCTGCAAGATCTGAAGCACTAAGTACATGAGATATTTCAAACTCTTCTTACACTCACCCCAGATTTATACTTATTGCTTCAATATCCTCTGGGGTTACGAGTCCTCACATTAGATATTTGCTAGAAATTTTAATCCCTGCAAGTGAAAAAAAACAAGACTTACTAGGATGTGCTTGAAGCCAACTATGCCCACAGTAGAGGCCTGGAGAACCACTACCTGTCAAATGTTCGCACTGGACAGGATGGGTGCTCTATAATATGTCCAAAGATCCTACTTTTGTACCTTGATAAATAGCTTGAGACTACACAAGTAACCCAGAGTATCTCTCTTATACTACCATACTAACATACCAAAAAGCCAGCAGATTAGGTCCAATGGTCTATCGAGTCTGCTCGTGGACCAGTGTCCTCTCATGGTACTGTTATAGCCCCCCGCCCAACAAGGTCCCTCCCCACGGTGAGGCTCTAGGTCGCACCCTCCCCCCCGTATCTATCCCAGCCTCTTTTGAACCCCTCCACAGTTCCAACAGCCACCAGTTCCACTGGCAGTGCATTCCAGGGCTCTGCAACCCTTTCTGTGAAGTAGTGCCTCCTTGCCTCCCCCCTTAGTCGCCCACCAACCAGCCTCAGAGTGAACCCTAGTGGTCCCTACCTCCCTCAGCTACAGCACCCCCTCAAGGTTGACCCTATTTATTCCCTTGAGGTACCTGAAGACCTCCATCATATCCCCTCTGTTCCTCCTCTCCTCCAGCAAGTACAGGTTGAGCTCCTCTAGCCGCTCCTCATAGGGCCCTTCCCAGAGACCCTGTATCATCCAGGTCATCCTCCTCTGGACACTCTCCAGAAAAGCAATATCCCTTTTTAAGTAAGGACGCCAAAGCAACATCCAATATTCAAGGTGCGTCCTAACCAGCAATTATACAGCGGAAGGAGCACCTCTCAGCTCCTTGAGGTTATCCCCCTGTCAATGCACCCCAGCATTTTATTACCTTGGGCCGCAGCCCTTCTACACTGCTCCAAGTTGTTCATGTTGGCGTCCACCACTGCCCCTACATCCTTTTCCCCCCATAGAAACCTGCAGTGTCTCTTAACCCCCCCCCCAAGGTATACACATGTGCCGGGTTTTGGGCCCCCCAGGTGGAGCTCCCTGCATGTTCCAGTGTTTAACTTAAGTTTCCAGGTACAGGACCACCTCCCCAGGGTCTCCAGGTCCTCCTGGAGAGCCAACTGCCCCTCCTCCACCACCAACCACAGTTTCGAGTCATCAGCAAATAGGCTCATCCCACTCCTGATACCTTTTCTGATGTCTGAGATATAGGCATTAAACAGGAGTGGGCCCAGCACTGAGTCCTGTGGGACCCCACTAATGACTCTCCTGGGAGATGAGACTCTCACCCCCATCACCTTCTGTACCCTCCCTGCTAGCCAGTTCCCTATCCATCTTACCAACTGCCCTCACCCCATATCCCTATACCCTCTGCATACAATAATGTGTGGGGATCCCTTAGGTAACCCCCAATCTCCCATTCTTTGTTTTTATGCTCAATACAGTCTTCATTATATGGAATATTTCAAGTTGTGGTGTTCTCTCCCCGTGTGTTCCTCGAGCCACCTCGCATCCTTTTGATGTGGGATCCTAGGGAAAGGAGTTAGTCTGTGTTCTGAGATAATAAAAGGTTTACTGTTAATTTTTACAGTGAGTCTTGGCGACTCACCCTTCGCTCGAGCTGTACCATTGGGCAAGGCAAATCCCTTTTTTTTTTCTTTCAAGTTACATATAGTAGTTTCAATGATACAGAAGAAACAGTTTAACATTATTATGGCTAGTACTAAGTACACTGGATAACCAAGTCCCAAGTATGTACTAAAATACTGTATGTTTTACCATGCAAGTTCAATAAAAATATTTTCACAAATTCACAACTTCTGCATACAAGCCAATCAATCGCAGAGTGCTGTAGACCCACCCTGAAAAACAGCACTTTGATGACGTAAGGTAGGGAACGGATCTGTGCAGCATTTTGCTATGCTATACAAGCTATTTAATACATTGCTAATACCTTTTTAATTTGACCTTTGTCAAGAAACAAATCCGCAAATATACACATGTGATTATGAATACACATTCGGTAAAGAGTGCAAATACAGAATAATGCCTGTGCAGGTGTCTGTGTTATAAGGAATTTTCACACACCCAAGGTGTGTGATAATCCATAAACCCAGAGAATGACGCTCAAGGGGGTTTGAGATTATTACACCGAGGCTGTGTAAAAATCTTCTTCAACACACACCTGCACAGGCATTAGTTTTTATCATAACTGGTGTAAGGTTTCAACAGAAAAACTGTAGCTTTATTTCAGTGAGCGAGCGCATCTCTGAGCAACTTCTGTACTCACACAAATACAGTGAAGTGAGAGCGTGAGGAAGAAAATGCTGTAATAAACCACTATCGAGTTATTATGGAATTCAGTGGATTATTACAGCATTTTATCAGAACTGGAAACCCCCATCATTATAGGAGGTCACCAGTTACTATACACACACACACACACACACACACTCTAATACACATTCAGTACGGTATAAAATATACAACTGAATTATGGATATACATTCAGCAACACAATATACACGCTTACAATTTACTTACTGGGGCCCACCATGACTGAGGGGCATGTCTCGCGACAGGGGGGCAAAAGATAGACACAACATGGGGAGAAGGGGAGTTAGTCAGCTCAGTCGCAAGAGGCTGAGCCCATAAGATGCCTAAAGAAGGCACCCTTGAAAAGCTCGTGCAAGGGAAGATTGCAAATCTCTAGTGGGAGTGAGTTTCAAAACTTCTGAGCGAAGGCCAAGAAAACTCGTTCCCCCACTTTAGATGAGCACATGTGAACTTGGAGGAGGGCAGCATCATTCCACCCAAGTGAGTAGACATAATGTGGCAGCAGAGGGAGGGTAAAGAGAGGTGTGTGAGATCTTAGGAAATTATCAATAAAACACCCTAGGGAGCAGGAATGGACTGCAAAAGGGGGAAGAGTCATCCCAGGGAGACATAAAGGCACAGTGATGCACGAGTCACTGAAAGGCCACGGAAAAGCAACAGATGTTCTTGTAGGACACCTCCCACTTACTTAGAGCAATTTTTGGTGCATGGGAGAAGATAAGCTGTCCTTACTGAAGGCAGGGGAGGAAGACACCCTGTGCTATGGTAAGTCTGGCCTAGGGTATAATGGAGCATCTGGTGTGGTAAGCTGGGCCAAGTCTTGTGTTAACTGCCTTGTAGTCAAGGAAGATATGAAGAGAGAAATCCAGGGAAGGGTCCAGGGTGATCCAGAGATATTTTACATCAGTCACTGTTAATATGTGGAATCCATCCTGGCAATGGAGGGAGAGGGGAGAGAAACAGGACTGGAGTCTGTCCAGAGTCCCAAATGGCATAGCTTGAGTCTTAGAGGAGTTCAGGATCAGTTTGTTTTAAAGGAGCCAGTCTTGAACCTGGGAAAAAGCCTCCTAGAGCTGCAAGTTTTTTTGGGTGATTGAGTGAGAGCCGATACAAACAATATCATCCATGTACATGATCAATGCATAGTGTGAAGGTACAGTAGGAAGGTCATTTATAAATAAAGAGAAGAGTAGTAGGCCAAGAATGGAACCCTGAGGGACACCATGACTTATTGGGGCTGGGGCAGAAACTGCATTATTAAAAAGCAGACAGACTGATGTCTCCAAGAGCTAGCTCGCAAACCAAGAGGTTGCTTGGTGTGAGCGGCCAAGAGAAATTAATGTGAAGTGCAGCAATGTATGCTCCATGGTATCAAAGACCTTGGCGACTCCAGTAGGGGGTGCTACCATCCATGGAATATTTGATATCATTGGTGAGGCGGGTCAGGACACTGGTGGTATTGTGCTCTTTTTCTAAATCCATGCCGACAGAGCGTGACATGGCTGTGTGTCTGGAGAAAGTTAGTCAATGGGGAGGCTACAACCCTTTCAAGTAATGTACTGAGAAAAGGGAGTAGAGCAATGAGTTTGCTTTGGTAGTAACATTTTCTAGTTCTGACAAAATCTGAGTATTTTATACATTTTTTGTCCTTTGGTAACCAGGTAAATACCACTAAGCACAATGCCTTGTTTCAGGGGCAACCTGGGAGCACTGGGGAGGTTAAGTGACCCGTTCAGAGTCACACAGTATGCAAGTGGAGGTTGTGGGAATCAAACCCAGGATTGCTGAAAGTATCATGCTTATTCACAGCTCATTACTCTAACCTCTAGGCTATACTGACAGCCCGGTTTTAATTTAGTTTTTCTCATAAAAAAGATGGCCACCACATTTGGCTTAGAAATAGCACTGTTGATCTGGAAAAAGTCAGGATCGAGAAAAAAAAAAAAAAAAAACTAATTAGATGATACCTAGAAAAGCAGATCTGTCAATTATGCTAATATTTTTATTAACAGTAGCTGTAGCCAGCTTTTTGGGAAAAACATTTTTCGTTGCACTGCTACTTTAATCTGTGCTGTACCAAGTGATTTACTATTCCTCTGCATTCCTGCAAAGGATTATTTTCTTTAGCCAGGGTGGCTAAATCCATTAAAAAGGAGTCTCAGAAAGGTTAAACTATTTCCTGGCCTGAATGATTATCAAACTGATTTATAAAATGGAATATTTATTTTTTTTTAAATGTACAAGACTGTTAACAGTAATAGTAAAAGGGGCTGGCAGTATAGCCTAGAGGTTAGAGTACTGAGCTTGGATCAGCAGACAGACATGGGGTTGATTCCCACAACCTCCACTTGCATACTGTGCAACTGAGCAAGTCACTTATCCTGCCCAGTGCTCCCAGGTTGCCCCTGAAAATAGGCACTTGTGCCTAGTGGGCCTTACCCGATTACCAAAGAATAAGATAAAAAATGTATTTATTTGTATACAGGATATAACACTTAGATCCTGGAGAACCTCTGTTCAAGGTTGTCGACATCACATACATCACCATTAAGATACTGCACTTCAGGTTCTACACACAAAAGGTTACATCACAAACATCCCCATTTGACAGAACATTAAGCAACTGACTTGATTATTTGCAGTATACATCGCAGAATGTGGTACAGGAAACTGCCATTCTTTCAGATAGTATTTTTTTCAGAGCCAAGGGGCGTGCTTTTATGGGGGTTTCGCACTGATTTGCATTACTTCTCTTTGAGGATCAATGGCAATGCTACATTCATTAAAATGAAACATAAGATTTTTTTTTTTTTTTTTTTTTTTTTAAACAAAGTCAAATAATCTATAACCTATTGTTGTCTTGTGTAATTTTTGTAGTAACAGTTTTTATAGTTTCATGTGTGCTGTCTCCACTGAATCACACTGCTGTTTTTTATCTCCAGTCTCAATGTAGAGCCATCACTAACATCATTCAAGGAGTGATGTCTGTGAAAACCAAGCATGTGCAACTCTGGTACAGCTGATGGCTCGAGACACTCAACACTGGTTTCCAGGCTTAAATATAACAAACAAAAAAAAAACCTCAAGCTGACTACTTATTATTACAACAGCTTCATCTACAAGTTAACGGCATTAGTGAAGCGCAGTGTTTAGGTCTAACCCGATTGTGTACAGTATCTCTCACATGCCAATTTTAAACACAGACGCTCGTACGAGTACTGCTTGTCCGTTTGAAAATCATGGATCCAAGAAGCCCAGTTGTTTTTTAATTAAGCTCACCTCTCCAACTGCTGTTAGGCAAGATGCATATCCACAATTACATTCAAACATTTACTGCTTATGCAGCTGAGTAATGCATCTTATGGAAACATGCCTGTGCACAGGCTGAAATGATGTAAAACAGCAGATACTGGTAGTGCTAGGACAGCACAAGTGGCGACAGTATCTTATTTTCACAAGCTTGTTTTATGCTGTCCTCGAATTAGCAGCTGTACAATGAGTCATGAAATGAAGTATCAGTTTATGTGAAGGCAATAAAAGACTGCTCAATAAAGTGCTTACTCCTGCGCTCGCAGAGTAAATACATGATCTTCTGTAATTGTATTGGCTTATCGGGTCAAATGAATTTTATATTACATAACCTGCTGCATTCCAGTTTTAAACCTGAACTCAGTATTGTCAGCAGCTCTGATGACATTTGGCATGTTTTAAACCACAAATCAGCAAGCCTATGCAGGGGTTAGTACTGTGTGCACCGTTTTCTTTAGAGACAGCTGAGCAGTGCTGACTATTGCCAACTCCTGCATTATCACAAACAAAAAAAAAAAAAAAAAGAAAAGAAAAACTACAAAATACACATATGGATAGGATGAGTGACATAACTGACTTCATTTCAATAACTATAAAAGCTCAGGTACCTGGCATTGCGCGATCCTCCTCGCGCAGCTGCTCAGGGAAACAGACAAGCTACCTATGATTAGCACATCTGTAAGGACACATCAAACCATTGCCAGCAGCTCAAAATTGATAAACAGTTTGGATCTGCATAAATAAAGGTTGGGGGCAGACACTGTGGGTTTTAAAAGGCCACATTGGGGCAGACAAAGACAACTTCTCTTTCGAACTGCCTGAACAGCCGACAGTAATGCTGCTGTCAGCATGCCACTTTGACCCGCTTCCTCCATCTTTCTCCTCTCAAGCGGAGGACCTGATGCAAATGCTAAGGTCCACACACATTGCATGGTCAGTTTTGCTAAGCAGCTGTGGAAGAAGGATCGCACAATGCCAGGTACCTGAGCTTTTACAGTCACCAAAATGAGCAGTCAGTCAGGCCCCTCCTCCACCCCATCCATATGTGAATTCTGTAGGTTTTCTGAGGTGGGTGTGTGTGTGTGTGTGTGTGTGTGTGTGTGTGTGTGAGAGAGACTGTGGTTTGGGGAGTTGGTAACAGTCAGCATTGCCATCTTTAAACAAACCAGTGCATGTAGTACTAACCCCTGCCTAGGTTTGCTGATCAGTGTTTTAACATATGATGAATTTTAACAGAGCTGCTAACAATAACAGAATTATAAGCCGGTTAGCTTAACCTCAGTTTTGTGTAAGGTACTCAAGAATAGCTGAACCTCAGTTTTGTGTAAGGTGCTCGAGAACATTGTAAAAGAGGAAACAGGAAAGCATTTCACAGTGAATAACCTGGTAGATAGTTCTCTACATGGCTTTACAATGGGTAGGTCATGTCAAATGAACTTGACCTTTTTTGATAAAGTTGGTAGGACCCTGGAGAGGGGGAGGCCAGTGGATGTCATCTTCCTCGATTTTAGTAGGGCATTCGACAAAGTTCAGCACAGCACATTGGTGGAGAAAATTATTAGAACTGGGGATGAATTCCTCCATGTGGAGCCTAGGCCCAGAATGGTCTTGGATTACCCCTTTCCCTTAGTCTAGTTAACACATAGGTAGGTGTGCTCTGGGGGCGGGGGGGTATTTTTTGGGGGTTCTAACTGGTTCCTGTGTAGTGTTTACACTTTTTATGGTATCCCCTCTCTGTACGTTCTTTGTTTACTGGCATTGGTTTATGGTTGTTATAAATTTAATAAAGTTTTAATTATAAAAAGAATTGGGGATGAATGTACGACTTGTTGCATGGATGAGGTCATAGTTATCTAACAGGGTACAGTAAGTGGTGGTGGTCTCTAAGTGGAGAGAAGTAACCAGCAGTGAGCCACAGGACTCTTGGGCTTGGGCCTAGGCTACTTAATATACTTGTAACCTCTATGCATTGTACCAAGCGGATCTGGATGTCGAAGTTCGCCAATGACACCAACATTGGATCAGAGGTTACAAATTCTGAAGAAACTGAAAATCTACATATGGAATTGGCCAAACTAGAGCATTGGGTAAATGACCCGGGAAGATCATGTCAAACCAACCTTGTGGAGTTCTACGACTGGGTGACAAGTGCCCAGGACCAGTGTAGGCCAGTGGACATCCTCTTTTTAGACTTCAGCAAGGCGTTTGACTCGGTACCCCATGGTGGTCTGCTGGCTAAGTTGGGGGAATGGGGGTGGGGACGCAGATGATCAGATGCATAGGAAACTGGCTCTCGGAGCATACATAGAGGGTAGTGGTTGGGTGGCTATTCTCCTCTCCAAGGAGGGTCATTAGTGGGGTTCCCCAGGGATCGGTACTAGGGCCCCTCCTGTGTAATGCATATGTCTCTGACATAAGGAAGGGTATCAGGAGTGAATTGAGTCTTTGCAGATGATTTGAAGCTAGGTGCAGTGGTGGATGGGAAGGAAGAGAGAGTGGCCCTGCAGGAGGACCTGGAGACTCTGGATAGGTGGTCGAGAAAGTAGAAACTGACGTTCAATTCAGGAAAGTGCAGGGTTCTGCACCTGGGGGCCAGAAATCTAGGCCAAGGGTATACTGGTGGGGGAGACACACTACAAGGTCTTAGAGGGCGAGAGGGAGCTGGAGGTGGTGGTGGATGTCAGAATGAACAACACTGGGAATTGTAGGAGGGCAGCGGCAAAAGCCAAGTACTCGTATGAGTGTCAGTGTTTAAAATCCGTGCGTGAGTGATAGTCAGGTTAGACCTAAACAATGTGCACCTCACTGATTTTGTTCACTTGTGGGTGAACCTGTTATAATAATAAAAACAAGCAGTCGGCTCAAGTTATTTTACATATATATATATATATATATATATATATATATATATATATATATACATACATACATACACACATATATATATATATACATACACACACACACACACACACACACACACACACACACACACACACATGTCTGGAAACCCATTTTGACTGTCTAGACTCAGAGCCATCAGCTGTACCAGGGCTGCATGCATGTGGCTCTTATTGACGTCCCTCATCATTCTTTGAATCATGTCAATGACAGTGAGCTCTGTGTTGAGATCGGAGAAAAAAAAGGCAGTGCAATTCAGTAGAGGCTACACATAAAACTATTACTAAAAGTAAAAAAAAAAAAAAATCACAAGACAACAGTAGGATATGGATCATCTGACTTTTTTTTTTTTATTAAACAGTCTCATAACAAAGCATTTATTTTTTTATGACTGTAGCATTGCCATTGATGTTTAAGCACAAGGCAGTTAAGAGATATGGAGAGTACATCTACAACCATTGTTTACCTTAACTAAGGTATCCTCTCTACCTAATTATAAAGGAGGGGACTGCACCTTTTGTTAAGCTAACTAATTGTTTTGATGGTTTGGACAACCCAACAAAGACAGCGAGAGACTAAGAGAATGACCAAATCATTATGTCTGATCTGACCACTGAAGCACCTGCTCGCCAGGCAAGTCTGAACTATTAGAAGTCTTCAGAAAGCAAACCAAACCGGATTTGCAGCTCTAACCAACTGTCTTTCAACCTACTTCACTGCTGCAGAACATGTTTAATTCACTGCTATGGTGCTACTAATAGATCACACTTAGCAGCAGTGACCAAGGAACTGGTGAATAAAAATGCCGGGACTAGAGAGACGAACGAAATGTAGAGCACCCACACCCACACCCACAGAATTTTTACTGCAGCTCCAGGATGATTCGCCTGTAAATGAAATTATTTACTATGGAAAAAGAATTGTTCCACAGCCCTCTAAAAGCAATGCATGTCTATGGAAATGATCTCTCTGTAGACTTCTCCATTTCCCTGTAAAATACAGGGCTCCCTGTAGATCAGGGAGCCATGCAAATGACGACAAATACCAAATTATCTGAGTATTTTACGTGACCCAACATTTAAAACTGAAACTGCAGTGTGGGTCAAGACTCAATAAGGTACAAACCTGCAAGCATATGGAATAGTATTCCCTCTGTCCTGGATACTTCTTACAGCTACAGCTCGGCCAAGGTCTAGTCCAGATCAAGAAGCATTATAGAGCTAGTCTGACATTCCATAACTTGCCTTAAGGTGGCTATAACTCATGTCCTCATGCGTATCTCCTGCACTGTGGCTTGTTACTGGGTCAGTAAGTTACAGTTTATGTATTCTGACTCCGATCCTACCATGCAGCTCTATATTCATAGTTAAAAATAACGTGTACTGTAATAGTTCTTCCTTCCTCTCCATATTCTTGTAACCTGTCCCACCTGCATAACCACATTGCCTTTATCATTATCTATCGTATTTGTATCAGACTCTGTACTTCTTATATACCATGTAATATTTCTGAACTGCTTTCCTTGCTTCTCTTACTGTATGTATTTCCCCCTTCCCCCAGTCACCACTGGAAAAGGAATCCTTCTTGGATGCCCAGTGCTGGACCATAACAGCTCACTCAGGTTATCCTCCATTCGATCTTAGATCCCCCTATCAAGAAGAACTGACCAAACTCTTCAAACGTCTACTGACAACACTCCCACAGACTGTAAACAGAGTGAATACAAAAATCTGTCTACATTGTGGAAGAGTTCAGCTGGTCTGCGTCTCCCTACAGCAATCACCCATGACAGGAACTCTGCCCTTCTCAGGGTGTATGCCCACTGATACTCCTTATAGTAAGCAATCAAGAGTTAGTTTATCCTCCAGTGATCTCAATCTCCTCCAAGAGTGCTTCAACCGCCTCACTGTTCCTGACGGAGCTGTGGCAGGAGAATCTTGGCTGCATATGAAAAGGTGCGAGTGAGTCAAGTGCCCCTTCAGCCCACACTATCGCAGACTATTTGCATGTGCCTGCAATATGCTTGAGCAGTCCAATACCACTATGATCCTTAAATGGCTCTGACTGCATTTTGGGTGATATCAGACTAAACACCTAAGGGGATGTTCTGACCGGGAAGGGAGGGAACAGATAAGAAAACTTATAGCATGATCATATAATTGCATGATGGGATCAACAATGACATCAAATACATCAAGCCCCAGCAGGAAACCAAGATCCAAGGTATGGACCAGCTGGTGAGTCACAGAGCTAACTACCTGTGTGAGGGCCAACAGATTCTGTTGGAGGAATTTCTGACCAGACACAAGGGAGTTTTCATCAATCCAGACATTAAAATCACCCAGCATCAACCGCAAAGGATAATTCAATGCTAAGCCATGTGTCGGACTCCTCAGATTCCTGTAGGAAACTACTCTTGCACCCCCAAGGACCACAGTATATGACAAGTATCCTGGCCCCCATACCAACATCAACCTGGAATGTGTGTCTGTCAAAACACCCATCTTCATACACTGCATATGCTGTGAGATGCAAACCAGATAGTCATAGTTATGAAGGAGAGTGGTTTTAAGCATACAATCTGTTCAGGAGAGACGAGTGAGGAAGCCTCTTGACAGCAAGTGAGGAGGACTACACAAGGCAACTCTGAAAAGAAAAACTGGGAAGTTGGGAGACAATGTTTGCATTTATTTTAGAAAAGGTAAGCCACTGTTGCCTACCATGCATCTCCTGTACCAACAGAAACACAGACTTTGACGGCAGAGAAGGACCACTTGGCCCACCCAGTCTGCCCATTTCCCTACCTACTGGATAAGCTGCAGATTCTAGTTAACCAACAGCCTACTTCCTGCCACACCCCACTACAACTGCCTTGTATCTGTCCCATGCATGTTTGAATTCCCCCACAGTTTTAGCCCCAACCAGTGGAGCCTGTTGTGGTCCCCGGCGTGCAGCTCTTCTCCCACTGTTTTTTGCTCAGTTTTCAGCCCTCTCTGAGAGGTGCTTTAATCGATGGACTTGGTGGGGGTGAGACCGAAGCCCGAATGAGCTGTGGCACAGAGCGGGATAGAGGCCCTTCGGACAGACATGGATGAGGACAGAGTGTGTACATGAACGGAGAAGACATTCCTCCCTTTGAACAGTAAAAATAGGAATGGATTAGAATGTGCAGTCTTTCTCGATCTTGTGAACACTTTGGATTAGACAAGTTCTACCTAACTTTTTAAAAAAGGGATTTTGGTGTTATGTTAGACTGAGACGATTTAAAAAAAAAAAAAAAAAAAAATGTTTTTATTTCCCTTGCTTGTTGGTTCGTTCAGTTTTCTTGGGGCATCTGCAGCATTTGGAATTGAATTATAATAAATCGAGTGTAGAGTGGAGGGGTGTAAGATACTCAATTTAATGGTTATTTTTTTAGTATTTTTAGGGATGCGATTTTAAACAATTGGCGCTAAAAGTAAAGATCACGTGCCAGGTATTCTCCACTTAAGCACAGACTTGTAACCTGACGTCAGACACCCAAAACCAAAGGTATACTCGGATGATGAGCAGGCAGAAGGAGTAGGTTGTAAGGGATTGCTGGCTGGAACTCTGTGTTGCTTTTTAATCTTTTTCCCTTCAACGTGTGTTTGGATGCATGCTGGCCTCTGTAGTTAAATGGAGCACTCTCTGTGAAAGTTCTATTGAATGGCCCCGCTCGATTTATCAGATTTATCTGAACAGCGCCTCTCGACTTATTTGAAGTAGAGAGTTCTCTGTCGAATTGCTGAACTGAAGTGCTGCATGTTCTTCCTCAAATCGCCACGCTGCAGTCTGGTTTGGTGAGAAGCCTGGTCGGGGGTAATAAGAAATACTATAGGAATGCCTGGACAAGTATGCTGCATTTTTATTGGGAGTAGTGTTTTATATTTGTAGTTAATATAGCTAACGTTTTAGCTACAGGGGGTCTGGTTGATTAAGTGGAAAATACCTAATAAGAACCGTATATTTTTATTTGAACTAGCTTTTCCAGAAAAAGTAGAGTAAAACAGAACAAATATCTCATTTTTCCTGAGCAAAACAAAATCGAGTGATTAGTGGTTGGGACCTTTATTTCCACTATTTTATTTCTGTCTCCAGCGCAGTGCCTCTCTGGGTCTACATACAGGAGGGCATGCAGAATCACGTAAGGCACATGAAACTGACTGGAAACTATGCTGACATGGGAATCAAGGTTCAGGACAGTGGCCTGTTCAGGACTGTAAAGACAGAAGGTTCAAAAAAGTGAGAATTTTACTTGGGGGAGCAATCCATATTCAACTTGTACTTAACTTGTGGCTAGTAAACTTCTGGAGCAACTTAAAAAGAAGTTGGACGTATGTTGGAAGGTGGAGCGTGGAAAGTCGCATCGGTGAATGAGAACTGTGTATGAAACATCGTGTGGGACTTAATTTACATAAACTTTGCAGTTAGTGTTAATAATTTTGAAAAGTGATTGTAAAGGAGTTTGGATTTATAAAAGGAAAATGGTTTGCGGAGTGTGGAGAGGTGTACTGGACAATATTGACATTGGTGTGACTACTAACTGTGATAGAGTTTGACACAACATATCTGAATTGGCCCTTGTGGTATTCTGTGGCCATCTAGAGAGCAAAATCTGAAAGTGCTAGTAGGCATGATGACAGACAGACAATTTAAAAGTGAAAGAGGGAAAACAATAACAAAAATTAGAACCAAAAACCATAAGACCAAAAAGACAAGAACAAAAAAATAAGAAAAGGAATAATATGAATATTAAGAGGTAAAAAATAAACTATTTATTTTCCCCCGAGAAATCAGATTGATTTAGTAGGAAAGAGGGAGATTCTAAGAATACAGAGTACGAGCCTGGCACCTTTAACCTCTTCCCCAATTAAAATGCAGACACCACTTTCTGATCACCCACTGTTACAACAGATAAGGGAACTAGAAAAAGAAGTAGAGGAGATAGAAAGTTCAGCCCAAGGAGAATTAAAGGCAGAAGTAAAAGTAGTAGCTCAGAAGAGTAAACTGAACACAGCTAGGGAAGGGAGTAAGGTCTCTTTGGAGGAAAATGGAAGAAGGGAGACAGGGAGTGGACTAGTGGAGAGGATAAAACCTGAGATCATGTCAGGCTCCGTTTTAAAATCAGTTTGATGAGTTTCTTACTCCATATACAAATAGAATAGTGTTAGA
Source organism: Neoceratodus forsteri (assembly GCA_016271365.2). Taxonomy (NCBI): domain Eukaryota; kingdom Metazoa; phylum Chordata; order Ceratodontiformes; family Ceratodontidae; genus Neoceratodus; species Neoceratodus forsteri. Next base: position 500,583,587 of record CM028135.1, on the reverse strand, counting down.
TCCTCCCTCCAAGTGCCCCAAAGCCCCCCCATTCTTACACATTTGTGTAAGACTAAAGAATATGAGCAAAAGCCCATGTCACCTCAGTTTGGAAGCTCTGTAAGAGAAAAAGCGATGAAAACTTATGGAAGACTAATAGAGGAACATAATATTTCATTACAGGGAATAAGAGGAGAAAATACTAAAGTGATCGAAGAGCTTAAAGTAGAAATAGCATTTGGAAATAGTTTACTTTTGGAGATTCTGGCAGTATTAAAGAATAACTTGATTAAAAACATGGAAGATGAAGAATTAAAAATGAGCTATACTCGACAGGTAGGCATGATAAGGGCAGAAAGAAAAGGAAAAAAAGGAAGTAGTAAAGAAAAGGGAGAACAAGGGGAGGACTATAAAGATATAACAGAAGAAGCGAGTAGGAAGGAAGACTTGGAAATACAACAGTGTGTACAACAATTAAAAGTACAAAGAGAGAAAGTAAAAAGAAATAAGCAATTAGTAAAGGAAAAGGAAAGGACGATAGGTGAAGCCCATAATAAGAATGAGATAAAAACAATGGGAAAAAGAGGGGGAAAAAAAACAGAGAGAATAGGCAAGTATATCTGGAAGGGTTGAATGGAATGCTTATCCAAACAATGGTTTCTCCCCAAGTGGGGGAGCGAGTGGTTATACAAAGCAATAAGTATAAAGGAAAAGGAAGTGAGACTCCCAAATCAACAAATTGTAAATGGCATAGAATACAATAGCCAGAGAAAGATCAGCAAAGGAGTAAAAAAAAAACCAAGTGGTTAAAGATAAAGATGGAAGTATAAAAGAAGAAAAAATAAGAAAGGGTTTAATAAATCCAACGGACTTCTTTAGGGGAATCCCAAGGACTAAGAATTACTACACTTAAGATAACAGTGTGTAATATACTACCACACTAAAATGCCAGTAGAATAGGCCTATCGGTCTTTCGCGTGTGCTCGTTTGGTCAGCCCCCACACCCTGGGAACAGATCTTGCTGCACCCCCCCCACCCTCTTGGGATTCTCCCTTCCCAGTCCCAGATATTCTTGCTTCACTGGACTTTGCTTCCAGAACCCTTCCCCTGTACCTGTCCCACCCACTTTTAAACCCCTCCACTGTCTCTGACTCCACCAGCTCTCCAGGCAGCGCATTCCATAGCTCCACCACCCTCTCAGTGAAGTAGCACCTCCTCCTTTCCCCTGAATCCCCCTCCAACTTCCACCCATGCCTTCTAGTTGCCCCCCGCATAATATATGCGAGGAGATAATGGGAAACAAATTTAGGTGGAATGACATTGTCTCAGTTTATAGATATCTGACTGGAAAGGAAAAGGGCTGGATCTGCATGGTAATGCAGAAGATAGGAGTGAGACAGCTGATTTTGGACGCTAAAGCTGACTTTCAAAAAATAGAGGTAAAAGAAGAAACAACTATCTGCGAGGACAGGAAAAAAGACAAGAGGTTAATAAGAATCTATTAGAGGAACAGACTGAGACATCTAGGACAGACAGAGTCTTGCCCAATTAGGAAACTACAAATACAAAAAAGTATAACAAATTATTGGGAACCAACACAAAAAGAGTATTCATTACAGGATAGAGGACAATTGGGGCCTAAGGATAGGATGATTAGAGGAAGGAAAATCAGAGGCCCAAGGATTAATAATAGCCCGATACCGACATCTGCTGATTGTTCTGTAATAGATCTGGGCACCCCATCCATGAATATTACAAGGGGAAACAGGTATACCCATTGGAACCGGAAGTGATTCTTAACTGACTGGAAAGGAGGGGGAAAAACAAAAAAAAATGGTGTCCCTCCCTCCCTCCCGGGAGTAAAGGCCTTGAAGTAATTTCTTGGAATAAAGAGGAGCTAGGGAGACAAAATGAAGGATACGGGTTGGTGGAATTTAATTTCTAAGTTTGCTGTTATTCTTTTACAGGAAACTTGGACAACTAACCAGGCGGGGCATTATTTTGAGGGCTACCAGACCTGGGGGGATTAATGCACAAAAAACTTCCAGATATGAGAGGCCCTCTCGGGGGATACGCACCCTCATAAAAACCAACCTAGAGGTAGAAGCAAAATGTTATTGTAAAGAATGAAATACATAATGTTCTGGGAATTTTTATCCAGGGATGGGATTTCTTTAATCTTGAATGCATATTTGGTGCATAAGCTGAAAGAAATGATTAATAGAATGGAAATCCTGCAAGAAGCATTATTAAATTTACAAGTAAGATACCCAGAAACTACTATCATACTGGGTGGAGACCTGAATGCAAGAGTTGGGATACAAACTGAGGATCCGTGTAATAACTGGAATTTGAATGATACATAGATACATAGACAGTGTCGGCAGATAAGGGCCTATGGCCCACCCAGTCTGCCCATTTAAGTTTGTAAGTTCAGTTTATGTTTTCCAGGAAGTCTGTTGCCCCTTACCCCTGACCTCCAGAATTCCTTTATGTCTATCCCATGCATTCTTAAATCCCGTGATTGTTTCAGCCCCCACCACTTCCTCTGGCAGGGTGTTCCACTTGTCTACCACCGCTCTGTGAAGAAATTCTTCCTCACGCTTCCTCTGAATCGTCCCTCCCTCCAACTTCATCCCATGCCCTCTAGTCCTGGAACATCTTTTCGCTTAAAATAGTGCATTCCTGCACCCTGTTCCTCCCTGTAAGATACTTGTATGTCTCTATCATCCCCTCTCTCCCTTCTCTCCTCCAGGGAGTACATGTTCAGTGCCTTCAACCTGTCCTCATAGGACTTGTGATGCAATCCATGCACCATCTTTGTTGCCCTCCTCTGAACCTTCTCTACCCTGTCTATGTCCTTACGTAGGTAAGGTCCCCAGAACTGCACAGTGTACTCCAGGTGCGGCCTCACTAGTGTCTTGTATAGTGCCTTAGGAATTCCTATAAGGACACCTTTGGACGCAAGAATTAATAAACAAGGACAGCTTTTGTTAAAAGTGTTAAAAATGACTAATATGAGGATGCTGAATAGCAGATCTATGGAAGATAGAGGGGGAAAGTGTACCCATACAGGAATTAGGAGAGCTAGTGTTTCGGACTATTTTATAATCGATTCCTTTCTTTTTTTTTTTTTTTAAATATATCCAAAATGATAATTCTGGAAGTATGGGACAGTGATCACGTCCCTCTCACTCAAAGTATAGTTCTGTCATTCACAGGGAAATTAAGAATAGAAAACCTGGAAAAGAGGTTTGTGGTACATGAATGTATACAAGTATGCAAAAGGAAGAGAATAAGATGGACAGAAGAGACTAAAGGGAAAGTTCAAATGCTGACGCAAGAAAAGGGTCTTCCATAACAAAAAAGAAGTATTGAATATTATCAGGAAAAAGGGAAAGGTGGTGTAGAGCAGAAGGGACAAGTAATGGAAAATTTGAGCCCGAGGTTGGGGAAGAAGAATGTTTTGGGGGGTGTGAAAAAATGATTTTGGATAAACTAAAAGCAGGCAAGGAAAGTAGGACTGTCAGGAAGAATAAGAAAGGAAATGGAAGGGCTAAACGGTTTGACAGAGACTGTGTAAGTGCAAAGGCCACAAAGGAGAAGCAGGGGAAAAGAATGAAAAATACAAAAGAATTGCAAGACAGGGTAGCTTTTATAAAGTTAAGGTAGGATGACCAAAAAAATAAATAAATAATCCAGTGATCTGTGGCATACTCTCCAGACATCAATAGAGGAAAAATGACAAAGTCTTTTTGGAATTTAGTGGCATATGGTACGGGTAATTTTAGAACAAATATAGAAGCATTTATTACCACAGAAGTTTGGGTTAACCACTTTAGAACAATATATAGGGCAGATGAGAAGCCCATGGAGCGCATGAGAAATAATGTTGATACTGAAGGAAATACCCTTGTAAACCAAAGTTGGGATGAGTTTACAATAAGAGAAGTGGTTGTTACAATTAAGGAACAAATAAATAATAAAGCCCCAGGTTTGGATCAGACAGAAGCAGAGACTTACCACTCGGATATGGAATGGTGGGCAGAAATATTAACAGCAATGTTTAATTATATGGTGAGATTGGAAAAAATCCCTGCACGTTGGGTTTTGGGTGTGATCGTTTCCATACATAAAAGGGGACCTATAGAAGATCTGGGTAATTATAGATCAATCACTTTGCTAAGTATAACTTCAAAAAATGTTTATAGACTTACTGGTAAGGTTAGAACAATGGGTAGAAAAAAATAATATTGCATCTCTTTTTCAGTCCGGTTTTAGAAAGCAAAGATCGACTTTAGACCCTATTTTTACACTTATCCTTGTAGTAAATAAATACGTAAAGAAAGATGGCGTTAGATAGTGTTAATAGGGAGCTCCTGTGGGAAATTTTGGATAAGAAGGGTACAGATGGAAAATTTAAAATGATTTATTATATAAAAATATGGAAGTAGTAATAAGATACAGTAAAGATTGTGCACATACAGAACCCCTGGAGACTGAGTATGGGGTAAGACTGTTTATTGGCACCAACTTATATATATATATATATATATATATATATATATATATAGACACACACACACATAATATAAAAAATATGAGAGAAGAATTGCAAAAATTGACACTCCCACCCAGAATACTGCAGCTACCTATAAAAATGATATTATATGCGGACGACACAATTATTATGTCTCAAACCCTGTTGGGGTAAAACAAGAGCCTTAGCCTCGGTTGTTAGTTCACTTAGAAAGACTGAACTGGAGCTCAATGTACAGAAGACAAAGATTATGGTTTCTGAATGCGGAAATACAGATTTGAACTTAAATCCAAAGGTACATAACTGGTTAATAGGAAATAAACAATTAGAGGAAGTAAATACTTTCTGCTGTTTGGGGTTAAGGTTCTCAAAGAATGAGCTGGAAAATACAAGTACAAAAATTAAGGGAAAAAATATAAGAACGGTGCAGGCAATTGTATAGTCTGCCAACATGTTTGCACAAAACTCGTATGTGGCACAAGTTAGATGTTTGGAAGCGAAGATTAATGCACAGATGTTATATGTACCAGAGATATGGGGAGTTTTGGGGGAGACAAATGTACTGGAATCGCTACAAAATAAGTTCCTTAAACAAGTACTGTGTATGTATATACACACACACACACACACACACACACACACACACACACACACACACACACTGCAACAATAAGAGCAGAAACTGGCATACATTCTATCAAAACGAGGATGGGAAAAAGAGCAATAAATTTCTGGCACAGAATAATAAATAAATAATGAAGCACCCAATCTTGCCCAGTACTCCCTAATGGAAGAAAGTGAAGAAACATATAGGGCTTCAGTGACTTGGCTGTCCACTTTAAATTATATTGTTAATAAATTGGGACTTTTATACAATTACATCTTACAACCAGATAAGAGTATGTGTCTGTTTAAGAATCAGGCTATGCAAAGACTTTCGGATGTAGCTGCCACACAAGATTTGGGGAAAATACATGAATGTAGGGAAGGGGAAAGTTAAAGAAATATTAAAAATGCATTCTCAACAGAATAATATTTGGTCTTTTGTGAAAATAAAAAATCAGAGAAAAGCACTTAGTCGATTGCGAATGGAACAGATTAATCCAGAAGAAAAGTATAGGATAGGGAGGATTGCACCAATGATTTCATGTTACTGTAATAAAAACTGTAAGTGGGAAATTCCGCATGCGATCTTTGAATGCCCAGTTTTTGATATTCCTAGGATAAAATGGATAGGATCCCTAATAAATTATTTAGAGGGGGCAGATTCATGGGCTAAAACCATAAGTATATTTAAGTCAGGGCAGGAGCCAGTAATATATGCACTAGCAAAGCTTGCACAATATGTTTTTTACTCTGTTGGGAAGGAAAAAAAATTGCAGGAAGAAAGAATAATAGGAATTATAAGATTGAGATGTATTATTTTATGCATATAACTATGGATGTCTTATACCCAGCACAGCTCTGTCTTGTACTGCTCCTAAAGATGTTCTGATTGAAAGCATGTAAAGTGATAATAGTTGTCAGGAAGTATTTTTAGCACGTTTTTAAATTTCACGTTATTTTTTTTTATTTTTTTTTTTTAATTTAAATACATATATACACACATACACACGTATGAAAATAACATTTGATTGGGCCGGCCCGGTGGCGCTGGACGCCTTACCTCGCACCACACCGGCGACACTATATGTCCCAAAACTGCGCTTTGGGACCACGCTCGTGGCTGTCGCGCTGTCTTGTCCTGCTTATGCTTCCGGGTGGCGGGTGAGTTTCTGTCAGTCCGACCAACAACCTAATCTTTTGAAAAGAAGCAAAATTGGCAAAATTAACTGTTTGTGAGTTATTACGGCATTACAGACTTAGTCTTTGATACATGTGTGCCACTTGCATTTCAATAAAAAACAAAGCTGACAGTGCCCCTTTAAAAAAAAAAATAAAAACATTTTTTAAGTTGTTAATCTATCATTAGCATGAAGTATGTCATGCCACAGTTGGGCAGCTTTCTAGATCGTAGTCAAAGCATAACTTTGTGTGCAAGTAGCAGCATGGTCAGCGGCTAGACGTCTGCTTCAGACTAGTTAAGAAAATGTGCTCCCTGCACTCATGTCTGACAATGCCACCATCAGTATCTTCAATGAGAAGATCAGCTTTTTTTATTGGGGATATCCTGACAGGGGTCACGCACACAAAGATGCCAAACTGATAGGCAGCAATAAGGCAAAGGATAGGATGATCTGTCCTGTGCCAACGTGAGGGGGACTTAAAAATTGCCCCTGCTTTTAATCAACATGAGCAAAAGGCCCCGATGTCGCTCCAAATATCCAAATATCTTTTAACTCCAACTGTAACCTATGCTACCTCCTCGAATGCATGAATAACTGGTGGGATATTTTCAAAGTGGCTTGCTAACTGGGACCAGCAGCTGAACATTTTCAACTGTAGTGCTCACCAAGCCAAATTAACCACCAAATTCAGAAACATTAAAACGGTCTTTCGGCTGCCAAACGTCACAAGTTTAACTCAGCCCCTGGATATAGATGTAATTAGTGGGCATTACTGCGCCCTTTTTATTGTCATGGATAGCCAGCCTTTTGGCACCAGAGACTGTCACCCAGTTAACCTTTCAAATGTGATCATCACGACACACAAGAGACCATAATAGCCAACTGCTTTTAAAAAGCTGGCTTTGTGGTTGAACACGCTCCAACAGATCTGTTGCTGAAGGAGGAATTGCAAAATATGCCTGCAGATGTTGAATGCCCACAGAACGGGACACAAGGAATTTGAGGTATTCATCAACAAGGACATGGGTAAAACGACAGACATAGATCATTCTTTAGATGCCATCCGTGACAAAGAAAAGTCATAAAGAACACCCACTGGAGAGTGAGGAGGGGGACTCCGATGACGCACTGCCTATCCGGTCACGAATGCAGACATGAGAACACATGTCTGCGCATTACAAGACTGTCTGCACCATGGATGAATACAGGGATGCGAAATGCTGTTCGATCTTCAAGGAACATTCCAGCAACATATGGCATCAGACTTAAGACAAAGCTGAATAACCACTGCCAATGATTTTCCTTTTTCAGTAGGAAACACTGATAAACAACCAGATATGTCATTTTAAACCAGTAACCCCCCCCCCCCCAATTACAAGCAAAATGTTTTGTGTAAAATAAGCAGATTTGCCATCAATTTGGGGAGGGGAAAAAATGGATTTAAAGAGATTTAACAGGTTTTGAGTGTGCATTACATATTATGGTACCTAACTTCGGCAAAATGCCATCTGTATATATCTCACAAAATTGTCTTCTGTAATGTAAGAAGTGGAAGGGATCGTATTTTGGCCCCCACAGACCCCTTCCACTTCCTGGTATCTCTACCACCCATGATCCACCCCCACACTCCAAGCACGTAATGACGCCTACTCAAGGACAGCGTGAGGGCTGCATGCCGTGTTCAGGAGTAGCTAACAAATATTTATATGTATTAATGATCATTTGCAGCGACCATCAAGGCACCAGTCAACTAGCAAGGCCCTTGTTAGCTTCCACCAGTGCCCTTGATTAATCACCAAATGACCATTATTATATATAAAACATTGTTAAAGCTGGACCTCATAGACTTTAGTGAAGAGCACCACCACACTCTCTGTAGTCGCATTACATGCCAGAGTGTGGGGTGAACGAGAGACCGGAAGAGGAAGAGGCAGGGGCCAAGATATAATCCCTTCCATTTCTAAAACAACAGAAGAACTTTTTTTAAGATATACACAGATGGCGTAAGGCACCAGAATATGTGGTGCAAATCGAACTGTACAAAACCTGATGAATCTCTAAGATTCTGTCAAATTAAATTTGTCATTTTTGAAGATGGAACAACATTGGCCCTAGATAATATAGTCTGTGGGCTAGATAGTGAAACCCTCACTCTCTAGGGAATTTTCAAGACTATGATTTTTGAAAAGTTTGTATCATAGCAATTTGCTGATGGTAGCTTCCGCTCGTTACAGTGTCAACTGCCATAGGAACTGAAGGGCAATGACGAAGGGGTAGAGATAGCTTTTCATGTAGTAAATCTAAGTATGTGACTAAAAATAATGGCAAATTTGGTATCAATAAAAAGATTTTTAAATTTTTCTATCATATGAATATAATCTAGAGGTTCACGAAGTCAATACTAATGTAATCATAAAGTCAATTTTGACAAGTTTTTAAAATCAAATATACTGTAGATGGGGATATATATATATATATATATATATATATATATATACACACACACACACACACATATACACACACATATACACACACACACACACACACACACACACACACACACAAAGACATTTTCTATGAAATTATTAGTGCATCAATGAATACTGAAATGGTTGTTTTAGCAGAAAATAATTCTGGAAAAAGCAAACTAAATAATTTTTATAATGTTTTTCAGGACTAAAGGCAGCACGGCTTGCGAGAATCCTGTAGCACTAAACGCACCTAAGTCGAGGCGGACAAGTCGCCATACCGTAGAGAATATACGCATAATTCACAACAGTAAGAACAAGTCTGACATGAGACATTTGACATCAATCAGTCGGTTCAAAATTGAACAGGCTGCATGTAAGAGACAATTGTGAGATGAAGCAAGTGTCAAGACTCGATGACATATGCAAGAACATACCTGCTGAACCTGATGACATGCATCATGGGCATCACAGACGGTGCTACCAGTCATTTATAAATGTCAAATACCTTAGGAAAAGGAAGTGTCAGGTTGATGATGACACAGAGGACCAACAGCCTTCGCCCTCTCAAAAGAATCAGAGCTAACACACCCTCTCAAGTGTTATTTCCTTCTAACCAGTGTGTATGTGGAAAAAGAGATACGTGGATTTCTGGAGGAAAAAAAGACAAAAACTAGGGAAAAACCAATGCAGTATGTAACAAAAACTGCAGAGACATCTATCAAAGAAGCAGCAGAGGCGAAACAAGATGATCTACTTTGCAGCATTAGAGATTTTGATATAATTACAAGGGAGACTCATCACAACTCTTGTCGCCGCAATTATATAAAGGAAATATGACAGAAATGCAGTAGTGGACCAAACAGGTTAAAGTGTCAAGTAAATCAGAGCTCATGAAAAGACATTTGAGTATATCACCAAATATGTTGAAAAGAATCTCATCAGAGGATCACAGATTGAACAAATGACAATATTACATTAGAGGTGCTGTTTGTGTATGCAGGCTCACTACCCAGCATTCTATAATCCCAACTACAAAACAGACAAGTTGAAAAACAAGTTGATCAAACACTTTGGTCAGAGGATAAGGTTCTGGCAGTCAAATTCTAGAAGTGAACTTGTTTACTCCGAGGAGTACCCAACTGGTCAAGCAGTGGAGACTGCATTTGAATCTGCTGCATCAAATGACAGAAGACTTGAAGAAGCATGGACTCTTTTGTGTCATCTAATCATAGACTCCTTCAGGGAATCCCAGGAGCTTCCCATGCTACCTTCTTCAAGTTTCTTGCTCTCTAACACCATCTCACCCCTAGATGTGCTTGTAAAATTCCTGGCCCACCTAATTTCTGGCTGATCTAATTCTGTGAACACCTCAAGAAGAGAAGGAAAGTTAGTGAATTCAATTGGTCAGGATATTTGTTGTGCAGTGAGCTGTGGTCAATGAAAATGCCAAAACATCTCCTCCTAGGAATGACTGTAAGACTACCAGTGATATGTAAGACACATCACTGGTAGCACTGAAATTGCAAGTATCCTCAACCGCTTCAGACACTGTGTGTCCTATTCAATCCTTTTGGACCTAGAAACTGAGATGTGTAATAGCGTTGCTGAGAGTGACAGCACTCTACCTGTAACAATAGACACTGACAAAAATATTGTGATGCATTTTTGCTGGGACAATTTCAATCTTAATGGAGAAACCCCTTCTGGTGCTGGCACCACACATTCAACTCCTGGTATTGTAATACAGGAAAAGGCAAAGAAATACCTACGTACATCTGTGGGATCTAGCCAGCCCAAAAGCAAAAAGAGATCTGTTAAATATAAGTCTGAAGAGCTTGAATCATGCTTTGTTTAGCAACATGTTGAACCATACATGACTGCCACCTCTGTTCCAGAGGTTGTGAACCAAGCTTGTGTTTCAGATTTCATTCATTATTTCTGCAGAGGCCAGATGTATGCTGGAACACAATCTGTTCCTGGGTGGAAAGGCTGGGTATCTTCCACAGGGGACCAGTCAGAATCCATGCAAAGACAAAGACTACATGGCATCAATCAACTCTTCTGTTACAGAGAACTCCACTGTTCAACATGTACTGCACGTATCACAAAATGCTACCAGAGAGGTTGGCCAACAGTACCAGATTGCTACTTTTGAGCTTGCTGTTACAAAGAAGGCATATGCTATTGTGTGGCAGAATGCACACCAGTTCAGTGATGTAATTGTGCAACAATTTGCTCATACTTAGGAGCTCTTGGGAAAATTGCTACATGGTACTGGTTTTGTGCGACTTGGTGCTTTCCAAACAA